>CM045448.1:14192184-14792184 GCA_024666655.1 Dascyllus trimaculatus | reverse complement strand
AACATATTTTTGGCATTTGGCGTTTCATTGCGCTCTGTGTAGTTGAGATGAATCACCCCTTACCTTATCTTCACCATAACCATCTCAAATGTTATATAAATACCATAAAATGAAATGTGGAAAGCATAAAATGCATAGAAATGACACATGAAATGCGCTGTAAGTGGAGTGCTATTTACATGCAATTCCATTAAGTCCCTTTAAAGAAACCAGTTAAGAGACCACTGTCACTGCGGTTACGATTACTGTATCTAGATCTGTGTTTCTGCTGGTACCATTTATCTGGTGGCGCGTAGTCTTTCACAGAGTGTGCACCAATCATAATACGCAGATTGTTATGCTTATCAAGACACAATATAGCTGACTAAAATTGAATAAAAGTGTGCATCTACAACCACAGTCCTTTCCTTTAAACTAAAAGTACATGAAACAGAAAAATGTCTGGGACTGTTGTACCATAATACAGTATATTTAGCATTAGATAGTTAAAACTAATGCACCCATAAGTTAAGAAATCTGCTAGTACTGGAATTGTTTTACCATTGTGGAACAATTGAATTGAATTCCTTTATTGTCATTGCACATGTTTCAGAGCAACGAAATTACATCCATCATGTTTAATAAAATCCGGCTTGTTTCAGTCTCAAAATACAAAATGTACAAATTAAATGGATAACTGGAAATTATGTGAACCTCAGTCAAAGAAGCAGAGCCAGCCTGTACCTAGAACTTTGCAGTTTGTCTGACTGACAGAGGCGATTAATTGAGATTCACCCTGTGGAGGTAGAGTAGGGCGGAGAGAAAAAAAATCACATGGGTTACATGCCAAGGAAACCCCCCAGCATACAGCAGATTGTTAGGAGCTCTTCTTCCTTGGAGCCTGTCCTGACTCAGCACTTAAATTCATTAGGACTTTCACCCTAATTCCACCCAACTCCATACAATCAGAAGGCGACTCTGAAAGGTATCCACAAGCATTCCCGCAAACCCATGATTAACTTCTGCAAAAACTTGTGATTTCTTAATTGATTGCTCTGATTGGAAATTCACTAACAAAGCCATTGGGCCATTGATGCTCAGGGTAAAAGTCATTCAAACTGTCAGTTATATCTTACCTGCCATCACCAGACTAGATTCAAACGCCAGCTACACATTTGTCCACTCTCTACAGGATTCCTATTCACCATCTTCCTTTTCGTGTCTTTGTTTTGTACATTTTTGCTCTCTTGTGTTTACATCTTGATCACATGCCCTCCAAAGCTCTAAAGAAAAAAGGATTAGAGATTATTAAAGAGAATTGCTTCTAAAATAGCCTAATAATCATAATTATAATAACCCTGATTAACCTCACAAGCACTATTCCCCTACTGTTACACAACTTCTGATATGAAAGTTTTTTTCATTATTAATTCCATAGAAATTATAAATTTTTTGCCATTGCTGTCACTTACCTTGTGTCTTTTCTCTCCTTTAGTTTTTGTTGTGGTTTCTATTCAGGTATTTCTGGCTGCTATGGAGATACACATTTCTGATCTGCAGTAAATGGTTTCACCAACCTCCCTGGTGTTTATTGTTCTCGTATACGATATTTGTCTTTTATCTCTCTGCAATCCTTCTCTGTTTTTCCTTCACCCTCGCCCCAATCTGTTAAGGCAGATGGCTGCCCTCCCTGAACCTGATTCTGCTGAAGGTTTTTTTTTCTTGTTAAAGGCTGTTTTAATTTTCTTCCCAGTGTCAGCAAAGAGCTGCTCTGAGGGATTCTTAGGATTTGTTGAGTTTCTATCTATAATTCATCACGATTCTATACAAAATGCCCTAAGATGAATTGGCCCTGTATAATTAAAACTGGATTGAACTGAATCAAATAGGATAGGAGAGTGATAGAATCATAATATTGTACATTCCTTCATTTAATTATAAAAATAACATCAAAGAATGTGGTCTTGGATGGGTTTAAGTCTTTAACGTGCAGTTTAATGTGAGTCTCTTTTAACCAAGCCTTGGTTGACTTCTGTTGTAACCGCTGTAGAAACTCAGCTATTTAAAGACGTTCGGTGAAATACTCACACACTCTGTTCTGCTATTTTTACCACCTTCTGTAACCGACAAATGCATCTGCGACTGAAGTGTATTGATGTTGCCCTGCTCCCTGATGTGCCACCTGAGACAAAAAGAAAAAAAGAAAAAGGTAAAAGCTACAAAAGCAGCTTCTCAAGCTCTAGTTTCTGTTTAACATTTACTGTACTTTTGGTTGTTTTCCTTTCATCATGCTGTTCCTATGAACCTTCCTGCAGGAAAATAAGCAGCGCCAAAGAATAAACATCTATCCATGCCAATGTCCAGCACACAGAAGTATTGTGTTTCTAAGCATCCATCTTCCTCTGCAAGTTATAAAGTACACCAAACCTTGATCTGCAGACCTCCAAAAAAAGCAAGTGTACTACACGGGTTTGAATCGATACAACGTATACTTTGAAACTCACAGTTTAACACTTTTAGATGGTCCGGAGATTTGAAAAGCAAGTTAGCAGGGATGTTTCTTTTAGGAATGCAGCCCACTTTGAAGAAACTATCAAAGTGCACATACGGTATATCGGAAAGTTTAGCAAATTGAAGTTCACCGGCATTCATAGCTGTGCGCCATGGGGTCTTTCATGATGCAGGCAATAGTTGATGTGGTGAGTCAGATGTATTTTTTTTAGTTTCCACATACAAAAACTTTATCTTTGAACTGAATTCATCCCATTTACAAAATAGTTTCAGCAGTTAACAAACTGTTAACACTTCATAAAATCTATGTAAGCATTGTTGCTGCTGTTAAAAGAATTGGGATGTACTTTGTGACCAGGTTTTGATCATACAAGCAGATGACTGAGCCATAAAAATATAGAATTTAAACAGAAACAGCATTTCTGTATGTACTGTATAACTAACTGAATGTGCGGCAGTTGGATTTAAGTGAGATGCAATCGTTTATCAGTGTTTATACATTTTTTTGCGCGTTAGGAAATGCAGTTGCTATCAGACCACCACAAACTGTTTAAAAACCCTTTATAGGTTGGTTTGTGGTTATGCAAAAGTGAGACCCATCCACTTATTAATGACAAACAGTGGTGTGCATCCTCATGTTGGTGTGCCTGACTAATGTGCTGACATGTGGTGAAACATATTCCAATAAACTACCTGTTGCTAAGCTGGCATGTCAGTGCAATATTGCAGCTTTAATCTATAAAAGCAATAAATACTCAGCTGCTAGATTTGATCAACTGTGTTCCCAATGCTCATCCACTTATTGGCTATCCTAGACCCAACTATAACAGAAATTCTTAACTGTTAACTTGATAAAACTGTTTCAAATTTTTTTTAAAAATCTGCTCGACTGCAGGTGTCAGACATGGGTATGATACCTCTGTTGACCCATATGTCTCTTCTTTTCCCAAGCTGCGATGCTCCCTACACCGTTGTCACAAGCTTAATTCAAAAACAGGAAAGCTCTGGCAGCCCCAACAGTCAACAACGCAAGCTGACAGTGGCATTCGTTCACTTGCAGGTCAAATAAGCAGTAATGCCACTTTAAAACCCCACATCTCAAGTAGGTTTAGCATGCAAACAAAAACCTGAATAGACCGGAACACAAAAAAAAGTAATTATTCCCTTCCACTTGTAGCAGGTGATGAGATGCCGTATCAACAAGCGGTGCAATTATTCCAGATCCTTCTCCATGAAAGGTGATTCTTTTTTTCCATCTGAACTTTAAGTATGTTCTGCATGAATAGCACTTTTCAGAGGATGTGTTGCAGACTACATGAACTGTACTTGGAGGCCATTGATTCTTATGCTATTAAATAGAAGAAGGACGTCTAAATACTTCACGTTATTCCAGCATCCAAACACTGAATACCCACTATAAATTACACTTTCCTGACAATTTCACTACCTGAATGGTGCTCTTTTTCATTTGGTTTTGCGGGGGACACAAAGCGCCTGCCGTTTAACTCTTCAATGCAGGGGTGTCAAAACACAACTGCAGTTTTTTTTTAAAGAAAAATAGGACACGGATGACAGGAGATATACATAGTGAATAAGTGTATGGAGTAAGATTTTCATCATAACTGCAGTCTTCTCAAGCAAATACAACCTAGAACCTAGTATCTCTCATGATGGGCAGTAACTGGAGGGACAGGAGATCAATAGATGTAAGTGGTCTTTTTCTCCTCTATGACAGGGGATTGAGCCGCAATTTCATATGACCATTCAAACCGACTGTGTGACACAATACAGAGGCAAGCATGAAAGATATATATCTATACTGTAGATCAATATGTTCCTGTGGATATTCAGTGACATGCACATAGCTAATATGTCAGTATGTTTCATGTGATAGAAGTATTATATCAAAAGAGGGAAGATGGAAGAGGAGATAAATGTATGGTTCAAGTGACAAGTGACGATGGTGCAGTTAGTGCTGTCATACAATACAATGTCACATCAAAATCTCCATGTGGAAAAAATAATAGAGTCGATCTCCGAATAAAACCAATTTTTCCAGGAGCAGTTTTGATACAGACGCTACACCCAAACCAAGTTTTTGCTCACATTATTCTTAGGTTGCTATTCCTAACAGGTGTAATACAAGGCTTTGGGCCATTTCTGCTCAATTTTATGTGTTTCCATGTGTAAGTGTAACCTTCAGTTGTCAGAGTCTATGTGATATTTTTTTTTTTCTTAAAACATTTTTGTGGTGCATGCTTTGCTGTGTCCTTGGGGACCGACAGCAACTTATCTGTCCTGTATTTATATTCCATTTTTCACAAATGGTAATCCAGTGAATTCCAACAAAGCGTGCTTCATATGATGTTTGAACATTAGGGCCCACTTACCTGTATGCTCAGGCTATTCTTGTGAGTGCTGTGACAGTAAGTGGCGAGCGAGTGTTTACCAGGTCATGGCTGGCTGAACAGCCACCGATAAGAGGTGGATTGAATTGTCCTCAATGGATTGTGGAACGCTGGAGGAGGTTACTACAGAAAAGTTGTTAGTGTTAATATAATCCACACACACACTCACAAATTATCCTTCCCTGGTATCCAAGAACATTTTCACTATTCTTGAGTACACTCCGCTTCTTCCACAGTTGGTATGTCACTTCAGTTAACCAGCTACATATAGACTTTCACAGCATGAAAGCCACTGACAAGTAAAGTTCATACAATCTTGTTACAAATGCAATGCTCTGCTGGGAAACCTTGGTTTCTGGCATTCATGTTGATGCTACTTCGACGAATGCCATTTACCTAAACATTGTTCCAGACCCAGCATAGCCCCCCATTGCAGCAGCCTCCATGATGAAGAAAAAACATTCTGTTGCTGTTTTTTTTTTAAAGATGCTAGAGTCTACATGCCAAATAATGTCTGGAAACACTGTCCTACCCCTCACTGTCGCTTACTGGCTCCATCAGCCTTTTGTTATTAATAACTGTCTCCCTGACCCCTTGATCCCATCATTTGTTTGTTGTCTGCCAGACCTCTTGTTCTTTTACTTTTTGTCATTGATTAGCACCTATATGCAAACCAACCCCTGGTCACTACTGTACTGACATACTGTCCCACTCCATATCCTTAGTCCATCTGTTTAAAATATTGTACTCTGCCAATGTTTTGGGTCAGCTTACCTTCACAGACTCACGTTCTATGTTGTTAATCCCACCGTTTGCCGATATACCAATAAAACACCCCACTACAGCAAAGTTTGGATGAGGACTATGAGTCAATTTCTTCAACAAGCAGAAGGATAATTCTCCTCAGCACACTGCAAAAATTGTTCAGGAATGACTTGAGGAACACAGCAAAGAGCTCAAGGTGCATCCAAACTACCCAGAACCTAATCCGATGACCTGGTCCCAGATACCACAGGACAGATTTTATGTCCATGCCCTGCCAGACCAGAGCAATTCTGGCAGCTCAAGTGATATTCACAATTATAGGCCGGTGGTTTTGACCTCTTGACACGGATCATCGCAAAATTCGCATCATACCGCTTGCATTCAGACAGTAGCCGAGATAGGGTATGCATTACCCCAATGCCAGTTTTTGCATATTTAATATGTACATATGTAAACAATTTTGTGGCATCAATAAAAGTTTTTTTTACCACTAATGCCTGTTTTTGCTCATTTGCATCACACCTGAATTTATATCTATTCTATGTGCGATAGACAAATTAACAATCTCCACTTAATTTAGCATCAGCTTGAAAGCAAAAACACAAATAATTATTATTTTTTGTATAATTTTAAATAAATTCAGGCGTCAAAAGGTTAATGTTGTGGCTAATCAGCGTGGGCAGCTATATATCAGGTTACAGGTTATCACAGGTGCTTGATGTTGATCAGCAGTCCAAATCATATGTAAGATTACATGTTACCTGAAAAATGAATTGCTTTTGTGTTTGGATTGTATCCCACATGTTAAAAGCTGAACTAAAGTAGTTTTTCAGCTGTTGTTGATGCAGTGGGCTAATTGAAATCTCCACTTGTAGAAAATCCTACATTTATTCATTAACAGAATTGTATGAGCTTTAATTTGCAAGGTGACTTCTTTACAAGTTGATACTTCATTGAGTGCTTTACTACACTACACTAAATATCCATGTCTTTGTTGGAAATGTTAGAGTTGAAGGACTCTGTTAGATTCACCAGACAGCACATGGTCTTAAATCAATGGACAGCAGTAGAATTTAGTGTTTTGACTCTGTCATTATCTTCTGAATTGCAGCAAAAGCCATTAGTGAAAGGCCAGACTGCTTCTGTGTCACATTTTTTGTCCAGTTACAATGGTAGCTTGAGTCTGTATTTTTGTTTTCTTGGTGACCAAGCAACTACAGTTAATCCTTTGGGATTTCAGCTTAATGAACCTCATTGATTTGTTCATCGATTTGTGTTGAGCGTTACCAACAAGATTGAATGAGGTGCTTTGACATCAGAAAAATTGTGTATTATTGCTGAAAAGTGCCCTGCTGGCTGTAAATGCTGTGTCTACGTGCAGTGTTGCATAGATAACAGGATTTCTTCTCATCCCTTGGTATTGGCTGCATTCAACTGAAAGATATTGTGTAGACATTGTGTACTTCAGTGAAACAGACTGGTACATAATACACCCTTTACTTTATGTGTACAAAATCTGCAATAGTAAAACAAAAGCTTAGCTGTTGAGTTGGAACTGAAAATAACTTCACAGAATATACATATGCGTAAAGAATATTACGAGTTACTTTATTTATTCTCATTTTTATAATGCTGTCAGAGTGCTGTTCTGTGCTGTAGTCCACCTGCTGAGAAAGTACAATGAATAGAGGCAGCAGCTCAGGGTGCCAAAGCTTTGGCCAACCAGTAGCGCTACTAGCTGAGACAATAAGCTCTGTCCTCCCGAGGGAGTCAGCATGATGTAGCAAGTTTCTCTTTACTGTTTTTTGTTGGATTACGTTGGTTACACTCATACAGAGGGAGGTGAGTGTGTGTGCCAAAGGGGAGCTTGAAACTGTCCTAAAAAGGTACGCCAAAAGAAACAACCAACCCCAACAGAAATAAGAGGACAGTTACCCAATGAGTTTGTGCTTGTAACCACTGTGCCCCTGCAATGAATATCACTGGCAGATATCATGGTTGTTGTTACAGGAGGTAATGAAGAGATGCTCCGTTTTCTTTCGTCCTCCTCTGTGTACCACTACATGGAAAGTGTCCAAGAGAAATTTTTAGAGAATAGAAATATCCAAAAGTTTCAAGACTGGACCTATACAAATCAAAACCTGTACTTGAATTAATTTGGGCTGCCATCCCCTTCACTGCACAGCGATATAGTGTGCTTCTGCAAACTGGAACTTCTGAAGGCTCCCGGGAAGTCTGATTATGTAAACATGTCAAGCACCATCTTATTTTAGGGAAGGGGAAGAAGTCACAGGGAGCCAAATCTAGCGAGTAAAGTGGGTGGAGAGCAACAATTGTGTTGTTGTGGCCAAAATGAAATATGCTCAATCAATCCCCAATGCGCTGTATTCACACTGGAGCACCCACATACCATTGCATAACAGCTGTTTTCACTCTGAAAGTTACAGTAGAACTTGACAGTCATGACCTTGGGGGACTAATTCCTAGTGCACAGCTATGTGATTGTTGTGCAAACTAATGACCATGCTTCTGTTGTACTTCCACTTACTTGTCTGGTTTTGGTAACTGAGAGCTCCTCCACTGAAAACTGCTGTTGCTTCCCTCTGTTGGAGCTGCAAATGCACCTCTCATCTCCTGTGATGATCCTTATAATGAAGGTTGGCTCGTCCTGGACTACTGTCCTTATTCAAACCAATTACAGTTAGAATGTTAAAAAATCTCTGTACCTATTAGCTATGAGGGAGATGGTATGAAGAGAGAAAGAGGAAAAAAGATGTGAGGAATATTCTCGTCTCAGGCTGGCGACCTACTCCACCACCAAATATGTAATGACAAAAGACTGGAGTGGATCTGTACCTCACATTTTTCCTCTGACGACTGCAGTAGGGGTGATTGGTTGGCAATGTAGCACTGATATCAAAAGTCTCTTTCCGTTGTTACAGAATCTTGTATAAAACACGCTCAGTCTCAAAAATGCACCTTTTCTCATATGTTTCAAATGGCATCCTAAAGAAGTAGTCATCCACAGAGGAGTATGAGTCTGTAATCTGCAGACAAAATACTTAGGTGGCTATTTGTGAGTGGAGGTAGTGCACCCTTAGGTGAGAATATCTTACTTTTACCAAAGCAGTTGTTAAATTTATAAAAGCAGCTGCTACTGATGGTGCCTATTTCACTGAGTTAAGACCACAAGTTAAAATAAATAGTTTGTTTTTATGTTTCATTTAAGTAGACTTAGCAGGTATCTGATAGTTTGCTGAAGCCTTTTCCTGAACAGCAATTGTCCAGTCTTAGCTTAGCAACCACAAATAGGCACAGCAGGTTTGTCAGCATGTCAAAGTAGTGTGCATGTAAGCGTGCGTAAGAGTAATACTGACATTTGGAAACTCCAGACAATGTCAGCCAAAATATCAGTAGTTTGCCATAAATGATGTCTGGTTCTCATCTTAAAAACCTTTTCTCTTCTAAGATTATAACATTACCAAACTAAATAAGTATAAATGTGGAAGAGCCACAAAAAAAATAAAAATAAAAAATCTTACGTTAGAAACAAAACAACAGCCTGGTCTTATTCCTTATTATACTAGCTCTACACTGTAGGGATGCTGTTACTTAATTTCCATAACTTCTACGGTTTGCCTCCAACAAACAGATTTAGTCTTAGGTTTTTAGAATGCTATGTGCATGTCATAAACACAGCTCTTTACAGAATTCTTGTTTTGCAGTGATGCAGCTGCATTTTTAACTACCACAGATTCAATGGCAGTCAACCCACAAGTTCCTGGGTATGATTAGAAATGTAGCTTTTTCTGTGACCTTTTGACCTTTTGTACACATGCAAACATACTTTTAGGTCACTGAAAACAGAACCTTTGGAGCTCTTTGTTAAGAATATCAGATAGTCTGTTTGCGGTGTTGGCGTGTTTTCTTCCCAGTGTTAACATGAAGCAACTTTGTGCAATGGCAGATGTGGCACGGCAAATGCTGACCTTGTTAACAGGATTTTTATGTGTTCACACATATACAGTATGGAGTGTCACTCTTCCACAATGTTTGGAAACCAGAGGTGTTAGAATCTGTCTATTTTTCACTGAATCCTTGATGCATCCTTGTTAGTGGAATCACACTACTACTGGAACCAGAAATAGCTTTATAATCAGGCTTCTGATTGGCCATTGTTGCTGTGAGGTCAGTTATAAACCCACCTGTTGGTTAAGGCATGCTGTTACCAGTCCTACAGCTGTGTTGTGGCACTTTCATGTGGATAGAGATTGTCTTTTTGTTTTTTATATTTGTTGTGTTTTTTGAAAACAAGGCAGAGAAAACTCTGTTTAACAAATTTTCAATGTCCATGTGGACTAGGATTAACACATTTATTATTGTTATGGCTAAATAAATATAAGTATTTTTTTGGTCTCATGATTTGAGGTGGTGAAACCTGAGATTTTGCCTGCTGATTTCTGACAGAACAAGTATTTTTCCCAGCATTCTGTCCAGCTGACTTAAAGCAAATCTTATCTTTTGTTTTTTTTTAAATGGCCTGTAGTTCTATATGGTCAGTATTCTGCAATGTCCTTAAAAAACTGGTACCACACACAAATGAACACAACCTTAAATGACACCCGACCTATCCAGCTACCATTAGCAGCGGTAAATAGCCTCTTTAAATCCACAGTTCTGTTGTGTAGGAGTGTCTTTTGTGAGAATGAGATCAGCCTCGCAGAAAAAGGAACGCGGCAGCCATGATCTTAAAGATGGAATCACTCAAAAGGAGCACTGGGCATAAGCACACAGCTCAGCACGATGCAGGCTGACTGCAGCCGAAAATTGGCAAGTGACCCTTGAGACAGGTCAGTCCCAATTCACAGACAGCAAATTGTGTGGAAGGCATTGATTAATGGGGAAGACACAACTCGTTACGGCCTTGTGGTGTCATCCTCTGCCTCCTCCTCGCCATCCCCAACCCTCTCTTACTGCCGAAATCAGGCTTGTGGCTAAAATAACAGTTCAGCAATTGATCCCAGCCCATAATTAATGGCAGCACTCAGGTCTCATTTGTGAACAAGTTCATGACGTAATAGAAGGAGGAGAGTTGAAGAGAAACCAATAGTAGGTCTGCCCCGTTACAGTTCACCACATTGATTATGTTACGTGAAAAGGGATGTTGGCTTTATATCAGATCATTTTTGACACTCTGCATATGTAGAACTGGAGGACAAATTATGAGGTAAAATATGAAATAATTAGTGGAATGAGTAAATTGTAATTGTTAATAAATATATATAGATATATAGACAGATATATATATATCTGTCTATTTTGCTATTTGTTGTACTCAAAAACAATAGTGCAGTTTGTTAGCCTAAATATCAGCACTGTTATATATGATTAGAGCCTGGCAAGATAAGTTTAGATATTCAAATTAATGATTTACTTAAAAAATTAGAATTCACCGTATGTCCACTATTTGGCTGGAGATCATCACAAGACAAAAAGATGAGCAACCATGCATACCCACACCCACGGCCAATTAATCGCCAATTAACCTTACATGTGTGTCTTTGTGGAAGGAAGCCAGAGCCACCCAGAGAAAATCTACCAACGAGCAATGCTTAACACGGCTCCACTGTGCCGCCCTATTTCATCAAATATCTTGGAAAAACCATCATAAAGGAAACAAAAATTTGCTAAATTTCAATCCCTGTCCTTTTGTTGCGTTGCCTGCGACTAGTGTGCTGTGTGAAAGAAAAGGGACAGTGGAGGACATGTTCGAAAAGGAAATGTCAGTGGATGACGGATTGTAGTGCTATCCGTCTATGGTGAGGCGAGTCCTCATGAGGGTTCATTTTTCCAGGAAACAATAGCAGATAAAATAGAAAAGTTTTCAACATCTTGGATCCAAAGTAATACAGGGATTTGGCTTCTATGTGTGGATCTGAGTTCATGTATGATGCACTAACCTCAGGCTGGAGTTAAACCAATAGCAGATTGTCTGTCAAATTTAAATATTTCCTCTAAGTCTGCTTAGTCTGAGAAGCGGAGCATTATTGATTTTTTTTCCTCCCCACCTATTAGATATCCTTAGTTTCCAATGCTAATGCAAGATGTCAGCCATCAGTCTGTAAGAAGACGCTGTTTATTTCTTGCATCTGTTGCGTCACACTTGATGCTTGTTCTGCTGTCGTGCACTTACATGTGGGCTTTACACAAAGGCAGCAGTGTCTCTGGCTGTCAGTGCTTGTCGTCAGAGTCATGTTCTCTCATTTCTTTCTGCTCCTTTTTTTTCTCCAGTGGATCTGGGAAAGATAATAACAGCAAATAGCACAATACTCAGACTAACCTGAAGAACATCTTTTTAGCCTTATTACTGTAATTAGATTTTTTAAAATAGTAGTTTTGGGGCGAACAGATGGAAATACTGCAACAAATACAGAGGACACTTCAGAACTAGATGGTGAGACATTTTCGCTTTCATATGAGAGACAAAAAAGGAGCTTGTCTGCTCAAGACGTGCAATGGATCTGAAATTGCAGGATAATGATAGAACACAGCTTCAGTTGTGATCTTATTGCTGTTTGCCGTTCTAATGACAAAATACTGAAGTGTTGAAAGTTCTTGTTTTTTAGATTTTTGATAAAAGACGCGTTCAATCCTGAATCAGAGCAGATGTTTCTCTGAAAAAAAGATCATTTGTTTTTCCTCACATCTGAAATCTTAAGAAATTACTTGTGCATTTCTGTAATTATGCAACACATCGCTGTTTACTTGAGTGTGCTCATTTTCCTTTGATTCGAAAACAAGCTGGTGTCTTTCAAAGCCCTCAGAATTTTCCAATTGCTGTTAGATTAGACCATTGGGCTCAAAACAACACACTTTCTTTCTTTTATTCCACAATAATGTAACACTTTCCATGCAGCTTTCTCAAATTGTTCAACACACACCATGCAGATTTACTGCTTTAAAAAAATGTTCGGCAACTTTATGCGTTCCCAATCTCATGCAAGAACGCTACTGTAAAACGTTTCTGCCCTGCTGTCCATGAAGGCAGCGCCGAGTCGGAGACAACTCTCTCTTGTTTATTAGGTTATTTTATTGGCCCCTCACAATAGCTGTGACAGCTCCGGCCGTTATCGAGTTGGACTTGTTTTCACTACATCCTCTGCAAACGTTGACACTTGATTTCATTGAGGGAGATGGGACTTGAAAGGTGGAGGACATGGGTCACCAAGCCCACTTCTTCACATTGTCTAATATACTGTACCTGAGCAGCTGGTGGTAAAATAAAATGCTTCTATGCGTCTGGTCCTCCTGTCTGTTGCTGTCTCTCTCTTCTTCTTTTTGTCCCTGGTATATAACTTGTTTTATTTTTATCTTCTCAAGTTGTCTCTTTGATTTTATATATTTATTATCACCTGCAAAACTGCACAGAAACATAAAACCAATAGTTATGCATTATAACTTTACTTCTGTGATCATACAGAGACATTTCATGTTCTTTTGGCAGCTTTGGTTTCTGCATATTTACCATGCTATTTCACAGATGTCCCCTTTTACAAGCTGAATAATTCAAATTTTAAAGAGAAGAGTGCTGTAACACTGCATAGAGACAGTGTCAACATTATTTACCTTCACCTTCCTCCTCACTGTAGCAAATGACTGATTCCTATTTTAAGTACTTAGAAAGGTAATGCTGCTTGAAATGTTTCATCAGAATTAATCGCAGCTAATTCTGAATCGTGTCTCATTGTCGTCCCACTCTAGATTATATAAATCAAGCGAGCTAGAGCATGAGCAGAATAGCAACCATCAATCACAGACATGTGGTTGCAGTACGTTCATCAGTATAATTATATAATGCTGATTGTTAGGGGCCTAATCTAGGAGGTATAAAAGGATGTAAAGGGCGCAAATATAGCGAATGCTGCTATCTGTAAGTATTGATATTGATTGTTGATGATCATCATAGTGAGCATCAAAGACGTGTATCCATATTGCCCAGTATACCAAGCTAAGCAAACTTTTAAATCAAATATTTAATCAATAGTCAATGTTAATCCATTTTTTTCCATTTTGCATTAGTCTAAGGTTGTAATTAAACCTTGACTGAGAGACTATATATTAATTGTCCTTATTTATAGTTCTATTGAGTGCCATCATGCCAACATATTGTCTGATCGCCACAGTGGTTACTGTTCGAAAGTGCAAGTTTCATTTTGTGATTAACATATGTTTACGAGTGACGTGGTTATTTATCAATCAATATAAATGGCTGTATTCACTAACATTTTTGTCAGGCTCCAGAACACAACCCTGGAAGTGGCTACAAGCAAGACACAGACAACCCAGCAAGGGTAGAGAACCAGACAGACAAGAGTGAGATAAGCTTAACATCACCATTACTAGCTGACATCAACACAAGTTTACTTGATTGCTGTTCACTCTCATGGTGTTTTTCTGTCCCTCTCTCTGAACACTGATGCCTGCTTCAGCATGAAAGAAAGGTGACCCCTTTGTAACATAAATATACTTAGCATATAGGGCTCTCCCTGTGTGTGTGCATTAAAAAATCAGAATAAAAAAATCAAACATGCTCAAGGACCCACTGGCTGGTCAGTTAAGGACAGTCTGCTGTGCATGTACCCAGTGGGTTGGCACCTTGCCTTCATTCACTGATTTATTAAAAGGCATTATGGTACAGCCCTGACTCTCTTTGCCCAGTGGGTTCCAGGAGGTGTGGTTAACCTGCTATTCATTTTTTTTTCCTACAAGGAAGCAAGAGAGTGCTGACAATGCCCTTAGGATCCATCCTCAGTGGGAACTTTCTTCGCTCAACACTAAAACCTGTCTGCCCAGTGCAACATAGGCTCTGAAAGGGGCAGTTTACCTGCTGCTCATTTGTGTCTCCCAGGTGAAAAAATGACAAAGCAAGAAATTAGTCTTTGAAAAGTAACCACATTCATTCTGACAACCCTGCTGGTGCTGCCATATAACAGCCTCCGTCTAGTTCAACACAGGCACCATTTTTCAGTGCAACATCACTATTGTGTGTAGTCACGAGTTCAACATCACACCTTTCCTCACTTGGCTTTGATGTAAGTTAGACTTTGAGAAATTCCTGGATGACAGACATAGGCTTTGTGAAGAAGCCACACGCCAAATAATTTAACTTATAAATTGCAGTTGCCGATCGCTCCCTTAAGCTTGTACTGGAATATACCCTGATCAGTCACAACATTATGACCACGACAGGTGAAGTGAATAACATTGATCATATTGGCACTATGTGGTGTTCTGCTGGAAAACCTTGGATTTTGACATCCGTGTTGATGAGACTTAGACACCCAAATAAACATTGTCCCAGAACAAGCACACTCCCTCAAGCAAGTGGAAGTTCCAAATGTCACTTGCCCACCCCCACAGGAAAATGCACCCCACCACATGGAAAAAAACATCAAACAATCAGGAACATGTTGAAGAACATGACAGTTGCCCAAGATGTTGATTTGACCTCCAAACTTCCTACACCCCATTGTGATCAAGCATCAACAGGATGCAGTGGAACAAGTTTGATTGACAGAGGCCCCACTGCACAAGTCAGAGTACCCAAAGGATCTACTGACAACGTCCTGGTTCCAGACCCCATAGGACACCCTGAGAGGTCCTCTTGTCTATGCCCAGTGGTTCAGAGCATTTTTGACCACATATGGGGGACCAACTCAAAATTAGGCAGGTGGTCATAATGTTATGCCTGATCTGTGTATAATATGTGACAGAGAAGAATACAGCATGCCACTTTATTAATCAGGAAATGCTTTGGATGCCGCCTTGTCTTAATTGGCTAACTGCAGTTACTCCTTTTGTCAGTGAATTCTAGCCACATGTCTGGAGTGTGACTTGGGCACTGCCAGCATCTCACAACAGAAAGCTGCCTGTAGGCATGCCAGCTGGTTCTCTGAGACAAATGAAATCAGTGACATTGATCTGACTGGGACATGCCAGGCATTATTTAGCTACCATTCGTGTCTGTTGTCCTCGTATGTAATGCAGAAAAGTGGAATCAGTGTACAGATATCAAAGTAATGAGCACAGAGACATAGTAGACTAATTGTGTTTGTCAGAATATGTGTAAAAAAATTGTGGTCAGGTGAGTGATTTTGCCACCAAAGCCTCTTCTAAGATCTAACTATTTCTTTTTTCCATGTACCATAATGCAAGTGAACAACCAAAGAGGTCCTCTTCAATCCTTGGATAGTCATCCTTAAGGTGCTTGCAAAAGCAGAACCCATTTTGACAACAGCAATGAACTATTTATTCAATTTCTTTTCAACTTTAAAATGTTGTTTTTGAGGTTCATAACCTCGTTCCTTGTTATTAACCCACATGTAAACCCACAATTGAAGCTGCATAACCTTCTTATGTGATTAAGTTGCACATTAGCTCTGATGATTCATTTGAGTAAATTTTTCGGTTGTAGGAAATCTCCTTCCTGGGGTGTTGGCAAACATTAAGATTACTGGCATAGTTCATAACTGGTGGATGCAACACTAAAACTGTAATGCCTAATTATGCCACATTTACTTGTACCGTTTTTATAATGCAACAACAAAGTGAAGACAAAGGTAAAGCAAGTTAAATAAGGAAACAATTGAAGAGAAATTATTGCCAAAGTCCTTTGTGGCTATTTTTTAAGCTCACAGAAGAGCAATGGTTAAGTTACTCTGATGTTATAATACCTGAGCATGCTTTGCACATACCAAACTAATTCACTATAAGGGAAGAAAAAAATTAAAGTTTTAGTGAACAAAAGTTGTTTTGAACCAGCTCTCGAAGACTTTATAGATAATGATTAATGACTGATTGGTGGAGTGCTACCGGCCTGGAATCCTGGTGAGATCCTAGTGAAGGGAGTTTATGTGGTCTCAGCGGTGGGTGTGACCAAGCATACGGGTGGCATGGTTGTGAGCATACTGAAGCTTGTTGTGGGTTTATAAAGAAGAGCTACATGCTGTTGCAGCAGTGCAGCACAGAGACTGGCTTCTAACAACAGACAAAACAAGGAGAAAGCGGACGTCTAGCGCCTCTGGGGAATCTTTAGTAAATCATAGCGAAGATAAAAATCTATTCAATTCATCAGAGAGCTGATAATCTACTAGATCAATAACTGTTGCTTTGCTGTTCCACTTCTCTACAAGCCTGTTTTTAGCTTTGCTGGCAGATCTCACTTTGATATTACAAGCCCCATTTGACCCCATCCCACCCCTGCAGGCTTGATGTTTTTTCAGATCTTACTTTTTTAACTTAAGATCTCTGTTTCACTGTGACCCCTAGGAAATAATCAGGCACATATCAGTGTATCACAGATAAAGAATTTAAAAAGGCAGTACCATCTGCATATAGTGTTTCATAATTTAGAACCAAGGGTTGATAGTGGAAAAGTACAGAAGTCCTAAACGGCCATAGTCTGACATATTTTTTTCACACCGTTTTCTCGATAAAATGAGGTAATTCTCCTCCGTTGTCTCGGTATAACAAAATAATTTTGTCATTATCATGAGATAACAAAATCCGTTATGTTGTGATAACGACAAAATTATCTTGTTATAACGAGAAAACGATTTTTTATTCGCAGACTTGCAAAAGTACAAACAAACACATGAACATGCTTAACTGACCTCATTAGAGTGTGCATCTGCAGTAGAGCAGTCCAGGCCTGGCTTCAGTCGGTAGGATGCAGCGGCAGCAGAGCAACTTCTGGTCCGGCGGGTTGATTTCACTTTGTAGCTCACTGGAAAATGTTCTCGTTATAACAAGAAAATTTTGTCGTTATCACGACATAATAGATTTTGGTATCGCGTGATAACGACAAAATTTTCTCATTATAATGAGAAAACGGAGGAGAATTATCTTGTTTTCTCGAGTAAACAGAGCAAAAAAATTAAGTCTAAACATGGCCGCTTAGGGCTTCCATAGAAAAGTGGGAAAAAGCATTGTTAAAAAAAAAGGCCTTAGTAATTGTATAATGTTGAGTGAAACATTTAGACTGTTTCTGTCCATGATGGTAAATAATTGCAGATAAGCTATACGTATGTTAGGGTTAGGCAACTAAAACACATGGTTATAGTTGATAAAAACGCTAATGGAAATTACCAAGCTGTAAGTCCTATACCTTGTCCACCTCTCTAGCCTGCACACCTTTGTTTTTTGCCTTGTTACATACAGCACCAGTCATTTAATGCAGCAATCCATCATTCTCCTTTCCCTCAAATTGCCATTATGTACCCCGGAGGTGTGTATTGGGTAATGTTCTTGTGGAAAAAACAACTAATGGTCATGAATGCAGAATGTTGTGGTAGTCACGCCGGTTAAGTGTGCCTTGAATTCTAAAAAAAATCGCCAACAGTTTCACCAGAACAGAACTGCCAAGAAGACTGGCACAAGCTCACAAAGCTGATGTTGTATTCAGTGCTGCCGACATGTAAATCAGCATTAAGCAAGAGAAATTTTAGTGAATGTTCAGTCAGTCGTAAACATTTAAAACCACCTGCTTGATATTGTGTAGCTCCCCCATATGCCAACAGAGTAGCTCTTAGCCATTGGGAGATGGACACAGGACCTCTTGGGGTGCCCTTGGGTGGTGTGGGGCCTCCACGGATCAGGCTTGATGCTTAATCTGAATGGGATCTGGGAAGTTTGGATCCTGGATCAATGCCTTAGGCTTTTTGTTGTGTTCCTCGAGCCTTTCCTGTGGTGTGGCAGGGCTCTTTGTTCACGTGAACCCAAGGTTTTCCCCAGAGTGTTGCTTTTTAACGAGATGATCGATATTATTCACTTCACCTGTCAGTGGTTTTACTGTTGTGGCTCACTGCTCTATAGCCACTGTGTTTTGACACTGAATGTTAGGAGGTATAAATAGCAGTAAACACCACCTTTTCGGAAAAATCTGATGATGTGTCTGGTTACATATTTCACAGACTGAATGGTACGTACCTCTTTTGTTCCTTAGAAAAGCACCTAGATGGGATATTTTGGCCAGACAGAATGTCTTGCTCAACTGCGGTTCAACAAATACTTGCACTGCATTGCTTTGTTGTGCACGACCTCCTGTCGAAGCACACACACAATGTATTCAATATGTTGATGCCTGCGTAAACTTTCTCAGCACCGCTCTGTCCTCGCTAAAATAGATGGTGAAAAATGTTTGCTTTTGCTTTTGCTTCCTTGCACACAGAGAGAATGTGGGCCGTCGGGCTGCAAACTGATTACTCTCTCGCCGAACAATTATAAATATTCACAGAAAACATTAAATATTGATTACTGTGTGTTAACTCAGAGCTTGAATGAAATTAAAACAAATATTAATCACATGCTGGCACATCAGCAAACTTTATTAGACCTATAATGAATGCAAACAGAAAGCCCACCATTTTTGAAAGACCCTCACTCCATTTATCCACATCAATTTAAATTTTAAATGGCGTGGCATAAATGGCTTAATTTCATCCGTTTAGATTTTGCCTGAGCACATCACCTATTTGCCATCTTAGGAAGAGGGGGAGTTCAGCTCGCCACTAGCAATGCAGTTGTTGACCTTCCATACCTTGCCCTTCAATGAAAATAGATGGCTCTCCATCATATAGCATTTAAAACTCCTCTCAGCTCCACTCTCTGGCTAGTGTTAATGGACCTCTTCATAGGCCATCTGTGACTCACGAGACAGGGGAAAATCCAAATGTGAGGAAATGTCATGTGAAACAGCAGTGCATTTTATGGAAAATGTGTAAAAATGTAAATTCAGCGGGCACAAACACTGTCAAAGTTCAAAATGTCCTTTGGGCTATGAGCTACTTCTCTTCAGAGCATGTCAAATTCATTTAGTTTAACAGTTGGAAGTGTGTTACATTTCCGACTGACATTTTGTGGTCCAGAAATTGTTTTGATAACCAGCCTGTGAGCAGGAAAAGACTTCTATGCAACAGGGCTCTTTTCTCCACATACATGACCGCCTCAATAGAAGAGCATCACAAAGCCAGTCTTGACATCACATCCAGTGAGTCAGTTGCTATAGAAAGTGAACACTGATGACTAATGGGCAGTCGGATATTCCTTTGCCTGACATGATAAAGAACTACCATGAGGTGTGTGAGAGACCAGTCCAATTCAGATTCAAATAATTACTTCTTGCCCATTGCCTTGACTTGACGAACAAAAGCGCAGTTGAGGAGGAATTTTGCTGGAGCTCATTCAGAACCAGGGAGTTTTGGTAGTTTCCTGACAAATAGTGCTGATGGTCGGGGTGTACTGGTGTCACAATTGTGAAAAGGGATTGAATTAGGAGGAATACCAGTTAAACACAAAGAAAACGTCAAGACAGCAAAAATGTTTGGCACTCTGCTGCTGAAGTGCTCATGTGTATTGTTGGCAAGGTCAGAAGCAATAACAACTTGTACACCTGAAGAAAAGCTTTGGCATTTTGGCAAATACACTTGCTTTCTTTTATACCAAAAGGTAAAAAATAGCAACCGGTTGTTTTTGCTCTTTAAGTCTTTGGTTAAACTAAACTGCTAAACTAAACTAACAATCGAGGATGGAACAAGAACTGAAAAGTGAGGATAATGTCACGGAATAGAACTGTTTAACAGCACCTTTAGGCTGCAGAATAAAAGAGTGTCACAAGCTGTATTCTCGCTGAACATCATCACATTGTTCCTTAGTGAGATGCACAACAAGACCTTATGTTCAAACCGACAAAAGGATTCTTTCTCTACAGACTGAAGTTTGCAGCCTTTGCAAACAGCTGATTAACAATTAACAGCACACAACCCGCTTTCCTCCGTGTGGGCCCCGTTGGAATTTACCAGAAGAGAAGACAACATCATTGTGGTGTTTGTAGACTATGATCTTGCAGCTTGTAACCACACATATGGAAGCAAAAAGAGAGCTGTACACAGTGCACACACAAAACACCAGTTATGGTTAAGTTTGGTTAGGATTAGGTCTGTTTAGGTAACTGTTTATGGTTAAGGGTTAATTTGCAAGCTTTGGAGGTGCTGATAGTTGGATTTTGTAACCTCTGGACAGTGCCAGGGTACCTATTTCCACCTGTGTGAATAAGTTCATATCTCAGAATATCAGTTTTTTTCTCCCTTTAGCTTTATCTCAATGTATCCCCTGCATGTAAACTATATAAACATGTAAAATCGATACCATCTTTTCACTGCAAGGGCAGAAATGTAAAGATATTGTATTATTTTCTCATTCACCTCAAGATTGTGTTGCATGCGCACAGTTGTCTGAACAGAGCCTGGAGGGCGACTGTTTGTTTGGACTGTTAATCATCATCGAGCCACAAATGGCCACTCTGTTGTGAGGGGAATCTCAGAGAGTAATCTCGCCATGCAGGACATAATCAGACACAAGGTTAATGAGAGTTTGATGGAAGCATATGCCTCACACACGGCGGTGGTATTGCAGATAATAACAGGGACAATGAGTTAATGGTGCAGGTCCAAAGGCAAATATAAACAAAACACAATCAAGAAAAATGCCGGGACTATATCAATTTAGTTTAGCTCACTCAGTTGTCAATAACATCAGCCTGGAAATCTCTGCCCAACTGCCTATTCCAGTCAGACTGCATCTGATGTGAGCGATACTTTAGGGCGAGCACATGCCGCTGTGATGTCTTTTAGCAAGCCTTGATTACCACGTTCTGTCACCTGCTCTGATACATGCATATTCGGTAGAATAAGTGACATTAGCTATTTCTACAACCGCGTGGCAGATGATGGTAAATCAAGCCTGACAAGAAAGGGCCCTTCAGCTGAATGTGATGTGAGTCACTTCACTTCACTGGCTCATAGTTTCTCATCATTTGGTGGGCTGTGGCTTACCTAGAGCCAAGCTGTGAGGATGCTCTGCTCATCCAAGCAGAAATCTAACAACTTAATGACCAAACACTCCAGATGGATTTCATACACAACACACAGAAGCCAAAAAAATCATGCATATATATGTATACAGCGGAGCAGCCGTACTGTTTGTTACACTGTTGTTATAAAATTATATGTTATTTTGATAGTAGGACTCTCTAATCAGCAGCTGTGTCCTCAAGGGGACAGTGCAGCAAGAGAGTCATCAAATCAGGCTGCCGTGACACTCAGAGACTGAACTGAAGCAAAGAAGACAGCTTCATCTTGTTGCCCACCATACTAGTATGTTTAGCATTCTCACTTGTGACACAGCAAAGAGAAACTGCGGCTCACATTAGTGCTATGTTAAGATTTTCAGGTGGCACATTTGTCTTAGAGTGAAAATCAAGTATGCACAGTGAAAAACATCTACGTTTGCTTACTTACTTACTTAGGGCATGTTTTATGTCAACAGGACATGACTCAAAACTAGTGAGCATTTAAATTATATATTTCAATATGGGGGAAAAGCTAAAAACGCACTTGATGTGTGCAAACCGGTGTGCTGTATTAATCTGTACTGGCTTTCTTTTCTCATGCGACTGTGCAACATTCAAACAAGTCATGCGCAACAGCTGGCTTCGCTTTCTGAATTTAAAAATGTTTTGTAATTTAACAACTTCATTTCATATTCTGCACTAAAACTGATCATGCTTTGGGCTGAGGGGATTTGACTTTTTTCCTCTCTCTCTTGTGGGAGTATATGTAGATGTGTTTACTTTACCCTTCGACTGTTGTTATCTTTGCAGTCTTTTAGCAGAGTAACTTGATCAGCTGAAACTTAAGACTGTCACCTTTATATTGTATACGTTGTGTCGGTCTAACCTACGTTACTTCTTGACAAGTGTGATAGAAAAAATAACGATTAATAACAGCACATGAATTAAAACTTCGTCTGACCATTCGGCCACCATCTTCATTCCAGTTTGCTTCAAACACTCCACAATCAGCCCAGTCCGCAAGAAACCCTCTACCCTCGGATCAAATAACCACAGGTTCATCGACCTGATGTTTTTAATTATAACATCCTTATTAAAATTGGTGTAGGTGAACCTAAAGAACATCATAGGCTCCCTGCTGGACCCCCTGCAGTTTGCCTATCAGGCAAACAAGTCACTGCATGATGCATCCTGTAACGCCTCAACTCCCCAGGGACATATGCATATAAGACTCCTAATTCTAGACTTAAGGTCTGTGCTCAGCACAATCATTCCTGAAGTCTCAACTCACCTAGCTGACTGTGCCAGCCTCCACACGTTAGTGAATCACACACTTCCTGACAGGCTGGAGACAGCAGGTGAGGTTGGAGAAAGTCACATCCAGCACCTGGACGATCAGTACTGACACCCCCCAGGAATGAGTTTGCTCCCCTCTGCTCCTCTTTTGTTACCAAATGACTGGACCTCAGGAGATCTGTTAAACTCCTGAAATTTGCAGGAAACACTACAGTCAATGGTCATAGCTGGGATTGTGGCAAATCGGCATACAGACGGGAGGTTGAACAGCTGGCTCTCTGCTGCAGCTAGAACAACCTGGACTGTAGAGATAAAAGTTGACCCAAGGAAAGCCCACCATTACCATACCCAACAACACTGTGTCTCTGTCATCCAAAAGTTCAGGCAGAAGATCTACCTTCTGTGTCAGCTCAGTAAGATCCACTGCTACACTGCAACAATCCAGCCTAGACTCAGTTCATCCATCACTGTTTGGTTTGGACTGGCCACCAAACAGGATGGGAACAAACTAGAACTGGCAGTCAGTACTGCAGAGAAAATCATCGGTGTCAACCTGCCCTCCATTCAGGACTTAAACACATGCAGAGTCAAGAAATGGGAAGGAAACTTGCCCTGAAGAATTATCAGTACCAAAACCACCTTCTAATCTTCATATTTTCAGATCATATTTTTACAGTTTTAATGCACATTATTGTTTCTAATTTGCATCACATCATCTTGCACTGTCACAGTCAATATAAATCCTGATGGAAATCAAGCCCAGCAGTGCCATGCGGATTGGAGTCAAATGCACCCTGCTCTGTGCACCAGCGGTGTGCCAAGTGCCATGATGCAGCTGGCCTGGTGCACCTGTGGCACTTGGACATGGGTGTGGATGAGGCAGACCACATAAACTACGTGTTTGTTCATTTGAGGGCAACACCTGCAAATCAGCATGGAGATTTCAGCGGTTATTTTGCAACACTCTGGTGCTTCACACACAGAAATTAACCAGCAGCTCTGCCATGTGTAATTGTGGTTTGACAGTGCGCAACATCACTCCTGTTAGATGCTGCAGATGGAACAGATAGCTGCTGCTCTCGGAGGCCTGGAAATAGAATCACCAGAGCAACGGAAAGGCATTCAATATAGACTATCTGCTAAATGCTGTGGATTTCAAAACTGGTAAGAATCCCTCATTAATCTTTATTCTGCCAGGCTGCCAATAATGAATTAATCAGAATAATACATTCTTGGCTGGTGGAAAAACTACAGTAAATGTAGGAAGATGATTTAGGGAGGTTTGAATGAGCAAGTGTTCATCAAATAAAGTGACCAAAACATTGTGGAAGCTAGTCTTGGCAGCAGGCTGTGCAAAACACATACATTCTTGCCCTCAAGATTGCAGTGCATCGCTGCTCTGGTATCACCACACCATCAGCCGCACGTCTCCTCCTACTGGGGCACACAGCAAGTCGCCAAGATGCCAAACTGTTGCAGTTCAGGCAATAACCTCACTGCACTGCAGGAAAATACCCAGTTTGTGGATGCAACACTGTGCGAAATCATTTTTCTATTATAAAGACTTCAGTACACAATGCAGTGACTAGGCACTTCCTGGAAAAATCACAGAAACACAAAACCAGTATTTTTAAGCAATAAAAAATATAGAGGAGCAGAAAACCTTACTAACTTACACACTCGCTTGCGTTGTCAAGCCCTAAAGGAATTTGAATTTGCACCGACAAGCACTACGACTGAGGTATCATGTCATGTTGCCTGTAAATCTCTTTAAATGTGACTCTTGTTCCTGTTCTTTCATTGTAATTATCTTTTTTTTCTTATTCTGCTGTATAATTGTTGAGAAAAAAGGAAGAGCAATGCCCCACAGGAACTCTTTCATGGATTACCTTTAAAGCAATGTCAATAGTAATTACTGAGAAGGCTTATCTTTACCCACTGCATCATTGTCCTTCACAGGAATCAGTGTTAGCCGCCCCTCTGCCAATTAATAGAAGCAAACACCAACATCAATTATTCAACAGGTACATCATGTGCAACAGTTCTGCTGCATTCATACTGCGGCCAAACTATCACCTTAATTCAGTTCAGAACCCATGTATCATGCACGGTTAGTGAGTCATGATATATGCTGTAGAACACAACAAATATCTGCTGCAGTTTAAAGTCAAATTCATATTCGGAATTGCCCAAAAGTGGAAATATGTTTGGATGACTTGTAGAGCATTTTTCTATTTTTAAGACTTAAAACAAAAGAAATAAACAAACACAAAAAATAGGCCACTGAGGCCCAGAAGAAGCAGCAAGTCACTCAGGCCAGTTTGAAAACTGTCAAAATGATCCTGCATTCCCTATGAGTCAGCACTCTCTAATCCCATGTGAGCAACTGAAGTCACAGTGCCCCCTGCTCTGCACTGATTACACACTGTTGTGGACTGAGCTCTACATTCACTTCAGACAAATCCAGCATTATAATATTTGCCTTGCAGGAAGCATCTCTTTGATCTGGGGGCCTTGCTGTTGCAATGGGCAAGAAGTCATGTGCCTTAAATCCTTCAGGCTCTTGTTGGAAAGTGATGGAGAGCGTGACAAATTTATGCACCGATTCAGGTAGGTCAAGCTAAATAACAGTCTGGAGAATTTCAAAGTGAGCTTATCAATATATCAGCATCCATTTTGACTGTAAAATAGTGATTGGGTGTCGCCTCTTGGCTGCCAGAGTTGTGCTGAGTTTTCACCTGAGATCGTAAATTTTATGTGGCTGCATGCGACCGGATTCCATAAATATTTTAGAAAAATCCTAAATCATTGCATTTGTGAGGAATAGAATGGTTATTTTCATTTTGCAGAGTAAAATTGTGTGTAGTGGGAAAAACAATTCTTTCACCACCTGAGCTGCTGTGCAGTGTTGAAGTGTGTGTGTCAGCATCTTTTCAGATAGTAGCCCCATGTAAATGTATAATTACAGAAACACTATTTGACTGCCATCAACTCCTCCGGGGGCAGCATTAATCCCAGAGATCAATGCTTCCAACCCCAGATATGCAGAGCACAGCAATCCATCTGTCAGCTCGGCCACCTTATAAGTCTAGAGGGAGAGGTACCACTGATAATTACCTCTACCTACTAACATAATACAGGCCTTTTCTGTGGAAACTCAGTTGTTGTACCTTTAGCTTGACAGCTGTTAGTGACTTGTCTGACAAAGGAAATGTTGTTATAATTAACTGTTGCAATTAATTCCCTTATCTTGGACTCAGACTGATCATTCTGTTACTCTACTGAATGCATTACTTACTGCTCAGTATACCATGTCCAGATAGCTGAACTAAACAGGTATTTTGAGTGTTTCAAATGCTGCATGCTAATTAATTATGCCGATACTGAGTGAAAGATGAAGCATGTTGTCCTCCAAAAACTACCAAATGTGCATAATAATGGTTGAGGTATAGAATCCCCCATTGGTTTGGACTGAAGCCCACAGTTCCAACTCATGGTCAGTGCTGTCTTTCTGTTTTCAAAGTAGGGGTGCAAGATGCTGCTTCTAGCCTGTGATAGCGAGTATTGTAATCATGCACAAACAAACGTGAAAATATTAATAAATATTTTGTGACAACATCCTATGAGATGACATTCCTTAGTAGAATTTTTGTCTGCAGAAAAAACACAATTTATTCTTTTAAACTGAAGCCCCAAAAGTCTGAGAAGGGAGCCGAGAGTTTCTCTAATGAGTAATATCCACAGGCTAACAGGCTAAGTACGGACTCTATTGTCTGACTCTGGTACATTAACAAAGCGCTCGAGCTGTCTGTTCAGTATACTTGGCATGAATGGGAAGTTGCGAGGAGAACAATTATGAGAGATACTTTTTTTGTTTTTGGCTTCTTCTTCTTTTTTCCCCACAGTGATTTTTTTTAGAGCCAAATGGTGCTGAGAACCTGCTACAGGAAGGAGACAATGATGGTTAACTAATAGGCAAAGGGTGAACCAAAGCGTGAAGAAGTTCCATTTGGCACTGATTGCCCTCTGACAAACTAACTCCCTTTATATCCGCAGCCATTGTAAAACTGATGATCTATGGTTGTAATCAGCTCCAGTGATTGGAGAAAACTGCACTGAGAGAAATTACAGTCTTGATTTGAATGTGTACAAGCTGGAAGCTGGAAGGGAACTCAGTGTTTTCCCCACTGTTGCGGAGCGAGTAAAGGTGGTCCACGTTCTCTTGGCAGCGCCGCTCACTTTGTGTGTCGCGTTTACAGGGGTGGAACTCAGCCTCAAACAAACATTAATGACCAAGTTGGAAGGACAGTGGAAAAAATGGGGAAATGTTCTTGTTCAGATGTCTCTTAGGGGAGAGATTACCTTGGCTAAATCCAGAATCATTGTTCTGCAGCAACTGTAAGTACACGAGGACATGAACACAACTGGGGAAGAAGAAAATTATTCTCTCTCTGACAAATGGCAGGAGTAAAGTGTGAAAAAACAGTTAAATGAAACAGCTAATCATGTCAGAAACTCTGTGGATTCATGGTTAAATGGAAGAGAACAGCATTTAATGTATAATACCCTAACTGTGAAACTGAAAGCAAACAGCAGAACATATTTTACAAAAAGCATAAAAAGGATAATGCACAAAAATTCTAAAAAAAAAAAACTATTTTTTTTTAAAGTATCCAATTATATTCATTAGTAAATCCCTGTTACAGTAAGTTGCATCCCTGTTGAAGCAGACATGATACATTCCTGCTGACTACAAAGGGCAGAAATGCAAATGTCAGTGCAAATGAACCACAAGACAAGGAAGAGGAAGAGGAGAAGCAGATGAAACAATGGAAGCAGGGCCAAATAGGGACATTGGCCCTCGCTTTCTCATGCCTGACTGGATAGATCACTGCACCACTACTGGCGCTTCTTGTCCACTTGTTCACTGGCAGGTGAGAACTTCTCATCTACAAGCCCTGGGCAACAGTGTGTGGGAAAAGGCCTCGGCCAGTAATGGCATCTTGGCTCGCATTCTGCTAAAGCGCTGAGAGGAAACAGACTGGTGCTGATCGCAGTCGGGTGAAAATTGGCTCATTTCATCCATCGCACTCCCCCATAACCTTTTGGATATCATACGCATGTCTTTCTCTTCGTCAGATGACCAGTTCTGCCAGTTGAGCAGACATTGGTTGAACCAGACAGTTGAATGTCACTCTGAGGCCACTACATTTACTCCCTGATAACAAAACTCTGAACTGGAGAGTGAGCGCGTTTGGTTGGGAAATACGTGTGTTCTGTCACCCAGAAAATCTCATTGTCCCCTGCCTGCTCCACGGGCTGGGCCACGTTCTTTACAGTCTAGGTGATACAACACCTGACCTCAGATCAGACTGGCTATAAACTCAGAGAGTAACATTTCTGATTGCTGCCAGCTGATGCTGTATTTTGGCAGCGGGGCTACTACTCAGACCACTACTGAGAAGTATATTTCTGTTGCACAGATTGTATTAACATTTCCAAAAAATGGGACAAGAGACAATACCAATTAACATGTGTTTCCATCAGCCGAGGGGCTCCACTAAGATTATTTAAGATTATGTAATCAAATAAAGTGCCAGAAACACATCTCTTATGCATCACATTACTCGATGAGTTGCATCAAATGCGACAATAATGATGTATGAGGGAATGAGTAAGCAGCGACTGCGGTGAGGAGGTGTGTAACCGGTGGATGCTGCTGTGTGCTGTCTCCACGCTGCCAGAGTTCCCACCATGCCCTCATTTATTCCAAAAAACTATTTCAATCTCACTTTAGCACATCGTCCCTTTATGACTATGCCAACTTTTCTATCTCAGTATGAACTTTTTATGAACCTGATGTTTACCTTCAGAAATTCTTTGGCTTGAATTCAAGACGTGTATAAAAAAAAGAAAAAAAAAACAGTAAATGGGAACTCGGCAGCTCCGACTATAATGCACCTCCTGCCACTACAGATGCCTGCAGTGTTTAACAACTTTTGCTCCGCTGACTTTACCCTTGATAGAAATGTGAAAGAAAGTAATTCTGAAGAGCCCTCTGAACATTAGGTGCATAATGGCTGTAATTGCAATACCCTTTGTCCTCACTGTCATTATTAAAATGGCAGCAGGTAGCAGTCATTCTGCCTGCCCGAAGAAGTATGTGGCTATTTCTTGCGAAGTTGGTCCCTCATCTACCACTGTGTTATCTTTACGGGTACAGAATGCTGCAGAAGACTAACATTCAGAACCCTAAAATCAACTGGAAAAAAAAAACAAGACAGACACTTGTGATGAAGGTGATGTCCTTAAATTATTATTTCTAACTGGGCACAATGCCATTTTTGAATATATTGTAAAACTTTAAAAAATCTATACAGTTTATCTGCACATGCTGGCCTGATGGAACATACTTATAGTTGGGGGGCTGGGGTCTGGAACCAGGATGTTAGCAGTGGATCCTGTTAGTACTCTTGTTTGTGCAGTGGGGTCTCTGTCAATCCAACTTGTTCCACTGCATCTTGTTAATCACAATGGGGTGTAGGAAGTTTGGAGGTCAAATCAACATGTTTGGCCATTCTTATGTTCCTCAACATGTTCCTGATTGCTTGATGTTTTTGCCATGTGGTGGGGTGCATTTTCTTGTGTGGGTAGGCCCGTGATGTTTGGGATTTCCATTTGGATGAGGGAGTGTGCTTGTTCTGGGACAACATTGTGGCTGATCAGTGTATGTGCAACACCTTTTCAGAGTCTATATTTTTGTATTTTTTATACAAAGCACATTTTTCCAGTGTGTAAATATTTTATTCTTATAATGTACATTTGTATGTTTTTCTGCAGCTCTTACTTTTATTCTTTTTCTATACATAAAGCAGACTTGACAAAACACACAAAAAATTCCAATGTACCCGTACTGTAATGTACCTGTGGAAATGGCAATAAAATTCCATTCTGTTTCATTCTACTATTTGCAAGTAAGGCCTGTTTCTAGTGACCTGATAAATGCAAGTCCAACATTCACTCTCTTTTTACCTCTTGTCTTGTATTTCTGCTATGTAACAGCAACAACACTTCACTGGTGCTGGACAGTTAGATAAAAGTGGTTTTAATGGAGCTATTTTTTGCTGAAGCAGCTGTCTGCTGTGCCCAGAAACAAGACTGATGAGAGCTATGAGGGGGAACCAAAACAGGTGGCAATTCTATGGGTTCATCCCTACGAGCGACCCCGTTTTCACAATTGATCCATTGTCAGTCTAAAAAATAATGATTCCGACTGCTTTGTATTAAAACTAAGCATGAATGTGAATCTAAATTCTGCATGTGTGATAAAACAAGGCTGTTTAATCATGCTGTTCTGCTGGAGACAGTGTTGTGAAAGTCATTACATGAATGGCGCCCGGACAGTTTGAACTGCACAAACCTTTATTTAATTCTAGAGGGGGCGTCCACCTACTATGTGCATAGGTGTGCTGCGGTGCAGCGTGCCAGAGGGTCTCTCTCAGTGACCCAGTCCCTCCAGAGTGCGCTGGCCTTGCCACGTCCTCCTGTCCTTTATAACAATGGGAAGGGTAATGGCCTCCCCAAGGCCTCCTCATTCAGCCTGATTGCACTGCCAGCATCAGGCCAGCCATGCCATAAAACAATTAGCTCCATTTATCAACCTTACATCCACTATCTACGGAAGGGGGGTACATGAAGGTAGGAAAGAGAGGTGGAGAGAGAGTGTTGTAAAGTTCGTTTTCTAGGTTTCTAGATCCTGAATTTCACCTCAAGCGTACCTCATATCTGCTTTGATTACAATATAACATGTTTACGAGAAGACATTAAACTATCCTGAATTAGTGCCACATCAGCAAGCTTTCACTGATGGCAAAATAACATTTTGACAAATCCTGATCCAGTATTATGAGTGACTCATTTCGCTGTTGAATAAAAAAGCATTCCAAAGACAGTGGCCTGCTCTGTGCACTGCTGGAGCGCTACAGCACTAAAATCATAAAACCTGACATGCAGATAACAAAGTGAAGCATCAATGAAATGAAAAAGTGCTGTAATTGTATGCCCCAAAGCATCATCGATCCAGCAGTGGGGGAAAGAAATCAGTGGAACAAGTGAAAGTGGGAATATCTTTCACATTTCCTCAGTGCTCCAACAAATATTTATGATTAATGTGACATTACATACAGAAAACATGGGAGCAGTTCTTTTTACAATCCAGGATAAATGTGATCCTGGATTGTTATCTATTTGCAATTTCAACGACAATCTCTTTGAGTTTGAAGAAAATTCGAATTCAAATTGAGTTTGATTTTTCTTGTCTTGGCTTTGATGATATGTGCAAAAAGTATCAGTTAATATGAGGTCAAATGATGAAAGTATCATGATATACACCAATCAGACATATCATTGTGATCACCTCCGTAATATTGTGTTGGTCCCCTTTATGTGCTCAGAAATGCTCTGAACCATTGGGCGTAGACAAGAGGACCTCTCAGGGTGTCCTATGTGGTCTGGAACCAGGACGTTGGAACTGGATCCTTTGGGTACTCTGGCTTGTGCAGTGGGGCCTCTGTCAATCAAACTTGTTCCACTGCATCCTGTTGATGCTTGATCAGAATGGGGTGTAGGAAGTTTGGAGGTCAAATCAACATCTTGGATGACTCTCATGTTCCTCAATCTGTTACTGATTGTTTGTTGTTTGTGCCATGGGTATCTAAGTCTCTTCAACACAGACGTCACAAACCAAGGTTTTCCAGCAGAACACCAAATAGTACCAATATGATCAATGTTATTCACTTCGTCTTTCAGTGGTCATAATGTTATGGCTGATCGTTGTATGTATAAACATACAATCTGCACATACTTTGGCCACATGTGCAATTGCAAATAAAATTATTGTTGAATAGCCAGACAGAGTTCTAATAAAAATAAACGCCACAAAAGACAAATAGCAGCTTAAGCCACTTTTCCATTGCCCCCCTCCCTGAGAGAGATGTATGATGCAGCTGTTAAAAGCTGAGGAAGAGTGGTAGAGTTTTTATTTCCCTTTCCTTCATTTCTCTTGTGTAATAGATTGCACCTGTAGTTTCTCTGAGCAATTGTCCGGTTCACCGCAGCATCTGTCATGTGCAGCGCATCTCTATTAAATAGCTACTGTACAACAAGAGGGATGTTCTTCGAAGAAAGATGCTGGTACTTACTTACACATAATTAAACAGCGTATCACTTGCCTATAAAAAATCCCAAATGTCTTTTTCTCTTTCCTTCCCACCCTCCCCCCTCCTCTTAAGTGGCCTCATGTTTTACCAACAGAGGTTGGAATGAGGTGAAATAAAACTCATTGCCGACGCATGTATTATTAGAAAGCTGACTCTTTTCCAGACACTTACATCATGTTAACATGTGAAGGGTGGTAATTATCCCGCAGCAGAAATAGCAACTCATTATGAGAGTCATAAGAGGGCACAAGGTCTCTGGGAACACACCCAGTTGCTGTGTCCCTATAATCCTTAGCTCATCGTTGGTGTCAGCAGCAAAGCAGTATATCTCTGGCCTTAAATCATGCCCTGTACTTCTCAAAGTCTTTAATTAAGTCCTGATCGTCCTGTCCTCCATTCCCAGTATTAGTGTGTTTAATTTCCTGCTGTCATATCGCCTTCCCTTTTGGATATATTATTAATCAAGCCTCCACTTCTCTGTGTTTCCAGGGGCAGTGAGTCTGCTGCAACAGGATGACTGCTGATTTCGATCCATCGGCTCGACCATTAAGGACGGCTTAAAACCATAATTCCTCAAGATATTACTCTCAGGTTCAAATGTCAACATTTAGATAAGAGCGTGGTTGATTCGACTCCCTCTGCGGATGAGGGATGAAGTCCTAAATGCCTGCTGTCCTGTGTTTGTGTTTTCATTAGTACTGACTTTAAGGTATTCCCAGTGCAAATAAGGATGAAGATGTGTGCTGCAGGGGTGGTGGGAGTTGTAAAATAGCAAAATAAGAAGCCGCAGTTAAGGATTTCACAGATGACTCAGCTGAAAATAGAACTAACTCCTCATCTTTAGTCGTCCTTGTGCCCAATTGTGTGTCTGCAGTAGGTCCTCGAGTCCACATTCATCACTTTTGCGTTCAGGTGATGAGTCAAAGTAGACCTAGAGCAGTCTATCCGCTCAAGTCACTTTTGTTACATAGATTGCTGTTGGTGAATCTCAACGATTTTTCTTTTTCCATTTTCTTTTCGACAACACTGCACAAGTATCTCTGTCTGCTCAGAGAGCCAATCAAGTGTGGCAACCGGCCACCCACTGCAGTGACAAGCACAGAATGAAAAACACTCTAGACCATGACACATAGAGTTAGGTGCCACACGTCAACAGGTTGTCTTATCGCTGCGCCGTGGACCATGAGCACTTGAGTGAAATGGGCAGAGAGGCTCTCTACTGTGAGATGAGTGAAGGAGACGGCGTTGCTTCTGATCTGGTTGGGTGGCTGAATACTGAGGAGCCAAGGCCAATGCGGAAGCTCGTGGGTCAACTTGCCCGCCCAATTTTACAGTTGAGGTGCATTCGTCGCCATAGATGCTGGTGGCCACAGCAGTGCTCCAAATAGAGCGTCGTTTGAGTGGCAGTCGAAGCCACAGAATGTGGCGGAATATGGGCATCGGAGTGTTTTTTTTGTGCTCTCTGGATCCTTTGCCGTTATCGCCGAAGCGTTTATTCAGCCATCAAAACAACATGTCTTGACACAGGAATTCTACTGTAATGTCTCATTGTGACAGGTTCCCAGATAAAAAATCAGGACGAAGAAAATGAGGAATATCCAAACCCAAAGAGTAGAAAATTGAGAAAGACAAATAGACTGTAGGAAAAAAAATGGAGAAATATACAGCTTTTATTTTGCTTGAAAGCTATTCTGTACATTTCAGCAGAATTGGTTTTGAATCCAGGGATCTTTTTAGATTTACTACCAGTTTAATCTACTTTTACCAGTACAATAGTGCTTTTACATGCATCTCCTTTACAATGTTCAGAAAAATAACTTTACAGTGAAACTTCAGGAGTGAGCCCGATTAGTCGCCTTTAGTTTCTTGTTATGACAATTTCTACTTCAACTCCACTGCATGTCACAGGAATTATTCTACTTTTTACTTAACTACATGCATTTGACAGTTTTACTTACTTACTTAACAAATGTAGATTTTTGTAAACAAAACATATGAAGAGCTTAAAAAATACAACATTTTGTCCTGCCCAACGTTTTACCCAGGTGCAGATGCATTTTGTATAATTAGAATATAATGGGAAAAGTTCAGTATTTTTTTAATCAGACATTGTTCAAACTGAAAATCTGTGTTGATCTTTTAGGATTGATTAAACAAATGAAGCCTTGCAAATTTCAGTTTATGTGTAATGAGTCTAGAAAATGCATAATTTTCATTCTGATGAAAAAAATTTCCATGCTATTCTAATTATATGAGATGCACTTGTACAGATTAATGGAGTCAATTAACCAATTAGTTGAGTGATGGATAATTAATTAATAATTAATTCTCTTTAGCTCATCATCTCAAACAACAAGATTTGCTGCTTTTTTTTTTTTTAAAATATATTTTAAGCAGTTTCATAATAATAACAAGAAAACTTGTGAAGGTGTCACTAGGATTCTTTGTAATGTGACATTAATACTCTTTATTTTAAGAATTTTCACAAACCAAACAATTAATGGAGAAAATAATTGGTAAAATAATCCATAATGAAAATAAACATTGATAGCAGTTCTACATAAAATAGTTTAAAAGTAGCTCCACCACAACCAACTACAACACTAAGACCTGCATTTCCATTAGTTCATTAACCTAATGATAACATATATAATAATACTTGTACTTATAATAGTTTCTTGATTATACTTACACATCTTTTAAATGCAGGACTTTTACTTGTAATTGAGCTGATTAAAGTGCATTATTAGTGCTTTTGCTTAAGTAACCGCTGTATGTCTTTCTACCGCAGGCGGACGTGAGGAGATGGCAGATGTGACTCAAGGTGGTACTGTAGGTGCTTTTTCTGTTTTCAGGTTTGTTTGAAACTTGCAACATAACCCCTATTATAATGTAATTATTGTCCCCAATGTTAAACATGTTGTGAGTATGAATTTTGGATGGAATTCAGCTGATTCATAATGAAATGCGGTAGTTAAAATGTCAGACCTTACCTGTTTCATTCAGTGGATATTATTTAGAATTGCAAATGTCATTCATGCTCAAGTCTGCAAAACATGCATAAATTACAGAGCACTTGCACACACCTGCATACTTTAACAGATTTAATTTCTCCATGGTTGAATCTAAATTAAAGTAATTTCTACAAATTAAAAAATAATCATAGCTATTAATTATATAGGGACGGAGTTTTACCCCGAGTTGATGTGATTGATTGGCAGTTATAACCCAGCAGCAGCACATGGCTGAGGATTCTGATGGTGACAAATTTGCAAGTGAAAGTTATCAGGCCCATTATTCTGCATCTGCATTTATTTTATTATTTTTTATTTTTTTTAGCTTAAGGCTCGACGGTGTCAGCAGTGATTCTCAGAATAAGTTGAGTTGGGTCATGGTTTATTCCTCCATTTACACATGAGATCAAAGTAGTCGGCATGCTGTTGCATAACACCGAACCACGCCAGGCAAGCAAATACATACTGTAGGCTTTTGAATATATTAAAATCCTCTGTAAGCTATGATCTGGAGTTTTGAAGCAATGCAGGAAACACACACACTGAACTTGATTCCTGGAGAAAAAGAAATACACCACATCATGGATCCTGTCACTATATGGAATTTAAGAAAACAGCAGAACACGATGAGAAAATCAATGTCATTTATGTTTCAAACATCTTTGGATTAATATTTGATTTCGACATTTTGCGTGTGACACCAGCCAAAGCGTTAAACGTTTGAGCAAGAGTTCAATATCCGAGGAAATATGCTTATTTGCTTTTTTTCGTGGAGGATTAGATGAGGAGATCGATACCACTCTAAATTCCTGTACAGTAAATACATGGAGGCTGCAGCTCCCAAAAAACAAACTGGAAAACCCATCATTCACTGTGCTGTCAGGGGTTATGTGCCAGGCTATTTCTTGACTGGAAGCAGTAACTTCCTCGAATCTCTGCTTGTTGCCTGAAAGCTTGTCCCAGCCAAGAAGCAGTCTGGCACATAAACCCTGTATAGAGGTGGGGAACATCATTTTAAACATCAGTTTCTACGTAGATTAAACAAAAAGGTACAAAAGAGGAAACAAAGCAGAATATGTAAAGCCTTAGAGGTGCCGGAAGATGTATTAAGTTACCATCAAAGAAGCTGTATTTCCAGTCTTTATGCTGGGCAACTGGCTTTGGCTTCTAATTTATCAGACTGACATCAATCTGCTCATCTAACTTGCCAAAAAAAGCTACAAAATGCCAAACTTTTCCTACCTTATGACTTCAGTTAACTAGAAATAAGACTCACAAGCATGTTATGCACTAAAAAAATATATATAAAAAGCCTAAAATGTGAAGTAAAAATACTCTGTATAGGTAGGTGTTACCAGATATATCAGAGGTGAATACAGGAGTTCTCAACAAACATCTTGTTTAATGTTCCATCACTTCAGGTCAGTGGTAGGGACTATTCACATCCAAACTCTCAGCACCTGTACCCTGGAAGTCCTGGCACGTTCTCCCACTAGTGACCTGTGGATGACAATAAATTGCTTGGCTAGATATAAAGTGCCTAGTACCAGGCATGGTGCACACTCCACCCTGTGTTGAGGTGCCAACGGTTTATCATGCAACCCAGGGGTCAGCGTTTCCTCTGTTCCTGCTTTGGTACCAGACCCCGTGCAGCCTACTGAGGCTGCAGCTCTGTTAGCGGAAGCCTGGGTGACATCAGTTGGTATTTTTTGCCCACCCCGAGGCGCTCCCAGGTCGCCCTGCAATCCTTCACATTCCTGCCGCTTTGACACTTTCTTATATAAAGGCAATACATCAAGGGGACGGAGATTCTGTCCAATGAAAAGTTGGACAGAGTGACAAAGTGGAATGCACAATGGTGTGAAATGTAAAGAATGTAATGCTGAATTTAATTTAGATCTTTTTTGAGTAGAATCCTGATTAGACAAATGATCATAATGTTACACCGGTTGTATTAAATTGAATATGAACTCAGGTGTTGGAAACCCATCTAATTTGGTCAGAACCTCATATCAATATAATATCTTTATGTAGAGTTGTTAAACATGAAATGTTCCTTTCCTCAGACAAAATCTAAAGTATTTGATGAAATGATTTAAATAATGGTTTAAGAATAAAGAGTATCCATTAAAGACAGATGAGGCACATTGTCTCTGTGGTGTTTAAATCTTAACAGATAGAGAAAATTCTGCTCCATTCATGACACAGAGAATCCAGAAATGAAGTCAAAATGAAATTGCTCAAAACTTGGAAATGCTTGACAGTGATTGAGCTGGCTGAAATGGGCTTACACGGCACATTTGGTAATTTGCACACCTACCTGCTCTTCAGAGCAGCACAATTACAGAGTGTCTCGGGGGTCATTGGTGGCCCGGCTGCACCCAAGCTGCTTCCCTCTCCCAGTGCCCTGCTCGGCCACCGAGGTGCTAGCGTGAAATGGCTGTTAATTCCTTCTGCTATCTGTCCCACACAGAGCCTGTTTTAAGCCTTCATATGAATCTTTTTTTGCCTGCTGAAAAAATATAAGGAATAAGGAAATCAGAAAGTAAAAAAAGCCACAGTGTGCGACTAGAAATGAAAACATCAAACAAGTATGAAATGCAAAATAGCATGACCCTTGCATTTTCCCCCCATCAATGAGATTTAATGAGTATTCCACCTTCTGGCATCGACCATAGAGAAACAAACAGAATGAAGAAATGACAATTCAGAAATAACTGATAAAAGATGAGCAAGAGAGGGAGTGTTGGTGATGCTGAATATTTGACTTCTCCTACTTTGTTGATGAGTAAAGCTGGTTGTGTTCCAAGGTTTCATCACAATCACTGAGTATCTTGTCAAGTTGAAAAGACTCTATCGTGTGTTCGTGTTTAAATTCAATTGTGGTTCTGCATGATCCACCTTGATAATAGCAAAGCTGTCTTGTATCTTATGATATGAAGCACAGTTTTGATGTATCAGAGGACTTCTCCAATATCCTCCCTATCCTTCTGAAAAAGTCTGTCACTGTTGAGTGATTGGCCAGCTGTAGAGTGGCTGCGATGGAAACCTGGACCTGACATGCTGGCTCGAAACAACAGCATGTATATCAGTGCGATGATATGATGGACATAGGCATCTGTCGAAACATATTAGTCCACCTCCTGAAACTCTATTCTGTCTGGGGTTTTCGGTGCAAATACTATGATTTTTCTCAGATATTCAGGTCTACGTATTGTTATCATACATTCTGCTTCTTGTGCTCCTGCGCCAGATAGGATGATGACTAAATGAATTGAGCAGTTTATACACTGATCAGCCACAACATTATGACCACTGACAGGTGAAGTGAATTACATTGATCAAATTGGTACTATGTGCTGTTCTGCTGGAAAACCTTGGATTTTGCCGTCCGTGTTGATGAGACTTAGACACCCAGATAAACATTGTCCCACAACAAGCACACTCCCTCATGCAAATGGAAATCCCAAATGTCACTGGACTACCCCCAGAGGAAAATGTACCCACCACATGGAAAAAACATCAAACAATCAGGAACATGTTGAGGAACATGACAATGGCCCAACATGTTGATTTGACCTCCAAACTTCCTACCCCCCATTGTGATCAAGCAACAACAGGATGCAGTGGAACAAGTTTGATTGACAGAGGCCCCACTGCACAAGCCAAAGTATCCAAAGGATCCAGTGCCAATGTCCTGGTGCCAGACCCCATAGGACAGAACCCATAGGTTCAGAGCATTTTTGAGCACATAAGGGGGACCAACGCAATATTAGGGAGGTGGTTGTAATGTTATGCCTGATCGATGCATGCACGAGTCAGATGGAATGAAGGGGAAAGCCCCCATGGAAGGCATTACTTCAAATAAGCCCTCACTGCTCAACTCTTTGGTATTTTTCGAAGCTCCTGTTCTACATTGTAACCTGTTACACCCAGTCTAGGGGTCACTGCCATGTAACATGAAGAGCCATCCTTCACAGGAACCAAGCAGCCAGACAAGCTTTTAAACAAAAAGCGATCGATTTATTTACAGTAGAAAAATGTGTTTAAACAAAGGACGACTGATTCAAAAACAAATCAGCGGTAATGTCACTAAGTTACCAAATTATCAGGGTGAGCTAAGGCGAAAACAACAAACAAAACCCCAAACTAAACTTCTCATTAATCTTACCTAACGAAACCAAAACTGAGAAAACCAAAAACAAGATCTTGCCTTCTTAACTAAACTTAAACAGGAGAAAAAGTCGTTAAACAAAAGGGGCCGCTCACTCCTACCAGCAATGTTTACACACAGGGTTCACCAGCGCACAGGCTGTGATCGAACTGTTGGTTGGTTTTCATGTGAAGGATGGCAAACGCCATGTCTGTCGCTGTGCCACCGCCGGCCTCGTCCCCCTTCCTCTTTTTGTGCCGTTCAGCTGGTAGATCACCCAATTCCGCGCTGACCCGTCGCCCCCAGCAGCCAATCCTGGATGTGCAACGGCGCATCGTTTAGCTGCAGTAATTTACTCCCCCTGTGTTCACGGGAAGAACATAGAGCATAACATATATACATATTTACATTCACAAACACAGCCGCAGTCATAACAGATCCCAATATAACGTGTTGCTGTTATTTGTCTCAATGTTCTCATCACCCATTACTTTCTGTGCATCAACCTAATTGTTATTATTGTCACACTCTGCTCAGCTGGAAGTGAATGAAAACATGGTATCAAGATGAACAAAGTAAAAATAGCCATTCCCTAGATGATGTTCCATAAAAGATGATTAGCAAGTTGATTGTATGAATAATGTATTCCGATGATGTGCACTGTTTAAATTAAGTCAGTGATGGGATGGGGTGGGGGGATCATCCAAGCTTCTTCTTATTCTTCTCCCCCTCCTTCTTCTTGTTCTGTTGCGATCCAAAACCACAAGGTCACAGGTCAAGTTACTTAAACACACACTGTTCCCTTTGAATTACCTTGCAAAGTATGCTCAGTGGTGAATGAGAAGAAAAGAAATGGTGGAGTGAAATGATAAGGCTGAAAGAAAAAATCTTTTTTTTTTTCTAGTATTCCGCAGATAACTATAATGAATGGGTCTCTCCATCGCACACATTCGGGGCTGATTCATTTTAAATGCATTGCAGAATAAGCTTTTCGGGCCAGAGAATGATCACCTGTACCTCTATACTGCTTTGTGAGTAGGGATGAATGATACGGAGCTTCCCCCTTTAACATAATCTGTAGTTTTAAACCTCCGAGCCGCATATTACACCTTCAATAATTCAGACCCCTTTTTACTATTGTCTGTGGAAAACGCTGACACATTTCTATCAAGATGTGGGGCTTGATTGTCTCTATCACACTTCTTGTAATTATAGACCCACTCTGTGTTAGTTGCATGTCATTTTTTTGCCAGAAATTTTTAACAAGCTCCCAGAACATAGCTCTGTGGGTGGAAGACGGATGGGGGACTTTGAACGGTACGCTTGTTGCATGCGTGACAGCGGTAGATGAGGGCCACCATGACAGCAACTGCATTTGGGAGGAATGACAGCGCTTTGTTTCCCTCTGCTGGTCACTGGTGCAACCTCCATCTGCACCATGTGACAGAATATTTGCATTTGTGGTGCACAGGTACATGTTTCCAGCACACATGCGACATGTCCATGTGTTGAGGAAGAAACAAATGCTGAGAAGATAAGGGATTAAATAGAAACTGCATAGCAAGGGAGGGGTGAGGGATGGGGAGGGAGGGGGAGCAAAAGGAAAGAAGTAAATGGTTTGTAAATGTTGTACTCACTAGCAGTTCATCTCTGCAGGTGATGGATGTACGGCGTTCGCCTAAAATAGAGTTGCTGGCAGCAGAGCGTAAGGGCTCAGCGCAACAGATCAATTGTGACAGAAATCATCTGCTGCTAGGTCACATTATCCAGCAGCAGGTAAGACATGTCAATAGAAAAAAAAGAGAGCATACATTTCAGTCTTCTTGCCTGTTTTCCATCACGCAGCCCATTGTCAGCTTGTTTTCTCAAGGTAACACTACAGTGGGGTTTTTGATGTCTTCCTATAAAGCCCTGCAGGAATGTCAGTTTCCACGGGACCGTTTTGATGTTAATTGATAGGTTGATAGAGACAGACCAAACACTGGAATACAACTTCCTGCTGAGTACACTGCGATGCAATTCCCCATTCCCCATAGTTTCCCTTGAAATCTCAGCTCATCCTGGGGAGAGAGTCAGTGTCTCAGCGTATAGTGAGGTGAGCTTTCACATAATTTTCAGATCTCACTTGTTCTCCCATTTGACTTGTTGCCAAAGAGGTCTCAAAGAATAGGTGGTCCTCACTGTAAAGGGCTGCCCTTGAAGGAAGTGTTTATGTGCGAACCCCTTTTCTGTTTTTTTTCTTCACAGCTCGGAGGATAGCACGTGTTCCCAGCGTAAACACGCACACTTGCAGTGCAGCGTACGCACACGACACTCAGAGCTGCAGATAAAACACACAACCCCAGTGCGATGCGCTGACGCCGGAGTGGCTGTGTGAGGCCAAGGTCATGCTGTATCATTCATTTATTCCCATAATCCCCTGTGTTGACTGGGTGAGAGGCCTGCTAATGGCTAGCACTCTCCAAAAGGGAAGTACTGCCTTAACATATACCCTGGAGACTCTCACGGCCCACAGCCCACCACCCTGCGTAAAGAGCATAGCGCATGGTCTATACAATCCATCAACATGGCTAATTAGGCCCCAGCAAAATCCCTGAGAGAAACATTGGGAGGGAAACCAGAGGTGAGTGTAATAGCACCATTGTAGATAATAAGAATAAAATAAAAATACTTGACATGTTTGAGTATGTTAGTGAAGATTTTGGGTAACAGCTTTGATCTTACTGAGATGAAGTCATTGTAGCTTGTTTGTAAAAATCCCTTTTTTAAGCCACATTAGGCTTGAAGCGATGACTAATGTATAGGGATGGTGGTAGGGCAGGAATGGCAGGGGGTTAAATTTCAGGAAATGGTGCGTAGATACCAACACTTCATTAGTCACAGGCACTTTTTGTCTACCAACAGCTCAATTCAGAAGAAGTCTTTTTTCTTTTCAAAAAGTGGCAAGTTAAAGAGAATAGTATGAATGGTGCAACAAGTCATCTAAGTCAAATTGCAAAATAATTATGTAATATTATAGCTACTCTTTCTGGATGAACACGCAAGCATTTTCTTGTCTTACAGCAATATTTGTCTGTGTTTTTGGAAACAGGTTTAGGAAGAGATTTTTTTTGGTAATAGGTTTAAAGAAGAATTGTTGTCTGTGTTGATTTTTTTAAAGGTTATTCACCAACATAGTTACAATGATGAAGACATGGTTACGTTCAGGGTTGTGTTCATGCTTTAAATCACACAGTGTTGACTGTTGGTTGGAATCCATCCTAACCTTAAGAAACAGCACTTGGTTGCGGCGTCATGTTGGCATCTAGTCGAACAAAAGCTCCTATGTTCACCGCATGATACGCAGTTGGCCACTTGCCTGTGAAATGACTCATTTCATTCTAAAGGTTTGATCAATTCATAAACGTATGTCATTCTAGGATACTTGAGAGATGCTAAGAATGGGAAAGAAACATGTTTTAAAATATATAATATAAAATGAATACATGAAGAGATCATGAGGAGAGAATGTTTTTTGATGTTTTAACACAAAGGTGCACTTGTGGTTAGAATGAATAGTTATCTACAAGCCTCTACCTTGTCTATACAACATTTCCTTACTTTAACTCAATTGAAAACAGGCTTCAGAGGAGTCTGAATGCAGCTAAATGAAACCATTAGCTTCCTATGTGCTATCATCAAAGTTTAAGGCCAATACTCTCCCATTTCCACATTGTCAGTGCACAGTTCATAATCAGTGTCTTCAGGAACTGCTACCTTTACCTTCGATGTTCTCTTTTCATATGACAGAAATTCTACTTTTGTTGTGCAAACTGTGTTATATAACTATATACCATTCTCCCTTAGATTCTCTCATTGTAAAAGTAGCTGTGTCATCCACTGAGTGTAACTGTATATTCTGCTGTATTGTGTCGCAGAACTCAATGTGGATAGATTTAAAAAAGGAAAATAATTTTTAAAAATTCCAGATTCCATTTGTCAAAGTGATCTCAGCAGTGATTTTATGAACAATCAGCTATGTCTTAATCATCCGCACTGGAACAGTGTGAGCCAAGCCTGCAGATTCTCATGTCATCGTGTGCTCATTGACACCTCAGCTCCGAGATTTTGCTGCATTTTTGATAAAAGACATGAGCTTCATCAGCTGATGGATGTCCTTAAATTGAGGTGAGAGTAGAATTTAAGCCTCTCAAATGGGATTGTCTCTCTGTTCCCCATTTCGACTCCTCAGATCAACAATCCGTCCTCCAGGTAGATGAGAGTCGGCAGGCAGCTGGGAAAATGGCTCAGATTAAAACAAGGTAATGGCACATTTGCTAGGCCCTTTGTGTGAGACGCGCATGCAATTTAAGGCGCTGCCATACAGAACGAGTTAATATTTCATTGCACGCCAGGGAATGGGAATAGAGAGGTGAAAAAAATGCATATGTCTCATTTTGCAATCTGATTCGTCTCAGCAAATCAGTCTGAGTCAATGTCATTCCATAATGAACTCTCCTCCACTATGCTGAGCATTCTGCTGCAATTCAGCTGCCTGCTTTCTCACCCACTGAACTTGGGATGTATTCTGAGCTACAGCAAAGGGTGAGGGTCTCTCTCTCTCTCTCTCTCTTACTCTCTTTCTCCCTCCCCATTGTCATGTTATAGACAACCGTTTTTTTCTTACCTCTTTCTCAAAATTCCTTCTCTTCTCCTGTCACCACCCAGAAAACCTGTTACTCCTCCCCCCATCATACCCTCCCCACCCTCCCCTCCTATTCCTCCACCCTGTGCTAGGTTAGGGGATCGAGATGAGGGAGGGAATGGGAGGTTTTGATTGACTAAGATGCTGAGATGTAATCTTGTGCAAGCTGAAATGTGAAGTGTGTGCTTGTGGGTGGGCGGGGTGTGTGTGCGTGTGCGTCTGTGTGTTTGTGTAAGAAGGAAAGGGCTGGGGCAATGTGTGATGCTCGGTTTATTGCATCGCAAGCTCATTTGTTTGTATTTTATACCTCATTTCGGCTCAGACGAGCCGGCTCCACATTCCGGCTGCGGGTGACCCAGTTTCACAACACTGTGTGACTCTCTCTCTCTCTCTCTCTCTCTAATAATATAACATACCTCTTTTAATACATTACTTTTGGTAAATACGCTGCACTGTGTGGATATGATTTAATGCAACATACCTACAAACTAGTTCACTGAGAGGAAAATACAAACTCTAGCTATTTCACTGCAATAGTTTCTTCTCCGTCCCCTCAGGCACAGCTATGAAGTACGTTAGCATGTTAGTGCAGTGCGTGACACCACTCTGACAGCACTCTAAACATCAGAAGGACTAAAGCTCATCTTGGCCGTCAGGGATATAAACATGGGGTACTTAAACTTGGAGATGGCCTGTTTATGGGTACAGAGCAGCATATAAGGAAGATAACATATGGAGAACACAGCATAAACATAAACTTGTCCTATTTCTATGAGAGATGGTGGCTGTGGCTCTTAGTGTTACTGCATGGTGACACAGACTTGATGTTCATGTCGAAGTAAGCTGGAATTCCCAACCTGAATTAGTAGGAAATGGAGGCTACATCTAGCAGAGATCAACTTGTCTAATGTCAGTCAGGTAACCACACAGTAACAAGGATCCCTTCCTGAGAGTGAGCTTTAAAAGGCAGCTGTGTTAAGACACAATCAAATATATTAACTTGCAAGCTTTATTCTGGTATTATCAACTGTGTCGAGCCACAAAGCCCATGGTTCTGCAATACCTGCTGTGCTGCCGCTTTGTTCATTCTCCCCTAGGAGGCCCTCGAAGATTTCCCCTACCTCCAGGTGGACGAGATAGTGCTCGCGTGCCGTTCCAGTCCAGGTGCAGGGGAGAGCAGGTGGACCAGGGCGGGACTGCCAGGGGACTGCAAGGGGCAGGGAGGCTTAGTGGGTCACAGTGGGAAGGGTGGTGCAGCTCAATCATTCTCCTACCCTCAGGCACCTCAGAGCTACGCAGCTGTGAAAAGACTGTCATCCGGGGAAATTCAACCTAGATACGTATGGCAATGCATCGTCATAAAGTGTGCGGTGCAGTCCGACACACAAGTCATGTATGAAGAAGAGGCAGCCGAGATATGCTCTCATGAACAAGAGATGACATATTTTATAAAGCAAACTCAATCCACACTCTTATACTCTCATCCCTTGGTTTGTCGGTTTGTTCGTTCCACTGTCTGTCCACAGTCCATACATGCTCTCCATAAGCTGTCCCCCCCATTCATTTCTAACCCCCACCCCCCACCCCCACCACTCTTAAGGTCCTGCAGCAGGGCTGTGGTAGTAGCTGGCCCGTGCCATCCATTATTCCCAGGCAGGAGTGCATTAAAGATTCATCTCTGCAGCTCAACCTCAAAGGAAAGACTATGACCCCTGGTATAGCTGCTGAATTATGGAGACCGCCAATAAAGTTGTTTGCCTTTGATCTCATTCTCAGCTTTCTCCCTCCCAGGTGAACGTGGACAGGTGAACACATGGACACATGCAGACACACACACACACACACACTAAAGTGCTGTCATACATATCTATTCCATTTTTGCTCATTCTTGCTGCATCTCCCGCTCCTCTTTCTATCCCTCACAAACACAAATTTGCACACATAGGGCTCTATATTCCATTTTCATTCTATATGTGCCGCTTGGATTCCCCTCTTTTGTCCCTCACAAGAACACAAAGAAGAATACACACGAGGACGAAGAAGCACAAGAACAAAAAATACCCTGAGAAGATGATGATGGAACAATTATGTGAAGAAAAAAAATAGTCTTGCCTGCTCCCTGCCTGCATACCAAATGATTGTCTGGTGCCATAAATTTCACTCCTGCCATCAGCTGCATTCTCTGGCTCCCTCTCTCAAGCTAAGAGTGGCTTGCAGCTCGAGTGGCAGTGGTAGAAACACATTTGCTCACACATGTGCATTGTTTATATTTAATCGATGTCGAGTGGAGGGTCCTGTTCAAAATGGCTGTCATTTGTCAAGTATTAATAATTCAGTCACACAGGCACAAATGTGCAGAAAGGAACTCGCAGGAAAGCATACGCACTCCCACGCTGGATTGTATGAAGTACCCCTCACCTGAAGGTGACTGCTCACACACGGCCTTCATTCCCATCTTTAGACGACTCCTGTTGTTCACAGCCTTGTTGTTATGGCATAGTGAGACCAGAGACCAGGATGCAATGCGGCTGTATTAAAAACATCCACCAAACACAAAAGGAGCACTGAACCAATCCATCAGTCAAGACATGGTTTTATCATGTGTTATGGTTAATAGGTGGTTGTACTGGTGAGCATAATGGCACATTAGCTTTCCTCTTAATAGGTACATGCAACACACACATACATGCAGAGGATGGTTGTGTTTAGCCTTGATGAGCGTGAATGGATTGTAGGTGAAGGTGGGGTTGTGTGTGTGTGTGTTTGTGTGTACGATGGGGTGTCCCATTATCTATGTACCCAGTGTCCAACCCTCGACCCAATTATAAATCTGACTGACCTGTACAGCAGTCACAGGGTGAACATGGGGAAGGACAGAAACGTGAAAGCTGGGGTTAAATCAAACTTGTCTCACCTTATTCCCTCACCTGTGTCTGTTTTTTTTTGTGTGTGTGAGTGTTTGTGAGTGTATACACACACCAGACAGACCAGTCCTCACATGTGTTGATGGATTTGTGGAGGTTGTTTGAAAGGATACAGGTGTATGGCACAAGAAAAAAACAAGGAATCCTTGTTGATTAATGAGGTGTGACCATCCCTCAGTGTTGTGTTCTTCGATGAAGTGAATGCTTATTCTCAGGGGTATTACAAGGAATGAAAAACAGACACACATGTAAATATATATATATATATATATAGACACACACACATCAGGACTGGATAACCCCCTGCGGAGTTCCTTGCCAGCCTTCTCAAAGTGCACATGTTGACTGGAGACCACTAATGGTGTGTTTTTGCGATGCTGAGGTGTTGCACCAGTGATTTGGAAGTGGAAGACTACTTTCCTGACTTAAGATGCGCTCTGAGTGGCAACTTCAATGGGCAGGTGCATGTTGGAAGGTGAAGGAAGGAAGCATTAGCTGTACGTGTGTGTGTGTGTGTGTGTGTGTGTGTGAGGAGGGGAGTGAGAAGGTGGATGAGCAAAGAAGGAATGCAAGCATTGACAACGAGAAAAAAAACGCAAAGCAAGTGATGGCCAAGTTATGTTGCTTTTGCACATCAGGAAATACAAGGCGACAAAAAGTGTTCCTAAACTTTACCGTCATCTTGGGAATGGAAAGTTGTTTTCACACTGCTATTGACTTTTTCTTCTTGAAGGTCGCTGAAACTTTGCGTGTGCTTTTCCTAATATGCACACATTAGAATGAAACACAGGCAAATTTAACCTGTTCAATTGTTTAATGGCCTCAAATAAAGCCTGTTATATTCAATGAAATGTGATTTATTCTCTGTATTAGCGGCACAGAGATGAAGTGTTCCAATCACTTATCTTACCCTAATGCACATTACCTATAAAAAGTGACACACATGCATTTTTATCCAGAGCGTTAAGATGAGATCTAGAATTACATACTATTCTCCCTTCATGGTGGCATAATAGGTAAATTATATTTTACGTGCAGCAAATTGTGCTCGGTGCCTTTATCTGAGCATTATAATATATCAACAGTCCAAAAAAGCGTTCACACATCACGCCCATGGCGCTGAAGGAATAGAGAGTGCTGATGTGTGAAATAAAGGACAGCTTGACAGTGCTTGAGCAGTCCCATACGACCCGCGCACAATCATCCACATTAGAAGACAATGGAATTCTCAGTGAGAATAAAATGCAATTCATCACACAGTCTTCAGTGCCACAATGAGGGAGAGACAAAGGGCAATAAATCATCCCAGACTTGTGTGACCCTTTTACATAATCCTGCTCCATCTGAGTTTGTCATTGCATACCACTGCGGCAACCCTGACGTGTTTTACCTGTGGAGGAAGCTCACTATAGGAGAGGAAATTAGTTCGTATAACATGGACATCATTTTCATCACATGTGTTATGTGTCATAATCTGCTGGATTAAAAATAAATCACCAGTCTTTCATCCCACATGACTGACTATCGCACGCGTCGGACATGAAACACAATCCCCCCAACCTTCATATTTATTAAATTCAAATTAATCACACAGCCTAAGATTGTCATTACAGAGACAACAAAAGCAGACGTGCATTGGGATTCAATCACGTCACATCAGAGAGTTGTATCGCAGGAAAAAATATCACGCAGGCATTGCTTTTGAACTCCTTCGCTCAGCTCTAACAGGGTTGTAACCGCGCTTGTTAATAGTCTGTTAAAAGTCTGTTGTTTGAATCAGCAGTTTACCTAATGTAATTGGGGTCACGCTGAAGTACAGGTAAATAGAGACCAAAAGCTAGCCAAGCTGTGTTTAATGTTTCATATAAATGTACCCTTGGTATGGTTTACAAGACGTCTGTTGTATACAGCCTGATGGATTGAGATTTTACAGTACTCGGTGCTCGCGTACGTGAACGGAATCAAGTGAGGTGAAGCTGCAATGTCACTGTCAAGGTTATAAACAAAGCATCAGATGCTAATTTTTACAGAAGGCCATTTCAGCCCTGTTACCCTCCCCCCATATCTAAAACTGTGTACTATACAGCTGGAGTGTTTTTGTCTTTCAGTGGTGCGAATGTACATGCATGTGTGAGCGCATGTTATTATAAATCAGAGTGTAGGTGTTCACATACCGAGGCTGTCTGCATCTGTGCGAACATATGTGTGTGAGTCGGCCTGCAGGAGACGTTCCTCCGGGGTGTCATTTTATCCCACACCTGTTCCATCTCCTTCATAGTTCTGCTTTTCATTCTGCCGCCTGCAATCTGCAGAGATGCTGCTAAGCACACATATCTCATTGATTTCTGCAGGGCAAAGCTCCCCCTGATTGGTGCCTTTGATAGAACCATCACCATGGAAATCACATAACGCGAGTGCTGCTGTACAGTCAGCCCAGCTCAACTCAGTCGGCAGCCTTTCCTCACCATCTAATGATGATCCTGCTGAATGCAGAAAACAGGCCGCGCAGGGAAAGGCATCGCCTGCTAATTGTTTATGTTTTGCTATTATTTGGATCTAATTGTTGTTATTTCCAGGTCTTAACACAGTCCAAGATAATGGCTCACTATTAAGCACGTAACAAGACAAAAAGAGCATGTAATTAAACATTTTCAGGTCAGCATTCAAACAGTGCCCTCAGTAATTTATGGACCCCATCTCTGCGAGGCTGTGAGTTATGGCCCTATCAGCATAGTATCCATAATGTATATCTTCTAACTGCTCTCCTAATATATGTTATTGGTCTTTTTCTAAAACTCTGCAACAATATTTCTCATCCTCCAGACTCACACCACTGTTTACAGGTAACAAACAATAATACAAGTTAAAAACAAGTTAGAAACATGACTGGGCTGACACAGAGCTGGCAGTGTATGCAGTCCACACACCACAAATCAATACAGTGAGGTCTGGCAGTAGTGTCAAAACAAATGAAAGTGAGAGTTCTGTTGGGGTAAAAGAGAAAAACAATTATTTTCCGAAAAAAAAGATTAAAATTGTAGACAAGCAAATTTTAAAAAAAACAAACTGTTAAAACTACAACCACCTACATATAATCACAACTGATATAATGAGGCACATCAAGCGGTGAATGAACTGAGAAAACATGCATGCAGGGCATCGTTTGTAATTTATATTCAAATTCAAAGTTGGAATCTGTGGTCAAGCCTATCTTGAATGCTCTAATCACAAAGCCCTATAGCTCGTGCATCAGCCTGTGGTCCCCAGAGGAAAAAAAATTAGATAGAAAGGATGAGAAGGAAATTGAAGCAGTTCCTTTTTTAAACTGTAATTTATTGGGACGAAAGAGTAGCATTCACCCTTCAGAGAGTTTAAATGTTTTGCAATTGAGACAAATAACATACTGGAATACTTTTTTATTCCGCAGAGGCTTTTTCTACATGCGCATAGACTGGATTTTAAAAAGTGGCTAAAAATGGCTGCATCCTAAAAGTCAGCAACCTTGTCACCATGAAATTCAACAAAGCAAAGAAATGAAATAAAGGCTTCCTTTCTTAAACGTGTCTGACATCGGTTCACGTTCGTACCTCGGTAGGACCCTCAAATCAATGAGACTGAACCAAATTACAACCGCTCAGTCAACACTCATTTGAACACTGGGGGAAAGGCACAAAGCAAAATGCTGTGTGCCTTTGTGGTCTTAAAAAAGACGGAGCAGACTGGCAGATTACCTGACTATAGAGAATGGCATTAAATACAGAACCACTTTGACAAACTACAGAGTCAGCAAACACAGCTTGTCTTGGCCCAGCTGATATAAGAAAAACATGGCTCCCTGCAGCAGAGCAGCTCAGCCAGCTGTAAAAAGAAAAGCAAAGACGCAGCAACACTCCAGAACAGAATGTTCTCAATTTCAGTCAGAACAAAGTATTTTAGGTAATTCATGCACAAACATCTTCACCTGTGCTCTCGAGTGTGGCATGATCCGTGTTTTTCTCTGGTGAATTTACATTCATATGCAGCTAGTTTACATCAGAAAAATATATTTTGGGGAGTGAATAAAGCTGTTCAGATTCCATTTTCATCACTTTATGAGGCAGAAAATGTAGACTAAGACATATACTACTACAAAATCTGCACATGCTAAGTGAAGCATGAGTATAGTATAGTGGATTTAATGCAACAAAAAACACTTGATGATGAGGGAAGTATCATGGTTACATACCTGAAGAATATGATGACTTCAGTCATTAAACTGGATAGAAACTCATTCTATCAGTCAGCCACTTTATCACCTCACCTCACACCTCACCTACTGACTTCAAACTGTATGTGACCATTATATTATATTCTGCCTCAGCAATAAATGTTTCTGTGATTGAATCTTTCATGCAGATTTTTTATATATACAAAGAATTTATAGAATACAGGACTGGATTTTAAAGGTTGAAATACGGGAACGGCTCCCTTCGACTTGACTAAAAATTTAAATAAATTAACATAAAAAAGATGGATCTCACTTACATCGTGGACAATAAAATTGTTTATTTAAAGACTGAATTTATTAAAAACCCATACAATTGTTATTGTTACTTATTTCGTGTATAATTTCAAGGCACAGATCTATCGTTTGAATTTGTACGTCTCGTCCTATTACAGATGATGTAGAGCTCATCTGCCAGCCAAGCCGTCAGCATTTGAAATAAATAAACAAATAAATAAATAAATACAAATGAAATAAAATAAAGTTGAATTAAATTGAGTTAAATTTAGCCAAAAATAATTTAAAAATGCATTTTCACCTATGAATGTTCTTGTTTAGACTATTAATGAAAACACTCAAGGTCTCTTCTATATGGACAAACTAGGAAATGTTTTGATTTGAATTTGTGCCATTATGATTGAATGTCTGATTTATTTATTCATTTGTTTTAGTGAGAATGACTGAAATAAAAACTGCAAACTAGTTCTGTATTGGCAAACAGTGGAATATATTCATTCATACCATTTTAATCAAATATTTGAATTTATTACAATTGAACTTTTAATTAATCAAAAAAAGGTATTTTCAGTACCAAAGCCGAGCTGGCTGATGCACACAAAGCCAGGAACAAGTATTGTGTCATACAAGAACCCCCTTCAGTCAAACAGCAGCTTTAGCCCCTCTCGCTATAGAAACATCATATCCAAATGTCATGGAACATGTGGTGTGTGAGGAGGCTTTCCTTTAAACCCCGGTGACCTGGACGTTATCTTGTACACAACTGGTAGGCTGCCCTTCAAGGAGCACATCAATGAGTAAATATGTGGCTTCCCAGAAAAGAAAACATAATCCCCGAGTTTGATGCTGAAAAGGCTTGATTACTTTTGTTGCTCTGCGGATTCGTCGTAGGAGTGGGGGCTGTGAGTCTTCCCCCTGGAGACATGAGGGTGGGCCATCAGAAAGCACAGCGCCTGTCATCTTCCATCCGTCCCCTCCATCCCCTTCCCCTGTCATCGTCGATTGAATCAGGGATAATGACTCTCACAGGGACCCTTTGCAGGAAGGTGGTCATTACGCAGATATAGCGGAGGAGCCACAGATACAGCCGTCCATGTGATGGTTAACAACACGCTACAATACTTCCAGCTGAAAGAAAACAAGATCAGCCACCAGTCCTGTAATGCAGTGCATCATTTCGTCACCCTTTCACCCTGTGCCATCACTATTACATATCATGAAGAAAGGAGATTTGTAGAGGGAGGGGGCGAAAAAAATAACAGCATCAGTCATACACAGAGCACACAGCTCGTTAAATCTTCACACCAGCACTTTTACAACATTTCCATGCATAAATCAGAGGGAAGACTGCGAATAACCCCTGCTGCCTTATTTATTATTAGTTTCCCTGCTACTTGAATGCTTCCATCTGCAATCCGAGGGTCAAGACATCAACAACGTAACATACAAAAAGAAAGTCAACATATGCATAAAGGCACAGCAGCTGCTTGTGATGTTCAGGTTTTGTCGGATGGCTCTCGGCCATTCTTCTCCCTGGATTTGACTTACAGCAACTGGAAAACAAGTTTTTTTTTTGTTTTTTTTTTTTATCAAGTCAGAGCTTAAGACAAACCATCTCTCCTCAAACACTGTGAACAAAACCAACATCATTACTGGCCCGACGGCGAGAACTGCCAAGTTCTTTGACTGTGGTGGAACTTAAACTAAGTAAACCTCAGAGAAGGAAAACAGCTCGGCGGTTTGAGGTTCGCGGCCAAGAATTCTCAGGTTTGCAGATCAATTAGTGTTGTTTTAGCTTTAATGTGTAATTAAATTAATGGCTCTGGAATTCACACAATGCACTTATGATAAGCTGCTAAAGCATGCAACACATGTGGACAGCGCAGTGACTGCAAAATACTAACATGCATAAAAAATATGCAGAGAATGCATCAGGCTGACATTAACCCTGATTTACTGCCTTCATTTCTTAATGCCATAAAGTCTCTCTTCCATTACTTCTCTCTCATTCTTCCTCATTCCTCCCTCCCTCTCTGTCTTTCACACAACTCGCACAGCCCACATTCTGCTGCTGCTGCTGTTCAAAAGTTGCAGCCTGAGCCACAGGCGAGGCTGTGCCACTTACACTCAGGTTTATAGTCTTAGTTTTATTATGCACCTCCCCATAAGGCAGCCCTCAGAGACGATGACACCCAAGACACCTATTTAAAGGGCTTGGAGAGCTGCAGATGACGGAGCCCGGGCGGTAGCAGGTTGTCAACTGTGGGCCTTGTCTCTGTTTATGGGCTGTTAGAGCGCTTGAACCGCAGGGTCAGTCCCCGCTGCGGCGGCGCCATAACCCTCCATAGGCAGATCGCAAAATGAACAAAAATAAACCCTAATGAACCTTTTAAGCCCTCTTGTCCATCCGTAGGCAAGGTCCGCCATGTGTAGGGAGATAATGCAAGGGGACAGGGGGAGAAGTGGTCTGCCAGCAGGGACAATGAGAACAGGCAGAGGCGCTGTCACTGCTTGGTAAGACCTGGTGATCGTCCTGTGAGGTGACACATGTTGAAGAGGTGAGAGTATACTGGCGCACGTAAAAACAGGGCAATGCCTGTTAGTGTAAGCGCGGGGGAAGTGTGTTTATTTGCTTATATTAAACCAAACTTCCACAGCCATTATGTGATAGCCCAGTCAATGATCTGCAAAGGATTCATAAACAATAGCTTCAAATCGCTTCATTCTTCTCCGGTCGAGGCAGCCTCTTGAACACTGTCACCATAGAAACCTCAAATTAGCGAACTTCCACAAACTTCCCACATCTAACCTCATTGTGATCAGCTTTAAAACCTTAAATCCAGCCCTTTACCTGGTTGTGACCCTCTGGCCTTGCTGTTCTGCCGCTGAGAGGAAAGTCGCATAAAGGAATGAGGAAACACTTCACAGAGGAAGGAATAAAGAAGCAAAGATTTCCTGGACGTGATGGATACGATTTAGAGGAAGGCGCGCAGTGTTTTTTACTGTAAGTATGCAAAAGCTTGCTGATGCTATCTGGCAACAAAACCTCTATTTAGGGACTCCGCCAGAGTACAGGCTCATTCATTTCCTACCTGTCATCCTTCTACTACTTCTGGACATCCACCTCCGACCCAGAGGAGACTGTGATCCATTTTCAGCACTGCAGACACAACACCCACAGCCTAATTGAGGATTCGAGCCACTGTGAAGTCTGCCGTGTTGTGTTTTGTCATTATACGATGAGACGTTGTACTGCATCCCCGGTTAAAGTAAATTCTGTAAACTCATTGGTATGTTGGTTTTCGAGGGCAAAGAGAACTGCCACCATCTGGACAACAGAGATGGGGAAAAAAATAAAAATTATATTAAAGCTTAATCACCTTCAATTGTAACTTTCATTTCTTTTCATTCTCACTTCATTGTATTAGAGAATCATTTCATCACCCTCTTGACTCGGGAGTGCAATAGTCGCAGCTCTATGATTACACCTCAGCAGCACACCCCCGTCTCCCTCCACCTTTATCCCTCTGCCTCTATCAGAGAACATGTGGACAGGGGCTCAGTGAAAGAGGGCACGGAGGCAGGCTGAGGAGGGAGGTAATTTCTGCTGTCTCACCTCAGCGCTTTCCTCATTCGACTCTGATTAGCTCCAATAATGTATCTCAGACTTTTCAGCTGTTCAAAAAAAGGGACGGACGGGGGGAGGGGGCTGAAAGGAAGTGAGCGAGAGCAGGCATGATGGCGACGAATATGTCCCCCTCCCCTCGCAGCTCTTCCACGCCATTAATCTCTCTCTTCTCACTGTCGTCTCCAGAAAGTGATTATGCTGACTTAATTGTATTTGAGGAGTTTCTCCACATTGTATATATTTTACCCTTTAAGAGGACTTGTCAAACTCTGGAATTGTAGATTAGCAGCATTTCTCCTGGGCCACTTCAAACCACAGGAATGATGTTTGAAATGGCAATGACTTTGCATAAATCTGGCAAACAAATGCCTGCACAGCACGTCATGGTATAAAAAACAAGAGCGTTTGCTTTCAAACGTGACAGATATTTTTATTAGCTTTTATTATATTGCACTGAAACATAAGGGTATGGTGGTTTTAACCTGTTTATTCAAGGAAAGGCACTGTATTATCCCTTTATCCCTTGATAGATAGATAGATAGATAGATAGATAGATAGATAGATAGATAGATAGATAGATAGATAGATAGATAGATAGATAGATAGATAGATAGATAGATAGATAGATAGATAGATAGATAGATAGATAGATAGATAGATAGATAGATACATAGATAGATACATAGATAGATACATAGATAGGTACATAGATACATAGATAGATATGCTACAGTTCGATTGGGTTGACATCTTGTGTCACATCATTTTTCACATCATTTTCATCACACCATTCAGTGACCCTTCATGCCCTACAGTGGTCTCCTCTTCCTGGAGGAGACCACTTCCATCAAGATAGAGCATAACTGATACAGTTTTAAATGTCAGCAGGATATGTAGAAGCAAAAAGTCGATGTTTTCATTATCCTGAATGATGACCCGTGTGTTGATGATCACAAAAATAGACCAGTCTTCTCTGATTTCTTGTTTTGAATAGATATGAAAAGCATTCAGCCTAGATTAAACTGGGCACAAGACAATCTTGTAACAATCGTACAGCCGGTCGCTAGGACTGAACTGTTGTGCTGCAAGGCACCATGGGAGTTTGGGGTGTTGGGGTTATAAATGTTGTTATTGTGCTTCATGTTAGTGTCACAGTGCTGTGCTTTATTGTGTTTTTATGGCTTAGTTGGTTTCTTCAGTTTAGTTAAGTGTTATGTTGTCATTACCATGAGAGTGTAGTGTAGCGTGTTTGATGTCTTCCTGCCACTGTTCCTGTGTTGTGTGTTCTTCTGCGTCAAAATAAAAGCACCTGCTTGGGGCAGAGTGCATAAAAGACAAGAAGCTCTTCTTCAAACATTGTTCTTCCATGATGCTCACCACAACATATAAAGGCACACACTGAAAAGTTAAATAATATGAAAGTCATACATTTACTTAAAAAAATAATTATATGCTAAGAAAAAATCTAAATAAACAAGAAAATGGTGCAGTGTCAGTGCATAATAATAACTGGCTATATGTACATATATATCAAACAAGATATCACATGGTAATGCACTGCAGTTTTTATCCCTTTTGTTTTTTGATTTTTTTTTACAGTTGCTAACCCTCCATTGTGCCATCAGTAGGTCAAGTGGAATCCTTGACCTGCTGTCAACACTAGAAAAACAGTCAAGGGGGTCATTAACGTAAAACTTGGGGGAACAAAAGTAGTGGATTGACCAGCCAATCAGCATACCGTTCCTACAACCATGTCATGAGCACGACTGAAACACCAAATTTGACCAATGCCGCTTAGCGTTCAACATGAAGGTGATCTCAGACGCTAAATGGCTGCTGATGTCCTATGCGATGATACTGTGCATGCAAAACCCTGCAACCATTATTAATTAACACAAGACAGAACCAGCCAGGGGGACTTTTCAACAACACACTGATTAACAATCATTTTTTATAAAGGTGAAATCTCTGTAGCCATAGAAATTTAAGATTGAGATCCATACGCAGATAGTTAACTTCTCTTTTTTCTACATAGGTATGTCTTTCTAAGAGGCTCAGCATGCTGTTTTCAGGTAATTAATTCACAGACATATACTATAGGAGCCATGTGAAGCATTTCCATGATGACAGAAGCGTGGATATGTAACTATGGAAACTTCAAACAATATGTGGATATTAATAATGTTACCAAAACACAATGACTTTGAAACCACATCATATTTTGCATCGCAAATTGTCTCACAGGAATTCGGGCACACAAAGGGACACAGTGTACAAAACACATGTGACACACACAGTGTCCACAGGATACGCAGTGGTCATCAAGCACTGTCTCTTTCCTTCAGCTTAGACAGAAGCTTGTGACATGTTCATTAAGCAGCAGGGATCCCATTACTGCACTCAACAACCACCCTGTCACAATGCTCACACATAATTAGTTACACATGCAGCCTCAGGAATGTTAATTGTTGCTCTCCTCCCTTCACTCGCTCATTCCTTTTCTATACAGCTTCTCACATCCTCCTTCTTTCCCCTCGTTTGTTCGCTCTGCAGGTGGCATGGTGTGCCACTTTCAGACTGTCAAAGTTGTTCAGAAAAGCTTTCAAATTACAGTTTAAATTTCCCCGCTGAGAACCTATTAACTTTATAATGGAGACAGAGCAAGAGACAGAGAGAGGGAGACTCAAAGAAAAGTTAAAGGTGAGGTTAGCAGGCTGGAGGGCTTGAGTCACATTTAAAATTCAAATGCCTGCATGTTATTCACACGTCCCGGAACAACTCTCCTTTTTATCCCATCCCTCATCAATTTCTGTCTCCCTCTCACTCCATCATCCTGCGCTGGCCGCTCGTTTAGGGGGAATAGGTCAGCAAAATGTGTATGCTGATGATCAGTGGGAGGGGTCGATGTAATTGCACCGCTACCCAGTCTGACCGTCATTACTGACAGATATCCGTTCCGATCCTGTTTGAAAAATGGTCTCGCAGAAAGCCGGGAGCTTTCTTGTACCTTATGAAGCAGCAGAGCCGAGAAGCGCTTTGTTTGTTTGTGTACGCAGATTCACACTTGATGCTGTTTGCTGCAACTGATCTGTAATGAGCAACGAGGAATCGTAGTACTGTCACACAGATTACTCTATAAATACAAATGGTACTATTCTTGGGGGTGATTTTGCCATTTTCTGCTGATATAAATGTATTACTGCATTTGTATAGCATTTATCAAAGAAACAAGCTGATAAATTGAAACAGAAATTAAGAAAGTGGCCAAAAAAACTGCACCAAGTAGTATTGTCACTTTGTAAAAACAAGCTGTAAAATAAAAGTTATAAAATGCCATCAAATGAAGTACTATAGACCAACCAGCCATAACATTATGAACACTGAAGTGAATAGCATTGATCATATTGGTACTATCTGGTGTTCTGCTGGAAAACCTTCGATTTTGACATCCGTGTTGATGAGACTTAGACACCCAAATAAACATTGTCCATTGAAAAAGCACACTCCCTCGTGCAAATGGAAATCCCGAATGTCTTTGGCCTGTCCCCACAGGAAAATGTGCCCCACCTCATGGCAACAATATCAAACATGACAATGGCCCAGCATGTTGATTTGACCTCCAGACTTCCTACACCCCATTCTGATCAAGCATCGACAGGGGAGCAAGTCTGATTTTCAGAGGCCCCACTGCACAACCCAGAGTGCCCAAAAGACCCACTGCCGACTCCCTGGTGCCAGACCATTTTTAGGCACATAAGGGCCCAACACAATATTAGGTAAGTGGTCATAATGTTATGCCTGATCGGTGTAAGTCTAATACAAACTATCTACTGAAAAAAAAATGACTTGGGCCAAGAGAAAAAATAGCAGTATGTTGTCTTTTTCCTCATTTATTTGTTGCATATATAACTGACTTATCATGGTACTTTGTTCAAGGATGCATACCATTTTATGATAAAATATCATATTATCTCCTGATTAGATCATTTCAATGTGTTTTTATTCCTGTTTATGTGTTCATGTATTTTTTTCTGCTTGGATGTCTATTAGCTTCTGCCACAAGCTACTCTTTGTGGGGCCCAGGCCTTCAAATACATCATAAAAGCAGCAGACATAAAAAAAAGTATTCTATTAACAATACCCAAAGGTAGTGCTAGCATAAATATAATCGTTCTAGACATAATAAACCAAGAAACAGCAGTAATGTGAGCCGCTTTAAGAATGTTCAGTCACACAAGAGTGAAATGGATTGAGGCTCTGGCTTGATATGTTTAGATTCAAGTGCTTGGCAACAAAGCATGCAGTGCATTGCCATGACATTTGGGTTGACAGCCTTTGTGAACAGCGTTCAAGATAGCGAGATAGACAACAGTTCAGTGAGCAGCTGGCATCACCCTATAGAATTTCCATAGGCTCAAAGATTGTGTAAGGAAGCAACCTCCACAATGATGTGTTTGTTTTACTGAAAAGTGGAAGTTTTTGTGTATAAATTCAGTTTAGTCCATCAGTAGTCAGCACAGTTTTACCAGTTAGATTTTTATATTGTTTTGCAACCACCTCATGTCCACATAAATGAATTTCCTTTTTTAAAATTATTACTCCATAGTTTGTTCTCCACTTTCTTGTCTGTTTTTGGCTGATGATGACGAGTGAGTAGTAATGCACATTGACAGTGTTATTAATCATGATCATTAGCAGTAGTTAGTTGTTTGATCGTGCTAACAGCCTTGTGCAGAGATTCCTTTCAAGCTTGACTTTAATGTGAGAGATGATTTGCAAAATCGACAAAGTTAAAAATCAAATCCAATGATTTCTCTCAGTTCACATTCACCTGTAAAGTGTTTGAAAATGCTGAACATTATCTTACAATGTGAAATTGGGTTGAACTCAGCAGGGAGGGTTTGAAATTGATTTATCTGCCCTGCAACAGGCAGTTTCACTGAGTTATCCAACTACCAGAATCAAAGGAAGCAGTGAAGAGTACGTTGCAATTTTGGAAAAAGGCTAATTCATCAAAATTGACCAGAATATCACTGCCCTGCTTCTAGAGGTGATTAGCTGGCTGCATAGTTCAACCTTCAGAGCTGGGAGGTCATCTGATCCAATCACATTTCATTCAGTTCTTTATTGCCGGCAGTCTGTACCTAATAGGGGTGTTATTTTAAAAGAAGCGGACAAAGATGAGATTTACACTGTATGTCGCCATGGCAACTACTATACCCATAACCCTCGCCAACACCTAACTAATAACACGATCAGACAGCTCATGTACTTATGTCCATTCTGCTGCAGTGTCTTTTCATCACTGGTTTCCCACAAAAGGTGCCCAAATGTGTATTCTGCAACATTACCAGCACCCTTCTATTGCTTTGGCAGGGATACAGACACAGGAGTTATTTTACACAGAAACCGAGACTGTTTTCTTGCAGACTGACAGTTAAGATTGAGGAGTGCTGTGCCGCCTTACATCTCGTGTGTCTTTTGTCTTCCAATTTCAAAATGCAAATCATATTCTTTTCCACAAAGTTGCCATCAATCTGCAAACGAATTAATCAATCATCCCAGGGATTTTTAAAGCCATCATCAGCTAAGTTTCTTTAATGTTAATATTGCAATGCTAAACTGAGCTAACAGTTTGAAACTAAATCAAAACCATAAATAAGTGCTATTAATAGTCTGTTAACGACAACATGATCCAGTACCTTTGTATTAGCAATGAATGCGTGGCGATTTCCGGATAATCATTTATGCAAAAATAATTACTATGTCAAGCTGTCAAGGTGTGGAATCATTTGACATATTAGCTTTGATTTTAGTGAGATACTAAATGGTTTAGGACTCCACATTTCCAATTAAAGTGGTTAAGTGATGGCAGCTATAAGGCCCCCACAATTAAATGCTAAATGAGGACAAACGTAAGTAGTCATCAGTCACTTCTGAATATAGATATATTTGAATTAGTTATAAAACATGCAACAGTATAGGGATCTGTTTGTTCCCTGTGCTCAGGCAGGAAGTTTTTAATGCAAAAGGCAGAGATGTTTTTTCTTTAGAGTAGACAGGGAAGCAAGGTTAGATATTTAAAAAGATTTTTTTTTAAATTTCCATTTCTGAACTGTTCCACTGCTGCTCTGCTCTAAATACCAACTGATGCTTCTATAAAACACTCTATAAAATCGTAACGTGTCAGTTTTACACTTGGGTCCTTTCTTTTGTTTAGCACTGCTTAAACAAACGTGTGAAACAGTGGGCTGTAGGTGATTGCGATTTGATTTTGATCTGTTTCCCACTGTTTCCAGTCTTTCTGCTGAGGTAATGGCCTGCTGGCTGCATCCTCTTATCGAACAAACAGATATGAGAGTGGTATCAATCTTACCATCTAACTCCCGAGTAGCATATTCTCCACACATTTCAACCAATTGAAACCCATGCAGTAACCGACTTGAACCCAGTATAAACCAGCTGTAAACACCACACTAACCTATTATACATCACTTTAGTTTGTTTACAGATCCAGAAATTCAACCTCAGCGTTCCCAGCAACCTTTGAGAGAAATATCTGGCTCTCTTAAAGCTAAATAGTCTAATATGTGCACCAGCTAGTGGCAGCTTTTGTGTGTCTGCCTTTTCAGTCAGACCAGGTAGCATACAGTGACTTATTAGAGCTCGTTCTGAAAAATGCAATTGGAAATGATGGTGGTGGAAAGCGGTGAGAAGGAACCAAAACAGTAAAGTCAGGGACTGTGAAAACCAACAAACTGACACAGATAAAAAATGCAGAGCCCGATAACGATTATTTGTGTGTTTGCCACTCTGCACAACCCCTTTTGATTGATTGTTAAGAGTGGAGTGTCAATTGCAGCTTCAAGTATTATTAAATTCCCCTTACAGGGCCCACCAATATGCATATACACCGATCAGTCACAACATTAGGACCCCTGACAAGTGAAGTGAATAACATTGACCATATTGGTACTATGTGGTGTTCTGCAGGAAAACCTTGGATTATGCCATCTGTGTTGATGAGACTTAGACACCCAAATAAACATTGTCACACAACAAGCACACTTCCTCATCCAAAATTCCCCCCACCACATGACAAAAACATCAAACAATCAGGAACATGATGAGGAACATGACAATGGACCAACATGTTGATTTGACCTCCAAACTTCCTACACCCCATTGTGATCAAACATCAACAGGATGCAGTGGAACAAGTCTGATTGACAGAGGCCCCACTGCACAAGCCAGAGTACCAAAAGGATCCAGTGCCAACGTCCTGGTGCCAGACCCCATAGGACAAATGGTTCAGAGCATCTTTGATGACATAAGAGGGACCAACACAATATTAGGCAGGTGGTCATAATGTTATGCCTGATCGGTGTACTAGAATGTGAGGTTATATGCTGGAGGTCACAGGGGTTTCAGTGACTTATTTTCAAAGCAGCCTGCTTCACTGATGTATTCTACGTGTTGTAGAATACATCAGTGTTCTGATGTATTCTACAATCAGAACACTGATGTAGAATACATCAGTGTATTCTGCATCAGTGTTCAAGAAAAGCAGCCACAGACGACCAGGCAGAACTGTGTTGGTGGTCCATCTCACTGAAGTGTTAATTGAGGCACAAGGAGGCTGTCACTAGCTCTGGAAAACTCACATTACTGTAGAACCACTATATGTCACAACAAACTGGCCATTCACCCCTTGAGATTTTTTTCTGTCCTTCCCTCACATCTCTAATCTCACGTTCTCTTCCATTTATCCTCCTCACGCCTACGTATGAGAGCTAATAATGTATGTAGGTTACGGTAAGTCATATGAGTAGCACCATCCACGGGCGTCGCAGTCAATACTTGTCAGGAAGCATATTTCATTGCCTACACTTTCTCATATCACATTTGTGTTGTTCACTCTTCACATAACCTTATTTTACCAAGAGATTCCTCGGCAGGTGCATGAGACAACAGTGTCACCTACGGGAGAAAGAGAGATCTGCACACTGCCAAGCTCCTGGACAGGCGAGCAGGTGAAGAGGTATTTTTTACATCACTCGAGTCCACGCTCTAGCACTCTTACATCTTGAACACATCGCTTGCGAGACACGCCAAACCTGTGTTCTCCACACGGAGTCATTAATGCAGCCTAGACAGATGCCAAGCAAATAGATGTGGCGGAGTTCAGAAAGAACAAGAAAGAAAAGGGATTGTGAATAATTCATTTTTTTTTTTCTGTTGCACTTCTCATTACTGTAATTACACAGTCATTGTTCTTTGACAGGGAGGAAACGTAAAATTACAATTTAGGCAGTGAAATTGTCATTTGTAGCAGTAATTGACACTAATAAAATGATTTTTCCTTCTTTCCCCATGGATCATATGCTAATCAAAATGTGAAGTATTAAAGATGACACTAACGGGCGTGATAAGCAGTTAATGAAAGAGGGGAGGCAAGTGGGACAGTAATAGACATACTCCAGCTAATAAGTTCCTGTTCATTAGAGCATACAACTGTACCCTCCTCCTGTCTTGTCTGCTTCTCCTGACTGACAGCTTTGACAGCCTTTCCCATCAAAGGGAAACTTTTGACCGCATCCTCAAATAAAACATTAATATTTCACAGTAGCACTAAGCAAGTTATAAGCCTCTTTATAAATGGATCAGTGGCGTGCTATTATTGGAGGATGACATAAGCTTCTACTTGACTCTATTTAAAAATAGCTGACACTGTCTATAATGCCAGCATTTTTGATGACATTTTCTTGTGTCTGGGAGAATGTCTTCGCTGCGTCTCACAATGTTAGCAGGCTGACTCACACAGAGTGGAGCTGATATGACAGACTTTGATCTCTCCCACTCCCTCTCTCTCTCTCTTTTTTGCCATTCCTCCCAGTGGACTTTTACATATGTCGACCCACATCCAACCTTAAAAAAGCACGAATGAAGATCCATGAAATGAAATGCCGAATACTAGGCTCTCCCTGTGACACGGCAAATGGAAAGTCAGATGGAAAAAGAACAAAAGAAGCAGAAAAAAGGAGGGGAAAAAAGGTGAAAAGCAGGCCGAACCGCTGGCCGTAATGAGAGGTGTGTGACTTCCGTTCACTGCTGATGGCCGTATTAATCTTGCCGCAATAAAATCTGGTCAGGCCTTCACAGTGTGACGGCACCAAACGCAGTTGTGGTCCCAAATTACACCCTGGAGGCACTTTACCCTTTAGAAAGAGGATGGGGAAACTGCTCCTGCAAAAAAAAAAAAAAAAAAAAAACACACACACACACACAGAAAATAGCACCTGTGTTACAAATAGGCAGCAGACTGGCTGCAGGGAGGGCTGGAGGCGACTTATCTGCAACCCGTGTGGGTCAGACGGTGTCAGAGAGTTGCAGGGGGGATCAGGAGGAGTGGGTTTTACCATTAGCATTGTAGCGATCTGGCCTGCATGGGGAGATGAGGGGAACTCTCAGAGATAATCATGCTAACACTGAATTCCCTCATTACCTCTGAGGCTGAGCTGTGGGCAAGAGTCCAAGTCACACACACACACACACACACACACACACACTCACTCACTCATTCAGAGAGAGTGAGAGCTTCCAAAGTGAGCTCAGTATGAACTGAGGAGCACGCAGAAGCCAATACGTTGATCACAGGATCTACGGAAGGAGGAAAGGCTATTAATGTCAGCCTACTGGGATAATAATATATGCTGTTTAATATAATATTCAGGTTTTTTCCTGAGACGATTAAATATTAACTCTTGGAAGTGATTTCATTTGATTATATTGCTCATTATAGGAATAAATTAATTGAATTTATTTGTTCTGCGTCACCTCGCATTTTTCTTCACGCTACTCTGCCGAAAAGCTTCGGGAGAGAAAACCTGACATACTTTTCCTCGCAGAGCTCTCCTTGCTTCAGCCTATTATACAGTTCAACCCTGCTCAAAGTCACTTCAATTACCAACACGATACTGTTAGCGCCTCTGGTCCCCGGAGGTATTGTAGTGGTACAATGCTACAGATCAGATTTAGATCTCGGATCAAAGTCGCTACAATTTGCCCAAACCCCCTAATTGGCGTCAAGCAAAAAATAGAATGTTTGAACTCTCTCTGATCACTGTTCAGGATGGGGCAACTGCAGATATCAGGGGTGGGGTGACAAAGTTCAGGTAAAACTGTTTTTTTTGACATGTAGGCTTCTGTGAGGATGCTGTTTAATCTGTTTTCATTTGGAAATGCGGGCTCCGCGTTCGGCTGATGGGAAAAAAAACAACAGCCAACTAAACAGGACAAACATGTTTGGAGGAATTTGAGAAAAGTAATCACTTTGACAGGCACTGGCTTACATTCTTGCTGTGTACAATGGCTGACTCAAATAGAAACAAGACTTTACCCATTCTGCATAACAGTATTTGCTTTGTCTTTCGCTAAATATAACATGTTATTTACAGATCTGTTCGACACGCTCTTTACAAGGCAGCAAATCTTGTGAATGTCACAGGAAATACCTACATAGTTCTGCATGTATGAATACTGGCAAATAATTCAGACGTAGTAGTTTTTGATTCTCTACTCCTGCCTTTGTTGTGGGATGCTCGCTGAGATTTTTTTCAAGACACATACCAAAACTAATTGTCATCTGTCAGTCTTTACTCAGACACCTGTGGCTCACTGCATGGCGGTGGAAGCTATTTTTTAAGTGCTGATCAAAGTCTAATGTGATTGCAACGTGATAAGGTCATCCGTAGCTGAGAGTGAAACTAAAACAAGCTCGTCCTAACTAGTGAGCAGCCACGTGGTGTTGCATTTAATTTGCAAATTCACTGCTGAAAGAGGCCACAGAAGGCACAATAGAGAGTCAGAGGCATTTCGTGAATGTGTAACCCTCGATGAAGCCATTTTCTTACACTCTTTTCAGGCACACGGTTACTAATGTTTCCCGACCATGCAGTTGCAGCGACTTCCAAAAAAGGTGAAAAGGAACAAATTCTCTCAGGTCCTCCTACCCAAACTGTCAGCACCTCGTTCATCATGGTGAAATGAAGCAAACAAATGTTGCACCACGTAGCACAGGGGGGAGATTTCTTGAAGCTTAGACACTATTTTAGGCAACAGTGTGAACGGTGACTTTAAGCAATTTTACTTTCCCTTTGTGGGCTTTCGAGTGTTTTTTTGGATCCATGCCTGCGTGTATGCCTCCTCATAAGTATGTGCTTTTCCGCTCGAGTGAGCTTGTGTTTGGGAGCGTGAGAGGAAATGGTGCAAACAGGGAATAGAAAAAGTTATGTCAGGTGTGTGTGTGGATAGGTTTCATGTCTGCGTGTGTGTGTGGGTGTGCATTATGCAAATACCTGCCTGGTATGAGGCTGAACAGGTAGCCAATTGGAGCGGGATAAGGAAGTTAGCAGGATAAAAAAGCCATTGTGGTGGGGAAGCACCTGTAGTGTCTGTATGCATCTGTTAATTCAAAAGATTTGGGAAGCACAACGACTCACCTTGTCTGGCTCCAAACACAGGCGCGCTACAGTATTGGACTCTCCAGAAAACTGTATTGATCTGTTCAGCAGTGTTGAGAGCGGATCTACTTGAGACCTCCATCAGGTCTGATTGGACCCCATTCTACTGCTCTGGTAGGCTGCCATAATGGTGCTGGGCAACCAGCAGCGCTTTTAAAAATGACTGGATGCAGTGTAGTTTAACTGGGGGTTGTTCTAATAGGCTCAGCGAGTGCCATTTCGTTTCAAAATCATAATGAGTCATCATGAAAATGTGCAACAGGCTCTCATTGGCTTTTTAACCTGTTTTAATCAGGAAGCCTGTCCATGTGTCATTTCTCCTTTTTCCATGTGTCTCTTGTTGTTATAGCGATGTTCAGTTATGGAGTGATGCTGTGGTGTGGTGTCGTACAGAATTCTCACAGCTGAACCTTCAGTAGTATCAAAGATTAGACATGCTCTAATCTGAGTAGATATTGTGTAATGCTGTGCAAAATGTCGCATTAACTTTAACATATTTGCCCATGCCAGTCTATCATTTTTGCTGTGCACGTTCACAATGTCAGGGCTTCACTTTCTCAGTCTATTTCAGCTGTTGGTATTGCAGAAAGCTTGCATATTTAATGCCATGGCATCAAGCCTCAGGTTTAATTATAGGTTAGTTTCAGAAGCAATATAAAAAATAAGTAAAACAAAACCAAGAGAATAAAAACATAAAACCGATTAACTTAGGTATTTTAAATCCTGCCATTTAACTATGACTATGATTGAAATGAAAGGAAACAGTGCTGTCAACAGAGCTGACAGAATTCTCATGTGAACTTCTTCCAATAAGTGTTGCTGATGTCCTCATGTAACGACAAATGCAGTGGGGCGATTTTTCACTATGACTCAGCCGAAGGGATATTGATCCATAACTGCTGCTCTTTGCTTTTGTACTGCTGCACGATTGTTGTATCGACAGAAACTACTCGCTGCCTTTTTGATAAGATATGTGCTTGGCAGTAGCAGACAGTCAGGGTTAACACACAGCATGAGGCATTTGAGCAACCTTGGCGCATTGTCAGCTGCAGAGCTGATCTACTTTGGCATGACGGCATGTGTCACCTATCTACTGGGAAAATCTCACTAAGAGATCTCGACTGTAGGTTTTTCTAGATGTGATTTGCCAGATCTTTTACGAGATTAATTTGCCAATCTGTGTGTCAGAGATGTGTCAGTTTAGTTTGTGTTGAAATGTGTGACAGGGCTTGGTGGGATTATGTTTATAACCTGCCATAAAAAAGTGTGACCAAGAACTTCTAAGAAGCAGCACGGAGCATGGGTCACTGTGTAAAAGAATTTGTTTTATTATTTACCCTCTTATAGCTCATTATGCTGACCTTTGATAGTTTGATTTTAATACATAACCAGAGAGGTTGTGCTCACAAGCACATTTTTGCACATCTCTCAGATTTCGGTTTAAGCTCCTGTCCCAAATCTGTGAAGCTTCTTTTTAAATGTTGGAAAATGTGACCACTTTATAACAGAACATATGAAAACAAGCCCATCAGTGTAGACAGCAGAATGTAGAGCAGTCATTTATTTTCACAGCAGCGCTATTAACTGAGCTAATAAGTAACAGGGTGGCATTTTATGTCTTGCGTCCAAAACATTCCGTTTAGCAGTAACATAAAACCCGATACTGGCAGTGAACCCTGCAAACCATGACTGAACTATTGTGCACATGCAACACCTCTGTCGCCACACTGAAGTTGTGACAGGCTTTATTTACATGAGATGCAAATCTGCTTGTGGTTGTTTCTGAAGCATGCCTTTATTTAAACCTTTTGCATGCACAGACCACAGCGAGTCCTTCAAAAAGTAACTGCACAAGTGTTCAGCAAGTTGATATTACTCATTTTGAGCATCCACTGAACTGAATACACTACAATCAGTCTGATGCAAACATAATCGCCAAACAGACAAGCAAATGAAATTGGCATGCTGTGCAAAAAACACATAGGCCTCCATTCAATCATAAAACCCATTTGTCTGTAGCAGGTCCGATGCGCAACTCAAGCAAACCATAAACTGTGCAGAGCTGGCTTTGTGTTGCTGCTCTTTTAGTACAACAGCAGATAACTTATTAAGATGATGAGTTAAATGCATCAAATTGAATAAATTGCCTTATTTATGCAGTTTTGATGTAAGATTTCAGGCCCGGTTGACTTGGTGATTCTTGTAGTTACCACGGTAACGGCGAGAAGAGTGTAATAATTCGGCAAACACTCACTGTGAAGCTGTTTCTCAGACGGCAGTTACTGGGCTGACAGACAGATTGAATTGGCTGTGGCTGATGCACAATAACTGTTGAACACTACTAACGTAAGGCAGCAGGAGCTCTTTCTGTTTGCATTATCAGTAACTGAACACTGATACAATGTAAAGACAGAGACATATGTATTATTTTTCTGTGGATCCATTGTGCATCTATATATGGATTACGTAAAACTATAAAGATTACATCTTTTTTTTTCATCTGTCCACAGAGTAAACTACTGCTCTCCTGCCTCCGCCCCTGGGCCATGGTACATCAGAGTGCAGAAGCTACAATATGAGTGTAACTTCATCCACTGCCTTGGACAGCCAGCTCACCACTACCTGGGGTCCTACTAACTTCTACCCTGATGGTAAGGATTATAGTCTACACCAACACAATCATAACAAACCTTATCATGTGCTTTCCTGGCATTGCATAAGTACTCTTCACTGACATAAGTCAGTTAATTAAACCATCTGAATAATACCCCTAAAATGCCTCAAGAAAATAGGCTAAAATGTTCTGCTCAAGGCTTTTGATTGCTCTCTATGAAACAATCCATTCCACTCACCGCGTATGAAACTGCAATGCAAAATGAAAATCATTCGGTAATTAGCAGCTGATGTATTGCTTACCTGGTGAGCCCGGAGCTCGGAAAAACAAGGCATGAGTTAAGGATTCCCAGCTGAAAAATAGCTCAGCAGCTCTTTCAGTAAACTGTTCTGCAGATTAATTATTGGCAAATACCTCTAGTAGGGGGAATTCATGTTTCCCCTCTTCAGATACAACTTTACATTAAAATTAAATTAATTCACTCATGTAGACGAATCTTTTTTTTCTGAATATTTTCATAAAGCATCTGTGTCTGTCCCCCAGGCCCGTTGGTGATGTCTGGTTACACAAGTCGCCTGTGGCCTCACGACTCCCAGCCTCAGTTCTGGAGTAAATACCAGGTGTGGGAGTGGCTGCAGCAGGTCCTGGACATCCACCAGATTGATGCCTCCAGCATTCCTTTCCAAAACTTTGACATGGACGGCCATCAGCTCTGCAGCCTGAGCTACCAGGACTTCATCCGTGCTGCCGGCAGCCTGGGACCCATTCTCTTCCACAGCATCACAGAGCTCAAGTGGAGCGGTGCGTCACAAAAGTCTGGGAAAGGAGCTGAAGGGGCAAAAAAGGAAGATGATTAGTCCCAATAAAAGGGAAGCTGGGTGATTCGAGTTGTGTCTGGAGCAGAGTCTTGATGAAGTGTTGCTGAGAGGGGATCACAGAGCTGGTCAGGGGTCGCGCTGCATGGTGCTGTAGAGGGGTGAAGGAGTACTTAAAACGAGGGAGATGATGGATTTGTTGTTTGCTCTTGCTCGAATGGGTCTCCTAACAAAGCACAGAGGGGGAGTGAAGCTGAGAAACAAGCTGAGAATTGGCTCATCCACTGTTTTTAATTAGTGCTCATAAAGAAACAGTTTTTAAGGCTGAGACTTCACTGTTTGATTTTCATTTATAACTTTTACCTGTGAACCGTGGCTCATTAAACCAAAAGTATGTCACAAATACTTGGCAACATTATATGATGAATGACATCAGCACATCATATTTTATCTACCATCTGAACCGGAGTAGAGCCAGGAGACCTGGCACAACAGGTTTAACTCTCCAGGTTACAGAGAAGTTTACAGTAAATCAAACCCTTGAAACTGAACCAAGAGCACAGTCCTGCTATTGTTGTGTCAGGTTGTGAACAACCACCTCAGTTTCGTTGGATGTGTCACGTTTTAATACATAGAATATCTTTATTGAACTACTTTCTCAAACTCGAATGTCATGAAGAGATTATTAGAAGTTAAAGTAGATTTTCCATGTTGTTTCCAGTTGAAACTCGTTTGTTGTTAGTTTTTTGTCTGTGTACACATTTTTTATTCTGAAGACCAAAAAAAGAGTGAAGAAAGTAACTTGCCAGCCAGTTTTCCACTCCTTTTACCGTCTGCCATTCTGGAAATAGTAAAGGCTCTGACTGTGTTTACTCTGGAAATGCTGCACCATCCTCCTGTTTTGGGTCATGAAGCGGTGTCTGAATATGCCATAAAGCAACACTATAGATTTCCTGAATACTGAAGGCTATGATTTGTTCTGCGGCTTTTTAATGTGTAACTGTGAATGTGAATAATCAATCTTGAAATACAACACAATAAATTCAGTAAATTGTTCTCTTTTTATGCCTGCACAGGGCAGTACCATGTGGAACTAGGGCAACTGGATCTCAAACCTGAATGTAAGAGTCTTTCAGACTGATATTTTATCTAAGAAAAGAAATGTCAAAATGGATGCATTTCCTCATATCTGTTCTGTTATTTCTTTGTCCTGTCATTTAACTTTTTTCTTTTACAGTAGACTACTCCTGTCCATTTCCGGATGTCAGCTTTCCACCTGGAGGTACTACAACAATTACATACTAATCCTCTATATCATTACCAATATCATGCCATTCAAAATTCATTCATCAAATATAATAAATATGAACTTGAATTATTTTTTTTCTGTTAATGTAGAAATCTATGATCCTTCACTTCACTCCCTTGCACCTGTGGCCTCTCCAACCCCTTCTAGTCCTGGTGAGAACATTATATTATATACAACGTAACATTTTCACATATAACATGTAATATTCATGCAAAAGTCATGTTACAAATGGAAAAAAAGGGAAAAAAAGTTGGATGTCTTTCTTCCAGATGTCAAACGTTCTTTCAGTCGTCCTCATCAGGTCAAAAAACACAGTAAGTAACAAAACCACACCTTGACATGTTACTGCCTTCTGTTTTGCAGAATGTAAATGTTCTGATGTGTTTACAGACCCAAGAGGGACCCACTTGTGGGAGTTCATCAGGGACATTCTACTGAACCCAGAGCGAAACCCAGGGCTGATCAAGTGGGAGGATCGGACGGAGGGGGTTTTCCGCTTTCTGAAATCGGAGGCGGTGGCACAATTATGGGGCAAGAAGAAGAATAACAGCAGCATGACATACGAGAAACTAAGTCGTGCAATGAGGTACATCTGCACAGCTCTAATACACACAGTTACGCAAATGCAAAACCTAATGTTTGCATGTTGTAAACACACAGTCACACACACACATACTTTGCTCACCCATGACATTATGACCACTGACAGGTGAAGTGAATAACATTGATCATATTGGTACTATGTGGTGTTCTGCTGGAAAACCTTGGATTTTGATATCTGTGTTGATGAGACTTAGACATCCAAAAAATACATTGTCCCAGAACAAGCACACTCCCTCATGCAAATGGAAAACCCCAAATGCCACTGGCCTACCCCTGCAGAAAAATACACCCCACCACATGGCAAAAACATCAATCAGGTACATGTTGAGGAACATGACAATGATCCAACATGTTGATTTGACCTCCAAACTTCCTACACCCCATTGTGATCAAGCAACAACAGGAAGCAGTGGAACAAGTTTGATTGACAGATGTCCCACTGCACAAGCCAGAGTACCCAAAGTATCCGTTGCCAACGTCCTGGTGCCAGAGCCCATAGGACACCCAGAGAGGTCCTCTTGTCCATGTCCAATGAGGTCTGGGCATTTTTGAGCATATAAGGAGGACCAACACAATATTAGGCAGGTTGTCAGTGTTACGCCTGATTGGTGTAAAGCACTTACATAAGACATTGTGGGTAAAAGTTATGTAGAAAATTAAAGTAATGTCAAATGTCAAATAACTGCATTAAGCGTTTATTTTTAATCTTGATTGAGAATGGTGGTCACTAGCTTTTCAGTTTTTTGCAGGTCACGATTGTAATCAATTGTAGCAAACACTAAAACTCATCTTCATTCAATTTTAAAAGTTTGGTGAAGGCATCAGTTGCCGACTGTTGCACCTGCTTTTAGCCTATTTTATCTTTTAGAGTCTAATTGTTATGCTTTTGTTTTTGTATTGACTTTTAAGAATGTATCTCGTTTGTTTTTTTCTGAGTTTTTTATTAAGAAAAAAAACTCCCAGTCAGCCTTCTACTGACTGCAGGCTTCTTCATGTAGACTTGGGCTTTCCTTACTTTGGCCACAGCTTGTAAAATCTGTGATGAGGAGGAAATTTCACACTGTATTGTTCCTAATCCAATTTACTTAAGAAGCTTATAATGCACTTGCTACTGAAAAGAACATAATGTAACAAAATTTACTTTGAAACTTCAAATGCTTCTAAGCGACATCATTAAGACTTCCACATCTAGTGACCTCAGCACTTTAAGACATATTCACCATTTCCCATAGCTCATTACCTACAGTGGACACATTTTTTGATCTGCTACATGTTCCCACTTCTCTCCCAAATGAACAGAAATGGTCTTCTCCACAGAAAAATCTCGCCGGCTGCTGCAGTAGACACAGCTTTACATTCAAATGAGCTAATCTAATGAGCTTACTTTCATTGTAGTGCAAACCAATGGGAACTACAGAATGTGCCTGCAGGTATTGTCACTGTGACCACAAAGCTGATTTTCTATTTACTGTAGTGCCGCAGAAGGATTTGCTGATTGATGGCATCACCATTGGTGCTCTCATTTATAGATGACAAAGGCGGTAGAATAACATCTGACTAAGCCTTTGAGATAAACTCAGGTGAACTTCGATAAGTAAGCCAAGAGTAAGTGCAGGTCAAGGTGTCATAACAGGCCGTTTTTTTTAAATGTGGGTCATGAAGATCAGTTCTAAACATGGAAATGTTTTACTGCAAGGGAGTGGCACACCAATCCACAGACTGAACACTCAAAATACTACAAAGTGCCACAGCAAGCGTAACATGATATCAAATCAAGAGGTCAACTCCCACTGCATTAGCCACTCCTGCAACTGAAGGCCAACACAAGCTTGCGGCGCTAAGAAGATAGCTTGGCAGGTTATCTGTATAACCATCCAAGCACAAGAAGTAAACCGCAACCAGCCTTTTGCTTTGTCACTGCCACTACCATTGGACTGTAGTGACCCAAGAAAGCGTGTGCACAAAAATGGTAAATGGTAAATGGTCTGCACTTATATAGTGCTTTTCTCTACCTTAGTGGTATCCAAAGCGCTTTACAATGTGTTTCGCATTCACCCATTCACACACACATTCACACTCCAATGGCGACAGGGCCATGGTGAGAGCACTCTTGTGCTCTCACCATGTTTGGGTCCCCAATAGAACTGACCAAAATAAGTTTGCTTCACACTGTTGTGCTCATTTTAATTACTTTTATCCAACTAAACATCTTCCATGGGCCTTTTGACTGCACTGTCTGACATGTTACTCAACCTCCTCAGCAAATATAAAACATATTTTTCGAGAAAAGATAAGAATTCTTACTTCCTGGCAAGGTCGTTTTTCTCCTCTCATTTCCTCATTCATGTAATGACACTTAATGAAATGATGCATGAAGCGTTAACACTTTCCACCTTGTTACATATTTGATCAAGTACAAATCACAGGGTCACAGTAACCTGATAAAAGCGGTGACTATACTCTGATACACTTAGTTTAACAAACTTGCAATGCTACTCAGAAAAGGCTCAGTTTTTCTCAAGACAGCATCCTCGTTTATACAGAAAACTGCAGCTGTGAACACTGTTAACCGGGTCAGATGTGTTTGTGCAATGAGTTTTATGTATAGGACACTTTAAGTGTAAGCATTTAATGCAGTCAAAGTGACTGCTGAAATTAATGCGCTGGAAGGGCATAACGTGCCATACCCTTTCATTAATTTAACTGTAGTGTAAGCGCTGCCTGGAAACAGTTGAGGTGTGTCACTGAGAGGAATTAATATGTTCATCTTAAGTCAGTCTGGAGTTGATTTGTAAACAGAAAGTAAAAAAGAGGAATGTTAAACTGCCAGGTGATTGTCAGTAAATGTCTTAGCGATAAAAGTAGGTGACAGATAAGATCCTGAAGCCACTGAAATGTTAGTTGAAGTGTAAAAGACGGGAGCAGTTAACGATCACTCTGGGTAAATCTGGTGGAACACTAGTAAAGCATTACTGACAATCAATGCAGTCTATCCAGCTCAACTGAAAAGTTCAAGCCTCACATTGTATTTTAGATGGTATTTACAATTTCGAGCATGCTTTTGATGATCTTGAGTGAATTCATTTTATTTGTCTCTCCTCTGCCACAGATATTACTACAAAAGAGAAATCCTAGAACGAGTAGACGGACGCAGGCTGGTTTACAAGTTTGGAAGGAATGCAAGAGGATGGAGGGAGTCAGAGAAGTGACAATTTCATTAAATTATGTTTTTTGTGTGTGTTTTGTATGCAAATGTGATGTTTTATTATATTTTTCATTGGCTGTTTTTGATAAAGATGTGTTTGAATGTTTGTTTTTCCCTGTCTACTTTTATTTTAATGCATTCTTTTGTTGTGACACTGCACTGAGACGTTCTTCATCGTGCCTTACTAGCAGTAAAAGCTCACGTGTTTACATAAAACCTTGCTGATAAAACGGATAACAAAGCTGCTTATTTAAAGAAATTTTTTAAATAAAGTGCAAGTCATCCTGTTTTCCTGTCCAAACCAGACACTTTGTCCGTGTCCCAAAAGAGCGCATGCAGCATTCAAAACACAGGCAAACAGATGTATATTGAGTGTTTTGACATTGATATTGCGAAGTGTCCTTTGGGAGGAATGTTTGATGAAAGCATTAAAACAGCAATAAATAATAATAAAAATAACATGCCATAAGCACAATGCAGCAAACAAACTATGAATATTTACAAGAAAATAACAATATGGTTAGTCTTATTTCATATTTTGCATTTACTGAACTGTGTAGAAAGTGTGCAAATGTTTGTTGGTGTTCCATACAAATAAAGCTTGTGAGTGTTTTTGTTTTATGAAAGTCTTCTTTTTTTCAGAATTGCATGTCTACAATGTGTATGAATTTATTTATTTTTTAAAAGTCAATCCTTGAGACTTTAAAGGGCTACGAGACCAAGAAATATTATTCTAGAGTTGTTGATCAGTTATATAAATAAGCATTTTGGGGGCCGTCAAACTCAAAAAATGCAGCTAGTCTTGCCCAGACTTGAACAATACTGACTGCCAACAGAGTGTGGTTTAGATCCACAGTTCACAGCCTCGTTTCCACTGAATCTGTCGCTGACTACTCAGAGACAGTGCAGGCCGTCTCTGTTTAATCGTGACACTGTGGAACGCCACACAGTTTAACTGTTTGCCAGTGTGTGCCGTAGCTGCCAGACTGGTTCCTGCAGGCACCAGACAAATGATCGGGCCTTGATGGCCGGCGAGATAAAAAGCAGTGTCAATAAAAGGCCCCTTTCTTTGGCCTGTGTTCACAAGCAAATCCATGTCTGATCGTTGCTCTGATTTATCCAGCTTTCTCAACCCCTCTTTACATAGTGTGTCATTGATTGACGCCACATTCTGTCATTATCTCTCCCCATGGCTTTGAAAATTTGCCCACTGCACTGCTGCATCCCTTTCAGTTTTGTCACTCACTGCTCTCGCGCACATCAGTGTCGCAAACTGATAATGCCACATTATGAACTGAAGGAAATTGCATGTCATGTTGTTACTGAGAACTAAATATAAACCTTTTGTGATCAGACTTGATGACATTTCTGAAAGATGAGCAGAACAGTTTTGCCCCGGTAGCAGGGAACCATCTGTGATTAGAAAGGTTTGCTATAATTTCGTATTTCACTAATGATTAGATGAAATGCAGAAAATTGCGTACGGAGAGACGATAGAGCCAGTGACTGTTCCTGATGGGACTCAAATAATAGCCACTGATTGCCCCATTGTTATATTACATGAAACAAGCAAGCAGTGCAATTCAAACCGAAGTGCATATCCATCATATTCCATTGTTTAAATTCTGTGTTTTCATGTGGAGCAATCACACTTTGTCGTTCTCTAGGGCTGCACTCAATACCATCCACGTGCACTTTTAATTTGAAATCTATACAAAATCAAGCACAGCTGTGATTAATGTTTCACTAAAACAAAAGTTATGATTATTAGTTTAATTATAAGTTTCAATTCTTAAATAATGACTGGAAGCTTAAAATTGAGAATGACAGTTGTGAAATAAACAATTTCATTATGAATTGTGCTTTATTTAATCATTACATCAAAAGATTCACTGTTTTTAATCGCCATGTCATTATTACTCTACACATTGTATGTGAACATTAATATACTGTAGGAAAAAGACATGAGGTGGGAAATTAATGACAGTTTCTTTTTAATCATGAGGCTCTCAGAAAGGCATAAACACCTCAAAGCTGGTCTTAACAGCTGGAATAATGTGGGTGCTGCTGTGGGCCGTGATATGAGGAAATGTTTGATGTGACTGTCTGAAGATAAATGAACAGTTAGGCAAATGATCTAGGCTGATCTCACCTCTGCAGACAAGAGCTTTATTTCCCTACCACACCACTGGCCGGTGAATGCAAACCTCGGCTTTACATACCATCAGTGTGTGAGGATGCACGGAAGGCCGCTGGCATCCGATTCAAATCACACTTTAAACGTGCATAATCCTGTACGTGAGGAGTTCATGTGTGGTTATTTCAGGTATGTGACGTAAATTGTTCTCAAGAAATACAAGTAAGAGCAGACAGTCTACCTGACCAAGTTGTAGAAAGCACCGTTAAACAAGCAAAACACGAATTCTATTTACAAGACTTGATTGGAGGGCATTAGCTGGCAGTGATGGCACATACGCAAGCATGCACCCAAACCGGTTGTAACAGATCTGGCAAAGAAGAAAAACCCTCACATGCACATGAGGAGAGTCATTTAATCCACGTGTCTCACATTTGCAATTGGCACTTTCATTGCACACCTGCTATTATTATAAGGATGTGTGCTTGTTGTCATACCAGATTGCACACGTGAAACAATGGTTGCCTTTGTTTGGTCAAAAAATAATATGCAATACCTGTCCACGAGTGTCTCTATCTTTTATTGTCAGAAAATTATTTCCAGATTTGAATGAGCCACGCAAAGGCTATTTTATTATTTAAAAGGGACAACATTAATTCAATCAGATAGATGCTGTAGGGAGAACAGGGAAGTGATAAAAGATAGCCTAAGCATGGGCATGGAGACGGCCAGATGGGATTTTGTGTCTGTGTCCTATGCCGGCTCAGTGGGGCTATTGTGTTCTCTCAGCAGATACACTGTCCCGGCTTATCAGGGCCCCTTATCATTTTCTCTTCACACTCAAATGGACCTGTGAGGCATTCAGCCCAAACTGTGGGTTGGACAGATTAGAGCTGCGTCACTGATGCAGCTTTACTTTTAGGAGGGTTGAGGCTGTGTCTCATTTCATTGCCCATTGTCAAATAACAATCTGCTTCATGATCTTATGAAAGAAGAAAAAGCAGCACATGAATAAATGAATCGATGACTGAAAATCCGATGAGTCATTCTGCATTTACATGAAACGCTGAGGTTGCTGTATTTACGTTAACAGTTAAAAATACAATATGATGTACAGTCTTGTCTTTCTGACATTTTTTTATGAAACTAAAAACACGAGGAAGTATTCCTGACAAAAGGTGTGTTATGCGAGAATGTTTTTAAGCCAATTTCCTGCTCAGATTTTTTCGACTTTCCATTGATGTTTTTTTCCACTATGTACCTTTGACCATTAACAGACTCCATAACTTCCTTGTTTGCACACACTGTCACAAACACATCTTAAGTAGATTAATTTCTCGTCATATATGCATTTGTTTTCCAGTATAAATGTAAATAAAACACATTATTCATTCATACAATTCACAATTGCTTCTTTTTGTTTGGAAAATATTTCTTTTAATGAAGATAGCTTCAGATGGATTGAAACTAAATGTATAACATTCCATTATACATTTGCATTGTGTGTTAAAAAAAAAAAGCTTGGTGTCATTGTTCTTAAACAATGACATCAACCTTCCCCTTCCCACACAAAGGCTGTTGTCCTTTTTTCTTTTTTTGTCTTGGTGTCGTCAGAGTGGAATTTCCATTCTGTATTCCATTAGTATTCACATGTCTGCTTGATCTAGACTAATGATTGTTAATACGTATGTCACAGCTGAGATGAAAGATGGCGATACAAGGTGATAAATAATTTGCTTTTTCACTGTCTTCTGTGGTCTTTTTGACAGAGACCGAAGTGACATTCAAGAGCATAATGTGAACAAAACAAGTGCAATAGTACTGATAGCATTTACTGTGTTTTTTTAAACACTTTGATTATGATTATGACACATTTAAAGGTAAAATGGTGAAAACACATTTTTTGTGTTTTGTTGTTTGTTATAATCTTTGATAGAATATATAAATAAGTTTGCTTCTGCCAATAATTAAGACCCCTCACAGCTAGATAACCTCCTAGCTTTACAAACCGGTAAGAATTTAACCTAAATGCTACATGCTACCGGGAACCACTAGTTGTTGAGCTCAAATTCCTGTCCCCTCACTGCCTGCTGCTTCCAGGAGAGCCATCCAACATGAACAGTAGCCTCACAGTCCACCAGGTTTGTTTACTTACAACAACACTTCTGCTAACTTGAAAATGTCTCAGGCATAAGCAAAGCACACTAAATGTTTTGCTGTTTGCTGTAAGAGTGAACATGAGAATCTTAATGCACTCCCAGCATCTGGGGAACTGAAGATACAGTGGATTACTTTTATTTTTGATGTCTTAGTATTAGCATGTGTACAGCTACTGTAGCTAACTTTATAATTAGCTATGATCATATGCCCACAGGTCAGAAGTCAGTGGAAACTGTATACCCAGTGAAATTCAGAGATAGTTTGAGAGTGATTTGAAACCAGTAAACAATGACTGTGTGTGGGTTAATGTGTCTCCATGTCACCTGTGGTGCCTAAGTGCAGCCTAAAATTAGCCAATGTTTACTGTTTGCTTCCCTCCCGCTCTCTGTGCTCACATATACTGCTTTTTTTTTTAAAAAAGGCAGAATTCCCAGTAAAGCTGTTCTCATTTACATAATTTTGTTTCTGTTTGGCAGACAGCATAAGTGTCAAATACTGACTGAAATGCATCCCATTACGACCACATGCTAACTAGCAGTTACTTCATAGCCATTTTCCAAGCTGCAACTCTGCACTGATAAAATAAATTACATTTTCTGAGAAACTTACTATACACAAACTAAAAATAATAGTTGTGTTGCGAATTCTGTGATTTTTCCTTGATATAATGTCCTGGTATTCTCATTCACACATGTGTCAGCTGGCCTGTGTTGAGCCATCCTTCTTTGCTATGTCCATCACAGATACAGAGGGAGTCTTCTTCCTGAAAGGGGTACAAACAGCTGTAGCTCAAGTGCATTTAAACAGCCCTCTTAGAGCAGGGCTAAACCAGAAGTTATACAATAATGGCTAAAGGAACCATCTTTGCAGTAGTTTGAGCTGATAAAAATAAAATATTCTGCTAGACAGGGATAATGTGATACTGGTTTAATTTGTTCAAAAGGGCCACAATTTGGCCCTTTTGAGCAAATTATCACTTACTATAACTTTTCAGCACAATAACAGGGACAGCAGAGTGTTTGACATGTTTCCCAGCAGAGGGCGGTAGATTACTGAGCAGTGGAGATTTCGACTATTGGAGGGCAACAGAACAACAACGTAAAGTCCCTTGAAAGGCCAATAGAGGTAGCTCCATTATGCCTGCTCGTTAATATCGAAATAAATTATTAATCTATTGTCTCTGCTCACACAAATTCTCCACAATCAATACATACGTTTAACACTTTGTCTTGCTTCATAATTATTACAGGATAAATTTAATGCTGACGAACTTTTGCGTCCTCCTACTCGCCGTTGTTTTATCGTCAGGCATGTGTACGGACACGTCTCACCGACGGAGGACGACAACATGGCGGCCTCCTTGCGTCTGGGTCGTCAGGGAATTTATTTTGGGCTTAGGTTGTCGAAATTTAACAAATGTTTATGGGCCACACACCCGTTACAGGACCGGGTCAGACACTTCTTTCAGTCACCATGGATGTTCGGTGAGTGTGTTACAGTTTAACGTTAAAATGGGTGGTGTCCTTTCCGTACCGACAGCCGCTGACATTAGCTACCGTCATTTGCCTTTACCGTTAAAAATGTAGTTAGCTAACTTTGCTATTGCTTTCAGTAGCACTACAGCTAATTGCAGTGTTGTTAAGTGGAAAAGCTGTTATGCCACGAAAAAGCTGCCGTTTACTTGTGCCACAATTAACGTAAAACGCCCACTTACTCAATTATTATGAATTTCTGACAGAAAGCCGCAGTCTCTGCTGCAACCGCTTTCTTTACCGATGCCCAAGGTGATTTCTATCACAACTGTGGTGTCTCATACTTTCTCCAGAAGTAAAAGCTGCGATTTAGCATATATTTTATGCAGCACGTCTGATCGTGGATTTAAATTGTCAGTGGTGTTGACAAATTCATGCCATCCCCCTTGTCTGACAGTGACGCTTTTAATGATATCACATGTGGTATTGCTCCATCATATGTTTTAAATTTATTACACAGCGAATATTGAAGCGAAGCGAAATACTTGGCACTGAGTTGTTCTCGAAATGTAAGTCTTCGTCTGAAGATGTTGGATGGATGGATGGATGGATGGAAGGGTAAATAGATACTATAATTTCCCCTTGAGGAAATTTAAGAAATCCAGTAGGTCACATATGTTACATCCAAGTTAGGAAAGGAAAAAAAAGAACATACAAATTGTGCTGGTCGATGAAATAATGTGATAAAATGATGGTACTGACAAAAAAACTGCAAAATTGTTGGTATTAACAATAGGGTACGAAATTGCTGGTATTTAAAATACAACAGAGTATAGGAAAAGTAGTTTTAAAAAGTACCTTGTATGACTACAGTATCTAAATCAGAATTTCCCTGAAATTTAAAAAAAAGACAATGCCTCATGGACAAATTATTGGTCTAAGTAATCAGTATTCACAACAACAACAAGGACAGGGAGAGAGTAGAGGAAATAATTAACGTTTGGGAAGAGAAATTAAAGGATAGCGTAAGAAAAAAGGTATGTAAACCATGAGTTAATGGGAACTGGAATTTTTTAAAATGTTCTTTACTGTAATATGCAGCTCATGACTTCAGTGTTTAACAGAGAAGCATAAAAAATGTATTAAAATTAAATGAAATAAGATGATATGAAAACAAACAGAAGAATTCATAAAAATAAAGTTTGCTCATAGGGAATATGAGGAATCCTTAGATTTGTTGGATTTTATCGCTATTTTTATAGGGTTAAAGCTTTAGTTATCAAATAGTCAGGTTACTCTCCATAATTAATAATAAGTGTTAGGGTCTTAGCTTTAATATTGAAATGATTTAGATTTATGTCCATAGTTAACATATAAGGTCTTAGCTTTAGTGTTTAGTATAGTAAGGTAAAGTTGCATTTTCTATCATTTTTTAAAGTTTAAATCCCCGTAATATTGAAATTATTAAGGTAAATTCCCACGATAAATAACATTGTAGTATCTTAACCTCAATATTTAAACTTGTTAGGTTAATTCATGGTGTCAGTCTTATTTTTGCTTTGAATGTGCTGCATAATAATAATGACTTGACTTTCCTTACTGCTGGTGGTTGAATGTATATGTAGCATGAAAAGTGCATATATAGCTAATCATATTATCAGTGGCTCCATTCCAAACTATGCCAGTAAGTGGGCAAGCATGCCTTCATAACTGCAGCTTTCTGGAATTGGCTCAAATACATGAAATATGACGTTTATTTCAAGTCTTAATGAAACTTCTGCTTTCTTGTTATGATGTGTCAAAGTATAGACTGTGGTAATATTTTGTTTATTTATTTCTTATCCCTTAGAGTGGTGTGCTTTTGAGACAGCATGTTATACTCAGACAGACAGACACACACAAAGAGGTGTAAGAAGTTTCCGCTGTTAACTACACATTAAAAGCACTCTTGAAATGATAGCTATGTCTGATGTAATTTTTTTTGTTGAAAAAAACAAATTTACCTGATTTGGAAGTAAACATTTTTCCATGGCAAAACAAATCTAGAACCCTTATGCTAACATTTTTCATTTTAAAAACTTAACTACTGAATACAAGATGTCTCCCTCATCACTGAAAAACCATTATCAACGCGTGTGCAATGCTAGCTTCAGGTTTCTACATAATACCTGACCTGTGAATGTTTCCTATTGGACCAGGACTGGCTTCTAAACTAGCTGTGACATCACAAATCCTGCTGAAAGGTACACACCTTAAACTCAGATTTAAGGTTAAGACAGAGGCCCTTTTTGCTTTCAGCAGATGAATTTGAAAACTCTTCTTGAGTATGACACAGACATTATTTTGAACAGTGAAGCTCAAAGAGAATAATACTAACAAAAACATTTTTTGTGTATGAAAGTAGGGATTAAAGGTCTTATTGTGCTTATGACAAGAGTCAAACAAAAACATATAAACTGACAAATTAACAAATTTAATAATTATTGAAATTGTGAATTATGAGAAGCCAGGGAAAGACAACAATGTAACAAAAACGTCTAGTCTCAGACATACCAAAGCCTTGTGACATTGCCAAATATCCAGCAGATGGCAGCACACAGTAAGATTAGAAATCAAGTCGTCATATCCAGTGAAAAAGTATGTGAACCTTTTGAATTTTGTGGCTTTCTGCCTAAAATAATAACACAAAAAATTATGATCTTTCAAGTCTTTATTGGAAACACTCATTCAACATTCAAAATGGTTGTGGAAAAAGTAAGTGAACCCTTGGAATTAATAACTAGTTGACCTGTCCTTGCCAGGAATAACCTCAACCAGGCGCTTCCTGTAGCTGTGGATCAGACCTGCACATCATTCAGGAGGGATTTTAGAACATTCTTCGTGGCAGAACTGCTTTAGCTCTGTCACATTCTTTTGACATCTCGTGTATGGCTCTCTTCAATTCATTCCATAGCCTCACTATTGGACATTGTGGAGAGTCAGTGTGCTCTTTAGTAAACTTCAGGCATGCAGCAATGTTCTTTTTAGTAAGCAGTGGCTTCCTTCATGGTGTCCTGCCATAGAGACCCTGCTTATTCAATGTTTTACGTACTGTAGACTCATGAACACAGATGTTAGCCAGTTCCGATGACACTTTCAAATCTTTGGCTGTCACTCGGGGTTGTTTCTTTACCTCATTGATGAGTCTTTGTTATGCTTTTAGGTTCATTTTGACTGGGTGCCCACTTCTTGGTAGAGTAGCCACAGTCCCCGTCATTTGTAGATTGTTTGCCTGACTGTAGCCTGGTGAAGTTCTTAAGTATTTGAAATCACTTTGTACCCCTTTGCAGCTTTATGTAAATAATCAATTCTTGATCACTGGTCCTCAGAAACATCTTTTTGGGGAGGCATGACTCACAAAAGCGCATTCTTCTTGTGTGGGGCAAACTTATAAAGTTTGAGTGTTTTTTGTCAGTCAAAGTAGCTCTAGTCCACACCTCAAAACTCATTTTATAACAAGACTCCAGGTATGCTAACACCTGACTCCAATTAGCTTTTTTGAGGTCATTAACTCAAGGGTTCATATCCTTTTTCCACAAGCACTATGAGGTTTTTATGGTTGTTCTCAATAAAGACATGAAAGATCAGAATTTTTTGTGTGCTGTTGTTTTAGGCACATTATATTTGTCAATACCTTTGACTTAGATGAAGATCAGATCACATTTTATGACAAATTAATGCAGAAAACCATGAAATTCCAAAAGGTTCACATACTTTATCTTGCCACTTTATGTATGTATGTATGTATTCATGTACGTATCTCCCCAAACTTGCTTTGTAGTCTTTCCACAGATTTTATTTAGTTTCTGTGGTGAATTTTTAAGAAATACTGCTTGTAGAAGAAGCATCATATGACTTGAGCATGGTTGTTTTGAACTGTTTTGGTCACATCTAATAAAAATACCCAGGAGTTACTGACAAAACCCTTACACACAACCTCCCCATCCTCTGCTGCATTCAGTAACCTTTTCTGTTTTTTATTCATCCTATCCTCTTTTTTTGTGCATTATAACTGACAGCAACATTTGTGCCATTGACTTGATATGAAGAATACTCAGAACAAAGGGTTATTTCTTTTAAGTTGTGCCATGTCTGAGTGATAAACCTTGCAGTTTCTTTGTCTGCAGCACTGCAGACCAATTATAGTAAAGCAGTGATCCCTCTAAAGCATGGATGTCTGATTTGTTCTGGCTGCCTGAAGAACTAGTGTCCAACCCAGTGCTGTGAGCCAGTTGAACTCTGGCCTTCAGAGTGACTGTAGTTGGTGAAAGTGGGAAGCTTTGATGATGGCTCAAAGGCCTGCAAGAGTCTGAGTGACTCTACAGCCTCTGATGTGGTATCAGGCAGGATTACAGTTTTATAAGTGATTTGCTAGCATTCCTCTTTCCTAGTTACAGTGTCTTTTCCTGTGCTCTGCTGCTGCAAGTTGACCATGTTGATTCTCCGAGGCTTTGTTTCTACCTAACAAGGCTACTACTTGTTGATTGATTTATTTAGACAGTTACATAGTTGAAGGTGACCTTTGACCTGGCCGTAGGGAGGTAATGAATGGGATTTTTTTCCTCAGGGGAAATATTTTTGCTTTCATCCTGATGACCCTTGACATTGCTACTTCTTCTATTCAATTATGTGCTATTCTCTTTTTTTCCTCAAGGTGTCAGCCCACTAAAGGTGGAAATGCCAGCTCTCTCCCCCACCATGGAGGAGGGAAGCATAGTCAAATGGCTGAAGAAGGAAGGTAAAGAAAGCCCATGATGACATAAGACTTCCATAGACAACTCTCATCATCACACTCTTCCACTTGACACTCCTTGTCTTTTAACTAACCTTTTGAAATACCATGTCTCATAATGTGTTATCCAAAAGGACAGATGTCTCACTTTTTTTGTACATGTTATTTCCCCCTCTTGCAGTGGCTACATAAATTTGAATGCTCACTTGCTGTCAACAGCCTCTGCATCTGTATATGAGAATCAAAAGCTCCACATTTTTTTCCCTCACAATGATAGAGCAACAGCAGCACTTATCATTAACTCAATGACATTGCATTACTTTGTAAGATGAGGCCTGAGCAGTGGAGCACCTGAGGGCCTCTGGTGGCTAATTGGCTCAAGGATCACAGCAGTCACTATTCATCACTGCTTAGCAACTCTGCTCAACCAGGCGCCTCAGCCACACTCTCATTTATCAGGAGGCAGCATGCTGAATTCTGATTGGCTGGTCTGCTGTGTTGCCATGTGCTACTGTGACTTGGGGTGAGATTTGTACATGTGTGTGTAAGTGAGAAAGCGGAGGAAGGAATGATAAATTCTCAGCAACACGAAAAACGCATCTAGAATGCTACTTTGTTTCACTTGCTTGACAAATCAGCGCACATACGTTTGTTCCAGGATTTTAAGAGATTAAATGAAAGCACTTTTTATTACTTACTTTATCATATTATATTTTAAAAATCTACAATAACATCTTGTTTGAAGAAATTATTTTACTGTGAAGTGGACTGCTTATGTTTCAGCTTTTGAATAAGCATTCAAAGAGCAGGGGAGTCTACCTGAAATGGTTAAATTAGCAAGCAGTTCCCCTTCACTGTTTTGGAGGGGAACATTTCAACAATAGTGAGAACATTTTAGCATGCTCCTTCCGCCAACACAAAACCTGGCCTGCATACCTATGTAGTCCAAGTATCTTTTTTTGGTTGTTGTGCCCGTTGCAGTCTGATAGTGCAGAGCTGAAAAGGCCTGGGGCGACTGTTTAATCTTTAATATTGCACATCAACATCACACCTAACCCCTGGGGTCATACGGTGTTAAAGCCTCATACAAATCCAATCTTTACTCGCTCTCAGGGGCTTCCAACATCAATACTTCCTCTGCTCTTTCAACCTTCCCCCACCTACAGTATCCAGATCTAGTCTTCCCTTGGTCAACCTGCTTTTCCTCTTTGCATCAAACACATCAGTGTACCCTAAATAAAACCTATGAACTCAGGTCTTTTAAACTTAGTTATTATTTTGAGTTTATTAAATTTTTTGATACTTTTGTCATAGCATTGTTTTTGAGTTTCCTAGTCTTTGCGACCTACCCAGCCGACGTGCCCTCTTACAACATTTGTGATCAGATGTCAGATCTGGATAACCCTTGACCTTTATCTCATATACCTCACCTCCTCTTTGCATCTTAACACATGGGCATATGTCATAAAGAGGATTCAATTAGACTGTGCCTGTACTTGACTTTCAACCTGAAACAGTTTGACACCAAGTGCCTGTTGCTAGAATGAAATCAAAAACATTCTTCAACTCAATCATGAAACTATTAATTTCCAATATTAATTTCCTGTGCAAATGAGGTATGCAACCGTCAATAGTAGTTTTCTTTTTCTCTTTTTTCAAGGAACTGATAACAACATCAGTTTATTTGTATATTTCTCTACTGGAAGCCCATTCTAGTTGTATCTCCTACTGAATAGATGAGCATGCAAGAACTGAACCAGTGGTTCCTAATTGCCATCCTCTTTCATTGCTAATCAGATGATAAAATATTCCAGCTCTTTCATGGAGTGGACTGCTGGGATTCTAAGGATAGGCAAAGATTTCGCCTTCTATCAGACACGCTGTTTTTCCATATCTCACATTCTTTCCCATGAAACATTGATTAGGCTCTTCATTTGATATGCTGAAGCCAGACTAGATATTTTCCTGCATAACCTTTTTGTCCCTTCAATGGGATTCTTTCATTTTTATGGCAACTAATTTGTTCTATGTGTGGTCAAAGCTTCAGTGAAAGAGCAGTTGTCACTGATAATTGTGATTCATGCGTTTCTAATAACAGCTAAAATGAATCATTTGCACTTTAACTAAGGTCAGAAACCCCTTGATAACAAAAACATAGTTTGAAAATTGGGTTCTTAAATGCCAAACAGATGTTTATTTCATTTTGAAAATTCTCAGATGTGTTTCTTCGGCTTCTACAGGTGAGGCAGTGGCAGCAGGCGATGCCCTTTGTGAGATTGAGACAGACAAGGCGGTGGTTACCATGGAATCTAATGACGACGGTGTCTTGGCAAAGATACTGGTGAGTGAGCAAAAACACACACAGACCTGTTCTGCAGAAAATTATTAGAAAAGAGAATTTATTTGCAAACTCCAGGCAAACTTACATTTGAGTATGGTTTTGTTACATAACATATAGGAGTGAAAGATTGAGGGTGTGTTTAGATGCTGTGTATTTAAGTGTGTGCATTAGTTGGTGTGGTTTTGTTTTGCAATCTGTTTATATTCACTTAGGATATCATTCTGTTGATATTCGTGAGTCTTTCGGAGTTCTTTTGTTGCCTATGCTAATTGGCTGTGCTTGTTAAATCTGCTTTCCCCATACAGTGACAGCACAGCTTTGACAAGGTGTCTTCACTGACAAATATTTCTCTCTTTCCATTGTATGCTGTTTTGTTGTTTGCATTTTTAATAGGCTGCCAGAGACTGATCGACCAGTTATCCTTTCATCAGTACTTCACTACATGTTTGTCACCCAAAACAGAAAGATGATGTTTTATCTTCTTTTGCTTCTTGACTTTCTGCAAGAGATCATATTACAGTATGTGTAGTGGTAGGAGACAGAGGTTATTAGTTCTTAGTAATTTGAGCAGTTTAAGTTGACTCTAAGCCTGTCATATTTTAAAAAGTGTGAGATCATGGTAAGGTGTTTCTGCATTCACAAAAGCACAAACGCCTGCTCCATGTCACATCAAGTGCCTTATCTAATTATACGACATGTTCCATGGCCTTGTAATTTTGGATGTGCTCATGTTCTGGTGACGCCTGACTGGAGCAGGGTTTAATTAGGCAATGCGTCTGTTTATGAAACCTTGACAAATAAATACACAGCCAGTCGACACCAGCAAAATCACCGCACAAATACACAACCAGGTATATTGTCAGTTAAGAGTGTGCCACACAATTCAATTGTCAACTGTACACTACAGGCTTATATCTCATTTTTCATATCTTTCACTTTACTTGCTTCCATTCTTTCACATTCCCTTACTCCATCCTTGTCTCAGCTACTGTGGGGATGAGGTAGTTTCCATAGCAACCACCCAGGAATTGGGGGTAGGGGCTTTAGCTGGCAGAGAAAGATGGTCTGCATTAGATAAGCCCCCTAGCTCCTTCCCTCTCACTCTCTGCAATACAGAGTATGTGTAGTTAATAGGAAAAACAGCAGACATTGGCAGTATTTCAGTGATTTGTACACTCCCCTTACATGGCATGGCAAATGTGGCATCCACTTTGTCTGGGTCAGAGCACATTAGCCCTTAGTGGTGTAATTGTGGCTCTCCTATCACCCAGTAGGTTTCTAATTTAGAGGCTACTATAATTACCTGCCTGTGGCCAAATGCCTGGACAGGCTGCAGTAGACATGGATCTTGTGCTCCACAGGGGTTATTTATGGGGGTCAAGTACTGCTGTGGCCCTCTACCAATTTCCAGTCATGGCTCTTGGGGTAAGAGAATGGGGGATAGATCCTGCTCATATTATGATGTGGAGGCTGGGTGTTCCGACCACAAACACCATGAGCACAGATTACTGTATCTCATCATACTCCTACGGTGTGGCTCTACCCTGACCCGAGAAATTCAATCTGTAAATCTTTCCCAGGTACAATCAATCACAGACTCGAGGAGATGACACCCATGCTTGCAGATACATAGATGCACATTGGCTTTCTGTGTTCAGATATTTGTAAACATGAATGCTACTGAGCATGAAATGAAGAACACTGGTCTAGAAATGGAATGATAGCTATCAGATGGTAGTTGAAAGCAGATTAGTTGGGAATTGAAATCATTTGTTAATGGCAGAGAAGATCAATAGAGAGGTGCATGAAAAGGTGAACTGATGAAGATGTCCAATACATTCTGCAGCGCTAACCTGTCAGTATCCCATTTGTCATTTCTTTTTCCATCCTCCTCTTTTCATCTACACATACTGTCATCCAAGGGATCAATTTAAACAGCTATGTGTCCTCTAAATCAGGTGTTAGAATAAATCACTTTCTATGCTTGTAGAATTCTCTGAGGTTAAAAAGACTTAACCGCCTTGTATCTTGTGTTGCTCTAGGATTTCTCACCAAGTGAATTTAAATGTAGAGTATATGGCCTGCAGAATATCGGCAATAAGCTGAAGTGAACTGAACTACAATCCATATTTTTTTTTCTACAGAAAAAAACAAGCATTGTACTGAATAAAAGTTGTTGAGAAGGAGGTGTCACATTGCTTTTTATTGCATCTAGCCTTTAGAGAAACCACAAAACACAGAGAGTAATAGAAGAAACAGGATAACAACAGGGGAGTGACCTGTGGTTAAGGTTATTTGACTGTTTAAACACATAATACTGTGGCAAAGGTTAGAAAGTGAAGGATGCCCAAAAGGAATGAGCTGACACCCGAGCTACAGCTTGAATTGTGTGTTTTTGTGTTTTTATGTGTGAGAGATTACATTGGACTGGCAGGCTGTTGTTGCTAAGGCGAAGGATGCAGCTGCAATCCTCTTTGTGCAATATCTGTCATGCTTTATTGATCAGAGGCAAACCTTGTCTCACTGGCTAAACAAGAGAGCTTTTTTTCCCTTTATTTATGTGCATGTCTAGTCTAAATCTGTCTTCTTTTCACAAATAAACCTGCTCGTGCACTATGCATTCGGAGGCAGATCTGTGCTAAACTGTAAGTGCATACGCTGAACAAGATCCAATGTCTCCTGTTACAATTGCATGACAAACCTGAAATGATCATGTTTAAGCAAATTTAATGCTCTACTGACAGTATTCAACTACTGATTATAGTTAAAACAAACGCTAACAATTGTCAAGGCTAAGCTTATTGTAACTGAGCTGCTGCGACTCTCAGGGGGCTTGTATTGCTTTATCATAACGGTTTGGTGATAAGTAGGTTAAACCTCATAAATGGTCTAGTCTGGTTTGTAATATCATTAGCCTTGGGGATGGGCTCTAGAGAGGTCTCTTAGAGCCCAATCTGAGATGCGTTAGGCTTTTTTCACAGTGAGAATGATACCCCATAGAAAAGGCAGAACTGGATCAGCCTAGCAGGCTTCTTCCTTGGCTGCAAGGACAGAACATGAAGATCAGAGATTACACATTACCTACCCATTATTTCATTCAGAAGTGGTCACCTATTCATGTCCTCATTATTAAAATTAATAGCAAAACAAGAAATTGTAATTAAAAATCACAAAATGTCTGATTTGTGTGTGCATGATGCAAATGTTGAACATTTGAACAGGCAAATCTGCTAAGCATCAAAAACATGTAACTGGTCTGAAGTGTGTGATTTAATATTACACCATGCTCCCTAAGATTGTAGAGACTGTTTGAGAAGTTTTTCATAGTTCAATTTTATATGGTGTACCAGTCTAGACATGGGTGCATAAAGACTGAGGGGAATAAATAGTTATAATTTCACATGTTCACAGTGAAGATGGGATTATACTGCTAGCTTCTTTTCTTCTGACAGCTGCTCTTTCTTCGGCATACGTGAAATCAACTTGGGCAAACATGGTGGATGTTTTGAACCACTGCAAACACTGTGGTGTAACCATAATTTACACTTCCCATATGTTTCTGTGTTGTCTATAGCCATTTGATGGCAGTGTTGAGCCCCACTCCACTGCAGTGTACTAACAGTCTGTTTGTGCAACTAGCCACAACACATATAGTATATAGTGCATGTGATTTTACTGTGAGGATTCATCTAAGTGTTATGGTAGTGCTTTAGTCTTTCACAGCTAACTGTGATTGTTGTTTAACATAATGTGTTAGAAATTACAACTGCCTGTGTTTTGATGCATATACATCCAATCAGGTTGTCTGCATTTACACTGACCTTAAATTAAATAAGGGTAGGATAAATATATGACAGCATTTCCTACATGTTAAGAAATTATTTGTGGTGGTTGACCCTGAGAGGGTGGGAAGTGGCTACAAATAGTACTGAGCATGGAGAATCTGCTAGAAAACAGAATTAAATTCACAGGCGTACCAGCTGTTAGACTGAAAAGCGCCATTCTTTTAGGCTGCTAGTCACCCTACACTTGCAAATGTTTTCCCAAAAGATTTTTCAAACTGAATTTGCATTCCACATTGTTGGATGTTTGCAAATTTATTTTGTATGGCTTATCCAAATAAATTTGTGATACTAGCTATGTGATATGTCACTTTTTTACATTGGGACTAATTAAATGGCATAAGAATTGTGATGCAATCTTTTCTGATCATTGTCTGTGCACTCTGTGACAGTTTTACATTTCGCTCTTTTGTGGCTTTTAAGGCTGACATCCTTGCAGTTGGTTGTTTTCTCTCATACAGAACATGTTGTGTTCTTTAGTTACACACAAAAATCTTGAAGGCTGTCAAACAAAATATCACATTTTGCAAAGTTGGTTGTGTAGCAGTACCACAGTCATTGTAGGAAATGCTTGTCTCTGTTCTCTGGCATGGAAAATCCTTTTGAGGCTGACACAAGAGATCTCTGTGGAAATTTACAGATCTCAGGATTTCCCTGAGAGGCCTTTACACTTACCCTCATCCATCACCTCCCACTGTCCAAGAGAGGTGCTGTAGAGACACTAAACATGAAGTATCCTTAGAGGAAGAGGTAAAAGGTAAATCAAGCTTAAAAAAGATAAGAACTGACTTTATTGGGGTCACATCAGGCCTGTTTAAGTTTTATACTTTATCTAAAAGCTTTGTCATCAACAAATTTTGCCATCTGGGGTGCAGTGTTGATGTTTTGGACAGTATATTGTTTCTTTTGGTTAGTATAGCTTTGGACTTGCATCATTATTTAGTTTGTTTGTACAATCTGTATGCTGATAAAGTCCACTGGGCCTCAAATGTCTGTCTGAGACAGACATTTATTAAACTGGCAAATGTCAAATGATAGGATTATACAACAGTGCCTTGAATTGCAGAGCTACCTGGTGCAAATTGATTTGCAGGTTTATCTTTGTGTGTTTACTTCCATAACCTTGCTGCTAGACAGGTCCACACTGAACTAAAGTAGCACAGCGCAAGCATGCAAGTACAGCTTTTTCTACAAGTGAGCGCAGGTGTTCATATTCTGCTATTCTTTCCAGCTTGGTGGTTGTGATTATTGAAGTGCTGCTTTTGATTTTGCAAGCCTGCTAGTGAGAGGGGGTGGGGTGGAGTATTTGCACAACTTTGGACTACAATTGTTCCTCTGAAAGAGTACTATTGAATTAAGTTTATTGTAGTTTTGTTTTTTGTTTTTTGTTTTTTTTTTTGGTTGACTGTTTCTTTGTATTTGGTCAGTTGTTTAGAATTGCAGGTTATCGTCTCTTGACTGATAAGTGATGGTGCTGGATAGTTGAATACAACAGCACAGTTGACTACTTCTCTCCTCCTTCCTCATCTACTTCTCTGCCTAGTCGTATTGAGCTAAGCCTTTAAGAGACAACTCACTAAGGGGATACCTTTTGAAAAGTGATGAAGTGCAGCAGTCCAACCCTCTGTCTTGCGCTTGGCCTTTCATTTAGACTGATCAATATGTAAGGAACAACACCTCGCACTAGCTTGGGGAGAGTAGCAAACGGCTTGCAGTGGATTTGGATTTCTCTGTAACAAGATAGTGAATCAATGGTTGACAGCTTTGAACAGCAAAAAAACACATCCAGTGCACTGCAAAAACCTATTATAGCACAGTCAGGTTGTCAGTGAGCAGTAGAAAATGAAATGATGTTGTCAATGAGAAGGCAGTGTCATTTTTCAAGAGGTTCCTCTAATTATGGCTATCAAATGATTTATCTATAAAATGACCACTGGTTAATTGAATAACTTCAGTATTACATTCTCTTCATCTCTTTTTCAATCTTTTGCTTTAAAATAATACTATAAGAGTCCTTCACCTTTATTCTTGCAATCTCAGCTGCAATTACGAAGCACTTGAATGAGTTTTGCTAATGTGCCATCCTCACTGTGTAAGTGCCTCTCTCACCCTCTTTACAGATGGAAGAGGGTAGTCGCAACGTACGCCTTGGCACTCTCATTGCCCTCATGGTGGAGGAAGGGCAGGACTGGAAGCAGGTCGAGATCCCCGCTCCAGATGCTGCAGCTCCACCTGCTACACATGCAGCCGCTCCCCCAGTTGTGGCCCCTGCTGCTCACTCTCCACCTCCTCCACCAAAACCAGTCACGTCAGGACCGTGAGTGTTTTTTTTAGTTCCTCAAATCGTAACTGTCAAATGTACAAAATGTACAGGTCAATAAGTTTAGAGCTATTTCACTAAAACCTTTAGAGTGAATAGAGATCTATACACTCAGCTTCTGGGTAGCAGTGGTTATGGACATCTAAACCTACAAACTTAGTCGTCTCAACAGAATATAGTTTTACCCACAAACACATAATTTTGCCTCTAAATAAGCTTGATTTTGTTTTTTTTGTGTTGTTTTGTTCTTACTATCATAATGTTGTTAAACCATCAGATTTTCAAGTGAGTTAATGCTAGTGATTGCTGCAGTGATGGCTTTAGGTTGTGCTTTTTGTTCAGGTTTAGAGTTAACAGTTGTAACCTATAGGAATTTTAAAAAGTGACAAGAGCTTAAGGCTTTGTTGTTTCCAACACTATTTTGATGTATGTATTATTCGTTAGTTGTATGATGGACCTGCACAGACAGAAATCTGAGACAAGTGAGTAATGAGATTCAGTGAAGATGCAAAAGGACGGAAATGAAGACATTTTATTTTTTTGTTCAGAATAGAGCCCTGCTGATTTCAAGTTCTGCAGTGTCTGCCAGCATCTAACATGCTGAGTAAGAAGACGTTTCTCTGTCTAAAATGAATGAGATGCTACTTACCACTGTTTACACAATAAATACAAAACAAAAGCAAAGTTGTTGCTGCCCAACAAACAAGGCCTGTTTGTTATGCAAACATTTTAAGCTAAACCTGTCCACATATTCATAGTAGCACCTTTCAGCATTATCTTGACAGGAATGGAAGATAAAATGTGGATGTGTTGTGCAGAAAACATTATTATTATGGGGCAGGTACAGAAATGGCATATGTTGAAGCCGTCAACCTCCATATTACTGATTACCATTATGAAGACTGACTTAAGTAAAAACTGCCATTGTACAACTTTACCTTGTATGTACCACTTGTGAACTGTATCAGGACGGGAAATAGTGCCATGTCTAGCACTGAATCTCTTGAGCTTTTAGAGTTAACTTTGGAGCATTTGAATATAAAGATGTCTAAAACACTGTGTACTGTCAGATATGACCACACATGTTCTGTATCACTATCATTACTACTGTGGTGTGAAGGGTAAAATGTATCATGTTAAACTTTGTTCACAGTACCCAGGCTGTGTACAACTGAGAATAAGATTGTATCTGAGCTAATCAAGAGGTCATGTTCCATCTTTCTTTAGTGAAGGCTCAGTGCTATCTTATTTTCTTAAAGCTACAATGAAAAGCTGTGAAATGCTATTGCTGTGGCCGTCTTTTTATTGAAGTATTTGTATTTATTGGTTATCTATTGTTATTTCTAAGACATGAACGCAGGATTTCACACATTAGTATCAGAACATCAGGATTCAAGTTATGTCTTTAAAGCAGATGTATAAAATTGTGCCATGTTTTCATTTCTTTTTCCAGGCTACGTCTGAGTCCTGCAGCAAGACACATTCTGGACACCCATGGTTTAGACCCAAAACTGGCCACACCCACTGGACCAAGAGGGCTAATCACTAAGGAGTGAGTAGTTGAATGGATAAACTTTAGGACAAACTACATGTAAAGTGTCCTACAAGTAAATAAGATTCAAAGTTCAATTCGATTTTATTTACATAGTGCAAATTCACAACATATGTCATTGTACAGCCTTTAACATAGTAAGGTACGGACCTTACGAATAATACGCAGAGAGCAGAAAACAGATAATCCAACAATCCAAAGTTGCTTTTGGATTCCCTGTGAGCAAGCAGTCAGAATTTCCTTGCATTCATCAAAGCTTCATGGCCCAGTTATAAATTACATATGCAAATTTTTGGCCGAAGCTGTACCAATTTATAAAAATCATCACAACCAATGATTGAATTAAGATATGACATATTAAGCCAACCAACTAGTCCTAACTGAGAAACCAAGCACAATTTTTAAAAAACTTTTTATATTTGACTTTCCGTTTTTGTTTCCAGGTGAGAAGCTCCCAAAAAAACCTTAGATAAAAGATGATTTTATTGACTAAACTGTCTGTTGCTGCTTTGATAGATGATCATCCATGCAGATCGTTTTAACAGATCAAGAATTAGTCTCACTTTTTGCTAACGCTGCAGTCTGTTTGTTTACACAGGAAGTGATGTATCAGCAGTGGGTGCTTGTTTAGTTTGGTAATAGGCCACCATGACATTACCTTAGTGGTGCCGTATTTCTGAAGAGATGTCAGTCAGAGGAAAGCAATCTTAACCTTAGTGTAGGCAGTGTCTAAAAAATGTGAGAGCAACTAGGAAAGTGATAAAGAGGTGGTTACGATTTGGGGTGTTTCAATGCAGTTAAGTGGTGAATCCACATGACAGAAAGCTGTGAACACACAAACACGTGGATGTACGCATACACACATATACACTTCTAATGGCTACCTGCTGTCAGTTGGGACCTGATTGAATGCTCTCGTTACCCACCTAACACCCTGCTGGGGAATCTCATTAAGTAACTTCTGTCGCCATAGCAACCCAGTCTCTAGGACCCACTGGTGACCATAGAAACGCAGACCATATGCTTTTGTTGGGGTTGTTAGACAGTAAAAGAGAAATGTATATGAAATTTCCTAAACCAACTATAAAGAATGATCATTCCAGCGGATTCAGCGAGGCCTTTCATCTTTAAGTTATGCCATGTTGTAAATGTAACTGTATTTAGAGCTATACCATGATTTATATGTGTAAAAAAACACCCTTCTTATCAGTCTCATTATCAAGTGCATTTTTTGCTGCAAGTGTGCCTCATATTCCCACTCATGTAGCCAATTTATCACATAGTGTTTTACTCAGTAGTCCATTGCTATGTAAGTACCCTTTGACTGCAACAGAAAATTACAGATCAAAACTGAACTTACAAAAATTGCTTAAATAGCAAGCAGGGGACAATTTTCTAGGAAAGGCACTTTTGAATATTTATATTTGCTGTGTCTTTAGTGTAAAGTGGTAATTAATCATCGAGGTTCATAAACATGAGCATGCTGTGTTCTTTAAAGGCATCAACATAATGCCAAGGTTTTAAAGTTTAAATTGTTTTATTAGTAATGCAGTTTTAATTATATCCCTGTGATTTGACAGTTGCTCAGATACCTCTCTCTAAAGCCTCTGGTGGACTCAAGATTTGCATGAATGGTTTGCCAACCATTTCACTTACAGACACTTAAGCAGCCTAATTAACTTGGAAAGTCTTCAGGAAGAAAGGCTGATGCTGAAAGAAAACCAAGGAAGGTTCTAGGAGGCAAAAGACTCCAGGCGCAAAGAGGTTAAAGAAAAAAAACTGTCGTCTTACTAAAAGGCCTTTCTTAACTGAATGATGTGCGAGTGTTCAAACAGTTTGTTGAGCAGAAAAATGATCAGTACAAAGCTTTATTTTTACAGCACTGCCTAGCTGGGTAATAAAATGTATAGTTCTCTATTTTATGTTGATTTTTTCTTTGAAAAGTGCATTTCGTCATGCCATATAGCTAATAATAACTTAACAGATGGACACTGATGGCTATAACTTATAATGTTGCTAAAAAACATACTAATTTAACACTACAAGTGAAAAAGCCAACTCATAGGATGTGTGTTCCAAAATGCTACATTCTAGACTGCCAGTGCACCTACTAAAGGAGGCCATGGGTCAGATTTTGTTTTAGAGCTGCCAATGTTGGAGTGAAACGTCATGCTTATACACTGTAAACCTGCAGTGCGTCATCAAGACGGCTGAGTGAATTGTCGACTCCATAGACGAGCCGTCAACATCAGGAGAGACCCCCTCACCCCGGTCACCGCCTGTTCGCCTCCCTCCCCTCAGGCAAACTCAGAACCATCTCCACTTGGTCAAACAAATTGAGGGACAGCTTCTTCCATAGACATTGCACTCATAACTTTAAAAACGGGCAATAATTCTAACAATGGACACCTTATAAATGCACTTTACTGTAGATTACATTCCTTTCCTTCTGTTGTTTGTGTAAATACCTCTGTATTTATTAGATTTTATATATACGTGTGTGTGTATGTATACATACACACACACACAAACACACACACACACACACACACACACACACACACACAGATATTCTTATATTTTTCCTACGACCCATGCTGCTACTGCAGAGATTGCCAACAGAATTTCACTGTATTGTCATGTACATTGACAACAAAGGCATCTTAATCTCTTAATATACTTACTAGCTAAATGAAGCCAAACATTATGTGTGTAGGCCTCTTATACCACATAGACAGTATAGGCTAACAAAGTACGCTGTGAGACTGACACTGAAACTCATTGTCAGAATAGTTTCACATAGACTTAGCTCCTTCTTGTAGGGGGCAAAAGCAGAACTAATTTCCTTTCCTTTGTCCTTTGGCACATCAGATAAGCCTGAAACCAGGGAAAGGTACCCCTCCCATTCAACCCTCGGCAGTAGTAAGGCCCCTCTATCTTGGGCATGAATAACGGAGGTCACGCAACCCAACGATGAGATCATTGCATGTTACATAATCGCCAGTAGGATTTCAAAACAAACAGGATACAAAGAAATGCTAAATACATATTTCTACCTACCTCCTCTTATCCTTTAACATAAGAACATTGTGTTATGACACCATGATTGTCATTAATAGCATTACGGTGATACCAATGTTCTCAGTGATTTCTACCTTAAGCCATGCCTCTAGTGTTTGTTCGTATTTTTCTATATGCAGCATGAATGCATGACTGTGCCCTCTTAAATACAGGGGAAACACTGCTGTTTATGTGTAATGGATGACTCCTTTATTTAAGTAAAAAGAAAGCACTTTGTTTTGTTTTTTATCACCACAGATATGTCACAGTGTGTGTTTATAGTCAGAGCCCTTTTGATTTCACTGGTTAAGCATGAAGTATCGCATTATTTCAGAGGTATACACAGTAATGCCAATTAAAACTTTAACAAGGAAGCCCTTTTAATCTGTCAACTCCCTCCCTTACTAAAACTTTAGAAGTTGCCTCTGAGCTGTGCTAATGCATTTGAGATAGCTTTAATTTGATTACACATTTATTAACATCAGTGTCTTGCCTTTTAAGCATCACTAATATATAGATGTCTTTGGAAGTGAGTGATTTACAACGCCTCTACTGTTTTTAGTTTTTTGCTTCCTACTATATTGCATTTCAGTATTGTGATTGCAAAAACTTTTGAAAAGAGGGTTAAACAGCAATGGAAGCTGGCCCAATTTTTTTTCTTCTTTAATGACACGATTGACCTTGACCAACAAAGGTATTCTTTAGAATGAGGGGCTTGCATGTACCTTGGGCCCCTGGCATGTGAGGCATGAGAGTTGTGCTTCAGCTGAAGGTATAACTTAAATTATTTAACAGAATATACAGTAACCTACTTTGACGCCGGAAAATACTATCTTATAGGTGTCAGCGTATTAGCCAATACCTGAGAGTAAGATTATACTATGTACTGTGTTTTTAAAAAAAGATTTGAAGACAAGCTTGTTAATGCCTTGCAGCAGCATGTGGACATAGCCATATACTTTTTAAAGGTCTTATGTTGTTTCAAAACTCATGTTCTTGCTGCAACACTTAACTGGAAAATTACACCACTTTTTGTGACAACTTTCTCAAGGGTAAACTTGAGATTTTATGGTTGTTTTACTGTGCAAATATGGTGTAAGTGTATTCAGTTTGTATGTGTGATGTCTCTCTAGTGTTATTACTTAAGCCAGCCTCTTCACTTAATGGTATTAGAAAATGAAAGGACTGCAACTTAGTTTTCTGTTACACACCAAACTCCTTTTCAGTAAAAGGTTATTTAAATTGGCCCCAAAGTTAAGATTGTTCATGCCTTTCATTATTTTTACACTCACCCATTCACTGAGGTTGTTTTTATCACTACAACACCCTTTTCTCTCATCTCAGCCTGTCCTAGGTGGCAGCACAAGACAAAGTATTCATGTGTGTCTGTGCACTGTTGGTTCTTGGTTTATGTGCGTGTGAATGGGAGTGCTGCCTTGTTCCCTTTTTAATATTCTAGTCACCTTGTCCTAGTCTTTCAGAAGCTCCTTTGCCTTGGCTGTCAGTAGGGGTGTAAATGGTCGGTTTGAAATCACTTGCCAGCCGGCTACACAAAAGGTATCTGTGGTGTCATCGTGAAGTAGCCCCTGTTGGTTGATCTGCTTCCATTCATTTCATAACAGAAACATTTTGTCACTTTATATAAGGGATATTCCTAATACCTTGTGGTGCTGGAACTGGTGGCATTCTCTATCAATGAACACTCAGTGTAATTCTCTCAGGTTAGCTGGGGGATTTCCAAGTTGCCTCAGTCCTTCCACAAACAAATACCCCTATCAGTGAGAGAAAGGGAGGAGCTAGTGTGCTAGAGGGAATAAAAAAAAAAATAGGCAGCTCAAGAGGGACAAGGAGAACATAGCTGTGGGGCCCAGACTGTTTCTAGCTGCACAGTAAGGTCAGAGGCAGCTGGTCCAGACAAAAGACTGGATGCATGTGGGTAGGTGGACTCTAGTGCACTGAAGTGGAACCACAGAGCTACAAGCAGGCACACCTGATACCTGCCCCTCCCCGCGCTTTTGCTGCTAAGACCAAAATTAATGGGGAGAAAAAAATCCAGGGCAGATTTCCTAGTACACCGTCATTCCCTCCCTTTACCTTTCCCTTTTCCCTGTCTGTCGGTGCTCGATGTAGCAGTCTGTCACTTTCTCTACAGCCATAATGAAACAGTGCCCTATTACAGAGAGATGTTCCCTATCATATCCAAGAAGGCAGTGTTCAATAATTGATATCATTCCAATTAAAGAGTAATGATTTTGAATTTTTACTGCCAGTTTGACATAATAATACTAATATCTCAAGTTAGATGTGGGATAATCTGGAAAGAGTAAGTATGCAACTTTACATGAGGTGTCAAAAAAATAATTAGCCTGCTAGATTTTATTGTAGTGTCTTAGGAGAAAAGTGGAGATGTCCGTGGCTCACCGTGCCAGTGTGGAGGATAATGAAGCCAAGGTTTTGAATAAGCTTTTCCCTTGCTACAGCTGACACCTGATCCTGCCTGGCCTGATGGTGTTTGTGACTAGCATATGATTCCCATGACACCCATCCACTGGCGGATAACCGAAAGTTACCTTTCTACATGCCTGACACAAACAAAACCCAGATATAACCAGCAGAGTGCTACGTTTAAACAAAGGGGGAGCATGTGGGTGAATAATGCATTATTCTGCTGCTTATATTAGCTATTGTTATTATTTCACACAGTTGTTCATTCATTTATAATGGTCAAAGCAAAATAAAGAAATTATGGCATATCTCATAGAGAAGTAATATTTAGATTTTATTTATATAGTGAAAAGTAGGCCGCCCCCCCTCCCCCCCCCAAAAAAAACAAAAAAAAAACCAAAAACATAAAAGGAAGTAGTTTCCTAGAGGCATCAAATGGCATAGCTCTTATGTTTAACAAGCTGGGAGTAAACTAATATACAAGTACAGTTCAGCAAAAAGTGACCCAAATAAAGTTGACACAAATACATTAGTTTGTTCTGCAGAATGTTTTGGAAGAAACAGGGAAGTTTTGTTTCCATGTGAATTTTTGACTGAATGTGTGGTAATCTTTAATGCACATATGATATTTGCTAAAGGTCCGAGCCAGTGTTTCAAAGTGTTTAGTGTAGAACCATGTGTGATCATGTTGACTGTCATAGTGGTTAAGGTATACGCATAGCTTTTTGCCCCTCTTTTCATAATATTGATCAATAATTTTACTCATTTTATTTTATACAGATTTTAGATTTTATTTTGTGTACTATTGTTTAAATTTATCGCTGTTACTTCCCCTCTCGAAGTCTGTTCCATATTTAATTTCTTCCTTTTTTGGTTTATTATTTTCACAGAGATGTTTTGAATCTTTTGAAGACATCTCCTGCCCCTAAAGTGATGCCAGCCACAGTTGCATCGGCTATCCCGAGTCCTGTCTCCACCCCAGCAGCTACCCCTCCTCCTCCTCCTCCAGGCAGCAGACCCAACATACCTCCTCTCTCCATACCAGGGAAACCAGGGGCACCGGTGAGCATTCCTCACAGCCTCTCTCAAAAACGCATCAGAGTTTCTATTAGGGGTAGTGCCAAGAAGCTGCAAGGCATCATTCAGCCGCAAACTTGGTAACAACAACCCATCTTCCAACTTTTGCTTTGTGTCAATTCTGGCCAACAGGCCCTAATTGGATCCTGAGTATTCCATGTAAATGTAACTGATATCTTGACTGTACAGGCCGGTGGTCACATGGTAGATAAATTATGACAACTGTTTCTATTGGTGTGTCTGTGGAACACTTAAAGCATCATAACCAACAAACTTTGATCCTAATCAAACATGTGATCGTTGTCTCCAGCTGTAGTTGTTAATAACTGTTGTATTGTTGTTTTGTACATGTTAAATGTAAAGTGTGCCACATTGATGTCAAAAATTGGATCTATAAATAACCGAACATATACATTTGTTTACCCAGTCATGAGCTCACCGTAACAAGCTTGTCATTATCATCTTTACATTGTTTGCATCATCTGTTGTTTTGAGTGATTCATAGCTTGTGGATATATCTGACAGTCACTGATTTTCTTTTGCCCTATCTTTCCTTGTTTCTTCTATCAAAATGTCCTTTTTTCCTCATTCAATTATTTACCTGCCGTTTCTTCCACTTGTCTTCCTCAGGGAACTTTCACGGAGGTCCCCGCCTCAAATGTCCGCCGTGTGATCGCTCAAAGACTAACCCAATCAAAGACGACCATCCCCCATGCGTATGCTTCTATTGACTGTGACATGGCTGCTGTCATGCAGCTGCGAAAAGATCTGGCCAAAGGTAAAAGGCTCACAAGACTTGAAGTGAATGTGTGTATGCATTAGCATAACTCTTCACATGTGCATGTTAGCATTGTGTCCTTAAAAGAAGGCCTGACAGTACGATTTGGAAGGCAATTTTTCCACGAAAATGTAGATTTCAGGGTTTTCATATGACTGCTCATTCATGTGTTCAGAGATCCTGTGGAACATGTCCTCTCTGTGTCATCGTGTTCCTTTGACTCAAATCAACACATACATCCCACAGAAAGGGCGGCGTCTTTTTCCTGATAGAGAGAAATTAATGTTTATATGCAGTACTTTGCAATTGTTTTAGGCACTTTCAGTGTTTGTATGCATATCCATTAAGTGATAACATCAGGGACGCCCCAAACATGTGCTATGGCCCCCACAGAATCTTGTTCTCAACATCGTACAGTCAAAGTAGGCTTACCATTGAGACAGCCTAAATCAAAAGAAGAACTGTGGCAACTTCCCATTATGCTTGGAACAAGGTACCTACCAGCTACATAGGAGAAGTGGAGCTGTTTAAAAGGCAAAGTGTGGTAACATCAAATATTGACTTTACTCTGTTTACTGTGCTTTGTGTGAAGTAACTTAATACATAAAAAAACATTAATTTTGAAAGCATCCATTATGTTTGGCCCTGTGTGCTTTATATAACTCCTATTTCTGGGGATTACTTAGCACATTATGAATGAGAGTTCACATGTTGTCTGGGTTACAAAGTGGGTATAAATTAAGGGGTTGAACTCCCATCCATTCACACCCTGCGCTAAAAAATGAGGCTCTCGATAAGAAACCTTTCAGTAGTCATATCCACAACTGTAGCTATAATATTATAATCTTTCACATTAGAGTAATAGCTAGCGTAAAGAAGCTACAGTTTTACAGTTCAGAGAACAAATCAAATCAATTTAAACTTCAGTGACATAATTAAGTAGAAAAGGAAGCAGTCTTTACAGTTGCTGTACAGTTGCTCCTTTGTAATCATTTTTTTCTCCGGTTCACAGGATTCTTGCTCTTTTGTTGTGCACTATGTGGTAAATGACAGTATTCAAGATTAAAGAAAAGTATATGTGCGAGGGCAAAGACAACACACTTTTAAACCACATTTTGGCAAACTGTTCTTTCACTTTCTCAGCCTCACAGCCTTCCCTTACAACGGTTATTGAGCAAACCACAGTATCTTGTGCAACAGGCATTAGAATGTGTGTGTAATGTGAAGGGAGGTTTACACCACAACCAGAGATAAGGGAACATCGTTCATGCATCACAACTGTCACTTTTCAACATTTTCAGACAAAACCATATTTATCATTAACGGCTAGATTCCCTAAATGTAGCCTGCATTCCTTTCGCTCTATGTTTTATGTTGATATAGCGGAAGTGCTTCTCCTGTTTCCTATTTTAAAAGATTTAATTCAACACAGTATCGTGTAATTGGCTTCCCTTTAGCTTAACTTTGCCTCGGTGTCAAATGAACAGTAAATCTCTCTGGGTTCTGTCTCTGTGATGGGGGAAATGGGACGGCCATACCAGACCTATTAGCGAGGTTGTGTGTGTATTGGGGGATTCTCTCTCCGGTTGTTTTTGCGAGCTCTCATTGTTCAGGAGCAGAGCGATTTCACGGTTAGCTCATTAATCATCCCACTCACAGCATTCATAACTGTCTGGTACTGCACTATTGGACGCTGGTAAGAGTTGGCAGTGATGCCATTTCAAGCCCGCCTGACCCATTGGTATCACATATTGAGAGGGGAGTGGAGCGAATGCCCATGACTTTTCGAGATGGGCTGATTCTCATCAGCTGGAATTACCATCAACAATTTTCTTTTCACCTGATGGCATGTGTAGTGTCATTTATTTGCAAAAGTTTGAAATGTCAGCACTACTATTTTTCATTGGGAAATTTCATCTGCATAGGCATTTTGTCACCCCATACTTGTCTTTGACCCTGCCTAGACATTTAAGACCTCTGCTTTTTAGCTGTTCAGCCATCTTACCTTTTATTATGATAATAAGTAGAAATTGCCGATATTGAATCTTATAAGACCTTGAATAAAGCTTACAGGCTGTTTCTTCTTTGTCTTTTCAGAACAAATCAAAGTGTCTGTTAATGATTTCATCGTCAAGGCAGCTGCTGTTACACTTAAAGTAAGTATTGTTCAGAATCCTTTCATCTGTAATTCGGTCCTTTAACTTTTGTCATTTTTCAGCTAGAGCTTTTGTTTAATTTACTTTACAGGTATCTGATATTTTATGTCTTTCAGTGCCGAACAAAACATATGGATACTTGGACATTATAGTTCAAACTGTGAAGGATTTCTTATGAAACAGTAAGCAGGTTAATCAAAACTGAGGGATGTCTATTTCAGAAATGCACATTTACAGCATTTATGTTTTTTCTTATAAAAAATCTGTAAAGAAAGATGCAGTTGGATTTGAGGTATGTGTTGGAGCCATTTCAGGTTAAAAGTAGATGCTGTCCTCTAGTTATTTAGTTATTCCGGCCAAGAATGTGTCCACACCATCTCATAAGAACATCATTTTATATCACTTAATATGAAATATTATTTCTGCTTCAATAAACATTTGCCAGCCTAAAGCATTTCCATGTATCCACACTCAGAATTCACCATACAGACAGTAGGGAGATATACATGAAACACTGGTGTGTGAGGGCGAAGCATCAGCTGAGAAACCTTGTTGGTTTTTTTCATGCGTTAGAGTAAATGTAAGGAATGTGGAACGTATATGTACATTTCTCACTTAATGCGAGTATAAAATGCCAAAACACCACGTGGTTCTCCCATAGTCCCGACATTATGTTTTACTATTAATACAATATGACCAAAATACCTCTGTGGATTGGCTTCTGCAGTAGACTAAAATAGTAATTCACTTGTGTAACACTGTAGCACCAGAGATTTGGCAAAGTGCTGTACTCTCCACCGAGCTGACCTAAATACATCAGGAAGTGGTCAGTTTAATGACACCTTTAATGCATGTGAACCACTGTACTATTTATGTACTATTTGTGGTGTTTATAACCCCATAATGGAACATAGCTGTTTTTGCTGTGAAAACTAATATTCTGTTATAGAGTTCTACCCCAGCAGTGATCATATTTTTAATAAAAATTCCTAGAGTATTTATGCGTAAATACCTATTTTACACCTATCAGGCATACCATTATGACCACCTGCATAACATTGTGTTGGTCCCCCTTATGTGCTCAAAAATGTTCTGAACCACTGGGCATGGGCAAGAGGACCTCTCAGGGTGTCCTATGAGGTCTGGCACCAAGACGTTGGCACTGGATTGTTTGGGTCCTCTGGCTTGTGCAGTGGGGCCTCTGTCAATCAAACTTGTTCCACTGCATCCTGTTGATGCTTGATCAGAATGGGCTCTAGGAAGTCTGGAGGTCAAATCAACATCTTGGGCCATTGTCATGTTCCTCAACGTGTTCCTGATTGCTTGATGTTTTTGCCATGTGGTAGGGTGCATTTTCTTGCAGGGGTAGGCCAGTGGCATTTGGGATTTCCATATGCATGAAGGAGTGTTTGTTGTGGGACAGTGTTTATATAAGTCTCATCAACACAGATGGCAAAATCCAAGGTTTTCCAGCAGAACAGCACATAGTACCAATATGATCAATGTTATTCACTTCTCCTGTCAGTGGTCATAATGTTGTGGCTGATTGGTGTATCTATATATACAGTCAAGACTGAAATTATTCATACCCCTGGCAAATTTTGACTTAATGTTACTTTTATTCAACCAGCAAGGTTTTTCCTGATTGGAAATTGCACAGGCATCTCCCAGAAGATAATAAGACGATGTACAAAGAGGCATCATTGTGGAAAAAATATTTCTCAAAATTTGCCAGGGGTATGAATAATTTTGGGCTTGACTGTAAATATTGTAAATCAGGTTGCAAGTGGTCAAACTGATTAGTAAGTTTTCCATATTTACTGTAACATAGTGTTTTTTGACTGTTATCATAACTGATTCCTGTGTATGCTATAGACGATAGAGATGACAGATTTATTTTATTGTGTCACACTCATAAACTGAATTAAGCACCATGTAACCAAATTCGGGAGATTTATACTATGTTGTACTTTTCAGTTTATAACTCTTTGTTGTAATTTATTGTTGTTAATATCAGACAGAGCCTGGCCTAACACCTGAGGTTTTTCTTTTTTTATATCCTAGGAAATGCCAGAAGTGAATGTGACCTGGTCTGGTGATGGACCCCTAGCACTCGATTCAGTCCACATCGCTATTGCTGTGGCAACTGACAAAGGCCTCATTACTCCAATCATCAAAGATGCTGCAAACAAAGGAGTCCAGGAGATCTCAGCAAATGCTAAGGTAAAGGTCATCGGGATAAGGAGACTTAAAGACAAGAAAACATTATAAACCATTATGTTAAAAAAGCTGTGAGTTCAACTTTTTGTTAGAGTGTCCTCAAGCTCTCTTGCAGGGACTATTTTCTCCGGATGTCTTTGGTGATGGTAGATTATATATTCTAAACTGTGGGGGTGTTTAGTGTTTCACTTCAGGTGAAGATGTGGAGCCTTCTGGTGATTTGTACATGGGAGCAGATATGAGAGCTGAGACTTGACAGCCGTCCAACTGTATGAGAAAACAAACTCTAAGGGCATCAGTAGAGCTGTGCTTGCCTTCAGGCTAGAATTGTGTTTTATTTAAAGTAGTCTTTTTTTAACATCAGAGCATGTTGAGTAGAAATAGCACTTCTGTCAACTTTAGGGGTCTGTAGATTTAGGGTGGTTTGATTTTTAGGTTATTTGGTTGCAGGTTTTAACTGTCACTGGCCACAGATGGCATACAAAGCAGCAATGGTCAGCTCTTTCTCCTGCGCTTAGTCAACAGCTGCGGACAATTATTATTTGCAAATGCAAAAATATGCTCTCACAATCTGATATACAGACACTCACTTGATAATAAGAGTCTCATTTTGTCATTTAAGAGACACACACACACAGATCAAATAGATTATTTTCTCAAGATGAGGTTGATAGACATAATATCTTGTACCAGCAGTAACACAGTGTAAAATCCATAAATGTTCTAAGGGTCTTGTGTTTATGGTTGGCAGAGATGTGATGGTTGATTCAACAACTGTCAGTTGCAAAACTCAGAGGCATGTCTTTTCCCACGAACATAAACCGGTATTGTAAGACTGGTAGAATACCTTTTAGCCTAATGGTACATTGGTAACATCACATTTCCATGTTACCAGCTTTAATAGTAGCGTTGATGTTAGCTGTAGTTGCTCTAATAGTATTTGCAGTGACAGAGGCTGAGGTAGTAATGGTACAGTAGTACTTGTACTAGTGACGGTAACAATTTGAACTCAGCAGGGCTACGAGTATGTGTGGTAGTTTTTTTGTCAGCTCACCAGTTATGTCTGTGAGTGTCAGTGAGAGTAGTCGATGGGTGATTTGGAGGGAGGGAGAGAGTGGGTGTGTAATTAGGTTTTAGACATATTATTACTCAGATTTCAGTGTTTATGTCTAAACTGTAATGGCTTAAATCCATGCCATCAGTTCTTGCAATAGATGTGATTGCTTCAGCCCAGGTGTTGTGTGTTTGTCTGTGCAGAGACCTTGGCACACTAATGCTGCTGTACTGTACGCCGTAAGTGTTAGCAAAACTAGCTTTGAAAATTGCTGATGGAAATGATGCATCATGTCTACAAGTGATTGTTTATGGGTTTACAAAGTAATGGGAAAGATACACATAAAATCATGCATAGTAATTATAAAATTTTTGTTGAAACTCTTCTACCCATGGACGTTAGCAGCTTTGTGTCTTCCCTGGTGCTCTCATACTTCTTCACTGCAGCCAGTTTTTGTTCTTGTCTGTTATGGGATCTTTCTGCCTTTAGTCTGGTCTTCAGCAAAGGGAATGCAACTCAATTAGACTGAGATCAGGTGACTGACCCGGCCACTCAAGTATATTTCACATCCTCACCATGAAATGTTTATTATCGCTTCGGCTGTAGGTTTAGGATTGTTTTCCTTCCAAGTGACAAAATGTTATCCAATGTGTTTTGAGGGATTTGAATGAATCTGAACATGCAGAAAGCTCTGTAATACCTCTGTATTGATCTTGTTTCTTCTGTAAGCACTGAATTCTTCAATAAATGCCAGTGTGCCAGCTCCACTGGCAGCTATCCATGCCTACGCCCTAACAGGACCATGTCAGATAAATTAAGTAGTATACTTGGGGTCATGTGCTCTTCTTTTTTTTCCTTCCACTCTTTCTTCTTTGCCATCATTTTGAAACCCATTAGTAGTTTTTCAGAGAACCGAAATTCTTGTGGTCACAATCTTTGTCTGCAGTTATTTTAAACTGCAGTGTTTCTAACAACAGTGTGCCCCTATTGTGACCTGCAGAGGAAAAAATGCTACATTTTTGTTTATATTGTCTTCATTAAAATGTTTTGATTTCTTCTGGTCAAATAAAGCAATATCTGTTCGTGCTAAGGATATCAAATCATCATAAAATGTTAGACTGCTAACATGCACATGCATACACAACAGCTGACACAAACACACTAACAAAGTGCACATATCCTCTTAAGCTTTCAAAACGTTCTTCACCACCCACTGATATTCAGTCTGGTTATGCTGCTGCCTTGAGTTAAATCTACATTTGCCCGTCTTTATTGGTCTCAAATTAAAATCAACATGTGGTTTGAATGAAGTGTGGAGAGGTCGCTGCTGGCTATTGATGTGATGAAGTGGAACATGACTGTTTTTGTACTGAGTGCTCTTATCTCAAATGTGCCCACCATATCCCACTGTGTCTCATGATCCTGTGAGTCATTCTAGATTTTCTGTGTTGGTTGTGTCCCCGCATTAACCTTTTGAGAGCATTTCCATTACAGTAAAGTTCATATTGTAAAAAGACATGGCGGCAAGCAGTTTCAGCCTAGAGAGAATAATAGCTTTTAAAAAAAAGAAGACTCTAAAGCAAAATTTTTAGCAAGATTCTATTTGTTATTCCATCCATGTATTTAGTATAATGTGGCGCCAGTATTTCAGAAAATAAAAAGTTAATATCTGATGTTTGATAATACCGTGTATGCTTGTTGAATCACATGAGTCATTTATAGCAAAGGTTGAGTGAACCAAGTGCATACAATAGAAACAATACCATCATCACACTTTGTTCCTGTCTGACAGTTACACTGTGTTTTCTCCAAGCTTGTCACTCGAGTTGATGCCGTGATAGAACAAGGATTTATGAAACCTGACTGAAGTAATGTGTTTTCCTCCCCAGATGTCTCATCCTCCCTTCAGGGTGTTGTCAATTCCCTTTTTTTTCATTTTAGCAGTGCACAGTCTGATAGTTCCCATTTATATCAACGCTTTCTGTTGAACATTTAGTCATTTACTTGAACATGATATCTCAAAATTGATCCCTGTAGCCTTTCACCAGAAGGTCTGAAAGGTAAAAAAAACGGTGCCTGAAAAGCTTTTTCATTTTTAGCAAATTGCTCTGTGTAAAAAGTTTGTCCAAAATGTAAGTCTGTTGTGTTTCTTAAGAACTATTTGATGGATTTTCATGCCCTGCTCCGAATGAATTATTTTGTTAGCATTCAGCTCGAAGCGCCAATGTGCCTAAGAGGTGTACAGCTCGATACCGAAAAAATCAATATGTCCAATTCCAACATTTCTGTTCTTGGGTCGGTTCTAACATTAAGACATTTCTATCTAAACTCAGTATTTTGGGTAAATGTGTATCTTATCATCAACATGGGATGCAGTAGAAAACGAAAATGTGACTACCAGGATTTAGTCTAAATAGTTTCCGACTGAAAGGAACTACTTCCCTCTCATTGCATTTACAGAACTGCTGCTAAGTCTCTCAACTGCTGTTAAGTCTATGGTGCTGCTAAGTCTCTTAACCTTAGCAGGTGCTGCTAAGGTTGAGAGACTTCTAACACTCCTTTTTCAGTGGCAGGAAACACCCAGGTACAGAGAGGGAGGGAAGGTAGCTATGGTTACGTTTATCACTGACCATGGGAAAGTGGTTTCACAACCATCAAGGCTTTCATCGGCTCATTGATGTTCAAATCCCAGAAGTTCCCTATAATTAAAAATGATGTAATTCTGTTTTTTTCCCCCTCTCAAATAGATATAAAAAATATGAAATGAAATACATAAAATGCGTTGATAAATAGCTAAATAGAGATCAGGACTGCAACTTTTGAGTTCAGTTTGAAGTGAAATTTGTGTCCCTGGAATCATCTAATATCAGCTCAATAAAATATCTCTCACTTGTGTTATTATTTCAAAGCCTTGGGTGGTGAAATGACAGTTTTATTGCCAATGCTCTGTCTACTTTAATTACACTTTTATATCCATTAGAAGTGTTTTAATCTTTCTCATTTGTTCTGACTGACAGCTGATAGATTATTGACTCCTTTATATATTTATTATGGCATTCATTTAATCTGAATTCGAATAAAAAACAGCAGTCTATAAAATAGCAAGCCTATGTAATCTGTCGATTCCTCTCCTTTTCTACAGTAGCTAGTGTATTTTGAGAGGCTGCATACATAGCGTAAACTAAATAAAAATTTACACCGTAAAGTTTCACCAGTGCTATTTGCAGCAGCAGCCACAAGATGCCTGGGAAATGTAACGGGTGTAGCCTACTTCTTATTTCCATTCTCTGAACTCATTAAGCTTTTGTACACAAGAAGTGTGAGTTTTGGTATTGGTGTCAGGGATATCACCTTGGGTTTTAACTGGTATAAGGAAGTAACTGGTATCACAGTTACTCAGAGGGATCATATGGGCGTAGACTCTTCAAACTAAAATTTCACTTGTGTTTCTTAATGAAGATCATAGCTGGCACTATTTTCCTTCTTGGTTGGTTTGGTGAACTACTGTAAGGAAATACAAAACACAATGCTTTCTTGATAAGGTTCATTATGTCTAATGAGGAACTCTGGTGTGTATCTCATATGTATGTCAAATTGTTTGGACATTAGTTTTATACGTCATGTAGTGTATTTGTTTATGGCCTTATGTGTCTTTGACCCTTTTCTTCCCTGAAACAAATTTTAACAGTGACGTAATGTTTTCATAGGCATTAGCCCAGAAGGCTCGAGATGGGAAACTTCTACCAGAGGAGTACCAGGGAGGCTCATTCAGGTAAGCCCAAAACATGTCACATCTTTTCATGGGTAAAGAAAAGACATTATAAAACTACTTTTTAGTCTTCTTTCCTCAATTTTTTTTGTTTAACTGTCAATTTTCTCAATTCAATTAACTGTTTTTTCCTTCGTTTTGTGTGTGGGAACAGTAGCCTTTCCACTTTCAATTCTAATTCTGTCTCACAATTTCCCTTACAACTCGGTAATAAGATAGCTATCATAAATTTCCGCTATTATGACTTAAATCCGGTTTCACAGATAGTCACTATATTATGCATATTCTACATTTCATGTGGGCCCGAGCCAAATGTGGTCTTGGGCGACAAGGACTATCAGTTACTGTGCCATCAATTGCAGAAACGTGGAAGGGAGGCTTTTTTAACTCATTAGAATTAATGGTGTCATTTAGACGTAAATGGGGTTTCTGTGTCAGGCAGGAGCAATGAATTCCTATGGAGATGCAGCCGTCTTTGTCCTCCTGAGGATATATGTGTATAGTTTTCCTCTGCTCATTTTTTTAAAAATTCCCCCGAGCTAGAATTCTCATTAAGGCAAACAACAGACCGCCCCCAGGTCATTCTTACTTACCATACACAACATTTAGGGGGAGCTTTTGAGATCGGTGCTGCTGTATTAATCTTGATTGCTCAGTGTTGTATTTTATAAAATAAGATGTTCACAGACAATCAGATTTAAATGCTTAATTCACGCTCTCATTTTCTGATGAGTAATAATGTTCTTTAAGCATCACAGAGTTGGTTTTAGTACCACCATTATGTCTGCTTAATTAATTTTTATGCATTTTCTCCCCTGTTGAGCTTGACTAATGGTGTAATGTGTGTGCTGTCTCTTCTCTTATCTCACCCCATTCTTTCCTCCCTCCTACATCTCTCCCGTTGGCAGTATATCTAACCTGGGGATGTTCGGAATCAGTGGCTTCAGCGCCGTGATCAACCCTCCTCAGGCGTGTATCCTGGCAGTTGGGACCTCCAGGGCTGAGCTGCGACTGTGCGAGGAGGACCAGACCCTGCACACTCAGCAGCTGATGACCGTTACATTGTCCAGTGATGGACGGCTAGTGGATGACGAATTAGCCTCACGGTTTCTTGATAAACTCCGTGCCAACCTAGAACAGCCACAGCGCATGGCCCTGGCCTGAGAAACCGAGGTTTGATCCATGAAAGTGATTTGAATGATAAAGCAAGAAACGCCTACATCACAAAGCCTCGCTCGTGCTTTCACTAGAACAAGCCCTTAAATAGCTTATTACCATTCATGCCTAGATTAAGGCTTACAAACTAGCGTTGTACATAATGTAAAGTTCGATTTATGCCGTGCTTCTGACAGATAATCACCAGGCTTTGTGATGGAGGAGCTAAAATGGACTTCTGTCAGAGCAGTAGAGGATTCTAGCAGTGGTGCCAAATATCACCGAGACAGAAGTTGCGTAACAAATTGTGTCCCATATCCTGTGAATTGGGTGGTCGGTCTACCACAATAGTGTTGTGTGTATATACATACATATATATATATATATAAAAAATCCTTACTCCAGCTCAATTGGATTATTTTTCACTCCCAGTACAGTCACATATGCAGATTGTACTGGTACATCCCCAATGTACATTTGTGAAAGTTATTTATTCCTGAACATCAGCGGTAATTCGGTTTTCAATGAATCATTTTTTGTTGTTAAGAGTAACACTCATCAGTTATTAATTGTTCATGTTAATATGTTATAACTTATTTAAAATGGACATCACTAAGAATACAACCTTCAAATCCATCTGTATACAAAGTCAACTTAGGCTTTGGTGTCTTTAGATGCCAATAAAACACACTGCTCAACCTTCAGATCTTGGTGTGCCTCATTAAAACGTGTTTTCCCCCATTTTCATGAAGCAGCACAGCTTCCAGGGAACCCACAGAGGTGTGAGTGTCTGTTTATGTTTAATTAGGATCTAAAGAGATTATGTAATCATTATCTCACAGAAGCCAATTAGGATAATTTGCTGGAATGAGTGGACAGGTCAGACTCTGCTGGCAGATGTTTATCTTTGCTGTAAGCATGGGCAGAGCAGCTGTTTACATACGTATCAGCAGCAGTCAGGCGGAGTTTATCCTAGTTATGCAAAAGCAGAGTGTGATATTGTCTCTGAGAAATCACGGAAGAAGGCACAGAAGCAGGGAAGGCTCGGATTTCAGACTTTCTTTAGTCTCAAACTTGATTTAACACACTACATATTGCTGCAAGGGCCACTTTTAAAATGAGAATATGGAAGCACTTACAGTAATGCCAGTTTGACAAGGCAAAAACCCACTCTGAAGATACTTCACAGCTAAATTTATAGGTCTTCTTCTCCGTGCAGTAGTAACAAATTTACAAATTACATTTTCTACATTTGAATCCAGAAAATAAATCACCTGTGGTGAGTTGTGGATTATGCAGGTAGCAGTGGAACAGAGGTACAAGAAGTACATTAATTTTTAATGTGATCATGACCAGGGCTGTAGAGAAAAAATACTGCCAGTAATTCGTTTAACTGCCTTTTCCCTTCTATTCTGCTTTTGCTTCAACTCTTCATGCACTTAACAACCACTTTTAAATGACTGTGGAGGGAGGACATTTTGTTCTATGGTTGCTGTGGTATCAGATTGAGATTCAGCGATGAGGAGTGAGACATAGACACAGGCGAGGGTACATAGAGATGGGGGAAGTAGGGGGTTGTGGTGGGGGTGGTAAGGCAATTGGCACAGCACAGCTGTTTTCTACAGTATGACCACTGTTCTGTTAGCCATTTGCAGACACACACATACACCTTCCCTAGTGCTGGTTACCAAGGCGATAGAAGGTACACTCAAATGAAAAGTGAGGGGAGGACAAAAAAAAGTGGCCTTTAACATTTCAAGTTGAGGCATAATTACCACACAACATCCATCCATCCATCCATTATCTATACACCACTTAATCCTCTGTAGGGTCGCGGGGGGACTGGAGCCTATCCCAGTCAACTCAGGGCGAAGGCAGGAGACACCCTGAACAGGTCGCCAGCCTATCACAGGGCTACATATAGAGACAAACAGGCACACTCTCATTCACACCTACGGACAATTTAGAATAATTAATTAACCTCAGCATGTTTTTGGACTGTGGGAGGAAGCCGGAGTACCTAGTGAGAACCCACGCATGCACAGGGAGAACATGCAAACTCCACACAGAAAGATCCCAGGCGTCCTAACCGGGACGCGAACTGGGGATCTTCTAGCTGTGAGGTAACGCTGCTAACCACCGAGCCACTGTGCAGCCCACCACACAACATGTGCATAAAAAAAACTTGCTGATGTACGCAAGTTCTGCCTTGTTTTTCTCATTAGTGAAGATTTTATAAGCATTCGATATCACTATAAGCACTCCTTTTGTAATCATTCATACTTCTTTTCGTTAATATCCTTTTTATTGTGGAAAGTTAATCAGTTTTGTCATATTTAGCTTATTAATACATTGGAGGTCCTATTCCATCGTCTCTTCGCATCATCAGTCGAACTAATCCCCTCCTTCATCTCCATTTATCTCCTCTTCATTGAATATCAATGTGTTATTGCTCTGTGAGCCATGTGCATAATCCGACCGCTGTGTTGTATGGGTATTTATCCCAGTACACAACTTAACCATCTGCTGGGGAGAGATAGAGCAGCTTCACGGATCAATGTGAGATCCAGTCGAATGCAGAAACTGACACAGCTGCTTGAGAAGAAGGTGAAACCAATGTGTGACCTGCCATCAAAGCACATAAAAATTACATAGTAAAATGGCAGGAAGGGAGTACAAATGGCTGTCTATGCTGCATATATTAGTAGGTATTTTGTAGGGGGGGGGTTGGCATAACTTTCTGAAAAAAAATCAACAACAGACAGGCAAAGATTGATAACATGCTCAGAGCTAGTGGTAACCACGTGTGACTGCTCTTAAAAATGTTTACTTGTCTCATGTTCTTGCACTACCATAACCTAGTTCGATGTCTGCGTTGGGACAAAGCCCCCTTCTGTTATTGGTATGCAATGTCCTTTAGGCCTAATAATAACGTAGATGGTTCTTGTCAAAGCAATAGAAGTTTTTCTGTTCAACTTTGCTGGCACAATTCTAAATGCTAAGATGGTGAAATCATATTCCCTCATTAGACCGTCCTGCTACACCACATTTTGCTATCAGCCTGACAACTGCTGGAACTGTTAAGTTGAACAGTTAAACAATGCCCTTCCAAAATATCAGCTCTGCAAATGCAGCAAAACAGATTCTGACATTTCTTTTGGTTTTCCTGTCACAGTCTGACATTTCACTCCTCTGATGGCCACCCGCCAGTCTCTGCCCAGCAATCTTGTTATATGTAACAGCTGGATAAGAGAGCCGCCAAGGTTTTGATGAACTGTGTGCAGGGTCTTGAAGATAATGCGGGGGCTCGGGCGGAGCGGGTAGGTCAGACTTATGGACAAACAGCATGGTGCGGAGTGATGGAGGCAGTTGCTATGGCGACCAAAGAGGACGAGTGTATACCGCTGTTGTGCTGATACTTGCATGTCCTTCAGATACACAGTCTCATCAATGTTTTGGTCCAAATAGCAGAAGTGGCGCAAATGACTGAATTCCATGGCTCAGAGTCTTTGACTGCACATTCCAAAAAGGACTGAGAACTCATCTTGATTGTCAAAAGAAATTTAAAAAAAACATTGGATGGCCATGTGTGGAGCAGTCTCCCAGTCCACACCCCACCCTTTCCCCAATCCACCATCCATCCCCTCCCAGCGCTCCTGGCCTATATCAAAGCTTTGAACTACTTATGCATTAACAGTCTGAGGCTTCCAAATGAAGTAGAATGAAATCAAATGGATTTTTAATGGATTTGTGTCTTGTCAAGGAAGGCAGTATTTTGAGCCATAAAATAAGGACCAATATGAATCATGTGCCCACTAATAAAAGTAACCTGATGGTAATATCATTTGGTAATGAAATATTTTAGTCTCTTTTGCCTCTCAAAAGCCCTTACTTTTCACTGCCCTCTCACACAGGAACACATACTGTACAGTATTTCCCTGTGTGAACAGGCTTTGTGAATGATCACCAGGGTTGGTGAGAGGTTTGCTCTCATCCACATTATCTCACGCTCAAGTTTGTTCAACCATTGTTGACAGGATTTCCTCTGGTCTCCCCATTTTCCCTGACTACCAGCACTTCTCTATTCAGTCATCTTTTAGCTGGAATGCATACTTTGCTTGCAAAGCCTGCTGTAAAGTTACTACCATATACTCCCCACTTCCTTCTTCTGTCTGAAGAACGCTACATTTAGACCTTGATGTCATTTCTTTGAAAAGCTTCCTTTACTGTTCAGCTTAAGGCATCCTGTTGAGTCTACTGAGAGGATGCACATGTTAGTTTACCAGAAGCCAAGCAACATCTGCAAACATTTTACCTGTAAATTACTGATGTGAAACACCATGCAAACTATGTATGGATGACGCAGGACATTCCATTTGGCTATACAGTACGCTGTGACACTCACTAACCAAACGTGCTCTCTGCTGTCCCAGCACCCAAACAGAAGTGAGGCCCATGCTTTGTTGTTGTTGCAAAGCCCGGCCTTTTGAAGCAGTCCAGTCATGCTCCCATGACGCTGGGATTGCTCATTCAGCTCGAGACACTGCAGGGTAAGGCAGCGCTCGGCCAAAGATACACAACAGGGATACAGCCTTAACAAACTCTCACCTCTTCACAGACCTCAAACCCAAACAGTAGCATGGATATACAGACTTCTAATTACCTAAAGTTTAGTTGACAAAATCCCAAAAGTTCTCATGGCTCGAAACGTAAACTTGCCATGTTTGTCACCAACTGATATTTTAAACAAATATTCTGCATTACTAAATGTTCTTTTGGCCCAGCAAATAAGAGAAGCAAACACAAGGAGACTAAAATATTTTTAAAAATAATAATTTAAGAAAGTTTAAAAATGTAACAGAAATTCAAAAGAGTAACAAAAACTGAAACAAACTAGCAGGAAAACAGTCTGCCAAGTGAACCTAAATAGTCTTAAAGTCCCTCTTCAGTCGTTGATTTAACCCCTAAAACCTCATCTCTTTGTTAGATATTTAACTATAACTCTACAGCATTATTTCCACTAGAATGTGTGAATCTATGATGTCCTTGCCTCTCTCTTCTCTCGCCTCATCTACTAAGGGCCGATTGAGCTCACTAGCTAACCTATAACTCTACCCAGACACTGTAAAACTGTTCTAATGGACTAATTCAGTCATGCAAGTTCAACCCAGAAACCAAATATGAAGAAAGATAATGATACAGAAAGCCACAGCCAGCAAGTTGACAGGACTGATTCCTTAGGTTTGTTACATACCAAACCCCAAAAGTCTGAATCTGTGTTTTTGAGTCAGTCATCTGTACACTAAATTTCAAGGTGGAAATGCTCAGCCATGGAGCTCACTGCTTTTTTCACTCATGATCTAGTACACCGATCAGGCATAACATTATGACCACCTGCCTAATATTGTGTTGGCCCCCCTTATGTCGTCAAAGACGTCTGAACCATTTGGCCTATGAGGTCTGGCACCAGGACGTTGGCACTGGATCCTTTTGGTACTCTGACTTGTGCAGTGGGGCCTCTGTCAATCAAACTTGTTCCGCTGCATCCTGTTGATGCTTGATCACAATGGGCTCTAGGAAGTTTGGAGGTCAAATCAACATCTTGGCCCATTGTCATGTTCTTCAACATGTTCCTGATTGTTTAATGTTTTTGCCATATCGTGGGGTACATTTTCCTGCGGGGTGTAGGCCAGTAACATTTGGGATTTCTATTTACATGAGGGAGTGTGCTTGTTGTAGGACAATGTTTATTTTGGTGTCTAAGTCTAATCAACATGGATGGCAAAATCCAAGGTTTTCCATCAGAACAGCACATAGTACCAATACGATCAATGATATTCACTTCACCTGTCAGTGGTCATAATGTTGTGTAATGTTGTGTATCTTTTAACATATGAAAAAGACCATATAGACATGTTAAAAAGTAAAAAAAACTTGATTTTCATTAAGGGGATCTTAAAATAAGCTATATAGGTAATTTCAAAACTTCACACAAGCACAGAGCATTAAAAAGTTAAATATGACAAAGACTACCAGGATGTGGCAATTCTCGAAACTGAAGACAGTCACGAACTGCCTCTAGTTCTTTGATCAAGACCACAACCAGGTAACCTGCAACACTGAAAGTACACACCCAACAAAACCAACACAGCACACACAAGCCCTGGAAGAGGAACTGGGGCAATCGCACTGTACACCATGTAGCTGTCAACATTACACCATTATTCTGTGTAAACACTCAAATGTGCTGCATGTTTACAGCATGAATGATAGATTTCATTTCACTAGTATGTATGCACATGACAGGAATGCTATCAGGCATGTCAAAGGTTAAAGACGATCCTAGCCCATGCTGAGGGAGGGTGGGTGTGTAGTTCTAGTGCTGAAGTGGATCTCGGGCCTAATATGGAAAATTTTGTCCATAGTTCTAATGGCGGGCCTGGTGTATGGACATCTTGCAATCTCTTCCACTCACATTCCAGTGACAGCGCTGGTCGGAGGGAAAAACGCACGTTGCCCAACAGGAATGCTGAGGAGTTGCCATTAGTCAGCCATTACCACAAGGATTCCCAGCCACAAGGACGTCTGATGAGAGTGCATGTGTGTGTTCTCACTGAGTAACCATCATGGAAACGTTTTTTTTTTTTGTTTTTTTTGTTTTTTTTTTGCTTTTCCTTTGTTGGATGCAAATTGTCTGACTCAGCAGTCTGATGTTTAATTCAGGGCTCAGTCATGTAGAGTATACAGATGTTAACCTCTTTTTTTTGTGCTCCTCTAACGTCATTCACCAGAAATGGCCAGTTAAGAACCCTGGAGCCTTGGTTAAACTGTTATTTTTCAAGCCATCATTCAGCCTTCTGTGGCTACAAGTGTGCTTTATCCATCTTTTTTTACACCTTCTTTCAAAGCCACTTCATATATGAATGAGAAATTTGACCCACTTAGTCACAGGACCACTTTAATGTTCACACAGGCTGTTTAACAAAATGAGTTCAACCTGGGTGAACAAGTTGATTTTACTTGTATAGACTGACAGTGATTGAGCGTTTTGTGCATTCCACAGTGATGGAGTGTTGACCAGGCTTGTCCCTTTTTCTTGCTTCAGTTTAGCCTATGTGGAGCTGTGTGTATGTTCAGCTGTTTAAAAGGGAATTCATCATTCATGGCAAATGTTACACATTCACCCGACTATTCATTAAATGACTGGATCATCTATGCACATTTGTGTCAATGTTGTTTCTCCAGAGAGAGAAACTGGGGCAGACATTGTTCTGAGAAGGAAACAAACTCAGGCTGGATAATCATTTGTCTTCAGAGGCTTTCAGTTTTGTTTTCTCTTCTTTTCTTTCCTCCGTCTCATACAATATGTTTTTGTCATTATACTGTCCATTTTACTATTTAAGTTTATCAGATTGAACTATACACCATTTTCAATGTCAGCCTATTCATGTCAGTCCTCATATCACAGAAAATGTACTAATCACACCCAGGAATCACATGTTTCATACACAAGGTAACACTTCAGTGTGGTTTGCACTTTAAAAAAAAGGTGAACAAATGCAACCTAACATGGTTGTTCCTAAGCGACATAAACATGGTTGTTTTCTGGTATTACTTCAGTATGTTTGCTGTTATTGCTATAGTGTTGCTATGGCAACAGCCAAAACAGGAAGTGACTTGTATCTGTAGAGTGGGAAGTGTGAGCTATTTTAATGTTGTTCCTTTTCAACTTATAAACATGTGTGAAATCATGAAAGGGTTTGATTTAGGTATTCGGAATAGATCATTTTAATTTACATGTGAAGCCAATAATTTCATCTTTAAAATGCATTTTGTTCAGATTCCTTCAGACTAATTTTAAACATTCTCCAAGTGAAATTTTATTTAATGATTATAAAAATTTGCGATTACCCAAAGATCATCAGTCTGTATTATGACCACTTGTGAAATGACTTGGCCTAATCAGTGCTTCACCCTAAATGGAAGGGGCTAGTCCTAGTCATCCATTGGCAGTATGTTGTTCTCAGAGTCTACAGCACTGTTAAGATGTGCTTCATTGTTGGTGTACTCTGTATTTTTAGATATGTTAGCAAGAGGGCTCCAGGGGTGGGTTACAGTTAGGGTTAGCGTTAGGGATGCTAATGTCCACTTGATTGGTTGGTCAGTTTGTCCAACTGAAATATCTCAACAGTTACTGTATGGATTGCCAGGAAATTTTGAATAGCTATTAATGGTTTCCAGAGGAGGCATTTTACTGACTTTGGTGATCCCCTAATTTTCCCTTTAGCAGCACAATGAGGCTGACATTTGTGGTTTGAGGGAAAAATCCCATCAAGGGACTATCTCTGCAGTCATTGACCTCAACTAATCATTTACCTAATGTCTTTTATTTTAATGTCAACACTAGATCGGTACTTTAATTTGTTACCATATACCTGAAAACCTAATTCCCACCTGCAAAGACTGTACTTTATGTTTTCTGCTAAGTAGCAAATATTAGCATGCAAGTACATTAAACAAAAATGGCTAACAAGAGCAACATAGCACCTGCTCAGTATCAGCATGTAAGATATGATTGTGCTTAAGTGCAGCCTTACATGACCTTTAGCATGTTTGCAGCCTTGCTTATTGACGCATCATGCATTTGGTTGCTATGCATGGTGGAAGAAATTTCCAATTGAAAAGCATATCTGAAAGTGTCTGCAAGTTGCCTGTCTTCATGTGACCTTAAATCTGAGAGTCAAGACTTTCTCATAAGATTACTCATTAATGTGGTCTTGAAAACAGTGACGCCAATAGCACCCAATAACAAAACTCTGATATCTTTTATCAGCATGAGAGATAAGCTGTAATGATTTCATGTGGCTGAATTAAATGCCAGCGGCAAATTAGTGTGGGTGAGTGGGGTCAACATTCCTCCTCCAAAAATGTAAATGCTACCAAGGAACAAAATTGTGTAGTTTGATGATGTTGCACACAATCAAGCCATTAGTGCACAGTAACAATCATGGACAGTTTAACCTGCCTCTACAGTACAGGTACCCGCAACCTGTAAGAAACTCAGCCCATTACCTCAACTGTTCCAGTACATCAAACCCTTACATAAAATGCCATGAGTTTCAGCTGGCTGTAGTCATGAGCTTGTTCCCATGACTACAAAGTTCCTGGCCACACTGAGCCATCAGACATTCTTTCTGGTTGATGGGGAAGTCACAGAATTACAGACAGGCAGTCATGCTTTCTTCTCACAGTTGTTTATTTGAGATGTTGCGCAATCGCATTTGAGATACGCTGTCACCAGGGGAGATTCCAGGAACCTGAGATGACTCCATCCATCACCTTTTAAAATTATATGTAAAACCTGAATTATAAATGGAGGGTTTCTCATGATGGAAATGGAAACTCTGGTTGTAGACATATTGGAGATGGCATGGGTTCACTAGAGGGGTCCTTTAACTGTAACTAATTTCCATGACTATAACTTTTTTTAATTGCTGTGCCCAGCAAACTGGGATTTAATTATGTAGCTAGTGGTTGGTTCTTCTGATGAATTTATGCATGTTGGCCAATCGGTGCACTGTTCAAGGTATGTGAAAAACAGATGTTAGACACAGAGAAATGTGTGCAGCCTCTGGGAGTCAAAGTTTTGGATCTATAACAACTTGTGCTCGTCTCTGTGAAATAGATGTGACCCCTTTCAATCAGAGGCACCAAGACACCGAGAGAATGACAGAGAGCATGGGGGAGCAGAGACGAGAAACTCGGTCGAATTATCAATGGAGTGAGGGCTGAACAAAAGACCAGATGGGCTCTCCGAAACTGTTACTGTCAGGGACGTGAAAAGAGGAAGTGGGGGCAGCAGGGGACAGGGAGGGGAGACGAGGATAGTCGGCCAGACAGACGGAGAGATCACCTTCTTCTTATCCATTACAAGCTGTGGAGGCAGTAAGAGAGAGGTGGGGGGGGAGAGAGAAAGAGCAAGGGAGGAAAAGAGAGTCTGTGCGAGGTGGGGCGGGAGGGGAGGTGGGGCAAGTGTGGGAGAGGCAGAAGGGTGTGTGATCACATGAACCACTCTTCCCCTTTTACGTGTGTGACACCAGCCTCTGTGTCTCGCGGGCAGAGAATAGAAAAGTTGGAGCAAAATCTGAGTCAGCTCCAGCAGCTACCAGACACTCACAGCAACTCCCCTCCACAGTACCAGGCTTCTTCTTCTTCTCTCTCTCTCTCTCTCTTTTTTCTCTATTTTTTTGATACTGCTCTCTCACTCATTTACTCTATTTCACACTCACACTCTGTCTCTCTCTCTCACACACACACACACCACCCGTCACTCCTGGCTAAAGGGAAGACAGGACCACAGGAGAAAGTGTTACACACCTTTACTGCTCACCCAGCCATCACCAGACGCTTTGCCCAGGATGTGGACTCTTCTCTTGGGGGTCATCTTTGGATTACTGGCCTCCTCCAGTTCGGAAAAACTTCAAGGTGAGGTGTCTTTGCCCGGCGGATGGCTCTATGTTTTGGTTTTTTAAATTATTATTATCATTATTCTGCCTAAATTGTGCCGGTCTCGCTGGCTTTTCTTGCCAGGTTTCAGGACTAGACACTAGTCTGTTTTTCCCCCCTCTTGAGCCCTGTTGATTATTTGAGTGAGCGCTCATGCAAAGAGAAGCCAGTGAAAGAAAGAGGCTGTGCTCTGCTGCTGCTGCTGCTGCTGCTTGTAGAATGGATGAGTGGACGCCGGCAAGAGAGCGTGTGCTACACCAGCACAGACAGGCTTACGTCTGGCAGTCTGAGACTCCTGATAGACACAAAGGAAACAGACGCTCTTGCTCACTCTCTGTCTCATACACGTTCACATGCTGGCAAAGAAGTGAACCTTTTTTATTAGGGTTTTGGATGATGAGTGTTGTTGGCTTTCTTTTAAGGTAGAAAAGCAGAAATAGAGATTTTTTTTCTTTCTTTCTTCCTTTCTTTCTTTCTTTTTTTCGCCATGCCGCCACGCTTAATGCTTTATTCTCTGACACAAAAGATGTTCGGTTTAGCTCTCTAGCTCTCTCTCTCCCCTCTCCCTGTTTATGTCTCCCGCTTCCTCTTTGTCTCTTTTTCACATGTGATTTCTGCGCTAGGTTTTTGATTGGGATTGTTGCTTGGAGCGATGTGTATCTCTGGAGGTGAAGTTGCTCCTGAATCAGATAGGTCTCAAGGTTTGTCTGGCACATTCCCCAAGGAGCTGGTGGTAGAGTTTGCTCACAAAGACTCCCTCTGGCACTGCGCCAAAGAACAGTCAGCATCAAGCTATAAATTTGACCAGGATTTAAAGGCAAATAAGAGGCAACCTAGACGGCTTATATGTGCAGTGCATGTGGGTAAAAGGAAGAGGGGAGGGGAGGCGGGGGTGTATCCACTCCCCCCCCCAGTGCTTCATCATGTGTTTGCCCCTCAAGGCTCCTTGAGTATTGAGGAGTTGTGAGCTTTGTGTGTTTGTATATGTATTTGTGTGTCTGAGTGTTGAGAGTAATTGGTGTCTGGCAAACAAAGAGTCCTGCGGTGGTTACGGCGCATCCTGTCCAGACATTGTCTTTGAACTTTGAACCTGTAGCTGCGTTTTTCGCCTGAAGCGCATCATTAAGAGCAGGACTTTGCGGACCAGTGGCCAGACCATGCTACCATGTAAAGGAGATTTATGAAAGGTTTTTCACGATGCTGTCTGCGTGCCCACCATGTCTGGCAAAGAAAAGAAAAAAAAAAGACAAAGTAATTGGATATATAAATGGTATCTCTAATCCTGCAGTGACTGAAAATGCCCCAAAGGCATTCAAATTAAGTTTTTCTTTCCTTTTCCCAGCAGTTAATTGAATGAATTTTATCCATTTTAAGTCATATGTAGCTACATCACCTCTGCAAGGAGTGCAGTAAAAAACACCCATTCAGAATCATTTAAATTTATCACTGCATTTTAATAATTAATTTGGTCAGGAGATGAGTAAATGTCTGTGGAACCTTGGAAATTTGATCATTTTGCAAGTTTCTGTCATCTATGACTATGTAAAGTTCGACAATTTATTATAAATAAAAGTGTATATGCAGATATATGATGATAAGATGAGATATTTGTGGTTTCAACACATCCTCAACTCTCAGTAACTTTATCTGGTCTGTAAACTTGTGCTCTTGTATTTGTCGGGGTTTCTTGTATGGATGGTAAGTTCAGATAACAGCAGCAGCAGCACAACCATATTTTTTGCTTTCTATGGACAGGAATAGTCTCTCTTCCTTTCCCTCTCTCTCTTTCATGTACATGCCACTTGGGCCAACCTGCCTACAGGACTTCTTGCAAATGCAGTTGCATTCGCCTCCTTGGTTTAGCAACCCCTCCTACAAGCGTTCGTGTCATGTTTCAAGGTGAGGGGTGGTCAAAGGCCCCATGGACTGGGCCCTGACAAAGAGGGCTTGTGCCTGCATGAGCTCCGAGTACTTTCAGACACGTGTTTGCCTCCTCTACCAGTGTACCCTCTGCTACAAACCAACCACCCTGAAGCAGAATGGCCCGGCACCAATATCTTGTATAAGCCCTCTCCGCTTCTTATTTTCTGTCCTTTACCATGTGACTTCTACACTAGTTGAACTGGTCCTAAACTGGGCAGTTTTGTCTGTATCCTTGTATGATATTAAACCTAGAAATGACCTTTTAAAACCTTTGGAGTTTCAGCTTTCCTACTTCCACTCCCTTCCATCTGCTTTTCCTCTTTATACAGACACAAAATCTTGGTACTGCTGGGAAAACTACACCCATGGTCCAGCAGAAGAGTCAACTATCCTGGATGTATGCTTTGATTTCAAGCACAAGGCAACTGAAATGTACTTGTTGCAATAAAAACGTAGCTTCCTCATTGCATAATTTTGCAACCAAGATGCTATTTTGGCCAACTTTTGAGTAATAGCTGGACATTTTCAGAAGTAACTGGCTTTCTTTCTGAGAATTAGATGAAGATGAAGATTGATATCAGTCGTCTTTGTTAAGAGGGGAACTAAAGGGAGGGGTGATTAGCTTCACCCTCGCATAAAGACTGATAGCAGCAAAATGGCAATGTGTCATTTTTTTACATTGCTGTTTTATAGATTAAATAATCAATATATGATTGTAGTTAAGTTCAGATTATGTGGGGGAAAAAAATAGATCTTTCCCAGTTTCCATTGTGCATGCTAAGCTTCTGGCTGCAGCTCAGTTCCCAAAGTGTCAAATAATTCCTTAAAAAAGAGTCACATAAAACATCGAGTCTTGCATGAAGAATGACAGCAAGGAGCAGATATTAAAGAAAATACCTGCACCGTGTGTTTTAAAGCTGCATTTTTCGTACTGGAAAATGTGTCAACCTGACACCGGCATTAACCCAAACAGTCAGTCAGAGAAATTCTGCTGCGCAAGAAGCATTTTAAAGAGTGCCATTTCCACTTCACTTCTCTTTATTTTCAATTCTGAGTGTTTGAAAGGAACGGCGGAGGTCAGGTTTCTTGTCACAGATCATCCGTTTGAGTTAACCAAAATCATCTTTTTTTGAATTCAGAGGAAAGGTTTAGGGTGAAGGCAAAAGGTGGGGGGAAAGTACATCTGCTTGTTTAACTCGAAGAGGCTTGCTTGCTTTCAAAAAGGAACACAGTGGGTGGAGGTGCTGGAAGGCAGAGGGCAAGACAGGAAATAACACTTGCGAGAGCACATCAGATTGTGAGAGCCCTTGCATGACCTCCAGGTAATGTGAGTGTGTGTGTGCACCAGCATATTTCCACCAGATCCTGCGTTTTGCATGTCCCACTGGCCCGGTGGACCTTTTGTTGTGACCGGTGGAGGGAGAGACATGTCTGCTGACAGAGCTACTTTGCTCAAGTGTGATAATGCGGGACACTGGAGCATTGTGGGAGCGATGGCAAGAAGGTTTCTCTCTGAGGCCAGCTGATGGACTATGGCTAAAAAGGTGTTACGGTCGCAGCGGGGAAACATACAGTAGCTTCTCTGTGCAAGCGTGACGAAACTTGAGAGAGAACATTTTCCCGTAAAAGTGCGCCTGAGGAAGACAAGCGAAAATGTAGATAAGGGGATAAAAAATAAGCCACAAGCCATGTGTGCATTATTACCATCAGGACTGTGCATCTGGCTGTGCTCGGCGAAGACCTTAACCGAGTGTGTTGGTGCGCATGTGCCTGTTTGTGCACCTGTATGCGGGGGGCAAATTGTACTTTATTACTGGCATATAAAAGACAAACAGAGAGTAATGAGAGAAAACAAGACAAAATGAGAGAGAGGGAGAGAAAAGAAAGTGAAGCCAGAGCAGAGAGTCAGGCTTGTCAATTACTTCTGGAGCAGCTGGAGGTTTTGGCAAGACGCTGTGTTACGGCTCCCTTTCTCTCGGGGGCTCTGTACACCCAGACACTGCAGTCTCCTTGGTTTCAACTCCATTAGGTGACAATGGAGCCTTTGGGAGAGTCAGCGCTCTGGCATAAACGGGCTTCTGGACTGTATAAAGACACCCATGACTGCTCTCTCTGCATACTAATGATCACTCCTCAGATTCATGTCAGCCTCCTTTTCAGCTCACTGATGGTAAGCTGTGCTCCCTTTGATCTCTCTGGGCAGGTTTGCAAGGCCAGGGCTGTTGTCTGTTTTTTTGTCCCTACACTGTGAAGGACACAGTGCCATGTGGCAGCATGTGTTGAAGTTCTTGCAGGTGTGTGTGTGTGAGAGAGAGAGAAAGAGAGAGCGAGAGAGAGAGAGAGAGAGAGAGAGAGAGAGAGAGAGAGAGAGAGGGAAACAGAGACAAGCCATGAAATGAAACTGCTTTGCAATACGAGTGTTGGCACCGGCGCTCGTTGCCTAACTGCCACTAACAGCAGAATGTTCGACTTCCTGCTGTTTCTAGTGCTCTGTTTACTTATAACAGCCAGTGGAAAAGTGGGTGGGCTTTTTTGTCATATCTCATGATTTTAGAAGTCACTTTACCCTAAAACAAGGAGATAAATGTGACTAAAATGTGCAAATAACAAATTTGGTATGTAATTATCCAAGATGAACCCAAAGCATTTAGGCAAAATCAAAGTAAGTAAGTATGTTGTTTTTTTCTCATCTCAGTAGGTTTTTTTAATTTACATGCTGCAAGGCAAGAGTCAAGTTCAGGATGCAAACCTTAGAAATCTGTACAGTTTGGTTGCTAAACACAACATTTGCTTCTCCTTTCCTTCTCCTCTGAGACCAACCAAGAAAATCAGCTGTTATTCTATACCAAAGCACAAAATGGTCATAGCGCTGCTTTCATTCCTGTCAAATATGGATTGCAAGACAAATAAATGCATTAGATTACATTACAGTGTGAAAGCATCGCTCTTAGTTAGTATGTCATTGTGAAGGAACCTGCTTTACAGGTTTTCATGACAGTGCAAAGTTCTTTATCTGCAACTAATGAGAAGAAAGTCTGTTTTTTTACTGCCGGCTTTGCGGAGGAGTTTCAGTCATTTTCTTACACATTCTAAGCACTGCAGCTGCTCGCTTTAGTTATTACATGTTTGCCCTCGAGGAGACCTTTGAGTGTTCCACTGGAGTCTGTGCACTAGCCGTAGCTGAAGGTTAAGATATTTAGACTCATTTTCTAGACTTCGCTGCAGAAAGCTCAACCATCCAATATGTTCTGTGTGCTCTTTTCCTGCCTGATGCTGCAGCGTGATTAAGACCTCTTTCACAACCCGTGCATCCGTCGCCATGGTAGCAAATAGACAAGCAGATAGGTCTTTTTTTTTGTTTTGCATGGACAGTGTACATTTTAATAAATCTTCTTACTGCATCTATGGTGTTTGTGGTATGAGTGTCCGTCTGAGAGGCTCAAAATAGCATTTTTGATTTTATCACTTTACTCAGAACTATCTGATAAGCCGTCAGTTTGCTGTTTAATTGATAATGAATTTTAAGACGACTTGATGATTTCCCTTGAAATTTGCAACCATCAGAAATTGGATCTTCAAGGTGATTTCCAATAGACTTCCAGGAAAATTCTCATGCACAAAACTTTTCCTTTTTCTATGTATAAGGGGTTAAGCATACAAAGATCACCATGGAAACCAAGAGTAAATATTCAACGTGAGGGCAGCCTGTCCTTGGTTACATTGCAAAACTCTTCCCAGGTGTATTCTCAGTGCAAACGCTCACCTGTTTACAGCAGGGAAAGCCCCAGGTGTTAAAATTCTAAAAACTGACATCTTGCCAAATCCAACCGTTACAATCTTCCTGTGCCGAGTCCATATGTGAGGTGCACATGGGCGTCTGAAAGGAGTGGCCACCGTGTGTACACAAACCACTTCTGGCTCCTCTGCTTGTTTGCTAAGCCTACTACTTTGCATTTTTGTTTTCATTTCCATGTCAGAAAGTCATTTTCCTGACGGATCTCAAGCAAACTTAAGCAAATGGGCTCACATGACGCAGACACCATAAGGCACATTGTACACTTGTGACCAAGCAGACAGCAGACTATAGCACCCATGGCCCATCACTTCACAGACTCAAGGTTAATATTAAACTCTTGTATGAAAGCCAAATACAATGAAAAATCCCAGCACTGCCCTCTAGAAAGACACACAAAGAACCAGTTAAATGAACAAGACTAATTCAGGAAGGATAGGATTTTTCATAAAACCCTAAATGCTCCCCTTAGTTGCCTGTTAAGTGTTTCTAAATTATTTAAAAACAGATTTTAAAGCTGCTTTTTGCAACCTTGGAAAAATTCTATAATTAGAACGTGTTAATAAAGTATGTCCATAAGCAAAGTCTGCTTATTTAGTTTCTTATACATTAACAAGCAGGATCAGGTGCCAGCAGTTGCACTTTAGAGGTGCATCTCCCCTGAAAAATGTGATTGAAACAGATACACAGCTGTCTGCACTGCTGCTAATAACTAAAACTAATATTTTTATATATTTTGTAGGTGAGCAGGTCGTACACTCACACAGTGTAGACAGTTTTATTAGAGCATACTGGGACTCTTTTGACTGCTGTTACTCCAGGAGTTAACGTAGATATATAGAAATATAGATACATAGTTGATTCCGTATTAAAGCATTCATCAAAATATTTATTAATAATGTTAGTTAATAATTACATTTTTTAAATTAATAATGATGAACAATGTATAATATAAATAGATAATTTCTTTTTCATTAGGTGCTATCTATTATTAAACCCTCTGACTGGAGGAGGATGCACCTGTGCATATGCAGTCCTGCTCCTGGTAATATGACTCATCTGATCATGTGAATCACAAATGGGACGTTTGCATGAAACTGAAGCAAACTGGTTCTTCACACATGATGCTGACAGATGAATCAAATAAGCAGTCAGTTGTTTTTCATCCATTTACTCTTTGAGCCATGTTAGCAACACGAGTCTGAAACATAGTGTTGGTCTGTCAGTCCAACACTATGTTTCAGACTCAAGAATCTCTATGATAAAATAGGTTGGGATTAAATTTGGTTCAGACGTTTCTGCTACCCAGTGGGTGAATCCTGATAAATTTGGTTATCCCTTGACTTTTGCCCAAGCCCAGCCCTGAGGTTGATGTTTCTGACTCTCATATCTTGACAACTAATGGATAAATTGCTCTGAAATGTGATGGATATATTAGGTGATTCACTGTTTTTCACTCTAGCAGGTAAAAGTTTTCACTTATTGTAAAAAAATCTGAATATTTACCTGATGGATTAGCACAAAAGTTGGTTCTATTGTTCCAAGAAAATCAATCCTAATGACTTCTTTTGTTTTTTACTGCCACTATAACATTCATATTTATCACTTTGAGCGAGTATGTCCACAATTACTGGAAGAACTGTCGTGAAATTTGGCTCAAACACAAAAAGCCTGAAAAACTAATGATGCTTAGCTTAACCTCTGCTGCACTTTGTGCTTAGTGGTAATTAGCCAGTGTTTGCATGATAACACACCAAAATAATATTATATGTAAACATGCTAAGGCTTATACTTACTAAGTATCTGCATGCTAGCATTGTCAGTGTGAGCATTTTAGGATGAAGACTTTCATTATCTCTCAACTGAAGTTGGATCAACCAATTGGCTTTCGTTGCATGACTCACCCAAAAGAAGAAAACTAAAAACTGAAATTAAAAAAACTTAATTACCTAAAGAGAAGCATTACCAAAATGCAACAGATTTCATAAAAGGAATTTGCTCACCCAGTCTTGTGTGTTTTTTCTTTCTGATGCCATGCCAACCAAACAAAACAAGACTGGAATGAAATCTTTGGCTGAAATCTTCAAGGCCTGAGGGCCCAGCAGTGTAGATGAGTGTGCTGTCTGTCTCATTAAACTTCTGGGCTTCTCTCTCAGAAAACTCATCTGACTAACCAGTCATCTCGTGACTCACTCATGAATACTGACATGAGACACACCATGCCTGTATAAATGAAGATTTTACTTAACACACTTATTACTGTTGTGAAAACATCCATGTGCATCATCATGGTGTCTCACAAATTACCAGGTTTCCTCTGACAGATAAAAGGAAGCACACTCGATCTTTAAAAATTCTGCTAACAAAATATCAATACACAGTAAAGAACTCATCAAAATTATTGACCGAACCCTCAGTTGGTGGGTTGTTTGTCTCGTATTGATTCCACCATACAAAAGCAAATAACAGATTCCAATGTGTAAGCCATAGCATCTGCATCCCTGCTGTTTATATTATGTCAAACACGGTATGAGTCTGCATGTGCTTGTTATAAATTAGGTTTTTACTTAATGAGTTTTCTTTCAGGTACTAGATTTGTTCTCAACTCTTTCATCCTAATACACAGTGTTCCCTCTGGAGCCAATAGCCATCTAAAATCTTCTGGGGTTCCATGTTACTGACATTTGAAGTGCTGAAAAGAGTGAACAAAAGTAACGGCCAATCACTCTCCATGTAATGTATCCAACTGATGAATCCTTTATAACCTATTGCATGTTTTTCTCTGTGTTCTCTTGTAGTGAACAGCCGCAGCTGCAGCTATGCCGGGGTATTTCTGGTTGAAGGCGAGAGTCGTCACTCCCTGACCTTAAGCATGGCTGAGAAGGTGTGCGAGCAGCTGATGAGCACCTTGGCGAGTCCGGATCAAATCGCGCAGGCCTATAATAAAAGCATGGAAACCTGCAGGTGAAACTACAAGGCTTTGCCTAATAATTACTTGTCTTAATTGTTGTGAACAAGATGTTTTTTGAAGATTTTTAAAGCTTGTTAAATACAATATGTGTGACATTTAGAGTATTGACCCCATTTCCTAAAGATCTAGTCATGAATCAGTCACTCTCACATCTTTTTATTCTGCATGTTTTGCAACTTTTTCAGTGCTAATCAGAGTGAAATCCTCTAATTGAACTTTAAATTCTCTTGCACTTGCTAACCACACACTTCCAAATAAAGAGAACCAAAAGCTGCTTATCTGTGCGGTGTGAATGACGTCCGTTTTTAGAGCGATGTAGCAGCCTTAGATTCAGTACCTTGGAGGCAGATTGCTTCTGTATCATTCTTATAATAATTTTCTTATGTCCATTTAGGAACGGCTGGATCAACAATGGGACCACAGCCATCCTCAGACACACACCACACGAAAACTGCTCAAAGAACATGACTGGGTTGATTATTCATCAACACGTAGATGATGGAGAACAATATGATGCCTACTGCTATGATGATACAGGTGACTTTGCCAACAGGAAATGCACTTTACACTTTTTACTGCAACACAAATTGTCATGTAAATTCACCTTCTTTTTTAAATGGACTTTGTTATTTGTTTCTCCATTTTGGTAACGTTGTCTTCCTGCTCCTCCATGTGACAGAAGGGCCTGAGAAGAACTGTGAAAAGGCCTTTAAAGAAAATGAACTCTTACCCTCCGATGCAGCAGGTCAGTGGAGAATGCTCATCCACCTAATCACATATCCATCCGTCCATTATCTATACACCTCTTAATCCTCTGCAGAGTCACAGGGGGGCTGGAGCCTATCCCAGCTGACTCGGGCGAAGGCAGGGGACACCCTGGACAGGTTGCCAGCCTATCGCAGGGCAACATATAGACATACAACCAAGCACACTCTCATTCACACCTACAGACAATTTAGAATCATCAATTAACCTGAGCATATTTTTGGACTGTGAGAGGAAGCCGGAGTACCCGGTGAAAACCAACGCCGCACAGGGAGAACATGCAAACTCCACACAGAAAGATCCCAGGCGTCTTAACTGGGACGTGAACCAGGGATCTTCTAGCTGTGAGGCCCATTCACACATTTAACATTCAAACTTTATACGCTCAATATACAGTTAATGATAAAAAAAATCAGATAGCAGGGTTATGTAATTATCTAAACTGCAAATAAAGTAAAGGAAACCTCTTACAACATCTCTAGTTACCAAATGACGTCATCTCTATATAGTCAACATCCTCTCAGCTCCTAGCTATGTTACCTGAGGTGGGGCATGTGGTTAACCCAAATTCTCTTTGGCTGAACAAGAAAACCACTGGGTGAGGTTACTTTTTACAGCAATGAGTGCTCATAAAAGGTCCCAACCACTGAGTTTCCCTTTTTTACCTCTAACTACAACATCATTCATGAGCAGTGGTAGCATTTCAAGTGGCCTCATTACAGGCTATTAGTTGTGGATTATCTTACAAAGAAATACCGGAATTACAGAATAAATAATGATTTGTGAAGGCAAAATGATTAAAAATGACTCTAATATGTACACACTTACATGTTTTGAAAATTTAAATAAAACCTTGTACAAAAACAAATACTGTCAGCTATGAGAAGAATTTGGGTCACACTCAGGCGTGACCCTGTCAAAGCACCGTTCAGTAATTTAGCTCTACCTATTTCACATGTATTATGTAACACTGAATGAGGAATGACTGAATATAACACTGTGAACAATTCAGCTTTACTGAGAAAGTCATTCAGGCATGTTGTGGAACTTTGTATTGCAATGTAATTATTATTGTACCACAAATAGATTAGAATACAAAATTAAAAAACAATTAAACCCCAAAAGAAAACATAATTGTGCTATATAGCATGGTAGCTATTACCACTTTTTAAAGAAATGGTTGTTTGCTTACAAAACATATGAAAAGGACGAGGTTTGTGTGTTGAGTACATTGTGTTGTGATTTTTCAACCTTAACATTTAAGCTAATCAGATTCATTTGTATTTTGTATAATATTTTCTAGGGTCTAAATGTTAGGATATAAATTATTTGGGTAAATTTGCACTAATAATAATATTGTAGAGTCTTATAAATCAGGTAAACGACTATTGTTGTTGTTATCATTATTATTATTATTATTATTATTATTGTTATTCTTGATAATATAATCATACTTCTTAATATTAATAATGATATTGTAGGGTTTTATAAATCAGGTAAATTATTATTATTATTATTATTATTATTGTAGTATAGGGTCTTAACCATTCTATTTGACTTATTCAAATAAATTCAAATAAATAATACTGTAGGGTTTTAACTTGTTAAGTTAATTTGCTGCACCAGTTTCATTTCTCGCGCATTAAACCACCTTGGCTCAGTAGCTGTTGTTTTAAATGTGTCATATAAATTACTTGACTTGGTTGGACTCATGTGTGACTATAAGTGTGCATGGTTTTGTCTGTTTTCCAATCAGCTGAGCCCTCACCACAGCCTGAGGCTCCAACACCAGCAGAAGGCAAGGAGGAACCAGAGATGACCCCAAAATCCCAACCCAACGTTGCTACTGAGAGTGAGGGTGGTCACACGACTGCTGCCCCTGGGGATGGGTTCGCTTGGGAAGAGGGAGAAGCTGCGTCCCCATCGGCCACTGCTACTGTCACCGAGGTGACGAAAGAGGAGCCTGAAGATGTAACGAAGGATCTTACTGAGGAGGAAAACTCCTTTGGAAGGGGCGAGAACAGCAGTGTGAGAGCCATTATTCCTGCTGGAGACTTGGACCTGGCAGATGGATCTGGAATGCAGCCACCTCTCTCTGAGGAGGACAGAGTCTCTCCAACGGCCCCTATTGGAGAGCCAGAGGAACCACAATCTTCCACTGTAAATGAGCGACCCGATGAGATCGCAGTGCCTGACAGAGATGTTGAGCGTAAGAAAAACTCACAGCAAGAAACTGCTACAAATCACAAAGCACAAATAGAGATGTGTATTTGATCATGGTCTCACTGCAGTATTCAGGTTTTTAGTGATATAACACCAGACAGTATGATTAATTCATACATAATAGCCATGAAATCAATAGACTCTCTTTTTACTAGGAGCTCTGTAAAAGAGAACAAATGCTTATCCAACTCTAGTCATTTTTGAACAGCAAAATTTTGCAGTCTTCCTGTTATTGTGTATATCCAAAAAGAATAATAAGCAAAAACTGCAGCACTTACATTCATTTGTAGTTAAATTGGATGAAAATATGCTTTACAAACAGCACATCCTGGTATCAGATCCAACAGGTTTTGGGAGGACTGAAGTAACTTTTAGAACACAGGACGCCCCCTTGTGTTCGCTGGAGTTGGGGAGATTTTAGAAACACACAAAATGCACAAAAGCAAAAAGCACTGAAACATACAGTTCAAATTAAGCCAAACCTTTGAACCTTTAGTTTTATTTTCTTTAAAATACCAGCACTACAAAAAAAGACAGATCATATCAAGTGAATAGCAACTTTTCTTTTAATGTTGCTTGTGGTGTTTAGTGCCTGCAGCCTCACAAAGAAGGAAAAATGCCAATATCATTTAAGATATTTTTTCTGAAAGGCAAAGGCATTTCTCGGTCTAAATCAACAGTAAACAACCTTTGTCTAGGAATATTAAAATGTATGCTTTTTTTTGTTTTATGCAGCTCCAAATCAGCCACCTAATGACAAAGGAAGGGTCAGGGCCGGCGCTGTACCTGAAAATAATGACGACAAGAGTGGCGGTTCCTCAAGTGAGCAGCTTCGCATATGCCTCACACTCCCTGAAGTGCAGTTAACCAAGACAATGTTGGGCAAAAGTGCCCTCCTATTTGGATTTAGAGTGATTTTTATTTCTTGATTCTTCCTCCAGACTGGCTGGTAATCATTGGGGTGATTGTGGCAGTTGCTGCTATTCTTCTAGCGTGTGCAGCCGTCGCCAAAAGAAAAAGGTATGACTTTGATTACTATTACACACCTTTTCTCTGTCTAACTGTGCGCACTAACATGCACATTTTGCTTAACAATGACCATATATGTGTCTGTATGTGCTTCTCCAGCTGGTGCGGCAGGCAGCAAACCCTCATGATCACATCCAAAGACGGTGGCGAGGGCAACGGGGCCGCGGCCTCGGCCTCCAGCTCACACAACCAGGAGAGGGAGCAGGAAATGGTGACCCTCATGAACAAGGAGAAGATCCAGGAGAACGGCAACACCGAGGAGTTCACAGTCATCACACTAGAGGAGTCGACAGATAAAGAGCAGCTAGCGTGAGGGCAGATGGGAAAGAGTTGGGCAAAAGGAGGGAGGGGGAGTGAGGGAGAGTAGGCAGGTGGGGGTTGGGAGCTCCAAATGCTGGGGTTGTAAAACTGCTTCCCAGCACTGAATGGACACTGGGTGTATGAGTGTGTTGTTTAGAGAGACTGAGGTACACAGTGTTGTACTGGCTCTGAAGCCTCTCAGTGGGACCAGGTCTTTTTAAAAAAAAACAACATGTGCAGCATTTTGTTTGTCTGGTGTAGCAGGTTAGTCGGGGGCTGAGTGGTGGTCAGCAGGGTGCGGGAATGCGTTTTGTGTCAGTTCATGTGTTCGTGAATTTATAAGCTGTCTCGACAATGGGGCTGGATGGGTTTTAACAGTGGGGGATTTTTGCAAAAGGTTCTCCGTTCATAGATTTGGTGGATCCTAAAGTGTCAGACTGCTCAGCCTAAAATGGGAAGTAATTACAAATCAACGTGGAGAACTGATTTATTTTATTTGAAAGTCTAGGAGGAAAAAAGATTTTTAAGCAAACAATCCTTGGTGTTTTCTATGTATTTAATTTTGTTTGTTCCGTTGGCTTCTTGTTGTTGCCTTGTGTATATTTCAGACATTGCCTGTGGACTGGAATTTGGGTTTTTCCATTTTTCAAGCAAACTGGGGGTGTCACTTCTTTAATTTATGCAGCTTTGATCCCCTTTTTCTTGGTCTCTGTATATAAAGTATATGTTTTGAAAAAGACTTAGCAATAGCTGCCAGTGCTTTTTTTCAGTAGAAAAAGGGGCTTCGTGTCCCTTTTAAGTAAAGGAATGTATCCGTTTTGGGGAGTTATTTAATTAGAAACTGTACCTCAGAGGTAAACAATTGTGAATGGATTTTGCAATAGTCAAACCGGAGTGGATATTGTATGAATCAACTCAATGTACAGCATCCTAAATTGTGCAATTTTCTTGCGCCACTGAAGTCAGTTAATGTGGCATTTATATTGGGTTGGGAATGTGACAATATCCTGAGGATAAGAAAAGTTATATTAATGACGTATACATGCTATATACACAGTGTGTACAATGATTAGGGGGAAAAGAAAGAGCAAAAGAGAGAATTGGATCGAATCTATAGCACACTGACCATTTTTGGATGCATATTTGAGCTTAGTTTTTTGACAAGTGAGTGACAGAGGCTTAGCTGTAGGTACTGGACTCAATAGCACATATGATAATGAGGGCTCTGTGTGCTGTAAACACATGAAAAAGGTTTCTTCATACAAAAACAGAGACTGTGACAACATTGTCTGTGCGCTCCCGAGGGAGGGGGTTGTGATGAATGAAGCTTGTGTGCTTTTGCCTCATGTGCCAGTTGCTCTGTACATTCATACATGTAAACAAAATGCTGCAGTTTTTCTACTGACCTTCTCATCGGTAAAAATATATCATACATTGTGTCATATCAATATTATTCCCTGTGTGACAGCGAATTTGTTTCTTTTTTGCCTGGTTTTCAGTATAAAGCTGGATTATATACAGTGATTGCAAACAGATTTTTGTTTCTGACTTCTTCCGTTTTTACTATTCTGCTTTTCTATCATTTGTTTTTTGACGAGAAGTAGCAAATGTACTAGAGTAGGAAGGTTTTACGACAAATTAACAAAGAAAAAAACGTGTTGCCGAAAAGATTTGTAAAGTCATGAATGAAATAAATGTGCATAGAAACAGACACGCTGGAATGTGGTGTTCACTCACTGACTCACTCCGTATGTGTGAAGACAAAAGGGAGGCGAATGAATGGCATTACTGGAAATCGCAAGCGGCTACGTTGCTCCCACATGAGAGGAAGTTTGGTTTCCATGGCGCCGGGGTCGTGATGCGAGAACATGTTAGCACAGGAAACAAAGAATGAGACAAAGACGGCCATTTTGAAAGATAGCGATGACCTATCCTGCTTGAAAATGCCTGAAATACACTCAGAGGACGACAATTGCTGTTTATTTTAGCAAGCATTTTTTACACAGCACAATTTCATAAAGCTGCATATACAGTGCTGCCATCAAACTGACAAATGTAGTAAATGTAGTCGAACCCTTGGAAAACATGCACCTGCTTTTTTTTTTCACCAGTCATCTATCATATTGCATGTATTGCCCTATTTTTGTTTGTTAAAGCTTTAAAAGTTCTTTTTTAGGGATGCAGTGGATACTAAAGGGTATATACTGTAGTAGCAAGTTCACATAATTATAGAGAAGTGCATCTTTGCTCAACTACTATTCATAATACACACATAATATACATCGATCAGCCACAACATTATGACCACTGAAGGGAAAAGAATAACAATGGTCATATTGGTACTATGTGCGGTTCTGCTGGAAAACTTTGGGTTTTGGCATCCGTCTTGATAAGACTTAGATACCCAAATAAACAATATCCCAGAACAAGCACACTCCCTCATGTAAATGGAAACCGCAAATGTCACTGGCCTTCCTGCAGGAAACAAACAATCAGGAACGTGTTGAGGAGCATGACAGTGGACCAACATGTTGATTTGACCTCCAAACACCCTATTGTGATCAAGCATCAACAGGATGCAGTGGAACAAGTCTAATTGACAGAGGCCCCACTGCACAAGCCAGAGTATCCAAAGGATCCAGTGCCAACGTCCTGGTTCCAGAGCCCATAGGACACCCTGAGAGGTCCTCTTGTCCATGTCCAATGGTTCAGAGTATTTTGGGGCACATAAGGGGACCAACACAATATTAGGCAGGTGGTCAGAATGTCATGCCCGATCCATATATACATGGTAAATGTTTAGACTGTTAACTGCAGAGTTCTTGTCATTTTTTTACAGTAATGGTACAGTGTCATTCTAATTCTTGCTATGGACCATCTCTATGAAATGCACATTTCTTTTTTCATATCTGACATTTCTCTGTATAAAACTTGTCAATCCTAATGCGTACAATTCCTGCAGGTGTCCTGTGGTATCACATCAAATGCACTACTATTCAAAGAAAGTGCATCACCTAGGATTTTCACACTTCTAATCCTTTTTTGTCCCCGCAATGGTGCATTTCATTAATGGCTAGCATCACAAATAAAAGCAAAATAAAAGATATCAAATAATAGTTGAGGCAATGTTAACTAATATTTGACAGGTAATTCTCCAAGCATTGCTTTAGCATTTGCAACCCTGATCCAACAGCTTTGGCTTAAGTGTTCTCAGAGGCCTTCACGCTGCTTTAGTTTATCATTTTAAAGGTAAAAGAATAGAGGAAGTTCAACAGATGGCATCCTGGCAAAGCAAGCAGTTCTGCATTTCTTGCAGATCGTGCATATGTATACCCGAAAGTAACAGCTGATGCAAGATTGCATCATTACCTACATATATCAGAGCAATCTGATGCAATTTGTAAGAAATAATATGTTTAGGTTATAGATGATTCTCTTTGAACACCATTGCAGCATTGTCACTTTCTCAAGCCCTTTCTAGAGTCTGCGCTCAATCTTTCAACTTGTTAATGTTATTTATTAGAGTAATCTGGAGAAATCAATAGCTAAGTGGACTAGAGACGCTAGAAAGTAGCCGATGAATAGCTCATTGTCCATTTCAGCCTTGTTAGCCTTTATCGTAGTCAACTGTTTGTGTTACAATACACCTTTAATTATGTTTTTAGAGTATATAACACAGGCAGGCTGTCTAGACTTTCTGGGGGTTATATTTAGACCAACTGAAATACAGAAACAAACATGAAGATGTGTGATTCTGTGTGCGTATAGGATGAAAACAGCAACCAAAGTTTAGTTATGAATCAACATTTATTAGTTATATTTGTATATGTACACCAAAGGTACAACACTTATTGATATGTAGAAACAGATTTTTATGTATACCATAGACCGAGGAAAGAATTCATGTTTTTTTTTTATTCTTTTTAACATTTTTTTCTCGATAGTGTATTTCCCCCCTCCCCTCCCCCCACACACACATACTCTCTGCCTTTACATCAAGATTACAACAGCTTTACAAAGAGGGAAGGCCTAGAAAAGTAAGATGTGGAAAAGCACATTGTAGGCAGGAGTGAGACAGGTTATCAGCTCTGTTTAGGAAGTTCCTCTGAAAAAAAAAAGACACATTTTCAGTAGAAAAGGACAAGCTTGAAGATATATATACTGGCTCTTTGTTCTGTGTCGATCGGTTTTCCACGTGGTCGGTAGCATTTAGCTGAGTGAGTTCCAGGTGTTTGTGTGGGGTGCATATAGTTTAGTGTAGACAGCAAACGAAAAAAAGGCAAGCGGAGTAAAGGCAGTTTTACCGAGTGGGATTTCCAGAAACCTCTTTGACGGCGATGAGGTTGAAAGTGTGAAAAGATGTGGTGTGTAGGAAGGCTAACACAGAATCTAAGAAGATCTAGATGTCCATGTGTTGCAGCTTGAAATGCACCAGGTAAACAAAGACGCCTGAGACTAAGATCAGTTTTTTTTGCCTTTGAAAAGACAACAATGTTTTCAGATGACTCACCTGAGGAAAGTTGCTCTATACTGTAACAGGCATTTGAATACAATTGATGTTTGTTCTTCCTCTCGAATCAACTACTAGGCTGCGTTTGATCCTCCACTCTATCCTACATGCAGGGCAAATCTGACCTTTTTTCCTCTATTTGTCTTCCTATTCTTGAACCTTTATCACGGTAATTTCCAACCCAAATATCTCATGTTGGCCCCCCTTTAGTGAAACCAAAAACGTCCCCTTGCTCTTTTTTCTCTTTTTGAAAAATCTTGTTCTTTCTCACTCTCTTTCATTCTCTTCTTCATGCAAACAGTGTTTTTTTTTGTGGTTTTTTTTTCAGGATCACCGCAATATCCGGAAAAAATTCTGCATTGCCACTGAACAGAACAATTATATATTTATGTATGTACAATGAAAATGAATTCACACTGCTTATATCTTCATGGAACAAACATTCAAAACGCTTACATTAGATACAAAAAAAAAAAGATATTTATATATTGGTGTGGGACAGGTAAGTAAAACAACTAGTTAACAGCTATTAGAGAATAAAAAAACAAGCAATTTATTACACGATTTTCCTCTCTATACATTTCATCTAATCTATTTTTACTCAGGACATAGATGATTTTTTCTCTCTTTCTCTAGAGGATTCCATTAAAAATGTCACAGCAATGAAACTATATTCCTACATACCATTTCAATGCCCCCCAAATGAAAACAAAACAAACAAAAAAAACATCTGTTACCTACAATATATACACAAAGTGCAAGGAGGCACTTCAATATATCATGCTTTTAAGATAGTGGTGCAAAAAATAATTATCATTTTTATTTTATTCATGCTTTCTGAAACCGCGAGTCTGAACATAATAGTGGTTCAACACTCAAATCCCCATCAGTGACACTATGGTCTGCATTGTCTCCTTACTGGAGAGGTGTGTTTTTTTTCATTATTTTCTTTATTTCCTGAAGATCACAAGGTCAAAAGACGAGGCCTCAAAGAGCCTGTTAGGGTGTCAGTGCTGTGCTCTGCAGCTCGCAGATTACAATTATAGAAATGCAGTGACCTTCGAGGTTTAAGAGTGTTCGCATCTGTGTTCGTACGTGCGTGTGTGTGTGTGTATGTGTGTGTATGTGTGTGTGTTTGTCGACGGTGTACCAAAGCACACTTCTGTTAGCTGAGCTTGGAAACAAAACAAAACAAATAAAATAAAAAGTTAAAGTTGTGTGTTTCAGGAAGTAAAGGACACAGAGTGCTGCACTATGTGTTTGTGTTAATGTTCCTACCCAGAGCCGCCTCACCCATTAGGCAATATAGGCAAATGCTAAGGGTGTTGGGGCCTCCAGGGGGCGCCACAAAATCGGGAAAAATTCACCTTCATTGTAATTATATTAAAACTAGTTAATATCATTACTCTTAAGATGGAAAAGCTCACATTGATTAAAATGTAAAGCAATGCTCAATTAATATTACTAAAAAACAATGCTATTCGATTTCTTTTGTAAGCATATGTATGTCATTGATGGAGGGGGGCGCCATATAAAAGCTCACTTAGGGTGCCACATTGGGTAGGGCCAGCTCTGCTACCGTTACTTTAATTGGCATTTATTTCGAAGTGAACACCCTCAAGGCATGGTTGTCATTGAGCAAAAAAGAAACAAGAGAGCGGAGAAGGACACGACGATGACAAAAAGAAACTCACAGAAGTCTCACTCACACAGGAGATTAAGAAAGAATAACAGCCAGTAGTCCTGCTATGCTTGTGTGTTCGCCACCTTTTTTTTTGTTTGTTTGTTTTTTTTTTTAAGTCATTTGGTTCTATGAGAGGATTCTATTACCTGATAGTTTGGTAACATTCTGGCTTAATGCATGTTACGGTGTATGTCCATCATTCCGTTCTGAAAAGCGCCTTCTTGCTAATATGGACATACAGCTGCAGCATCTAAGGGTTTGTAGAAACAGTCTTGAGCTCTGGTGGCAGAAGAAAATATATTGTTTACCTTTACAGGTCTGGCTAAACAAGAAGCTGGCAAGCCTCCCCAGCCCCCAAAAGAGTGTTATATCAATGATCTGTCTCTGTTTGTGCGAGCCAAGAATCCATCTGACAGCTGAGTGCTGCTCTGCTTCTTTCTCAGTTTCTTCTTTTTTTAAATGTCTCTGCTGGTTCACCTTCTGTGCTCTGTCAGTGTTTAATAATAACTGCTTTTCAGATAGTACACCGGTTCACAGGATCATTCAGCCGCTGGAATGCAGTCAGAAATATGTGTGCTTTTTCTTATTTGTGCAGGGAAACCTCCCTCTTCGTCGCATTACAATATTACTTTCTCTCAATGAAGGCGTCGTGCAGTAAACTGTTTATAGTCAAAGCTTTCAGGAGTTGTGCTGTTAAGAGGCCATTTGCTTGAGGTGAACAGCTCTAAGGAGCAAGTAAACATTTTAGGGATTACTACATTATTTTTTTCTCCCTGTTAAAGAGTAAACATACAAGCCTGAGTATCTGTCACGTATTGAGTTGGAATGTAATTGACATGGAAGGGTAATGTGCATGACTATGATTATGCCGCTCACTAAAAATTGAACCTCGTCAGCATTTTGGCTTTCGTTTTGTGCTCTTTCGCTTTACTTGTGCTCTATAAAATCATTTACTTGTGCTCAGATTTATTTAGTTATGTCAATCTTTTTGAAATTTCATTTTGAAATTCATTTAATTTCATTGGAATCAAAAGGGGTAGTTTTCTGGAGGGAAAAAAGGAAAGTACTGTATAAAGTTTTTTATTTAGGGCAGTGATTTTCTTAGCTTTAAGTTTTGAGGCTTCATCAGCAAAAAAAAACAAAAAACAGTAATAACATCAGACTGCTGCGCCAGCCAGTTAATGTTAAGTCAATGGACGACTTGTGTTACGGGTGACGTCATGGAGGCAGTTCAAAGGCCTCTGTCAGTTGATTGATTTCCTGCCTGTTTGGTCCCTACATAACTGACTTGGTCATGTTTTTAACCTCGGCTCTCTCACTCTGTCTCACACACAAATTTAGTTTCAAAGCTCACTCAACAGGTGACACAAAGAAATAAAGTCCCTTTTCCAAACAGCAGACAAAAAAAAAAAAACGGGGTATAAGAAACGGGCTCCGTGATCGAATTTGTGCTTTTATAATTCCACTTATTGATAGTTAGCTTGTCGGTTATGAGGCTCAGCGTTGTTTTTCCTGTTCACTCTCCCGGACTCTTTGCTCGTCCTCGGGGATTATAGGTAATACTGGGGAAGTATAATTGCATCCAGGTGCACTTTAAAGACTCTGACAGGTAAGTTATAGATAAAGAAAAAGCAGTGGCCTTGTGCACACGTTCTGATGGCACTGACGATGCATTACATCTGTTGTCACCATTAATGCTCAAACTTTCGCTCACTGGAAGTTGTGCATCCCCGGATTAAACAGCCACTTCTTCTCTCTTCATATAAACAGAGAACCAGGATGTATTGCTAACAAACAGACTATCTAACATATATAGATATATATTTTCTCTCTTCCTTCCCTCCCCAAGCCTTGAAGTATGTTGTGCAAGTATCTGCTATACAGGACATAATTGCGTTCTATCAGGTGAGGTATACCTATATTATCATTTCACGGTTAAGTGAATTAGTATTATATATGTATATATGTATACACACATATATATGTATATATATATATATATATACATATATATATCAGACAGATAGACAGTTACAAAAACCTTTTTTAAAGGGACTAATAAAAAACAAAACTAAGCTACATAAAAAACAATTAGTAGTTCTGTTCGTGTGACTTTTTCATTCACTCCTTTTTTCTTTTTTTTTATCACCAGATAGGAAAGCTTGTGGAGCCCAGGAGCAGGGGGATCTCTGTGCTGCCATTATTCATGTTTCCATGGTTCCTCCTCAACAAGCGTGCACTCCGCAGCAGAGCCGTTAGTGGCTGAGGTTACCTGGAAGCAGTTAGCAAGGAGATCTAAACAGATCCAAGGCACAGTTGAAAAAAACATGCATTTCTTATCAAACTTTGGATAAACTAGCTCATTAAAAGATTCCAGTAATGATTTAGTGCTGCCATTCATGAGATACTATTATCAAGTATTAGCCAAGCAATGTGATTGGTCAAACAGGCTTATGAAGCTTATATAGCATGACTGATCACAATTTATTCTTATGCCATCAGAAAAGCAAATCTATCCTGCTACGTCTTTTTTTAAAGCCACATGCTGAGGCAAATGTTTTCAATAACACACATGACTGTAAACATCACTAGCATTGGATAACATTGCGTATTACCGTAAAGCCAGAATTCAACGTCCTTAAAATTTGGGAAAGCTGAGGTACTTTGGCAATAAAAAACACAGCCTCATGAGGTAGATTTGCTATTTTGCAGCATGTTAAAAAAAAAACTATGGAAGAATACTGGAACTCCGTGACAACCACTGGTGATCATGCTTGTGGGAGTCCTAACAGTGGAGTTGCCTTTACTGATCTGAGAACAGACCACAAAATTTTCGATGATCACAGACTCAACAGGCAGTTATAAGTAAATAAATAAATACAAATGAATAAATTATGATTACAAAATATACACACTGTATGAAAACAAGGTACAAACACTACAGAATGAATGCGTTGTTATGGTTTAGCTACTTTGCAAGCGCTCTACAGTGGTCTTTGAAATGGGGTTAGAAATGTGAGTCACAGTATTTACAGGCAAAACAAAACAGAAAACAGAAGAAAAAAACTGTCATGACTGGAAATAGCCGCCTTTGTGTCACATTTATATGTAAATGTCCATTAATAAATGGAGACTGAGAAAGGAGGATCTAACTTTTCACTATGGACAGATTGCTGGTGTGACAGGTTACCAGCGTTGCTTGGCAACACCCTTCATCCTTTAATAAATGAATAGGCTCATCAGCAGACCTTTTCCGCCCTTGTGTGAGAGTGTGTGTCGGAGAACTCACACTCTGAACTCTCATATATTATTCTAAAAGCCTGGAATACATTCAGTGGTGGAATTCAAAGTGCTTTATGTTTTACATTATGGGAGCTACTCTGCACTTCTTCATTTCACAACACGGCTCTCACGACGGGAAGAAATAGAAGGCGTCAAACTGGGAATGACACATTAACAGCATGGTCGATGGGTGTATGTGGGGAATATATGAGCCGCTAATTAGCTCTAACACGTGCCTCTCTGTATCTTAAATCCTACAGCAGCAAATGGTGACCCTTTAGAGAAAGCCGTTAAACAATTAAAATCAGCTACGTTTTAAGATAAAGCTCAATGAGTCGCGCTGCGCATTAAGCTGAGCAAAACTGTAGAAATGTCTGAATAGAAACATCATTTCATCAAGACTATTTTGAAAATGAATGCATTGTGAACTTTTAATAGACAAGAGGGGCTGTTAAATAATTCCTCAGGGCCATGATGAGGATTATCTGGCTCTGCCTTTTGAGTTCGAGCCAATCCTCAACAGGTTGCATTCATCAGATTAGGCTAACCATAGAGGGAGAGCTGATTTATCCTTCATTTGTATGCACTGATGTTGAACCATGCTTTGAGCTGACCTATAGCCCCTTGAATTTATTTACAATTATATAAAAATAATTATTTGGGTTTTTGTTTTCAAGTTGATGTTAAATTAAGTAGAGATTGTTAATTTGTCTATAGCACATATAATACATATAAAGGTGTGATGCAACAAGCATTAATGATAATCTTTTTTTATTGATGTAACAAATGCCACTCCAATCGGTCCTAAGAGAAACCAGTGCTTGCAAAAGGTTCCTAGGTATGTATTGAATATGCACCAACAGGCTTTGGGGGAATGCATATGCTATCTCAACTGCAGTGGTATGTTGTGAATTCGCAACAATCGGCGCTGGGTGTTAAATTTTAGGATGTTCTTTCAACACAAAAGCTGCTATTCCAGAGGATTTAATACACATGTACACATGCATCTGTTGTTCTGTACTACTGACATAAAAGTAATAGTGGGTGCATTTGCATTGCCGTGCACAAAGATGCAATGCATGAAACAAAAAAGTCAAGCAAAGTCGAACAAATGTGCAGGTGAGCATGCAAGAACAGAGAAGGGTTATATACAAGTCTCTATGTCCGTAAGCATTAATTGTACCTTGCATTCATCTACTACGACAGAATTGTTAGCAGTGGTGGTAGCAGTTGTAGTAGCGGTAGCGGTTAAGACGCACTGGTTGGAATTGTTTTCGTGGTGGTTCTTCATGTCATCGTAGTAAGATTGGGTCTTCGTCATCATTTCGATGTCGTCAGATTTAGCCGTGTGGGCGTCCAGCTCCTCCAGCTCCGCCTTGGACATGTGGTACACGATGCCTGCACCGTAGGAGTCACCCACCACATTCACCGAGGTCCTGAATCGATCCCTGAGGAGAGAAACCAGGATCAGAAGATACTGTATTAAATTAGACAAAAGAAACACTAGGAGGGATTTTCAGATTCACAAAAAATAAAACCCTCATGCAGAAGTAAAGGGAAGAATCAGTGTGTCGCAAAACACAGTTTTCTCTCGTCAAACTCACAGCAGCCAGTCGACAGCAACCAGCAGACTGATGTCCTGGGTTGGCAGGCCGACAGCAGTCAGGATCAACAGCATAGTCACCAAGCCAGCACTGGGAATACTGGCTGCTCCAACGCTGGCCAAGGTGGCTGTCAGACTGCAAGATCACACAGGACAAGCAGCACTTTGATCACATTCTTCAAACTTCACTCCATCTAACCTCCAAAATCCACTCCGCCACAACTCTTCAGACACCAACGAATGTGACATTGCTGCATCTCACAGCGACTGATGAAGATATTTCTTCTTTATGGTGCTTGAGTAAAGAGCAAGGGCTGGAGAGCAGCAGAGTGGGCCCTCCATCGTTCACGGGGAGAGGTGGTTTAAATGTGAGAGATAGGATATTTAATTTGAGAGTTCACGGATTTATACGCCATAAAAATGTCAGAGCGGAGGTCATCCATTCTCAACTCAGTCTATTACAGGAAGAGCATTTGGGAATGATTGTTACAGATTTTTTTATTTAAAAAAGCAAGTGGCTGGTGTGTGTCTTCTTGCTTAATATGAGACATGGCACTGGGACATGTTGTTCCCTGCTTCCTCCTGGTGGTTCATTTGTTGCACTGTAAATTTCTCCACCAAATTAGCTGCTCTGAATCGTGCAGGTTTTTTGTGCTCGCTGTTGAAAGCCCGCTGAGTTTGTCCTCATTTATTAAGAGCTAACTGAGTTTGCTGAGCCACATTTACAGGACTCCATTTAAACCCTATTTAAATAGTGGCACTTATAGCTCCTGCTGTTATGACTAAGAATAGCTTGTCTTGAGCCACAGTCTTAACATTTGTCTTCGTGGAATCCATTTAAGAAACCTGTTTTTTTTTTTAAATATTTCACACAAAACTAAACCTTTCTGATTACACATAACGGTGGTATTTTTCAATAGACTGCAAGCATTTAACCAACGTATTTGAAGATATTTTCTGTACAAATCACAGGTGTTTCTCTGACCTGACTGTGACAATCTGACCAGGGTCAAGGTGGATGCCGTTCATCTGGGCAATGAAGATGGCAGCCACGGCCTCATACAGAGCAGTTCCATCCATGTTGATGGTGGCACCGACTGGCAGCACGAAACGGGTGACTCTTTTGTCGATACCCAAATTCTCCTCCAGACAACGGAAGGTGACAGGCAGTGTACCAGCACTAAATGGGAAATTGGAAAGAAGAAAGTAGATTATACATGTGCAATTATTTGGATAAACACTAAGACGAATCCGTCAGTTTTGATACTGACCTGGAGGCTGTCCCCAGAGCAGTGATCCAGGCCTGGAAGATGCCCAGGAAGAAGGTGAAGGGGTTTTTCCTGACGATAACAAAGTAAATGCTGGGCAGGAAGATTGCTCCGTGGATAATGAGGCCGATAATCACAGTGATCATGTACATGCCCAGCTGCCTGGCCACCACCTCCAGGTCCTTGATGGAGATGATCTTGCCGCAAATCAGACAGGCGATACCGAAGGGAGAGTACCTGGTGAGATGAAAAAAAAACATGTCTTGTTACTGTAAATGTAGCTTCAGATACAGAAGGAAAAGAAACTCTCAAGAAAATTTTGTTGAACATCAGTTTAAGGTTTTAAAATGTTACACTGAGTACAGAAAAAGGGGATTTCTGATTCCAAATGAGATTCAGTGAAAAGTGATACTAACCACATGATCATGATGACAAGCTTCATCACAATCTCGTTGAGGATATTGAAGAAGTCAATCATGAGTTTGGCCTTCTCTCCCATTTTGCCCATGCAGATGCCGAATGCAATAAAGAAACCAATCAGACCTGCAACAGAAAATCGGAAATATATCAAATTTGCTTTAAAATTTGAGGTGACTCCAGCATCAGGAGATTATTATTAGGAGATTATAGGTTACAAACATTAGGGTTGTCTCGATATTTCCCACTGGAAATGCTTTTATTTGTAGCCCTTCTAGCACCATAGCTCTAGATTATGACTGAAATATCTCAGCAACAGTTTTCCCTGAAATTTAGTAAGGGATTATAGTGGGACCAGTTTGATAAATTCTCCTTTTCCCATTGTGTTTTGAGGGAAATGTCTCACCAACAGAAAAAAGAATGTATTTCTGTGCTAATTAGCATGTGTTTGCATGGTAAAAATGCAAAATTTAGATGGTGAACATGCTAAGAAAATACAGTACTGTCTGTGTTTTCAGTTGAAATAAGTGGTACGTACCCAAAACATTCATGCCACTTTTGAACTGCAGTGACTTTTTGATGATGAACTGAGGTTCCTTGGTCATGTTGGCCACCAGGCCCTCCATGGTGGTGGCATTGACATCCTCCTCAACAATCACCTCCACCTTCTTTGTGACCGTTTGGATCTGAAGTAAGACAGGAAAAGATATTAATCTGGATGACTGATGCTAGACCAGCTATAAAAGCGCTTATGATACACTGTGCTTGCACATGTGCTTCTTTTTTTTGGTGATTTCTCTATTAAGTCCTCTGCTAAACAGTCCAAAGACAAGCCAGTACAGGCCCACCCATTTCCAGACTCACAAGTTTGTTATTTTCTCTAACTTAATGTTATAATCCCACCATAAATGCCGCCACTCATCGGACAAAGTGATACCGCAAACAGACCTGCTGGAAACAAGCCTGCACCAGGTTTTCTGGGAACAGGTTCCTGATCAGATCAAAGAAGGCGTCCAAGCTGGACACGTCGTCGTTTTTCTCGCCCTCGCCCAGATTCTCCTTCAGTTTGGGGTTGCCAGGGTGGATGACTAACACCAGGATGACTCCCAGGATAGCAGCAATAACAGTGGTGGACATGTAGTAGACCATAGCTCTGGTGCCCAGGCGACCGCTAGATTTGGCATCCAGACCGGCCAGACCTGCACCCAAAACAAGCAAGACAATGCTTACCTGATAAATATTTGCTCTTATTGAATGTAAATGTTGAGTTAACATTGTTGGGGTATGACGGCTGGATGCAAAGACCATTAGGGAATTACATTAGGGTTTTTAATTGTGTCAGTTTTGATTACAGTGCTCTTTTTTATCAGCAGAGAAAGGTGTAGAGAAGGTACAGATTCGCTCTTGTAATCAAACTCCACTATGATCTGCTCAGTGTTCCAGTGGGTAAAAAAGAAAACAAACCAGCAAATTATTTAAAATATCCACTATTCTTAATGCATTTCACTGTGGTCGGTCACACTGCACCTGTGATTAAACTGGAGATGATGAGTGGCAGGATCAACATCTTCAGCATCCTCATCAGGATGTCTCCGGGAAAAGCAATCACCATGACAATGTCTGGGTGGATTGGGGAAGCGACGCGAAGCAACATCCCTGCTACAGCTCCCAAGATCACACCTAGAGTGCAAGGAAAGGTGGGAATGAGTGAAAAAAGTGAATCTGGAATTCATTCAGATGCTTAGATTTCAGAGATAATATATTAGCTGTGAAAAAACATTTTCAAAAAATCACGTCCTATGACTGTATTATGTGCTACTGAGATGAATTCAAGCCAACAAGTGATGCTCTGATGATTTGTCCTTAAAGACGGCTTAATAACTGCCCCACCACCTTATCAATTCAACAGTTCGGAGCCGTACGAGAGCCTGTCTGCAGCATCCTTTGGGAGGACAGTGGGCTGTGCAGATAAAACGGTAACCTGCTAAGAGAGCGTAAAGCTCACGGAGGATTAAGATCAGATTCCTTTGAAGCGAGGGGGAGGAGGCAGCATGTCAGATTCCCTGGTGAAGCATTTGTAATCTCTGCAAACCCGAAACGCTTTCCAGGATTTTTTTTTCACTTTGAGGCTGGGAAAGTTAAAAAAAAAAAGGCTAGGATTCAATAAAAGATCATCTCAAGCTCACTTTGTACCTCATGAGCTATAGCCACTATCTTTTTTTTGCTACCCTACCTATCCCCTGACCTCTGTCCACCTAGTAGGATGAGTGACATTTTAAAGACCAGCTCCTCTCAAAACGAAATCCTTGCTGACCCCTCAGAGACATAACGTCTTCTTCTAACGAGCAGCTCTTTTCCTGCCACACACTGACAGCAAAGTTGACCTCCATGTGCTCTAACCCCCCTCTGCCCAGTGGTTGGCCTCTGTGTCCGTCTGTCTTAGCCCAGACAAAACTCCAACATCCCCCTGGGGCTGCACTTCCTCTGCCAAAGATAACACAGGCCCGATATGTTGTTTAATAACACACACTGGAATCAAAAGCCCTCCAGCTTTAAAATAAGTTGTCCTCTGTGCTTCAATCTATCCTCCCAGTCCAGCAGCATCCTGTGGATTCTGCACACCCAATGGTTTTGGATGCCACTTGATTTCCTGTGCCTCTCTTTGGCCCATTTGCAAGATCCCCCATTCAGCCTCTTATCTGCCAAGTGACAGATGATCAATGATCATGCTGGCCCACTTGCTTTACAAGAGTCCTGCCAAGTGGCATGAAATGTACACATCAAACAGGCAAACATAAAAGCAGATAAAGATTAAATAAGTCAAATATACACACATGTATGCATTTATACAAGCTCATAGTCTATGAGCTCATGCAAGGAGGGGCCACATAGCTGTCAGACACAGCGAAGTGTAAAATAAAATATATGTTGGTGAAACAAATCTAATTAAGACCTAACCAGAAATTGTATCACTACCTCTTTGCCCTTTCCTCTTTTTTTTCATTAAATCTCCCCCCTGTAGTGCAATGAGCCACTGCTATAATCACAATACTTTTTATGCATCACCACAGGCTGTTTGGGTGTCCAGTGCTGCCACAGAGCGTTTGATAGCAACAGGTGGCAAAGAGCTGGGGAAGGTCAGAACACCCAGTCATCTTACTGTCTGGTACACTGAGCACAGATGGCATCTCCTCTTCATATTACAAGCAAGCTGCATAATTGAGCTCTGAGTTAACAGAAGCTCAGTGGTAGTCGGCGTCTATCTTTAGCATGTATTTTTTTTATCAGGTCCTTAAGGTAAAAAAAAAAAGAAAGATAAAAAGTGATAATGAGGTGACTTACCGAGGACGGTGAGTGTGAGCAGAAGGTTCTTGAACATTTTGGAGCAGATTTTGGCACATTTCGACTGAGGCCTGGCCTCGATGGGCTCCAGGTGACTCTCATGCATCCTCACCTCCACTTGTTTAGGCATACTGTTGGCACTGCAATAAAAAGAAAAGGAGCAAATGAGAGGGCTGTTTACTAAATGCAAAACCATCAAGGTAAACCCCCCATCAAAACCACATTCTCGGCCATACAACACATTATCCATCGGTATACATCACACGGTCATACTGTTACATGTGTGACCCCTGTGAGAAAGAACCAGGCTCTGTTAACTCTGGGGTGATGTTACACAGAAAACAGATCATTGGGATGTGCATAATGTCTCTGAAAACCGTGATAAGTTAAAAAGAAAACAGTGCATAATGAAAAATGTTAGGCATTCATGTGTTGCCAAGCTGTCACTCCAACGCTGTTCATGGTTACTATAGCATCCAACAGATGGAAGCTGACGACAAGCTGCTGCTTGTAAAATTGCAGCCCTTTGGGGCGATACTTCAGACATGAAGCATCTCAAGTCCGTTTATTAAAAGCTCATTGTGGGGATCTCTGTGGAGTGGAATTTGTTACAGATTTGTGTAAAGAAGTCGCTCTGTAGATGCACAAAAAGAAGACTGTTACAAGTGTAACAGTACAGATATTCAACAGGACTTTAATTAAGAAATGATGTGATGTAGATTAAGAAGCAGTAAGAAATTTTGAATGCAAATTTCAAACTCACTGACATTAAGCAGACATTACACCAGAATATTTTATCTGGTGACTGTGTATATCCCTTAAGACAGTGATGAATAAGTCAAATAGATGGAGAGACAAAATTAAAACAAGAAAATGGCAAAAAGACAAATGCTGGGTGAAAAAACAAAACCACTAGTTTAGACTCATACACCCTATTATCTTCTCTCTGTGTGTCTCTCTCTGTTGTGAATGCATGGGAATTGCTTTTAGAATCACTCACAAACCTCCCGTACAATTGCAGGAAGAGCAGGCACGGCGTAATTAATAGAATGAAAAGTGATTTCCCATTACAGGCAGCGTAGAGCAGTTTCCTGCCATCCCATCGAGGTGTGAATTGATTTGTTAGCGAGAAGAGAGCCAGCTGTGTCTGTCACATGCCAGTTAGGCAGGTGTTCAATAACTCAGCCGGAGAAAAACAGACCCAGGAAGAGGAAGAGAAAAGAGGCACCATAGCTTTACATTCATCATCTCCGCAACAAGTTGCAGGGAACAATACGCCAAATTAGAATGCTTGTTTTGACATCTTTTTTTGTCTGTGAGGAAATAAAAAAAAAGTCTGCACTGCCATTCATCCCCAATAAGCCCATTAAAGTGTCTGCTGTGATGGATTACAAAGAACAGCAAAGAGGAAATGATGTGACTGTGACCTTTAACCTCACCCCCGGGGTTCATGGCCTAAAACACACAAATGGAAGCTTGAATGGTGAAGTTCATTTTTTTGTCCTTAAACCCTCCCCCCCGTAGCTCACGATGAAGTCACAACACTTCAGAGATATTAATCATGTCGGCTGTCAAGTTTTTTTTTCGCCATCTTTCAAAGCTGAAACTTGATCAAAGGCAGATGACAGGGAGCTCAAATCAACAGGCCACATTTGGAGATTTTCCTCTCAACTCAGGGGGCTCTTCATTGTGTTGTTGTTGTGTAAGTAGTCCCTAACAATTCCACATGAACAAACACACACACACTCACGCACTTATGCGCACACACCTCCCCCAGCTTTGTGTATCGCAGCGTTGGAAGCTTGGCTATAGGAAGACCACCTGGTCAGCTTCCAGGCACACAGATGGACCGGTCCTATCTCTGCTTATTAATTTCAAAGTGAAGTGTGAAACAGCAGGCAAATTACAGCCACATTATTCTCTACCTTCTGAGTTTATTTCGTACTTCAGATAAAAGCTGGACGAATTTGTAAAAAAAAAACAAAAAAAAAAACCCAGAAATAAAATACTAGGAAAAATTAGCACCAGCATGTAATCCCATTTCATAAGAGTGATGAGTGCGGTTAATTGAATTTCTCCCCTTTTTCCTTCACCCTTTCATTATTTTTAGCACTGAGGGAGGAAGCAGGCAGTGTTCTGTCATGATCCTCTCATTAGCACTTCTCTCACCAAGTCAGAGACAGATGAGAGAGCAAGTTAGTGTGACCCAGTGATGGATTAATATGAAAATGTATTGTAAAGAGTCGCCAGAGAACTATAGATTTCACATCAGAGTGTAATGGCAATGTGTTTTTTTGTGAGGTAGAGTGGTTATACTGGATGGAAAATTCCTCTTGTTGTACATAATTTTAGCTTTGATTAACATTTCATGAGCTTCAAATTAGTTCTCTGTGCCCCAGCTAATAGCTCAGAGATATTAAGCTTCAAAGTTTGCAGCATCCATTGAGTTAAATGGGTCTGGGCTGCATCTTTTAGAAACTGTGAATGCACAAAAATGTCACAGAGACGTTAATAAACAAAGTTTCTTTGACAATAATGAGATGTGACAAAAGCTGAAAAAAATCACAATTTAGACGTGTAGAAAAAATGCACACACACATACAGTTTCTCCTCCTCAGTCTCTAATGGGATCATCCTTTAAACCGGTTAATCTTGGCCAAGGGCTTAGTCAGATTAATTACATTACAGGGTCGTAAAGCCATGAAGAATGAATGAAGGTCTTAACAAAACTACAGAACTACACCTACCCAGGTCACATACAATCTACACAGAAAGATGGTTAAATTCCTTATTAACTTACACACTTTTATAAAAAAAAAAATAAAAAAAACTTTTCAAATTATACATGAAGAATAAACAGTAAAATACCAATAAAAGTATATTGGCACCTAAGACTGTAAATGCACAGTACTTACTTCATTTCTGAGGGAGTTGAGGTAAGTGCTATATACATTGACCAGGATCAGATCTCCAGCCTTTGGTATTTAAGAGCGAACCAGCACAAGAAAGGATTAGAGGGATCACAACTGCCCCATCCAAAAAATAAATAAATAAATAAAAAATTGTTGCCAGATGTCAGCAGGATAAGGTCCCAGGTAGAGCCGGTGGCTGGAAACAACAGAGCTCTGCTGACAGCTAGCCGCTCTCAGCTGTCCACCAACTTGTCCAAAAGCATCCAAAGAGGAAGCAAGTCAACACAGTCCAGACGAGGGACCCAGTCACAGCCACAGCAACCTGAATTGCCCCATCCTGATGTCTGCAGGAAACCCCCCCACCCCCACCCCCACCCCCTCAGCCCCCACCCCCTGAATTCACCACCAACACCCACAAAGTAGCTACACACATCCAGACACACACCCAACAACTCCTGGAAGTAAATAAATAACTAAAAAAAAAAAAAAAACAGAAGTGGAGGGAGGAGTCAGTGTCTGAGCTTAAGAGTCAAATCCCTCAGGGTCCCTCCATTCCCTGGACACTGTAATCCCCCCCGAGAGCATGCTTCCACACTCATCCAGATACCAGGGATAGCGCGACAGTGGCCAGGCTGCTGGGGATGAGTGTGATGATGCCTGCTAATGGCACAGTGCAGATAGTAGTGCTTTCTAAGTAGCCCTTTTGCGATAATGACAAAGGAATGATGGATGGAAGATTTAACATCCATAATGTTGCTGTTTGAGCTCATCCTGATGGACAGTAGATAAGAGGTTAATGTTTACTGGCGATTATGTGAACGTATATTATGAAGGGTGTGTGTGTGTGTGTGTGTGTGTGTATATAATAAAAAAGGCAGCTACAACTACAAAATAAGGTCCACATAGATTCAAGTCACACACATGCATGCCAACATATAGATTTACGTATTCCCACTATTCAGTAGAACTCTGAAGCACCAATGACCTATGTGATTCATGTGGGGATGGTGTCACGCTGATTTCCCTCTAGTCTCCCAGCAGCATGGGACTTCACATCGTATTGAGCAGTATCACATTATTCTAATGAGGGAAATGTGTTGGAAAGCTATTTCCTCTTCAAACAAATGACCAACTGCACAACAAAAGCCAGAGGAATGCCATCTCTGTCTGCAAAGGTTGTGTCATGAGAAATCACTCATCCTAAATCCCTTGACATGCCATACGCATTCAAAGAGGCTCTCTCAGGAAAAAAAACGTTTTTAGGGATGAGAGCAAGAAACCAGGACAGAGAAGAAGGGGTTACAGAGGGGGAGTAAGAGGGACACTAGGGGAGAAAGGGGGTACTGGGGTCACACCAGCACCTCTCAGCCAAAAGAGGGGCCTGTGTGAGGGGTAGGCTGAGGCAGCCATCCCCTGCTCTTGGCTGGTACCATGTGAAGCTCTCTGCTTCCTCTCTCTTCCTTCTGAGGGGCTTTGTTTCACACGCAAACAGTGGCAGTGGCCCCAACTCGCCCGGCCAAGCGCTGCATCCAAACTGGCAGGGGCGAGAAAAAAAGGGAGGGGGGGTTCAAATGGGAGGGGGTGCAAGGGTATAGCGAGGGGGGGGGAGAGGGCAGTGGGCATGTCCAGAATGCCAGTTCTTTCAGGCCACTGATGTCATGCCTGTGCCCACCGTGGGAGAGCAGCGGAGGGACCAAGGCGCCCCTTTCTCTTTCCCCCTCCACAGTCTCTTTTTCCAGGATGAATGAATCTTTCAGAAGCGGCAGCCCATTGTGTCCCATAATCGACGGCGATTATCCCGATTTTATGCAGCCTTCCCAGTGCGAGGAGGTTCCCTGAGTGCTGGCATTGAGGGCCGCTGCGATGCAGCAAGGACCACGAGGGGTTGTCCTAGCAACACTCTGTGGCTTAGAGAGAAGGGGATGAAGGGGAAAGAGGAAGCTCACAGCCACACACATACCCAGCACACAAACACACAGCCTGCACACACACACCATATAAAGATGATACATGGCTTTAAAGATTAACAAAGAGAATGACATATTTTATCTCTCTCTCCTAAAGAAAATTTGATTTCACAGACAAAGAAATAATGAATCATTCAAATGCTTTCACAAACTTCAGAGGATGTTTTCAAATAAAGCTTTTTTTTTGGGTGTTTCACTGCATAATTAATGAGATGCTGTCACACGTAGTGCAACTCTACCATTCACAACATGCGCTTACATAATAATCAGCATGTTTGCGTTGGAGACTGGTGTGTGTGGTTACACTTGTCTAACTCAGGTTGTTGCGGTCCATGCGATAGCACAGAGGGACATGTAAATGAGAATGCAAGTTTCCCACTGGTCTCTCGAGGGGCCCGATGCCCGTTCTCATGATTGGCGCATCACAATATACTCTGAGGTAAAGACAACTGGAGCTGGGCCAGGCTCCGGATATATCTGGCCCCTCTGGGCCTCACAGTACCTGCATTACAGTGGGAGGAAACGGGCTCACATATAGTGGCTGCCTAGGAGCTGTGAACTCTCCTCACCAGCCCCTTCCAAAAGGAAGCTCTCAGCAAACACTTCAGGTTGTGCTGTGCATAGGAAGTGGGAGATAAATTCCAGCATGTGAAGAAAGAGAAGCTTTGTCACTCTACGCCTCTCAATTATGTTTCCCTGGAAGGTTGTTGGGATGAAAACACTCAGTGATGGTGACAGAGAGCAAAGAAAAGTTACCAAACTTTGTGTATTGCCAAAATCAAATACCAAATCTAAACTGACATTATGCTTTTTCTCTATCCTGACTACGCTTTTCTCCAATAACTGCCCAAATTAAACTACCCAACAATACACAAGTATTTTATATCTGCCTCTGATCTGCAAAACAACAATTATTTGTGTAAATGCACATATTTCCAGCTACAATCTATTCATCCAAAGCACAAAACATGCTTGGTAGATCATGGCTTCCTCTACCAGTTATTGCATGGTGCATCACTGTTGGTGAATCTGAACCTTTATTCTCCAGAACTGGTTAATTTTAAAAGAGTAGGAGCACAGAGCCAGTCAGTGGTCCACTTGAAAGCTGTCTTGAACCACTTCCAAGTCAACCCTGGAGTGAGAATACAGTGTGATCAAAGGCTGGCACGAGGCCAAAGGAACTTCACATTGAATGAAGCAGATTTTTGCTGATATTCACCCCAACTGTCACTCACTGTTGTTGGACTGAATTAAAATGCAAATCAATGAACGCAGAGCAAGTGACACATTCTTAAGGGCATGAACCTGCAATACCAAACAATGTGTCAATTTGTAACCCTCATACTTATTGGTTGAGGTTTTACCTAGCATATAGATGTGTTTTTTTTTTTCATTGGAGCAAGAAAAGAGGAAAATATTAAAGGCATGTTGTTAGCGCATTGAACATCTCAAAAGACTGCCTATAACACAATCAATTCACACCACTCGACCAATCACATGACGTCCCAGCTAGCCGTTAGCTACACTAATGTATGTCAGTTTGGCTCAGCTAGCTCAGTGGCTGGCTAAGGAAAAACATGCAAGGACAATGAGTTTAGAAGAAGCTATTTTAAAGGGAGCAGCAGGTAAAAGTGAATTAATTCCAAGTAAATTAATGTTCTGTTTAATTGGTTGCATATTCATGTGCAATTTGTTCAATAAACAGTATTTCAAGGTAATTTATTTCACTTGTTAAGTATGGGCATAAGCTATTCAGTGATTGCAATGTACCTCTTAAAGCAGAAAGATATAGGAACTGTATATCTAAAAAGCACACTTCAGTATTTGTTTGTTTACTGCAAGTCTTTGCAATATCGGATGATGTTATTTCACATTGCAGACTTTTGTCATATCATGCAGGCCTAGTTGTTAGTAATATTCTGTCATGTGACAGTTTGGTTAGTCTATGTAAAACACTTTTTTGCAGTTTATGCCAATTGATGAATTGAGGAATATGCTTATATATGGCATATTATCCAATGAATTGTAACAAATGCTGATTTTAAATTCCAAATATGTGTATTTTTATTTCAGCAACTGCTGTAAATACTTGATTCTGACCATGACTTATCTGCTATTGATTGATTTAAGACCTCATCCCCCGGGACTGTAAAAGGCCATCCTTGAAAACATTTGGGTAGTCTGCCCTTGAAGGTCTGAGCCTCCCAGACTGATATGGGGTGCAGGGCAGGTATTCAGTACCACGGTCAGTGACACAGCCTCAGGCTTCAGTGCAAGGCAAACTGGAGGATGTGCTTTTACCAGATTTGGAGGTCGGCATGTGGAATCACTGTCAGCACTGAGGCTGCACAAATGAAATGATAAAAATGATCTCCACATAGACAAGCATATTGGCACTATTTACGTCATAATTTCAGTCCAAAATAACAAGCCAGAAAATTCACACGATTATTCAGATGTTGGTGTAAACAGGATGCAAAATACAGATTAAGATTAAGGTTCTTGCAAAGCTGTTCAACAGATGCTAGATGGAATTTTGATGACAAAAGTTTTCACATGAATCCAGACACTGGGAGAAGTCCGGTAGCAATTGTGCTAATGACCAGTAATCTGCTCTCCAGTTACTTTCCTTGCTGAGCAGTAATTTGCAAAATGCTTCATGCCTCTGTAACACTCGGTTTTCCTCCTTTCAACGCATTTTTTATCATTATGTTTTACAATCAGGATGCGTCTCTATTCTGGCAATTTGTAAATGAACCATACGTGCCTGTCTCTCAGCATCCTCTAAGGTTTCCCTTTGTTTAGCACAACGCTTTGTGTCCGTAATGAGGCAGTCATTACAGAGCGTCTCTGTGAATCCTGAAGCGAGTGCTGTAGTCTGCATATGCCTCTCAGATGTGACCAGTCCCACCATAATTATGCCCTAACAGCCCATTATGCCAGGGTGTGATTGTCACAGGGCAGAATTAGGTGATTCCAATTCATCTGGATAATATCTGAGAGGGACTTTAGTTTGATGGGATCCCATTCAAGCACGATCTACTTCACCGATGGAGCTATGACCATGTTTCCTCTTTTTTTCTGTATTTTTCGAGGATGAAAAAAGAGGACACTTCAAAGCAAGCTCTCCTCAAACCTCTGATATTCCATATTTCAGCTTTTACAACCCTCTCTCGTGTTTTAAGAGTCTTAACTATGATGCCGTGTTTTCATCTGGGCGTTTCTAAGCTGCAAACCAAAAGGATTTTGCTACTACTCGTCCAGGATCCCCTATTCCCAGCCCCCATCCCCTGCCTGCAGCTGCACAGATGAAAGGTCAGTAGAGAAAAGAAGATCATCCATAGTCATGTGCGATTTTCCCACTGCACCTCTCCAGACCTCCTCCATCAGACGATGGCTTGCACACCTACTGCACTCATCCCTCATTGCTCTCCTCCTATAGCTGCTCATGCGTTCATGCTGGCTGCATATGAAGCGGCGCTACAGTACTATCATTAGCGGAGGCGCATCTGTTTAACAGAACTTGCGATACAGCAGCACACAGCTTTTGATGGCTTTGGTCCGATCCCCACAGGAGCTCATTAAATCAGCCAGTAAGGCAGGACCACCCCACCCCCTACTACAACCACCACTATGGTATACCCGCTACATTGCTGAGGAAGGGGGGTGGGAGGGGTGAAATGCCAAGAATGCCATATAAAGATAGATGAGTAACAATGTATGGGGGAAGGGTGAATGAAAAAAAGAAGGCGGGAGGACGGGGGGAAACGGAAGGTGGGGCCGATGAAGGTAAGGATGGAGACAAAGGAAAGCGATTGCAAACCGATGAGAAAATAAGTGAGGGTGGATGGAGAGGGGCTAGACGGAGGTCAGATTAAAGCAATCAGCAGAGTGGAGAATGAGATGGAGCGTGTCCCCACATTTAGTGTAGATGAGGGAGCTTCTATGTTATCAGGTTATCTATGGATACATGAAGAGTTGACATCTGTGTCAAGCAGCTGGCCCTGCAAAATGGGATTACTGCACAAATTACGTTTCATACATCGCTAGACTCACCTGACACACTCTCAAATTTAGATCCACATAGATGATATGATGCACTTACTGTCAGTGCCCCCTCAACTCCCCTCCTTGTATTTGTGCACAATGCAAATGCAGACATGTACAAACACACACATAAAATATTGCACTGTCATCTGTGATCATAAATCTCCACCGGTCTGGTCCCAGAGTACCAGGCAGGGTGAGAGGGTTACAGTCTCACTCAGGATTTGCCAATAAGAGGACTAAGGAGGATGGATGTTCTCTCACTAATTAAACACTGGAGGTCTGCAGGGACTGAGCACAGCCTGAAGCAGTGGCCATGCCCCTTTCTCCTCACACCACCCTGCAGTGTTGACAGAAAGGGCATTCCTGCACACACACAATCACACACACATGTACAGCTCATTACATCGACAGGCTGAAACTGACAACCACACACACACACAAACCTACTGTATACTAGCGCAAAACTCACCCAATTCTAAAGGCACAATATTCTGTGTGTTAGATAATTTCTACAACAAGACAAGTCAGTATTAAAATGGCTCAGTGACATAATTGTTACTTCTAAGACAAAAGTTCTGAAAGTGTAATAGCTGCATACCATAAATGTTGCATCCAGTGCCACAAACTGCCCTGACTAATGTCTATTCAACCAAAAAGAAATTCCTTTACATTCACTACAACTGATTCCTACAGCATTCCTTGGTTCAAAGTGTTCTCGTGCTTCCAGAATAAATGCCATATGGTGTCTACTGGCTGAATGACATGCTGTGCCGTTAACTGTAAATATAGCTTGACACATACGCAAACATGTCCTATATGGTGACGTTATCGCATGCACATTTCTATAAGGTGTGATCATTAGTTTAAAAATGCAACGTTCCCTGTATGCATTCTAATTAGAACACTCCCTGTCTGTGTAGCTGCACTGAGGAAAACACACATCATCGAAGATGACAGCAATACAATGTGGAAGCATATCAGAAGAGCAGAGAAGTGGGACAGAGCTGTCGGTCTCTCACTTTCACTCTCTCATTGTGTCTGTCTGTCTTCTACAGTTGGCATCTCTCTTGCTTATTACACACACTGTCTCTTCTTCTTTTTTCTCTCTGCTTGTCTTTCTCAAACACATTTATATATGCTATCATAATGTGCTGCATCACCTAAAATGGTACACACATGTCACAGAGACAACCCGTTTTCAGCAGAGGCAGAAATCTGGAACCTGTTTCCATGCACCGGAGCATGGAAACCTGTAAATGTGGGGTTCAGCCAATTGATTTAGTGTAACAAACAGATTTTTAATCAATAAAGTGAATGATGCATAAAGAAAATATAAGAAATCTCCAAAATAAAGACTTGAAATATGTTTGATTTCAGTTTGAACAGGCAAAACTTCAATCTGTGATGTAAGCTTAGGTATGACTTTAGGTCTGTTCACTCTGCAAGCCTGCTTTCCTTTCAGGACCACTTCACTAACACTGTTCTTTCAGAACCACATTCAACACACATGAACCAGTAGAGCTTGTTATTTTCATATCCCAGAGACACTGCGAAAACAACATCGAACTGTTGCCCACTACTATCTGTTATTGCACGTGAAAAGCCATTGGGAGACCCCTGCTGCTCCTCAGTTCGTTGTTTTTCTTTCCACGTCATTATTCGCTGCACACTTTGTCAAACTATGTAAATATTTCTTCAGTCATCGGCAGCACAGGAATGCCACTGGGAGAGAATACACTCACATAGGCTTTTCTTTTTCTTCTACCATGTAATTATGACAGCACACATATAGTTGCAGTCAATCACTATCAGAAGCTTCGGGCAAAAGCATTTTCATCATTTTTCCACAGTTTGATCGCAGCCAAATCCCCAGAGTACACACTTCTTAGGCCGCTCAAAGGTAAACCCCCATTCAGCTGAGATTTAAGGCATACAAATTTGCCAAAATCCTTGCAATCCTTGTACTATAAGAGGAAAACCGCAGATTCCCAGTGATGCCGGTGTCCATCTGCACCAGCAGGATTGTGTATCACGCACAGTTCAATTTGACTTGACAGTAAACTTGACTAAACTTGTGCAAATTAACAGTTTAGGATAACCTATTATGCAATAAACAAGTTCATTTCAAGGTAAATGTATGGAGAGATGTCTAGATAGATGTCTAGATGTCTCAATGGATAGATGGATAGATAGATAGATAGATAGATAGATAGATAGATAGATAGATAGATAGATAGATAGATAGATAGATAGATAGATAGATAGATAGATAGATAGATAGATAGATAGATGGATAGATGGATGGATGGATGGATGTGGATGGATGCAGCTCCTAATTAACCAGTGCATAATGTGGTGAGCCAAGACCCTCTAACAAAACCCTCTCTGTGTTCATCAACCATTGAGGCAAGCCGCTCTTGGAACACGCCACCCCGACTAGAATAATGGGCCACTTTACAGGCCTCCAAGTTAGTTCACAGAATCTCGAGCTGGGAAACCGCTAGCGCAGGGTTCATGGGGAGGAGGGGCAACTTAATTGTTTCCTCCGTTTTTGTTTTCGTAACCCCCCCCCTCCTCTCTTTCTCCTCTTTTAGTTCTGAAAAGGGGGCTGACAAACAGGCAATGAACGGGATTGTTGTGTGTTCCGCTGGACAAGTGGGTGAGGTAAACAAAACCAGACTGCAGGGTCCATCGACTGGAGCTCATCAGGATGGGATAGGCTGAGCAGTGGGGAGCAGCACCCATGCCGAGGGGGGATTGGTCAGGGGTCTGTGCGAGTAGGAGGGGTGAGGGCCACTGCCGGTTCTGGGGGAGACGAGGGTAGAAGGGGTGAGGGTAAAAGGGGGTGCTGAGGGAATCAGGAGAGAGAGAGAAAGCAAAAAAAAAAAAGGCGGGGGGGTATTCCGGAAGAAGTAGGAGGTGGACATGGGTGCTGAGGTTACTCCTCCAAGTGTGGGCATTGTGTTGGGCGCTGAAGTTCTCATGCATGTCCTGTTTTGGATCCCGAAAACGTCTGAAAGTGATGGAGCTCTCCGCGATTAAGCAGACAAGTGGCAGCTCCGCTTTGCGCTCCCACAGCTCGGGCTATTTACATACTCAAGAGGAACATTAATGCCCACCGATCCCCCAAGGCCGAACAAAGAAGCACACAAACCTGCCTCTGAGGCCCATTACGCACTTAATTGAGGATTTGTGGAATAGTAAAAAGGGGGCAAAGGAAGAGGGAGGCGGGTGAGAGCAGGAGGGGTATAGCGGGTGAAGTGGGCAATGACACTGGTTTTATTTCAATTCTAACTTTTTGGTATTATTTTCGTGGGGTCAGTTTGACAGCAGCAGAATCAGATGTGGAGATATTATTTAGCCACTTTCTTGTTCTAGGCGTCATCCATCCTTTATGTCTATTCATCCTCCTCCTCTTTATTTCCAGTTCACTAATCCTGCCATTATCTTCATTATGAAACTGTCATAAAAGCTCAACTCCAGAAAAGAAAGATATAAGAAAACCAAAAGCTCAACAGAAGTTAAACAAAACCTTTAGTTTTTAAGTACTGGGCCTATTTCTGAAAGAGCTACAGTTTAGCTGAATATCTCTATAAATCTTACGTATTTAACTGCTTGATGTCAACATATTATTTTCTGTGTGAGGCATAAAGACATCAGATATGAAGCTCACAGAGCCGTGACACAAACCAAAAGGTAGCTCCATCTGATAATCAGTGTGAACCTGTCACACCGAATCTTGCGACAATTGTTCGGATGAAGCCTTCTATTTGTTTTCAACAAATCACTCAATGTGCTTTAATTATGATCCCTTTGTTGCCACACAATGGGCCCGATTGTTCCCAGTGGCATGGTCTCTGGTGCCAAGATGGAAAAAAAGAAGTAGGAAAAAACAAAAACAAAAAATGAGACCCCCCCTGTCCTGCCTCCTCTTCCTTTTACCAATCATCCTCGGAACCATTCCGTGACTCCCCCTGCTGACCTGAATTCCGACGGAGCAGGTGCCAATGGGATGTGGGTGGTTTGTGGGGGGGGGTTTCAGGGAGCAGGACAGTGGCAGTAGTGGAGGGGTGGGTGGTATGAGGCCTTCACTGTACCAGTAAACACTGACTCAATCTCCCTTCTGGGGCCCCCGAGCCACTATGTTAATGTCCAATACTGAGAGAATCTATTGAATCTGAGTCACAACGAAAATAGGAAATAGCAGCTAAAGATTAGCTCATATAAAGAGGAGCAGATTAACCAGTTAGTCTAAGAACTTGTGTGTATTTCAGTGAATTTCAGTTTGTGTGTCCACCTCTGATGGAAATTCTGTCCATTTGCTGAATTGGCAGGCTACTGGTACGCGTGTGGGCTACTCTGACCATGACTCCTGACCTCTGTCTACCAGATGAGACCAAACAAAAAATTCCCACATGGTCTGATAACGGGTCACAGGGTCACATGTAACCACACTCTGTGTTTATAAACGCTCAAATTAAGTCTTACACATGACACACTGAAACTAGTAGAAGGCTGAAATGACATTAAAATTTCATTAAAATAAATGTAAAGCAGTGTAACAGCTTGAGAATCATTAAAAAATGATAAAGCATCTGAGCCAGTGTTGTTTCTAGGTTACTGTTGTCTTTGTAATTATTCATGCTATCTCGTATATTTGTATATGTTTAGGTTAAAGAGAGTTTTGTCCCATCTGTCCTGCACTATGATCTCACCCAGGCAAGTTCTGAACAACATCTGACGCAATGGCAATAAAATAAACTCCACACATATATATAAGTTGGCTTTTTTTACCTGCACTGTGAGATCATGAGGGAAAATGTATTTTCCAGACTATCTGATAAATGTCCGGCCAAATTTGATGTCATATGGAAGTGAAAATGGAATTAATCTTTCCTGTGTAGAAGTTTTATAAGTTAACTTCTTCTAAAAGCAACTAGGAAATTTGTTCATTACATGCCAACCACACATGGCTCCACTTCACTTCACTTCACTTCATGTTTTGTTCCCTGACACATCAACACAGATTTTATGGGCAGTTTGTACTGCTGTCTCATAGCGAAACCGAAGAAGTGCCTCGACCGCAGCCAGCAGAGATCTATCGTTTTGCCGCCCAGCAGCAGTCTCACCAGTGAATGCCTATGTTTCTGTTCCTGTGCAGTCATACAGAAGTGAAGGGAGCCAGGCTCTTTGTTTGGTCAATCCATGGGAAAGGCCTCACTCTGTTCAGCTTTCTGAGAACCGAAACACTGATTCTATAGGCAGGACTACAAGTGCAAAAAAAAAAGAAAAAGAAAAAAAAAGAGCATGATTCCATTACCCCATATTGGGAAGATTCACAACCGGGATGCAGCGATGAGAAGGGAGGCAAATCACGATTCAGAAAGGAAAGAGGGGGACAAATGAATACGGGGGAAAATCAAGTGCAGAGACAAACGAAGTGGGATGATATTAAAGCAATTAGGAAGGATTGAAATGAAAGGAGCAGCTAAGGGAAGACAAAAAAGAGGAGTATTGAGGAAGTGCGAAAAAAGAGAGACAGATAGACAAGCATGAGGGTGGTAAAGAGTGAAAAGAGGAGCTGGATGGCACTTTGGCAGCTTCGGCGTGTTCCCAGGAGGATTACTCAAGCACTAGATGCCACAGACTGCCAGCAAGACCACAGAGAAGCTCCATGAATGGAGACACACAACCACACACACACCTATACACACCTCTGAAGAAGTCTCCCTGCTGTAGTCTGGTGTCACTTTCACCTGTTTCCTCTATTCCATCTTTTTCTATCCTTTTCTTTACTTTTCCCAGCTTCCTCTCCACCTCCTTTTTTTATCACTCCCACCATCTATCTTTATCTTTCTCCCTCACACTCTCTGCAGCAGTGAAAGAAGAGGTTTGACTCGGCCACCCATAGACAGGTAACATATGCTCCATCTCCTGGCTATCTTGTGCAACCCCTTTTCAGCTCCTCATGCATGGCCAGAGCTCCTCTATTCATATAAAAAAAAGTCTCTATAAGGAGAAACAACCCCACCTTCTCCACGGCTCAGTCCTTCTTTAGCTATTTATCTTTTTCTAACTAAGGACGGAGTTCTATATTTTACTGTCTGTCCTACCCATCTCTTTCTCTTTCTCTTTCTGTCACTCCCACGTTAACTCTCTCCCACTCTCTATCTCACACTTCTGGCAGTGTAATATCTCAGTTTGTCTGGCAGAAACTGAAGTGTTTCCACATTGTTCTCGGATTTTATTGTTTTTTGGGTTCTTTTTTCAGAACATTTCAGAACAGCGCACAAAATATGAAGGCACTGAGGAACATAGGGGTAGCATTATCTGCAGACTGCTACAGTAGTCATCAAGTGAAAAATATGAAGATGAACTCTTCATCTGATCATATTCAATTAATTACATGTGAATATCCTACAGGAGTCAATGAATATTTTGGCCTCCTTTGCATTGAAAATGCAATTTTCTTTTAATCAGTTCCCGCCTGTTTCTTGTCGATGGCTCATTTACCATCTGGTCCACCGTTCCCAGTCGTCTATTCCAGACAAATCCATGAGGTGGATTCCTCTAATAACTCTCAAGCACAACAGGCTACGATAATGAATCCATAAAACTGTTGAGATCAATCGGTGAAATTTAATTTCCACTGAAGAGCGCAGTCGGTGAAGAAGCTATCAGTTAGTCAGCATATCGATTCTTGACAATGTGCCATTGCCTCCTTTTTCTTTCTATGCTTTTTATCTCCAGCCTGCCACCCTTCCCCCAGCGTGTTGTGTGTGTGTGTGTTCATGTAAACATCTACGCTGCCCTGAGTGTACCCTGAGTGTTGTCTACCCTAATTAAAGTAACATCTTCACAGATGGTTACCATAACAGATATGATTTTGACTCATTTCACTTCCACAGGGAGATGAGCGATGCTGCAGGGTCTGGTCTCTTCTCTGCATGTGTGCATGTATGTATGCACGGATGGTTTTTTTTTTTGCCTCAGAATGGGTGGGTTCTTCCATTATTCCATGTTGCTATATTCCAGTTTGCTATAAGAGGTAAATGTTGATGTTATACATTTAATATAGATTTGATTGGCATCTGCTTGGGGCCATAATAAGGAGTGTCCTCCCTGAGAGAAGTTACAACTTATATTTCAAAATAAACACTTTTTAGAGCTGGTGACAACACGAAATAGAAAAGCGATTATATTTCCTACAACTGTGTACACTAAAACCATAAACAGCCAGGAAATAATTTGTTTTCTATTCTATTATCTCCTGACAAATGCAGATAAAGGAGATTAAATGATAGTCGCTGTGTAAACCCCCTTACCCTAATGATACTCCTCTGTGCAAATGGATGCTAAATATGTGCATAGTGTGCTCAAGCCTTCTCCTATCGATAAGGGTGTGAATTCTCATTTGTGAGAATCGCTTGTTCTGGTGGCATTTCACAGCATGTAACCCCCGTCACATGACAAACACATATGCTTGCATATAAAAAAAATACATAAAACCTCCACCCTCCCAACAGATTTAGGACATGCATGTATATATGAAGTGACTCATTCTGCCTTTCAGCATGTGTGAGCTCGCCTTGAATGTATGTTGTGTTCATTCATGTAAGGCAGCGAATGCCACAGTGCAGTTGTTCAGAGGAGCAGCCTCTGGGAAAGGGGACAAAACGCATTAGCTGCATGGACACTTTCCTTTTACAGATTCTCCCAGCAATTACACCGAAGGCCAAGGTTTCTTTAGATCTCATCCCTGCCACATACACACAAGCACACACAATGCAGCCGGTTCACCATTAAAATCCAATGTACACAATAATGTGTGCTCAGGAGACGCACCATCTCCTCTCCAGGTTTCATCCATCCACAACCCTGTTGACAGGAGCATCAACAAACACACCCTGTACACGTTTTTCAAGACAAGCCAAGAGTAATGCAGAAGGCGATCAACTGAGGGTGCCAAGAGAGTTGGTTTCCATGGTGACATTGATGGTGCTATTGGAAAGCTGTGTGTGTGTGTGTGTGTGTGTTCCTGTGTGTGCGTGCGCGTCAGCGTGCATGCGTTTTAATATGAAAGAGGGAAAGGGCTGCAACGATTGGCTCAAGAGGTGGGTGGCGTTAGTAAGGTGGAGAAGCGTTCAGTTTCCTTCCATCCAGGAGCGTTTCTTCGGGTTTAGTGTCATAATAAATGCGAGCAACAAAAAATGAGGGGGGTATCTTTGCTGACTCCACTGGATGCTCATTTTTGCAATTACTACATAGTGGAAAGCTTGTCAAGTAGAGAATGTGGATTGATAGACAATTATCACATCTCATAACAAATAAGTTTACAAAGTCTGTCAGTCTACATTATTTATTAGAGGTCAGAGCAAAACTAGTAAAAAGCTGCAACTCCCTCCTGCAACTTGTTGACTAATTTATTATCAGAAACACAACTATAGCACCAGCATGCACCTTGTGTCAGACTAAGATAAATCATCCAGTTTCGAAGAAATGACAGAGGCTGCAATCTCCAAATTAACTCATTTGCTTCGCCCCGAAGCAAACTTTCTTTGAAAATCTCGAGCTCCCAGGAAGAGAAATGTTGCGCGTTTGGATTAAGCAAAGAAAGAGCAGCGTCTTTTTTTCGGTGTAGATCAGAGAATGATGCTTTGGGCATAAACACAAAGGAGCCAGAAAATTACGAGTGCATTGCCACAAAAGTGTTGGCCAAGGCTGTAGTCTCAACAAAGACGCGTTTTTTGTCGTTCCCTGTGAAGAAGACGACGACGCGTAATGGTTAACTTGGATCATTTATCCCCAGCGCGTAAATCCTGCTTTAATTTTATGCATGTGTGGAATCAAAAAGGAATGCGAGTTTTTGCAGCCCCTTTTGTTCAGTCGTGTAGTGTAATGTGCAGGTTTATTGTAGACGATGGACATTCGCTATTTCTATCGAGCACCTGAGATATGAAGATTGCAAAAATGAAAAAAAAGAAACAAACTCACTAATCAGTTTAAGGTAGAGCTGCTTCTAACTTGGATATTTAAATACAAACCTGCCGCCCCGGTACACCTGCAGCAATTTTCTCAATTGAACCACTTCAGTCAGTTTACCTGTGAGGCAACTTGTCACGGTAAAACACCAAATTACGCGCAAAATCACGTTTAACGCAACAAACCCCACGTCTTCTCCTCCTCCTCATCGTCTCTACCAGTGGAGATATCTCGAGATGTGTTTTTTTGCGATCTTAAAATAAATATATGCCAAACAGCATCTCACCTTTGTTGCAAACCACGGTGAAAAAAGTTTTTGGTGCTGTCCCCTCGCAGGGTCTTGTCGCATCCGCTTCAGAGAGGCTGAGCCACAGCGAGCCGCAGAGCGCACAGCGGTCCAGGACAGGAGCGCTTCACGCACCAAACAGGAATCTTTCTGTCCGTAAAAAAAATCCGAGGAGCTCCGCAGCTCAACGATCCCACTGAATGAGCTCTGCCTCACCTCACTCTTCGCCGCTTTACTCCCCCACCCACCTCCGCCCGTTTCCCCCCTCTTTGTCTCTTCTGCATGGGAATGCCAACTCCCCGTTGGTTGAAGATGCAGCCTATACCGTCCGTACCCATTCCTCTCTTCCTCTCTCTTTCTTTCTCTCTCTCTCTCTCGCTTTCTCTCTCCCTCTCTCTGTGACCCTCTCGGTCTCTCTCTCACACCGATTCACTGTCAAAGTTCATGCGAAACCTGTGCATGAGATCGCTCTTGTTTGATGAGAATCCCCCCCCCCCAAAACCTCAGCAATAACCAAAGCAGCTCTCCCTAATTAAAGTCGTGCATTGGAGGCAGAGGGTGCGCTGCAGGTTTTTCCGACTCTGTCTGCTCCATTGCCCTTATTGGCAATTCTTTGATGTTTTTTTATGACCTTTACTCTGTTGCACAGGCTAGAAAATTATAGACAAAAACTCATTAAAGCCAGAAGCTTGATTTTAATGGCTGGAAATAGCATCTCTTTGTAGCCTCTCCACTCATCTCTCCACAGGATTCCTACGGGTCTGACTTACATGTTCTGTGAGGATTTATGTGTTTCATTTTACCTTTGGTAGAAACGTTTAAAACTTCAAGTGCAACACAGACCTTCACGCAGTCAGAACTACAGTGTGGAAGAAGGGAGAGTGACAGGTAGTAAGTTGGTATCTGGTTTTAGTGATGTCAGGGTGACAAAATGTGGTGGAAGGCAACAAAAAATACAAAAAATCTCTTGCAAAATTGTGTAATTGATTATTCTAATTCACCAATGAACTGTTTTGTATATAAAATATAAGAGTGAAAGCCGCCCAGAGCAGTTTCCCAGAGTCAATGGTGATATGTACATAAGTCTATTGCATTTCTTTTCAGTTAAATATAATGTATGAAATAAAAAAGTAGACATTCATCACAGAAAATGAGTTGTTTTATCTTCAAAAATTAATATAATTAATAATTTATGATCAAATCGGTTGTCAATTTACTTTGTTTAACTGATATATTTGACAGTCCAGACTGTAATTATTTGAAGTTACATGATTTTTGTTCTTCAGGCCATGTAATTCAGCATATTAAATTTAAACTAAAATAATGGATAATGGATGCATCAGTATAAAACAAACTGTGTAATAGATGCTGCTCTTTTAGCATCTCAAGTTAGGGGTTAAAAGTAATGGGGTAAATTCTCTTTAAGTTTAATCATGTTTAACATCTTGTGGAACATCGTTTGTAATGACTGACTAAAATCTTTCAACCATAGACATCACCAGATGCCTTGTATCTTCCCAGATGATTTTCTCCCAGGCTTTCTGTGCTGTGCTTTTTTCTCTCCATTGTGAACATGCAGACACTACACATAATAGACAAAACAAAAATAAATGTATTGACAATAATACTTTGCCACTGTCAACCCGGGAGACCTTCACTGCACCCTTCAGCGCTCATGTGCTATCTGGTCTATCTGCCTGCTGTCTGGTCGTCAGGAGGGGCTGCAGCTCAGTGCACTGAGATTTGGGGATTGACTCAGCCAGACAAGGATATTTTTTTGTCTTTTCATGTTGATCACGATGACTTTTCAAAGAAGAAAAAGAAGCATAAAGGGAAAAAGAAAGAACAGCAACTTTTAAAGGTTTTGCAAATGTCATCTTAACAATGGTAATAACTTTAACAAGTGTGGTACACAGATGGGTAGCAAATCATTTTACCAGGTCAATATATCTCTTTTGGAAGACTATTTTCAAATGAAAAATGCTGGCTTCTGCCATTTGTCCAGATGTCTAATTGTTTGTGCAAATGTGCCTGACAAGGAACTTTAGTGACACTGTGAAAAATGACAGTGGTCTGTGAAGACTAAAGGTCCAATTAAAGGATCTGTACGCTTCACCCGAAGGGCTTGTCAGTTTGTCAAACTTAACTTCTGGCACTGGAGCTGGGGAAGTGATGCATTTGATCGTTTTTGTAACTTTACTGCAACTTGAAGCAGGATTTGAACGTAGCTCATACTGTGTTTTAAAATCCTTCGCATGTCTACTTTTGTCATTTTCCGAGAGCAACGGCCTTAGTGTGTTTAAGAAATCCAAAAATAGGTGCCATTATTCCTATTTTGAGACAGTTTTTCCTCCTCTTCCTTTCCACTTTAGCCTCTAGATAGGAGACATGGTGGGGCTACAAGTGTATTTCAAGTGTTCTCTGGCCATAAAATCTCAAAAATTGAGGTGCAGGTCAGGGTAGGTGGATGGGTCATTAAAGCTACGTGACTTTGACTCATTAGAGTGCTGCTTCCCACAAAAAAAACTATGTTAATTGTCAGCGAAGATCCATAAGTCCCCTCTAAGCTGATGTGTTAATCATAATAAGTCTGTTTAAGAAGGGGGAAGTCTCCAAGACGGTGATATAGCAGCACTGAGCATCATCTTTATGCTGCTTGTCAGACTACTCGTGAGAGAAGGTAACTCTGAATTATTATCGCAGCTATGGTTATGTCAGGGCGCTGTCTGCCTTTAAAGCTTACTGAGTAGCAAATGAGGACATGGGGAGTAATACGCACAAACCTACAAAACTGCTCCGAGCTGGAGCCAGATGCTGACGAAGCCATGTGAGCGAGTGGTGGAGGCACCTTTTAAGGTGTGGTGATATTCTACTTTTGCACATGTGACTTAATAGCAAGTTGGCATTCTTTTGATGAGACCCAACTGCTTCGCAACTGGGGAAGCCTTTCTGTATGTTTCCCAGCACCCCTCGGGCTGAGATACAGGAAGGGATTTGTGTGGGAAGCGCTAATTGGAGTCTTTGCCGATTCTGTTTGCAGCTTTGCCACCATGGACACATAAAAAAAGAGAGAAAATAAAGGCTATAACTGCAGGTATTAAAAAAGGACAAGACAGAATAAAATGCTACTATTAGTGAGGAATGTGTTTGTTCAGTTAATCAGTTTTGACTGCCTAAAATTTGTAATGAAAGATTTTGCATTCAATTTGTGACAAACTGATGATTTAAAGAAGTAATGTCATCGGAAATTCATTAAACCATTACAGTAGCAGCTCCAGCAGGTGCTTCGTCTCTGTTTGTTAGAGGAGATCAGATTGTCCAAGTTAGTCCTCTCCCTGAGATGTTGCAGCACATCATTAACAAGGACTGGGAAGACAAACAAGAGAAAGACCTATCGCAGGAATGTTGGGAGGAAGAGAATGAGCAGGTATAGGCAAAGGCCGTGTTGTTTAGGAGGATCGCCTTAGGAAAAAATGTCACTGAAGAAGTATGGTGATTTAGTGCTTCTTAAATTTCATATATCATTATTTTCTTCAGGTTAAAGTCGCGTTCCATCTTGGAATTGCCATTTGATGCCTGCTACAATTTGCCTTTTTTGCCACTTTCGTCTGGTTTGTGACATTTCTAACTCTCCTGTCATTCCTTCTGCTATTGCATTCACTCTTGTAGTGTCACCTGACTTTTCCCACCTCCCTACTCACCTGCATCCACTTCCCCAACTGAATTCCTCAGCACTCATACCACCAATTCACCATGCAGCCTTCCCCAGATTGTCTTTGCCCTCCCCCAGCTCATTTTTTTTTTTTTGGAGGGGACCTAATCTTATGAATCAATAGATAAATTTACCCTCATGAGCTTGGCATGTCTGGTGTACTTTTTAAGAACCACACTACTACAAATATTTGAAGCTGTGAAATGGAGATTGACAGTTGAATAACATGACGCAGGAAGGGAAGAGGATGTTCAGTTTAGGGACCTCAGAATTACCCCTCAGCTCTGCTTCTCTGTTACATCACAGGCATGTTCCTCTCATCTTGGAATTTTGCCTCAGGGAGTGAACAGTTCACTGGTGGCCCACCTGTAACATTTCTTACTGAGAAACTTATCTCAAATCTTTACCGTAGAAATGGACGCCTGCATTAACCTCTGTAGACTGACGCTCACTGTGTTCCCTAAAGGCATTTATACAAATGAAAATATTTTAACTAGTAGATTATTCCAGCAGATTGACGCCTCATTCTGAACCTTAATTCACTCTATATGTGCAGTATGCTTCCCTCCATCATCTATCTATCTATCTATCTATCTATCTATCTATCTATCTATCTATCTATCTATCTATCTATCTATCTATCTATCTATCTATCTATCCATCCATCCATCCATCCATCCATCCATCCATCCATCCATCCATCCATCCACTTTAACAGTATTTTGTCCATTTTTTATATATTTGTTCTCTGTGGTTTTCCATATTCCGCATGTTTCTCATGTTGGATTTGGATTCTCATTATCTACTTTTTGTTTGCACCTTTTGGTCTGGGGGAGTCATTACTTGAAAATATCCAGCACAGCAAAATCTGTTACCTGAGACCATAATTCCAGCGTGATCTGAGTGTGATCCTAGATCTGAGTTTACCTCAAGGGATATGGGTATTTTGGCAACCGCATGGCAGAACTGAAAGTAAACTTTAAATGCATTTTTCCACAAACCTCTCTTACATCTTATGCTTATTGTATGCATCTTTTTTTGAGCTTCAAAGTCTATTTTTCTTCCATTTCATACACACAACTACCTACTAACACAAACTCTGTAGACACAACAGAAGTCTGCAGTTGCTTTCTCTGTTGATTGGCTGCTTTCACTTGTCATTTTAACGTTAAATGGATTGGTTGTGCCAGATACAGGAAAAATATTTTGCTCTAAAAGTGTATTGTAAAGCCATGTTCCACTGCTGATGCTTCCGAGTTGGTGCACTTCATAAGTAACTCTGTCCACTTGTATTCCCTTAAAGTGAGACACTGCATGCAGACCACAAGCTAGTTTTAAGACGAGATGTATAATCTTGTTGTTTGAGACAAGAAACTCCTTTACCAGTTCACACTAGAGACGAAAGTGGAGATCAGAGTCATTACCATGTGCTAAATCTGTCAAGAAGTCACAATGTTATCTGTGTTATATAATTCTGTATATCTCTGATGCAAACAAAATACATGGTTTGATAGAGTAATGTAGATCTGACCCTAATGTAAAACAATATCTACAACTGTACCTGAACAGTTAATGCAGCGGTGCCACAACAAGAGACACAAATTACAGACACGTCCAGGCAAAAACACTATACTGACTGCATAGGTGAAAATCCAGACTTGAATGCAAGTACATGGGTTGGCAGGAAGGGAAACATGAACAACCAGTTATTGGTATATATGATTATAATAAAAACAGATAAAAACATTTATCTGGACCTCAAGTTCCTGCAGGAAACTCAGCTGGGTATTTAATTCATTGACACTGACCTATTCAATCTGGTTCTTCCACAATACCAAACTACATAAAAATGAGCAACAATGGCGGATTACGACACTATACTTGATGCTTTACCTTTGAGAACATGAACTCTGACTATGGGTGGATTTCTCTTAAAAAAAGCCTTAGTGCAACTTTTAGGAAGCAGTAAGTTACTTTGCTTTCACACATTGTTCACATAGCTTCATTTTTTTTTCTTCAGTTTGCAGGTAATTCATATTCATCTCAACCTTTCTTGTCAGTCACACCAATAGCTAGCGAATCATATCCCAGGGTTCATCATTCCACTACATAAAAATTCAACTTCGATTATGTTTTTACCCCTTGAAATTATCTTTTTTTTTTTCTAAATTCTTGGATTTTATTTAAGCTGTTTAGGCAGGGAACCATACAGCTACCATTTGCTCCTGCCCCAGAAGGTACATCGCCCTTAAAGGCCTCGGACCAATGTAGAGGAGCAATCAGAGATCGAAGAAACACCCCCAGGAGCTGGCTAGGTTTCTTTAGATGAGGAGGTTAATGCAAGTATTGAACTGTGCACTAAGCCCTGTATATTTGAGAGATTGCCTTCTGCGCTGGTCAATGGTACACATGTTTACAAGAACAGCTAAATCAAGAGTGTGTTATCGGCCCCTCTAAACAAAATAACCGCGCACGCACACACACACACACACACACACACGGTGGGCACATTTCCTGCAGTCTCTTTTATTCTCCATTTTGCTATCTGTGTGCAGCTCCTCTCTGAGTTCGCTATCTCTCTGCTCTCAGTTTCGACTGCAGCGACCAGATTCTGTGCCGGCAGCTGCTGTTTCAGTCAAACAATCACAGCTATAATAAATCATATTGCCAGTCCCGGCTGTGCAATTCAGTGGCAGACCTGCATATGGATGAAAACACAGCTGGAGCTTTACATCAGTGCAGCAGAAATTGCTATGTGTGTTGATACATGAGTGTGCCACATATTTATTCAGTGTTGTGTAGAGGTGCACGGATGGCTGTCTTTCATTTTATATGGCTGCATATGGCCGGTAATGACTGAGTAATACACTGCTGTGTTTAAGTTCTCTCTATATACTGCATATATATTGCAAACTATACTGTATAATGCATAATATACTGTGTGTGTAGGCTGTAGGGCCTGCAATAAGAATGGTGGTGGGGCTGACTTGATGAATTGCTAAAGGCATGATAGGGTAATAACAGAGAGCAGCAGAAACATTTTAAACACAGATCCATAATTTTCCTAATGTCAAATATTTGTTTATAATCAATAGCAGCTCCCAGCTTCATGTCATTTTTTTTGCCAGTAAACACAGACATGTTATATAATTCAGTACCCATAAATATGAACCTGCACCTTACTGACTTCCAAAGGAGGCAATAAAAATGCAATATTTGAAACATTCATATATTCTGGAGCATTTTAGTGCATTTCAGTACTAGGAACCATAACAATGAAAGAGGTAAAAATCTAGCACATAAGATGAAGCCAAATTAAATATACAATATATTGCAGTCAGAGAAATAATAAGTGATTTAAAAGATGTTACTGCAAACCTCAGGCAGGAAGCTCCAGAGTTTAGGGACTCTTTCTGGGAATTTCTGGTCGCTCAGTCTTGAACTAGGTCCTGAAAACACTTAGAAGAGAAAGCATCTCAATTAGCAGAATCACACAGTTAACATTCTGTATAGGTCAATTCATGAAATGCTTTATAGTTCCTAATATTTGCCAGCTTTGTCAATTTTTAAAGACTTACACCTTCAGTAGCAGCAAATATGCTTGGGACTATGTTAACAACTCCACATGACACTACTGAGAAAGAATCTACACAATAAACCTGAACCTTTAAGTGATAATGAAATTATCCAACATCACAGAAGCAGCCTTATTTTGTTATGTCAGACCAGAATACCAACAATGAATGTGTGTGTGTGGATCATCTGTGCCAAAGTATCTTAGCTCAAAGGGTTCTTCTCCTCACACACAGAACAAAACACAGAGGGCCCACCGGCCGAACTGGGAAACTGGACAGGAACCTAAACATTTTGTGTAAGTCTGGTGTTAAGTATTTTGCCCCTCCGCCTCTCCAGCACTAACTAAGTTCTCATGGTGGCATTTTCTCATCATTATCCCTCTACTTTGCTCGGGGTTACACCTCTGTTCCCAGCGCAGTCGGCTTATGGATAAGTGTTGTCTGTGTCTCCATTGATGATGCCCTGTGAGCTAACTAGGGCCTGTGAACAGACAGTCTCCCAGCCTGAGTGGATAGGACCGTCCTCTGGGAAACATGTGACTATGCTAAGCTGTTGTTCAACTTAAGTAAATGAGTGAAGGGAAGACAGAAAGTCTTTGATACGTGGCATTCCTGTGATGTGAAAAAAGGAGGGGAGGATTGTAGCTGTTTAGCATTCCAGCTGTGACCTTGCATTATTGACATCAGTTGTTGAGTGTCTTTGAAGAGTAACACTAATAGGAAGAAGAAGTAAAAAGTAATGCGAGGTTATGATCAATGCTGTAATATGAGTGTTTGAAAATTCCACCACGGCAAATTTAAAGATGCATCAGATAGCTTATACTCTTATTTCTTATTTACTTGTTCCCTATTTGCCAGAATGTAGCCTCAGATGCTCAAGCAGAATCCCAAGCTCAAGCTTCCTGCATGGAGATCGCAATACCATCTTTAAATCACTTCCAGCTCCAATGTTTTGTGTATATAAATATGGCTTTACCTCTTTTTTTTTTTTTACCAGATTTGACCTATTTTAATGTCCTAGAATAATGTAAAATGTCATTTTTGCCCCCTTTTGGAATGCAATACACATCAGCTGCAGCTCCTCCATCTATATAAACTCCCCTCTGAGTAATGGAGGACCTATAGCTTGCAATAATACCTTTAAATCACTTGTTATTTCTCCAGCTCCAATGTTTTGTGTATTTAGATTTGGCTTTACCTCATTTGTCAGATTTTACTGATTTTAATGCCCTAAAATACTATAAAATGTCCCCTTTTTGCCCTCTTTTGGAATGCAATTCACGTCAGCTGCGTGTCCTCCGTCTATGTAAACCCACCTCTGAGCAACGTAGGAAAGTCGGAATGGAAGTAATTGATTCAATTTGAGCACAGTAGTGAGAATTGATCTGTGACTAACATGCTGTTTATGGTTGTGAAAATGGTGCTTCTCTGACCTGGATTCATTTGTTTCACGACGCAAACCCCACCATGTGCTTCACTGAGCAAATTATAAGGTGTTTCTCTTCAAATTATCTCAGTGTAATGGTTTAATTCTGTACATAGTCAGTAGAGTATATTGGCCCCATGCATACATAATGAGCATAACCAGAAGCTTCACCACACCAGCATTTTCTTTAATTAAAATCGTCATGATATTTCTACCTTTCGATACAATATATACACCTCTTGAGTCGTATGAATTCCTATAGTAATTCAACATATGTACATAACGATGAGTACAATCCGAACCCTCATTCGCCAGATGCTTAGTCGAATGGTTTTTCTGGTCATTTTCAAGTCTGTAACCTCAGGTTGTGGGACCTGAACACCGTAGTCCTCAGTTGAGAGGTCGACGATCAACACATCTGATGTGTTAGCACCCCCCTCAGTTAGAGCACTGTGTTGTCCAGTGTTGCTTTTGCATTTAGCAAGAAAATGCCCTTGTGCATAAGATTAAAAATAAAAAAAGATTAGACAGAATGAATACACTGAAAAACAGACAAAGATAACAGGGACAGTAAGATTCTCATTTCATATTGCTCTCAATCCAGTCTTTGAAGTTGGCTACATGTGTGTAGACTGTGTAGAGGTCAGGACTGCACTCGCCTTGGTCATAACCAAAGCTCACCAGTCCCAGGAGTCTCCACAGCCCTTTGCTCTCCCCTTGAACCTGTGTAAAACTGAGAGAGGGATTCTGGTTATTGCTGCCGTGGTTCTCAGAGAGTGCAGGGAGGACAAGTATTCCCCCGGTGTCAGAGGGACATATGTTAGATGGTTCATAGTTGGGCTTTTGACTGGCACAAAGCATATTGTCTGTAACGCTGACTGGCACGCCGTTACGAGCATACTGCTGCTCACATGGGACTATGTCAGCAAGGTGAACCAGCCCAACCCTTGCTTTCTCGTCGAGGCCTAAATTTGAATCGGGCAGCGGAGACCAGCCTGTCACAAGCCCTTGACCGGAGGCAACTTCTTCTTCCTTGTATTCTGACAAGCAGATTGGCAGGACTTTTTCTCCGATCCTTGCTTTGTCTAGTAATTTCATCACAGCTATGTCAGAATCAAGAATGTAGGGGTCGTAGTTTGGATGAACAACAATGGAAGCCACCTGAAAGAGAAAGAGATGGACTTACTCTACAAGTTTAGCTAAAGACTATCATTTGATTAAAAAGATCTCTGATAGTTTACCCTCAGGTGTTGAAGACCTTTATTTTCTCTGTGGTCAGCGCGATAGTGCTTCCCCACAACGACCTTAATTGTGGCTGTGTCAAGAGGATACACCTTTCCCAGCTCTGTCACACAGTGAGCTGCCACCACCACACTCCTTTGGTTAACCAGAGCCCCGCTGCAGATCAGTTGCCAGTCGGAAGCTTGATTGTAGTTGCCAGCTCCTGCTCCACTGTCCTTCTTCAGGGACTCTGCCTGGCTGTCTGCCTTGGTCACCTTGGTCTCTGTACCCTTGGTGGAGCGGCGGTAGATGGCTGCCATCCAAGGCCAGTGAGCCTCTTCCGGCCTCTCTGGGTCGAAGGTCGGATGCTTCCCACACACTGCCAAAGAGGAGGTGACAAGATGAGAGGTGAGACCATAATCAAGGCGAAGGCAGGGGAAATACCACGGGAAAAAATTGGATTTACATTGCAACTGTGTCAACATTTAGAGCCGTGGGGCTGCCTTTGAACTGCCTTGTGCTTGGTTAGGCTTTTATTTTATCTGAGGATTGTTTGTGAAAATGCAAAGTAGTGGTATGAATGGAGCAGCATATAAAACACTTACAAGCCATACAGCCATGTGGAATCTGAGAGCTCTTGAGTGAAGAAAGGCCTAAACTGAACCATGAAATACAACTAATCCATCAACACAAATGGATACCTGTTCAAGCAAGCTTCTACAAAATGAAATTTACTTGAATACCACCCCTTTTATCAGCAGTCAAAGAATAAATACCAAGACTTAAGACACAGAGATTTTCACACTGCATCCTACAAAAAAATGTACGAGCTCCAGTGTTTGTTGACAGTGTCCAGACTTGTTTTATTAATGTTGAACTGAGCTCACAGAACTGACACCTTTTTCCAGATTGGTATTAAAGCAGATTCTTCATGAAGGGCAGTGCTTCTTTGAGATTGCTACGAACCCTTTATCCCATAGAGAAGGAAACCACTTATACAAAGAGTGCAGTAGAGAACTTGAAGAGTCTTTCTCCTTGAGTGAATTGTCCTGAGGATGAAAGGCTCCAAGTGCACAGTTTTGTTTGAAAGAAGACGGAGGAAACCAGTAGTGTTATGCTATCAGACTCGGCCATAACTCTTTAAAAAAGGATTTCACTTACCTTCATACCTAAAGTATATATTCAGAATTAATAATATTTGAAAGTTAAAAACAGTGTGAGTGTAAAACATGTTATATAACCAGTAATTCAGTGTGATTCAGTTTCAGTTTGTTAAACTTCAATATTTAAGTTAAATAAATACTTCAGCATCATCTTATGTGTTTTAAAATGTAAAATTAGCTGAGATAGTAAACTGTGTAGTCTTTCACATATTGACCTCAGTGTAATGAGTCTTGTTTTTTTATTTGATATGAAGATCTATCAGCTGCAAATGTTGAAACCAGTTTATACCAAAGGCTGCTTCCAGTTACATTGTTTTAAAACCACCGTCAAGGGGCAGAGACTGAATTCAGTACTAAACCTCCTCATGTTTAGCACTGTCTTCATTATTATGTCAAGTAACAACCAGGATTTAATACATCTTTAAAAGACAGTAACAGTACATTTTCATTGTGAATGCGTCCTTCAAGCCATTAAAGGAGGGCCTTGGGAGAGTTTTAACTCTGAAACGATACTAGATTGGTTTTGTTTCTTTAAAAGTCTGATTTACTGAGTTGATTAAAGTCTGTAGATTAATTCACCTTCATTATTTGAAGTCAAAGACCTCAAATCAGACCACTGATGTTTACATGTTCTAAAACATCAATTAACTTTTTTGTGTTTTCATTATGTTAACAATAAAATTTTCCAATAAATTCCGGCAGAGAAAGGCTTGATATGGATGGATCTTTACTGCAACAAGTTATTTTCATCTTATTTATATGCCAAATAAATAATGTACAAACAGCAGTGTTAGATCTATTATGTTTAAGCTGAGCCTTAAGAGCGTCCTCCAATCTAACTGCATTTATATATGATGTTGTTGTTGCTAAAATTGACAAAAGAAGAACATTGTTGTTATAAGATGGGGATTTGATTACAGCCTGGAGGAAACCATCTTTAATCAAAGATGTTTTTAACTCCCATTGCATCTATTTCATTACTCAGCTGTACTTGTCAGCTAATGGCATTTCTACTTATTTTCCCAGGGAGCTCTCACCAAGTAGTAAAGAAAGGCCCACGGCTGGCAGGAAAGTCTAAGAGATGCATGAAGAAGCTGACAAGGCATTGCTCAATATCAGCAACTAGAGGCACTGATTATATTTTTAGAAAGCACTGCTGCATGCGCTCATAGCATTAATATTGCTTCATTAAATTAATGGCTATCAAGACGCCACGTCTGAGTGGCCACAGAGTAATTTTGTGTCCACATAAGACTGCTGACATGTGGGTGTAAATCACTGCAATAGAAATGTGTCAAAGTCCAACTAGTTGTCCTCTGCTGCCCTCACCTGGTGAACAGGAGACATGGCGGCCGCTCCATTTCCCCGTCTTCAAGCATGTGCGACGAGGACTGCCAGAGTGGTGGTAGAACGCAGACGCACACTCATACTCTATATGTGTGTAGAGATGGTGGAAGCCCTGGGGCAGCTGGGAAAGCAGCGGGGGGCTTTTGGTGGGGCCGTCGGACTGGAGCTGTCGGCCCAGCGAGGAGGAGTAGAGCTTGTGCACAGGTGTCTTCCTGAGGGGAAAAAAAGAGGCTGAGTGCCTATATTCATAAGGTTGAGTAATTGCATTTGAATGTGAGTGTGGAAAAATGTATTGCATGACCGAAGAAATAGCACTTTTCATTTATCTGTCACTAAATAGCGTAATAACACAGACTATATAGTAATTGTGGGTGTCAGTTATTAAATGCAAACTGCCATGAGAGTTATATACTGCATTAAAAGTCATACCTGAGTGGTGTTTGAGGAGGCAGAACTCTTTGTCTAACCAGCTCTGACACTTTGGGTTCTCGACACGCTGCAAAATAAATCCATATACACAGTCTGAATACACATTCATAACACATACAATACACCAAGGTCCCATTAACATGTGCTCTGATTTGAATGTAGTAATGGGAACAGTGATTTGATTTGGCCTGATTCAGTCTTTGTGTTGCACTACATGTAAGCCAACTGGCTACTGGCTGTAGTTTAATATTAACCAAAGAGACATGAGTGTGGCATTGATCTTGCCATTTAGCTTGCAGCCAAAAATAAGAAAAGGATCACTTCCCCTAGTTGTCTTTAAAGAAGTAATTTATCTTTTTTTTTTACTTACAACAGTGGGGAAAAACACTAATAAGGACAACTTGCCTAGTTCTTTAATTCATCAGGAAAATCAGGCCAGTGAACAATTTTACCACTTACCTCTTGGCAAAGAGCTGCAGAGCATCCAGGCCAAAATCCACTAAGAACTAATTAATATTTATGGCTGCAGGCTTGATGGATTATTTTAGTGCCAGAATACTTTACTCACTAACATTTAGCTTTAGCATTTTTTATTACCATTTACTTACTAGCCTATATATCTACTTTTATAGTTTAACAGCCTATGTATAAAGTGATAAATCCACAACCATTTATTAATTAGAATTTTTTGATAAAATGCTAGCTTCAATCTGTCTGAAAGCATCCTATATTAGAAACTTCTGCCGACTTACCAGTGCAGTAACAGACAGAAACAATGCTATATACATGCATGCAGAAATGTAAACCTTTAACACGTCTCCAAACGACCAAATTATCATCATTTAATTAATTTAAAATAACAGATGACAGTACCTCTGATACAAAGAGGCTGTTTGCCGCTCCATGTACCATCCGGCTGGCAGGTACGTCGGGTGTCGCCACTGAGAGCATAAGAGTGGTTACACTTGAACTCCACTGTTTCAGGCTCCAGCCCTGGCACCACCTGCTGGTAGCCGTGATAAAGGCGAGGCAGAGGTGGGCAGCTTTTTTCTGGAAGAAGGAAGCAGGGAGTGAGTGAGGGTGAAGGCCAAGAAGAAGGGGGATAATATTCATTTTTATTATTTTCAATAAGTCTCTTACCAGAAAAGCTTTGGTTGACTTCTCTCTCCTTCTCTCTCTCTTTTTCTTTTTCTTTCTCCTCCCTCTCCCTTTCCAACTCCTCCTTTGTTTTCTCCAGAGGCTGCTTCTCTGTCTCACCCTTTTTAGTTGTTTTTTCCTTTGGTTTCCCACTTTCCTCGCCCGCTCTGTACAGCGTAATGTTGACTCGGCTTGGGATGATTTTCCTCCCCGGCACTGGAGATCCAATAGTGTTATTTTCTTTCGGTGTGTCTGTGATGTCATATGTAACTGTGCTGTTGGTCTTGGTCATTCCCAGTTCAAATATCTCCACTGTGTTTTCTCCCTCTGATATGACCGTCCTCAGCTTGGTGTCATTAGGCCCAACTTTGTCTGGATCTTTTTTCCCATTCACCTGCTCCTCTTTTCTTTCCTTGTCTTCTTGTCCTTTATCTTTAATCACAACTATTTCTGTGATATCAGTCTTCCCTGTCTCCAGGTTTTTGTCTAGACTGTCGTCTTTTTTCTCAGGTGGCTTTAGTACCTCTGGTTCGTTCTTTTCTTCAACTGTGTGCAGGCTGTTATCTGGGCCTTCACTATCCACTTTATCTTTCGTGCCTCCAGAAGGTTTCTCTGACCCAGTATTTCTTTCCTCTAGCTCTCCCTCATTCCCACCCTCAGGCGGAGTTTTCTCTGGAATCATCCCAGTATATTTATCTTCTCTGTCGACTGCTGTTGCATTCTCCTGCCCAGTGTTTATATCTCTCCCTGCAACACTTTCATTCAGTCCAGTTGTGTTCTCTTGGTCTTTCTCTTTAGTTTTGCTGATATCCTTTTCACTGTGTGTATCTATTTCCTTGCCTTTTTCTGTCCCTTTAACTTTGTCTTTGTCCTTCTCTGCCTCAGTGAGAGTGTTATTCACTGTGGAGAGAAAAAAAAACATAAAAAAGATGATTACTGAATTATCTCTTAGCAGCCGATTGGAAATTGCTCGGTTTAAAATTGGCTCAGTATGCTGGATGACTGCTTTAAGCACTGACTCATCTTCTTTGAGCTATTATCCAACAAAAGTAAAATGAACTATTTGCAGTGACTCATCCATTTTATGTCTCATCTCCATTATTTAGCTTTTTTTCTGACCTTTAGTGCAAATAGGAGGAGTCCCGCTCCAGGTGTTGTTAGGAAGGCAGGTTCTCTGGGAGATTCCACTGAGTTCATAGGGCTGGTGGCACAGGTACTGCAGAGCAATGAGGACATCATTGGGTCCATAAACCAAGAAGTGGTCCCCATGTGTGGGCTTCGGGGGCAGAGCACAGACTCTTTCCACTGGCACTGAGAACAGAAAAGAAACTGCCTGCTTTCATCATCCACTCCATCTCTGAGGCAGTATGCACGGCATCCAGAGACAAGCAAATTACACACATATGATCTTTTTCAAATCCAAAAGCATAATTATTTGGGTGAAAAACACTATTCAGATTATTATCTCACCACACTCTGGGGCAGGCGCACTCCAGGTGCCATCACTCAGGCAGATGGCAGAACGAAGTCCCCGCAGCTCAAAACCAGGGTCGCAATGGAAAGTGATGCGCGCACCAGAATGGTGGAACAGACCCTCTGTAGATCCATGGGTGGGCACCGGAGGCCTGTGGCATCCGACCACTGAGCGGAAATACAGGCAGGCATAGCTTTTTATGGACACATGTTGTTTATTTTTCCCTTTTACTTATCTCAATGCCCAAACTTCAAAACAAAATTACAATGCAGAGAGGATTTAGGAAGCATCTCTAGTATACCTGCATCTCCATGCTGTAAAAGACCACACAGATAGACCTTCAGTGAGTTAATTGCCATCTGGTATTTGCAGGTCAGACAGGTAGTCCACAAACCAAAGCCTAAAATGACTCACCACTCTCAATTCACAAAGGACCAGAGGATTTAAAAGCATAGTCTGCTCCCTTAGAAGCTCGTTAATGAATAATTTCACTCATCACGGTAAAGTGCGAACAGTTCACAACAAGGCTCTAGCACAAGGCTTGTAAATGAGGAAGAAATAGATGCAATAAAAAGCTTTAGTCAAACTGTTCAATTTTCCAGTGTTGTAAAAGAAGATTTTACAAGTAGGGTAGTAGAGATTGGTAATGTGTTAGTGGAATACGGTCTAACTCTGTTATGTAACAACCTACTGCAAAGTAAAACTTGCATGATATAGTTTGTATTTCTATATTAAATGCAAACTGCAAATGCGCAAGCAAATGTCATGATAAAAGCCTTCACTACCCACATCTGGGTTAACAAAACACACATGTTAACACTACAGCTATCATACCATTACAGCACTCTCTGTGAGATGATCCCTCTGGAGATTTTCTGTGTTGTTGACTTTAAGTGGGATCAGATCCATGAAATGCACTGTCTGTGGTTTTATAGCTCAAAACCCAGGAACCCACCCTATAATCTGGGCGTTTTTGCCTCGGGGCATTTCCATCCTTCGGTCTTTTAGGGGATGTAAAATGCTGTTGGCCAACCAAAAGTGGAAAAGTAAACTGCAGTTGACCTCCTTTGAATATGCATTTAAAAAGACGAAGCGCCCTGAGGTGCTGCAGGCATCGTTGCTTTGTTGCCAAATGATGGAGCTTTCATGTCATGATTGTTTCAACAGACGAAATGAAATCAATGTGGAGTTATTAGGGTGGAATGCTAACATACATAACTGGCACATTCTGCGAGTAAATCATCATTCCCTTCATTAATGCCTTGGAAACTATGCTGGACAGTGCACTCCAAAACAGATTAGACTCAAGAAAAGATTAAACCGTGCCAGACAGAGAAAGGAAAAGGGAGCGAGTGTATTTCCCATCATGAGTTTCTATGATAATGTGTCACATTCTCTCATATGCAGAATGAGTTTTAGCTGTGGCTTACGACAGATGACAGGCTGATTATTAGAGGCATAAAATATGGCTGATGTCAGGTTCATACTTAAAATTCTCCGTCAGACTCTGGGGCAGAAATGTAGATTACATTTCCTCTACAAAATGTGAGACATTAACGTCATTCCAGCTCACTTCCATTAAAATTAACAGCTGAGGAATACTCCTGGGAATACAGATGAATGTGTGCTGCGTGGAATGAAACTATTGCCTTCTCTTTTTTTATGGATGTCTCCTCCAATGGAAATGCTGGCTCTTGTTATAGAAGTAGAATTGTTTCACCATTAGTTTTATAGACTTGAATTTAGCCCTGAAAAACAACACCACAAGAAAAAGTACGTGCAGGAAGTCTGTTTTTGCAGGATCTTAAGGGAGGTGTATCGGGTGCAAAAACACAAGTAAGGGTCCAGACATCCATAAATAAAAGACCTTGTAGGGCAAAGTGACTCGAACCACACTCTACAAAGGGAGCAGCACCCCACATGAAGGAAGGGCCACACAGATTTAAGGTGGTATACAGTGGGTATCTTTAGACACCAAAATAGTTTGCTGACACAACCGAACTCTTAAATAGACCATTTCTCAGCTCCTCGTCCACTTCCACCTTTTACTTTCTTTCCTCAGTCAGATTCAGACCATTCACCTCATTTATCTTTGCACCGCAGCATGAAATCATTCGTTTTTTGGCTCACAGCGGCTTAATTTTGAACATATTTGTTTGACGGTCATTTTGTTTTTGCAAGACCTCTATTAAAACTTCATTTGCATTTCTTGAAAACCACAGATGCAGCTTACAATGGCTGGGGAAGGCAGCTGGCCTGAACTCAGTCCAGACCACAAACCTTTCCCTTGTGACTGTGAATCACTGACTGCCTCAATTCTTGATGAATTTGCTGTAACTAGGTGTGTCTCAATTCACATGGATATTACTAATATGATTCTGGGATTTCGTAAGTGTCAGCACAGTTTTTAGAAGTTATGACTAACTATTCTGTAGAGACTAATTATTTCTGATTGAGTGATTAGAGCTTCCCTGCTTCATATTTTCCCCAAAAACACCAAATATGAACATTTTACTTGCATGGTCAACCTGTAGAGACTTCAGTTGTGTTACAGACTCACCATTTTCACACCGTTTGCCTGTGTAGCCAGCCAGACAGGCACAGTGGTAAGTATATGAACTGTCCAGGATGCAAGTCCCATCATGCAGACAAGGGGAGGAGCTGCAAGCTGTAAACATATAGTGTAGGACATAAGTGTACAAATAGAAACACTGACTATATTAGCAGTTTTTAAAGTACTGTAAGCATGTTAAACATCATTGCTGCCCACGCCAGGTGACATCAAGGGATTCATATTCAAAGCCAAAGCCGTTTAAATGCCATGTTTGCTTTCATTTCCAAATTTGTATGGGTATTTATACACAGAAAGCCTCTGTTTGCTTTTACTAGATTTGGCTCAGCCACTGGTAACTTATGTGCACTTATGCATGTCGGCTGTTGACTTCTAGAGAATGAGGACATTTCTGGAAAGTGAGGACATTTCGGCTTCTCAGCGGGCTGTTAGCAGGCTCAACACCCTAAAGAAGGGCCTTTGCCGAAACGTGTAGGTACCAGTCATGCACTATTAAAGGCTTTTTATTGTGCACTGGAGCCTGAGTGCCATGGAAACTTCTCTCATGTTTGCGCTTGTTGTGGCCCATGATTCCAAAGAGCCCCTTTGTTCATTGAGTGTGACTTTACACAAGTTTTTATTTATTGGATATGAGACAAGGACAGTTCACCATTACAGAATTAGGACTCATTTTAGGTTTAAATGTACATAATTCTCTGGAAGGCTGGGGGATGTATTAGGTACGTTCAGAGTAAATTATAGTTATTAGCAACTGTATTGTTTTTCTTGTAAAATTACATGCCTGAGTTCTCCTGGAAAGTGGCGAAGAATCCATCAAAATTCTTGTAACCGTCAGACACGAAGAGAATGTGCAAACTGTTGCCAGAGCTTTGAAGAGGGGCAGGTCTGTTGTTCCCACAGAATCGACCGATAACACGCGACCTGATGCTGTCTCCGTCACGGACCTCCACGTAGTCGTAGTGACACGAGTGGTGAAACTCCAGACTCAGCATCATGAACCTGTAAGTACAAAGACAGTTGTCTAAAAATCTATCCAAAAGCAATTTTCAAAATAAAATTCCACAAAAACATATAATTCAGCACTTACATTTATTTTTTTTCTGGTCATTTTGCAGCATTTTATAGATAATGTGCTACTAAATTGAAGCAAAACAACTTTTTTTCTTTTTTTGATGTAGCAGGTTTTTGTTGTGGTTGTTCAGGTAGTTGTGTGTTTTTCCTGGCACATGTGCTCCCTGGCAGTGCCACACCAGCTGGCATCACTGTAGTGAGCCTTTACAATTTCCAGCCAGTAATGTACAGTAATGATAGCCACTGAAGACATTAACAGCTGCTGAGGGTGATTTGCCCCACTTTTACGTGCCTTACTGCTCTTAAAGGTTGTGTTTTTTTCATGTTTTGTTTTTAGGTGCAACACATGTTAATGAAAAGATTGCTCACAGCTGTAAAGATTAATGTAAAGAGGTGACCAGAGACCACGACTAAGACAGGTATAGGAAAGCAAGACCACATTATTACTGTGTGTAACAACTTTGCACCTACATTATACAAGCTAAGAAGTAATACTGTAAAAGTGAGATAAAGCAGAATCGCTGTTGACACTTGGCAGCAACACAGAAACCAAAAACAGATGAATATCACTGGCTTTGTGGTTTGGGGAAGCTCTGGGAACTTCTTAAGAATTTTTTCCAACCTATTTACTGAATTGTTTATCATTAAGAGTCATTACGAGCCCATTAAACAGCTGAAGTGCACATATAGACACCATTATTTAACTAGAATTGGCAGTGAGTACTGTTAATAAACAGAACCACACATTCCAGTCTAAATAAGCATCAAGTTATTTCAGCTGTTAAATATCTAGGAAGGCTGAATAAACATATCATTGCACAATATTACTCCCAAAACAAACAGTACAACTAGTTACTACCGATGGAAAATTTCAAGGTAATATATTACCAAATCTCCATAACAGTCTCTAAGTGCTGTTGAGGGATTTCCTTTAGGTTTATGTGTGAATCTAAATGAATAATGGTGACAACTTTATATCTACTTTCAGTTCACAAGCTGTTTGGTTCAGTCAGAGTGTAATTTTGAGAGGACTGCTAGCTGGATTAGGGAAAAACACAAAGGAATCGTTCCCCTTTTTAGTGATTTCTGATGTAATCTCCTTGGCGTAGCATTGGAACGGACATGAAGCACTGATGAACTTCATACAAGACACTGGCGTGCTCGCAAATCCTTTAATTTCATCCTTTATCGCATCCCCTTGGGCCAGGGAAGCTTAGACTAATGAGCTATACGGTAATGCTAAATGTTAGCCTGCAGCATCCCCAAGAATTAATGCCAGTTGTAAATCAGTAAATACATTGTCTGTGACGTGAATGTACTGCAAGCAGCCATGGTCAAAGGAAAACACTGCCAGTAAATCCCCAAATCCCTTCTCTGTCTCTGAGCACGGAAACGCTCTTTTTATGTAGGACTTTTTTTGGAATTATGTCACAAACTACATATATAAAAACATAATGCTGGTGTTTCCTAACTTGTGTTTGGTTCTGTAGCATATGTATGTAATATGCATCATGGTTGTAAAATTTAATGAGTAGGAGGTGAAAAAAGGCTTGTACTCATTAAATATCTTTTCTTCACACAACAAACCGGGGCTGTACAGACTGCGTGGTCAGCCTGCATCTAGCTGTGTGGAGCTTTTGTTCTGCTAAAACCCTGCACAAACGCTCGCCTGTAAAAATGCCGTAATGGAAAAAAATGACAGAAAGAGAAAGTTATCACAGTACTGAAAAGCAATAACTTTGGACTGTTATGGTTTCCAAACTCTGCTGTACACTTGCCATCAGTCTATGACATACATCTTGCAGAAATATCTGAACTGAGTGGAAATTTGACTGAAGCAGGCCAGTGGTTAATAACTATTACAGCTGGACAATGCAGACTTGAACTTTATTGACTCAGAGGTTTTTCTATATTCATTAGTCCCCAACCCTTGCAGCTTTATTTGTAACCTGCGGTTGTTAGATTCCAATCAACTATTCTTTGTTCACTTGTTGGCTGGTGTGCAACTTTACAGGCGTTTCCATGGTTTTATGAGGGTTTTAAGTTAGAAAGTAGTTCAAATGAAAACTGTCGAAAAAGTGGAGTCTGAAGATTTTTCAGGATAAGTAGGTCACTGTTTCTGAATATACAAAAGTCTTTAAATGTAATTTTTAGCCACGGTAGCAGAGTGACTCTAGGAGTAGGAATGTCGGTCTGCGTGCAGGTTGGTCAGTCCAAAAATTTGGTCCGGACTGAAATATATCAACACCTATTGAATGGATTGCTTTGAAAGTTTCCACACGCATTATGATCTCTTATTTCAAGTGTGCAGTACTTTTATTTGTGATGAAATACCTGTAAAAATGGCATTTTTATGAGCCTTAGCTTCCTAAACTATTTTTGTGACCATTGCAAACATCCCTGTGAGCATGTTAGTATACTGGCTCAAAACACTGCTATAGTTACGTGCAGCCTCACAGAACCACCAGTATGTTGTAGACTTGTAGGTACGTTTAAAAATGCAGCGTGCAGCATCACGCTCCGAGGCAAATTAATTAATAACAATTTGCTCTGATGACTCGCTAGGTAAAAGAGGATCCTTATAAAACCACAGAAGAAGAATGCTTAGGATCTTACCTGAGTTCTATGGTAAATGGCCTGTCCACTTGTATGGTCCACTCACATCTGGCATTGTTGGGGTAGCTCTCCAACACCAAGTGGCCCTGCCGTTTACGGATCACTCCCCCACACTCTAAAAGGCACAGAAATTCTGTTTTAGAAAGCTCAAACTGGGTTTGCTATTTCAGTTACAGCTTAATTATTATTTGGAGGGTTCAGATATAGCTGTTTTGGTTACCATTCAAACCAGCAGTAATTGCATTCCGGTTTTCAAAGCCTCTGCAGAAGCACGGTTTTGCGCAGCACAAACACAAAACACACAAGGGCAACAAAGGCAGCCTTTCCAGGTTTCTGCTTTTAATTAAACGTATGCTTGTTATGCCCCTTGGTGGAATATTTGCATTTAAAAGCCAGTGTCAGTGTCCAAATGTTACATAATAAATTGTTTTATGGGATTCCTAATTGTTGACTCCGACTTGTCATTCAGCTCCTCATGGAAAACCTCCTGGGCACATGGCAGCCTTCCAAGTTGGCACAGTGGTCCCAGATGAAGACAAATTAGAGGGGAAGGAAAGAAGATATAGTACATGGTATGCATTTCCCCTATAGAAAAACAAATCATTTAGAGTGAATCCATGTAGGATCTGCTAATTGGCAGAACGTAAAGACTTACTCATGCAGTCTCCGCCAGACCAGCCGGGCCGACACTCAGCGCAGTACTGGCCACTAATGAAGAAGTCATCCCTGGGGCCCCATGTCCCATTGTTACAGCGCTTACAGTTCTCGAATATACTGCAACCTGAAGGAAACAGAGTCAGAAACAAATTTACTGCAAAGCAGGAGTCCCACAGAAAGTCTATAGGGAACAGGGAACATTTTATCTAAACAGTTGGAGCTATGAGACCAATCTCGAAATGCTTCCTTTGCATCTACTCTGCTAAACTGATTAAGCTCATCTTTCACTGCAATAAAGTGGGGAAACATATTTCTGCTTCTTGAAATAGAAATGTGGACAAAAAACCCGCTGAAATGATTTCCTGGGACGGTGGATTTTCACTTACGAGGCTGCACTGTCTGTAGGGAGGTGAAGTGCAACATGTGACCTGAGGACAGGTATGAATTTTAACAACAAACTGGCTGGGAATGTACACATGGAGATTTATGATTGTATACAGAGGTTGGACTACATTTTTTTTTTATAGTTTAACAGTAAAACGTGATGCACAGGTATCCATTTAATTCCGAACAGCTGTTTTTTTCCCCCCATAAAGGAAAACATGAGCACATTCAAGCTGTGAGGAAAACACAGCATTCTTCTATAGGTGAATGGCATGTAGGAAAATGAGTTTAGAAGAGCAAGCTGCAACCCTTGCGCTCAGAGATCTCCACGTGATTGTGTTCTCACGTACCTGCCTTCTCACCCAGACAATAATATACTCATCTGAGAGAGTAAACAGGCAAAGATTTACTCCCATTTCATTCACAAATTAAGGTTCCAAGTGTGATCATTTCACTCCTGCACCCTGCCAATTCAAGAGGATTCTGCCAGCAAGTCAAGAGAGGGAGCCAATGTGAAGCAAATTAGAATAGACACAAATACAGAAGTTATTTTCAGTCTTTCTGTCACTGTGTCTGCAATGCTGCAATGCAAGCAGCTGTGCAATTGGTAGACAGCCTTTGGTCTTGCACAAATGTTATGGCAGATATTCAAGTTGGACCCAGTTCTTGCAGGATGACTCAACAGACTTTATAAAGACAATTCTCAATTTTGTAGCACTGCAAGATCTCTGAAATGCATTTAAATGGATGTTGTACCTGGATGGATAATGCAGGGGTCACACTCATTGATGGCGTTGCGGCAGCAGGGCACAGCGTAGCCCACCTGAGTCCCCTGGATGGGGCACTTGCAGCGAATCACGTCATATTCGCAGCAGCCTCTGCACATCACGTTCCACTCTGGACCTGGACAGTGGTTGTACAAGTACCTGTAATCTAAAAAAAGATGACATGTCAGGGTCTACATCTCAGCAATAAAAAAAAAAGAAAGTAAGAGTCAAATTCTTTAAGTAAGCATCATTTCATGGACAAAACAGACACAAAGATGAGTCAAACGTGGAGAAAGTATGTCTAACGCAATGGATGGCCTTCAGGGAAAATGTGAGCAAACACGGGTTATGGTCAGCGGCGAAAAGAGCAGTGGAAGATTTCTGGCGAGGTCAGTGTTTATCTGCTGCTTTGCACTGCCTCTTTGGTTATTTCCACTGCCATATGGTTGCAAGTTCCTTTTAAGGAAACCGCAAAAACTCCCAGTAGTTCACCTCCTCTGTGTGCGTGTTGTTACATCAGACAACATGCCACAGTGATAAAGTCACTGTCACAGAAAACAGAATTGAATCCTTAATCAGACAGCGCTTTATGAACCCAATGTAAACAATGGCTGTCTTCTTTTGTTTTTACCAGACAAATATGATGTTTAATTGGACTGGAAACTGGTGATTCAAAGACCTTTGAGCCTCAGTGGCTGCGATTACATAACAGTGGATTTTAAAGCTAAAACAGACAAGTGGAAATTCTCTTGTAGCAGATGTGGACAGAGAACTAACAGAAGCTGCACTTTAGAATTGGCACAACGTCCACGTGACATTCTCCACATCCTCTTAGCTCTGCAATCATAACCATTTAATGCCTCTCTGTGATCGATGTCTTCATTTGTGAAGCTGTAGTTGCACATTAGGTCTATTTGTGGTTTATAGGAGTTTTGTAAAAGCAGGACTTTACACAGACAGACAAATGCACTGATACAAAAGCAACAACTACAAGTGATTAATCTGTTAGTGGTTGACGGTCAAACAGAGAGGAGAAGCACAGATGTCTTGGAATGCGATGAGCCGTCCCTGCTGCCCTTCCACATTAATGATATCATAAATTCTGTCTACGTCCAGCTACAGTCTGGCCTTCTGTTCAGCTGTTCCTCCAAGAAGACGTATTGCCTAAACGCTGATATTAATCAAACCGAAATTTGTGCGATGCCACCAGGTCAGTCTTAATGGAGGTTTTTTAAGGACAGAGTTTGAGCTTTTACCATCTTTTCGTTGTTTTACGATTCTTGTCTGTCTCTGGGGTCATGGGCTCAGCTGGATTTGTGAATCAGCTGTGAAAGCATGTACAGCAAACCTGTGAGCATAACTGTGCTAGATCTCAAGACCAAGATACTGTCAGTCAAACTTTGTTGGACTACTCGGCTCATAAAACCACACCAGCCCCCACAGACAATATGCTCATGCTGTCACACTAACCACCAGTCGAAGCCGCCTGTGGTACAAATGAAAGTAAACTTACAGCCCCTAAATTTCATTTTTTTACTCAAAGCTAGCGGTCGTGTATTGTTTTGTTTTTTTTGTTGTTGGTTTTTTTTAAGCTCGGTCCATCGCCCTGAGACAAAAAAAAGGGAGAGAAGCTCATAGTTGGTGCTCATATTGTCATTTTGTGGATTTTGTTGGACCAATTGTGAGAACCACAAACATCCACGGCATGACAATGGCTTGCATGTTCAGAGACATGCGTGTGGAGAAAAACAGACTTCTTTTAAAGAGTGGGATCACACACATTATTAAATACACATTATGGAAGTGGCACAGCAACCAAGAACACATGTTTTATGAGAATCTTACTCAAAAGTGTTATTCTCTTCGATGCATTTTAGTAAACCCAATTCAAAAGACAGAAGACGGTCAAGTCAATGTTTTTATTAGCACAAAAATGATTTAGCTCGGACTCGGACACCCAAAAAAGATCAAAATTGATGGGGCAGCAGTAGAGGTATCATCTTTTTAATTCCATGTAGTCTTCTTTTTTGACAAAATCTGTCATCAGCATCACTCTTGATTGTGAAAGGTTTGGTTAGAGATTGGGTTGTGTGATGCCAGGGCAGCTAATACAGCCTAGAGCCGCTAGCCTCAAGCAGAGAAGAGGAGTGGGCTTCAGCGGTCTAGTAAGCTCACTTCACTTCATCTCCTCACCCCCAGATATTTTTCTTTTTAAATGTTCAATAATAATAATAAGTCTGCACGGGCTTCTCTCCACATGTTCCGGCTTCCTTCCAGATAACACCCAAAGACATGCATGGAAGAGTAACTGGTTATTCCAAATTGGCCACAGATGTAACAACAAGCATGCATGGTTGTCTGTTTCTTTGTATTAGCAACAACCTGTCCAGGGGGGACCTCACAGTTTCAGCTATGATAGGCTGGACGGATGGCTGGATGGATGGATAGTGATAGTAACTGGTGATTCTAAACTGGCTATAGGTGTAAATGTTTGATTGTCTGTGTCTTTATATTAGCCTTGTTATGAACTGATGACCTTCCTTGGGCATTCCCCACCTCATTGGCTGTGTCCTCTTAAGCAGGTATAGCTAATAACAATAACAACATTACTAAAACTATCAGATTGGGAAAAAGTTCTGTATTGACTCTTCTAACTGTTTTCTTAAAGTGGTCTTTTTCTCCCCACATACACCCACATGAACTCAAGCAACTGTGTTACTCGCAAAAACAATTCAGTCTCTTAACCGATGCCATTAGGTGCCCCGTGACGACTAGCACTCCAAGATGAAAACTGCTTAAAAGGTGTGATGCCTGCCACACAGGGATTAAGAGGTCCTGACACCATCAGCACCTCTTAAGGGAAAGCTTTTCTACTTCCTCACTAAAGATGCTGGCCAGAGAGTCTGTGAAACCTGATTTATGGGGCATAAACACAAAAGGGGTCAAAAGACTTCACGAGCTGGCCTGGTAACGTCATTACACGGATCACTGCTGTGTGTTTTCGCCGTTGATATAGAAATGCAATCCTGGTTTTATCTACCCTTAGCACACGAAAACTGGAAAACCCTCATTTACAGTGGAATAAAAGGGAACAGTATAGGCTGACATTTGTTTAAGCAAGGCTGGAAATTCTTCCTTTGCCTCGCCTCTGACAGTCCAGTGCCATCAAAGTACATGCCTTTATGATAGGATTAGTTTCCAGATTTCCATAAGCTGTTTTCTTAATGCTCCTACTGGAGGTAAATAAACCCAGGCAGCAGCGTTTTCCGTGTTTATACACTGTGAACGGATTCAGTTTGCTGACCTCCAAGCTCTGTCGATGAGGCTGCTCTGATTTTCTCTGCAGCATGACTCCAAGGTTTCTCCCCCGGAGCTGGACACATGCTGGAATGCATCTGTATTTTTCTGGACAGCTATCCCCCCACTTCATTCCTTAATAAGTGTTTACTGAAGATCATTTTTACATAACTGTGCTTTGGATTGCACCCTTGCGATTTTGAATTTACTCATTTCACCAGTGAGCTTTCTGCCTTGTAAAAATATATGTGTGTGAGGCTTCCAAGTAAACACCTGCAGGTAATGCAGACTTCTCAGCAGGTGTGGAAGTGTATGTGCACAAAGGTCTGCGTGCTTGACTGAGTATTTAAACTTTAAAATGATATCATTTCTTCTTTTCAACACAATACTGTACTTAAGTGTATTATGCAAATATTGAGGCTGACAAAAAAACCAAGAAAAAATGCAGGAACATGCAAAGACCCCTATAATTTAACCCAAGACTGTGGTTGTGCAATGTGCCCCTGGCTAACATGTATTTAATCGCAAACTGGAAGTGTTGACAGTTGTCAGAGATGTACTGTAACTGGAAAGAAATTCATCTGATAACAAAGTTTGCTTCTCTCCTGTGCCTCATGGCTGTCTCGCACCATTTCCATCTGATATTTATGTGTTTTGGTATGTCTGATGCGGTCTACATATTTCCCCTGTGCAAACATACCCAGTAGTGTGTCTGTATGTGTGTGATAAAATGCTGGCACCAAGGCAAAGACACACGATTCAACAGCAGATCACAAATGTGTTTTTCCCCCCTCTTCTCAGCTTTGTAGCTAGATTTTTGTGTGGGTTGTTTAGCTTTCCTCATCTTATGCGACTAATGTCTGCTTTTTCCATTGCAAATGTTGACTTCCTAAATGTGCCCTGCAACATGTATGTCAAGAAGCCATAGAAATGAAAATAACAAATGACAAAGGCATCACAACAGATGCCCTGTCGCTTGGTGGAAATCGTGTGTCACAAAGCACTGACACCCTATCAGAAGCTTTATAGGCCCATGTTTTTAAGTAGCCTGTCTCCTTTGATGTGGATTCAGAGACTGACATCATTATTACCAGGGGCACAAAGTCGCGTCAGACCTGTGACCTTGTACTTGGCATTACTGTGCTGCTGGGCCATGAACCTGCAGGGCTGCTGCATCAAACTTCTGCCAAGAACAGATATAAAACTTTGATGCTACTGTTCTGTTTAATTTTTTATGTTAAAGAATGTACTCATACAAATATAAAGCCTTGGAAGGGCTCTGCTGAAGCACTGCTGATAGATAAACCATGTTCAGAATGTGCTGCATCTGCTGAATTTGACCTTTAAAGTGGCTCAAGAGGCCACATCTGGTCCAAAACTGTGCCATGATTTTCTGGAAGCGACCTCCTCCTCTGAACTGAGAATAAAACCCCAAGGTCAGCAAATGCCTTTTTCTATTTGCTGTGATTTCACAAGCATCGACTTCTGCCCCAGTCCAAAATTTACAAGCAAGTGCTGCTCTCTGATAACGAGTGCATTAATTGATATCCAAAGTGTTATCAGAAATGCAGCTCGGCACAATGCGATTTGGGGCATTTAAGCCACTTATTGTCTAGTTTGTCTTTTTTCTTGCTTACCGCACAGAAACCCGATATTATCAGCTTGCGTCTTGACTTGCTTCACACTGCTATTATAGTGGTTATTTTTAACACCAAACAAAGCTGAACGGCCGCATACAATGCCGAGCGGAGCCCAGTGAGAACTTCAGGATGAGTTCCACATTATGAGTCAAACCATTACACGATGTTGTGGCTTTGTCGTTCTGTAAAAAATGGAGTATCTTTATTGTGCAAGCTTGACTGAGGTATTGCCTGAAGGAATAGTTTAGTATTTTGGCAAGAACATGCTCAATATTTTGAACTTGGCGAGGGTTATATGAGTAAATTGATATGGCTCTTATGACTTGTATAGTTTAAATAAATCAGCCACCATCAGCAGCCACCCAGCTAAGACACAGTCCAAACTACACTTCTGCATTACCACACAAACAAATATAACATGTCGATTAGCTTCAGAGGTGCAGGTAGGTGGATTTTGTTTCCCTTGAAGACAGCAAAGATATCTGTTTGTGCTTAGCTAAGCTAGTCAGCTACTGTCTGTAGTTTCACATTAAAAACTTATCAAAGCCTCTGCAAGAAAACAATGTTTTCCTAAATGTCAAACAACTGCTCTTACACATGAGAAATAACATATTTTCTCACTTGCCCTTGTAAAAATCTAGCAAAGCCAATTGTGTTTATTTGACCATGCAGCTTTGCACAATCCACAATCCTCTCCACAACATCACAAGTTCTTCCCTGCCACGATTAAGTGAAAATCTGTGTCAGACAAAATTCTCTGAAACAAATGTCAAGTACACAAAATTTATGCACTAAATAAATAGTTTCCTCCTGACGAAATGGAGCGTTTTTCTTGCTGATGTATCATGGAAAAATAGTTTGTTTTTACAGCAACTGTGAGTGCATGTGCTGTCTATGTACTGTATGTATGAGTGTACAATTTCTTTCGCCCACTGCCCACAACAGCTGTCTGGTATTTTGAGGTTGGGGTGATTTAGCTATCACGGAACTGGAAAACTCCCACAGGAGCTCTGTGGTCATTGTAGTATCCGAACATATCCAAATTCCAAAGCACTGATCCCAGTGGTCATCCTGTAGACTGCTTTAAATAAGCTTCTCTTAGATTGGAAACTACAAACCCAGTGAAATACCCCTATCACTCTATTATCCACTGCGGTGCCATGGTATGTACACATGCCTCTGTGTAGGTCGAACAGAATCTGTGATGAGCACATTTGTTTTCACCATTTAGCTCCTAAACTTGGATCAGACATTGCACACTATTTTTTCAAAAACCAGGGAGCCATGTTTTTCTTCATGTAACTAAACATGTGCCAAGATTTTCCTCTCTCCTTGCTAATATCACTTTTACATCTGCCAGCTTCAGCCCTTGTCTCCTGTTGCCCACTAACCAGAAGCACTAAAAAGCTCCCTGTGGGCTTTAGCCAAACACACCATGAAGCGAGTGTGTCAGAAGAACCAGAGTCAGGTGGGTGGAAAATCCTAAACAAGAAGCCTTCCACACGTCAAAAAAGCCTCAGTGGGGTCACCAAAACATGCACAAATGGAGATAAACACAGGCACACGTACTCATGCATGCGTAAAGAATCCATCAAGCAGGGATTTGCATGTAAACATCTCTTCAGACACAGAAACTATTTTAGGTTGCTCAATACAAAACATCTATCACCAGCTGATTATACACGATTATGAAACAAGCCGTGCTGAGAGTGACTCAGCTGACAACAACACAAGTAGGCAAATCTGCCAGAGGAAACTCTCTTAATCACTGCAGCTGAACACAGCTGTGCTCTGCCCAGCCGTTTGCCACATTGACCGACGATACAAATTGAAGGTATTATTTTACTGCACGGGAACCGTGCAAAGTGGAATCAGACAGAGGGCAGAGGTTTGGTTTGGAGTCTTGGAGACGGTGTATGGTATACACATTACCACAGCCGGCGTGATTGACTCAAACATGACTCATGTCTTCCTGCAGCAGTTCAAATGGTCATCGAGTGTAAACACGCAGAGTCAAACTTTATCTCAGGGAGAATTCACTCACAACACATTTAGCATTTATAGAGAGCCTCTTGCACAAAAGGGGATGTGTGCCAAGATTCAACAACCCTATTAGGACTGCAACTGCCTCAATTCACCTCAAGGAATGTGTGGCAATATCCAGCTATCTCACTTTTATTTCACCCAAAAAACAATCGCAGAGAGTCAGAAAATATATGAAGAGCATAGAGACCCTTTCTAATGGGGCCATAAACAAACCCACACAGGACAATCCCTCACTGTGTTTCTTATAACAAGAGTTGTAAAGACAATGATTGCACAAACTTGTCAGTGGTGTTTTTCTTTGCTGCGTCTGTAAAAAAAATGGATTTTACATCACCATGTGTCTCTCTGTGAGGCTTCTTTTTACAAGTGTTGCTGAGTGTTTTTGCGCTCTTAAAGGATAGAAGGGAAGAGGGGATGTGGACAGTGCTGATGCCGGCTTTTTGAGAACAAAGAGCCAACAAGACGTTGAGCCAAACATAGAGATTGGGAAGAGGGAGAAAGAGAAGAGCAGGAAAGGTAAAGTCAGTGCAGTTGTCTTACCGTAGGGCCATGCTGTCCCTTGGGGTAAGGAGATGACAATAAAGAGGGAGATGAAGAGGAGCCAGCCCTCCTTCCCAGAGATAAAGGTGCTGGTCCAGGGGATTGTACGGGTTCCCCCATGGGTTTGCCCCAGCTGCAGTCCCCGTCCCGCAGACAGCATGCTGCAGTCTGGAACTCTGTTTACTTTCTGAACTCAGCTGACATCACCTTCTCTCGGCCCTTCAATTCCTGCCCTCCCCCTCCCTCCATTTCTCTCTCTCTCTCTCTCTCTCTCTCTCCCTTTCCTTCTCCCTCAGCTTCTCCCTCTCTCTCACTTCTCTTTGGCTTCAGGTTACAGCCCAGCCTCGCAAGGAGTTCCACTTGCAGTGGTCTTCCAAAAACTCCCCTCGCTCCACTCAAGAGGACGACGTCACTGCTTGTGAATGAAAAGCGAGCTCCAGTTTATGCTTAACTCATTATGGTCACACACGCACACACACACACACACACACGCACACGCACACACACACACACACACACACACACACACACACACACACACACACCGAAATGAAGCACACAACAGTTTATGTTCTACGCTCCGTGCCTGCAGCAGTCATGATCAATGATGTGGTGATAGAATTTATGTCTGCTTCACTACTTGTGTGTTCATGACTAAAAAATCCTGAGGTCAGTGTTCTGACCTAACAAAGTGTGAAAACAGCAGCTGTGTGTAGTCTCACAGAGCAGTGCATGTTTAATGATAGCATTCAGCCCATAATTAATGTCAGATTAAAGTAACACCATAAGTGTTTTGCAAAATACAGTACACTTAGTGGCTTTCTTGCAATGAGTTTGATACCACTATCATCTCTGTCTGTAAAGTAAATAAGAATAGGAAACTGTGAGCTTAGCTTAGCAAACCTTAGCTTAGCTTAGCATAACTTAGCTGAAGTTTAGCTTACAAATTAGAAATTGAGGAAAACAGCTACTCTGGCTCTGTCTGAAGGTACCAAAATCCTCATACCAGCACCTCTAAAACTCACTAATTAACAGATTTTATCTCTTTTATTTAAGTGCAAAACTATTTGTTTTGCAAAAAAAGAAAAATTAACTGTTTTCCCTTTTTGTATTAAGGTAACTTGCTGGTCATTTCAGTTTTGCATTTACAACTGATACAGTATAAGAGTGACAGCAACCTCTTCATCCAACTCTCGCCAAGCAAGCAAATGTTTTCCAACATGTTATTACACTCCAATAAAATCTTGAGGTCAATGAACAGCTGTGTGTAGTCTCACAGAGCAGTGCATGTTTAACGTTCAGTCAGTAATTATAGTATGATTAGAGTAACACTTTGAATTTGCAAAATACAGCACACTCATTAGCTTTCTTGCAATGAGTTAGATACCACTATCTGTAAAGTAAATAAGGATAGGAAACTATTAATTAATTAATTAATATTCGAAATTAATTAATGCCTGAAACTATCAATAAAGTTCTATCTATCTATCTATCTATCTATCTATCTATCTATCTATCTATATAGCTATCTATTAGCTTAGCTTAGCATACATTAGCTTAGCATAGCTTAGCTTACCTTACAAATCGGAAACAGAGGGAACATACTGAACATACCAAACTCCTCTTACCAGCACATCTAAAGCTTACTAATTAACACATTTTATCTCTTTTATTTAAGTGCAAAAGACACATTTTTTTGCAAAAAAAAAAGACAAATTAGCTGTTTTCCCTTTTTGTAATAAGCTAACTTGCTGGTCATTTGAGCTTTGCTTTTACCACAGCTACAGTAAAGAATGACACTGACCTCTTTATCTGACTCTCGAAAACAAAGTAAATATTCTCCAACATGATATAGTATTCCTATAACAATTCCTAGTCTACACAAATAGAGTTGTGTTTTCTTTCTTTTCTATTAACTTCCCTCAATTTGATACCATGCACTATCACATACACACAGACTACACATAACCGACACACATAAATAGCATGAAATCACATAATTAAGGTTTATATGACCCTGAAAATGTAGTTAATATCTTTCTCCTCATCACATGGTGTTGAAAATAAATTTACACAGTTTAAGCCCCGTTTGCAAACCTGCTCTCAAGCTTCAGGAAGACAACAGAAAGGTACCCAGTGAAAACACAGTTGCGCAATTCCTTTGTTTACAGTGGTTGTTATTTCGTATGATCTCCTGGGTGTGTTTTTATTTCAGCTGGATGCAGTACTGGAATTAATTCATTTGTTGTTCTTTGCCCACTGGGATGCAACACTGCATGCAAGAGCTAACAGGGAATACAGATCAAACGACTTAGTGCAGAAGAGTCAAATATCTCGGGCAGTTTCCGAAAACAGCAGGATTTAGACCACAGAAAGAGCACATGAGCAGTGCTGTGTAGGCTATGTGTTTGGTTAGGAAACTAAAAAACAGACCGAAATCACGAGAGTTTATGATGATAGAAAAAAAAAAGGAAGAAGACAGCGGGATACAGAGGGGAAAAGGAGGGGATAAAGGAAAATCAAGGGAGGAGAGAGGGAACAGGAAATATTGTCTGCCTCGCTGTGCTTGCTATCCACCTTTCACCACCTCTCTACTGTTTGTCCAGATGCCTAATAGTTTATTATGTGAAACCCAAGGCTTTTAAGTTAATATGAACACTGACAACAGCTGCAGTCTACTCTGTCTACAAAGAACACAAAGTAGACTGTGGAAAATATACAACTTTTGATGTACCACTGAATTGTAAACGTACACACAGTTTCTCTATTCCTTTTGAATGTGTAGTTTGCTAGAGGTGAAAACAATTTTCAGGTAGGAGATGTTATTGTCCTGTCCAGTACTTCCCAAAAAGCTACCAACACATCCCATTTTCTGCTTTGTGACAACATTTTTGTTCCAATAGTCCAATGGGTTTATTAATGACTTTGTTGGACTAAGAAGTTGGACAATATTTTCAGCAAAAAAATCTAGTCCATACATACAGGACCAAAAACAATGACCTCTACAACAAGTCCAAGGCAGTTCTATTAGTAATCGGACCCAGAGGTCAAGACAATAATCCCTTTCCAGCTGAGAGATACAAGTAAAGCTAATTTTGTGCATCTCTGTAGTGCCACATGTAGTTCTGTGCTCCCATCCTACTGTGACTTGAGTAAACATATCTCAAGCATTGCAAAGCTGCTTTGTAGGATTATCTCCAGCTTTTCCTTCTTTTTCAAACATTGCACAAACTATTGGTTCTAGTAGAGCTTGATCTAAAACCACTGTTCGGTTTTGTAAAAGAGAAAATAAAGAGATTATTGGGGATACTTGGTTCTCACTTGACAATAACACAAAAAGAATGTCTGACAGCAGTTGCTGCACGGTAAGTTCATAGTTAAACTCAGTTAGCTGATGTGTGTTTCTCTTCACTAGACTATAGAAGATCATCATTTTAGTCAGCTTGCCAAACAAAGCGATACCTGCTGATGCCTACATCCATCATCCTACTGTAGTGGAGACATTTTCACAAAGGGAAGCATTTTCTCATGACCCACAGATCATGCTGATTCTTAGCTGCATTATAAAGGCTTCTCAGTTGGCACCACAGTGACTGTGGTTGGTCAGAGTGAATGGGCCCCCTGCCCACAGCGCATAGTAAAAGCTCATTACCAACTACATGAAAAAAGTGGTGCAGTGGGGGCACAACACATTACCTAGGGTCATTACATTTAATGACAGGCAGCGAAAAAAGCACTGTTGACTACACATTTGTTACAGAAGGCTTTTTCGAAAGGCTATTTGTAAAAGTAAGCACAGTCTCAAAGTGGTGTCTGATCAGTTCATTAACCACAACTCTGACTTGTTTGTGTTGTGTTTGAAGTCCCGGGGTTCTCACGGGATCACACAAAATGAAGGTGTCTGACTGTGGAGTCATGTGGTTTTAATATGAAGGAATCCAATTTGTGGCATCACATTCTGTTTCCATGGTTACACAGTGGACACGGCGTAAACACCATTGCCACTTTTTTCCAACAGTCAGCCATCTCACTGTATCATGGCCCGAATTGCCGTCACCGTCAGATGTGGTAGATGGAAATTCGACTGTCAGCATTGCAGGTAAGCCAGATGCCGGCAGCAGCCCTATAGCAAAGCCAGTGACAACTGTTGCCAGGAGCACAGAGCCATGACAAGGGGCAGTTTAGCAGCTTAATAGGGCAGGACAGCTTCAAACTGGACGCCAAATATGCTCTCATTAATGTGCTGCACTCTAAAGAGAACATTCCACTTATGAAGAAGGCTTGGTTTTATGAACTCTTTTGAGATTAACTCTCCTCCGCACAGCCACTGTGTTTATGCACAATTATCTATCCCGGAAGATGAGCACAGTCTGTCCTTTAACCTCACCAGTCATTTCCCCTGCTATACACATACAGTTAAAGAGGGGGTGGGCGCAAAATAATGTAAGTTAGACCCAGTGATAATGACATTATATGAAGTAACACAACATGAAAAACAAAATGAGACCAAATTAGTAATTGATCTGAAAGAAGAGTGAAGTACACATTTGTATGAACTCAATGACCCTGTTTACATGAAACCCGTAGCCCCACATGCTTATAGTCCTCATTTGAAAATTACAAACATGCCTGTAGGTATGTTGTGCTAGATTAACTGAGATACAATGCCTCAAGAAGTACATTTCCAGTTATTTCCGCTGCCCAGATACTTTAAAGCATTCTTAGTGATTGAAATTCACATTATATTCAAGTAATCTAGCCGGAGACATCTAATGTACTTTTGGCTCACATGTCCTCATGCTTTGCTTTTAAGTCATACGCCAAATTGTCTCTGCCTGTCTTTGATTTACCTCCATCCATAAGTCAGATCAGATACATTTACATGTTTCGTTGTATGAAGCTCTAAAGAAGCCCTCCACAGCCTCCACCCAGTGCAGCTATGCAGCTATGGCCTTCTCTGGCTGGAAATGACAAAGACTTGGATTTCATGCCATTACATCCTGTTAATCCCACAGCAAAGGGTCCACCTGCAGGAGACTGCAACAGCAGGGAACCACATTAAAGTTGAGATTATTATAGAACGCTCAAGGGCATCTATAGATAGGATGCTAGAGTTATGGTGTGCATATCTGAGCGTATGCACATGCATGTATGACTTGGTGAGCTCCACACCCATATAATATCCACCACGCCGCTGGAACCCTTCCAGGAATATGTTATAGAGTCCATTTAGATCCCGCTGCGTTAAGCCACAGTTTGAGCATAATGTAAACCTTCTGAACACAGGAACTTTGAAGTGAGATGTGGGTTTTTCCTATGAATCAGAATACAGCTGATCTGCACTGGTAAAGCTTTAATAAGAAACAACTTCCTTTAATGGGAAAGAGCGTCATCTAAATTACAACATATGTAAAATATCTGCAAACTTCAGCTTTCTTTTTGGTAACTCATGTACAGCCAAATGTAAAATCAGCAACTAATTACAAACTTCAGAAAACATCATTACACATATTTTTTCGATCTCTAACTGTTTAATCAAAAGCTTGAATCCAGATGTTGTGTATTATCAAATAAGGGAAGATGTCATATTCTATGTTATAAGCATAGGTGTAATAAGCTTTGGTTCCAATCCACATGGGCATATACTTGTATATTTACTGTCTTTGTTATTATACATTTTTCTGGCATAAAGTTTGTCTTAGACCACAATATATTTTACAGAAAATGTGTTCCCCTATTTTATATACTGTCCAATAAAAAATAGATCTCCCTTTGGAAAATAAATCAGAGGCCGACCATGTTTCCACAAAGTCACCTTCTCTTTCAATACTGTGAGTGGAATTTGTCTCAAAATAGTCATCCAAGTAACTTTCCAGATCATAAATCTCTTGTCCAGTCCGTACAAGTTTATGGGAAGACTGTAGACTCCAGCTGTGAGGTCTAAGACCTGATCAGCTACAAACTCCAACAATTAAATTGTTGGATGGGGAAAGGAAAAGTGCTGCTGGTATGCGGTAGCACTGGAAGCTCCTTGTGAATACTTGCTGACTGAGCTGGAACGCTGGGATAAAAAAAAAGTCACTCTTATAATGGAAACCTCAGAAGGACATGGAAGGAGACAGAGGAAGAAAGTAAGGTATGTAGGAGGAGGGAATCTGTTCCAAGAGGGAGTCATGAAATCTCTGACATGAAAACACAACATACTAGAGACCCATCTCTGCTTTTTCATTAGGAAATTGCATATCCCTCCCTTTATGTGTTTTCATACAGTGACCTTTGTCGTGTCACTGCCACTGAAGAATAGCCACATGAGCAATGAACCAGACAACTGTCTCACGGGTAGGGTTTGTTTTGGTGCACCATGGTAACAAAGTATCTGTTTTGGACATCTTTTTTCTTCTATCCCCTTCCTGTCACTGTACTCTGAAGCGCACTGAGCACGCACCGTTCTGATGGAAATAATTTGGTCAGAGATATAGGGGAGGTGAGAAAAAAAGGAGAGAAAAAGTTGGTTTGAGTGAGGTCAGTATGAGGGACCACAACTGGAACCGCTAAGCTACTTTAAAGTGGAACACAGCCACCCAAAGCCCATTAACAGAAACCAGCATTTTACAGCACATCGCTCCAACCCTCCTGCTTCTCTCCAACTTTGCTGCTTGGAGAGCAGTTTTTTCCTCTCTGATCTCTCCGTGTTTTGTCCGTTTCTATTGGTTATGGCTCTCCAGACAGGAGTCGGTGATCTCAGCATCTTCTCGGTGACATAAGCGGTATTTTGTGTGAGGAATGGAACACTTGACAGGAGGAATTCACGGTTTTATAGATCGGAGCCTGCTAATGAGGCTTAACATGGAAAACAAGCAGAAGAGAGGGATCATGGCCATTGTGCTGGCTGTCAGGAGGTAGGGTGTGGACGTGGGGCTCCACCCTCTTCAACACTTGATCTATCATGCGTATTTATAGTTGCATTAATTTTGGAATTAGTTTAAAGGGAGGGTTTGTTGCCTGGCAGCCATCATACCACCATTAGACCCGGGTGGTATGCTTTTCTGCTGTGCCAAATGTTAACCTTGCCATGACTGAGCACAGATGAAACAGGATCAGGTCTCCAGGAGATCAAGTGTGCAATATAAATAAAAACACTGAATGTATTGGGGCTGATAAATTGGTCATCATATTGTAACAATAGGGTAGCCTACAATATGATCTACAGTAGATTGTGTATAAAACAATGTCAGTCTATGTCTTTTTTCTTTCTTTCCTCTCTTTTCTGTATCATATTTTAGCCTTGCCTTTGCTTTCTTTGTAAGAAAGAGCAACGCACCATAAACAACAAACCATATAAAACAGTTCAATAGTGTTCTTCAAGCCAAAGTTCTACAGTTAGGATGCCATGAGGGCAGCAGCCTCTTGTGGTCAAACATGGAAATGCACAAATAATTGGGAAATGTCTGGCAAGTGTCTTGAACAGAGAACAAACCGGACAGCAATGCACAGTTTACAATGTGTCTGCAGAGTCTTGCGACAGTCTGCTTGTGGTTAAAAAAAAGAAAGCCTGAGCACATTTTATAAAATATAACAAACATTTTTGCTCTTATTGCATTTGGTACCCTCCATATGACCTCTTTAGATATTTATTTACAGATTCAATCGCATCTGTATATTTTATTTCTGCCGAAATAAGGGCAAATAAAGCACTTGAAATGCAATAATTTATTTATGTAGATTCACTACCACTATATTTAGATAAAACGTGGAGCAGCCTTTGCCATAAATGTTTACAGATATAGCCATATACTGAGTGTCTGCGTTGTATTTTGCAGTAGAAATGACTATTGACTGCACTATTACTGATTTATTAAAGAAAATGTCATCATTAAAATAAAGAAGAATAGAAGATATGGCAACTTGTATAAATTGTTAACAATACCTGAAAAATTAAAGCACCCTTCCACTACAAACATCCTTCGTTCTGCGCTTGTGCGTTTTTTTTTTTCTGATGCGATTTCACTACTTGATCAAAGATAAAGTTAATTTCAAAAAGCCTTTGATCCTTACAGATTTATGCCTCTCACTCCAAACTTTTCGGAACGAATGCCACGATGTTGAAAGGCCTCTGCTAAATTAGTAAAATGTCAAAGAGAGGATCACTTATCTATCATTGATCTTGGATAAAAAACATGTTATTTCAAGACATTTAAGACATTTGCCAGAAATAGCAGCGTGATCTTGAGAAGCTGATAAATCCTCCTGATAGCTGAGGATGTGTTTCTGTCTCTGTTAAAGCTGCCCTTACAGAACTGTTACATCATGCATTGGTCATACAGATGTCTAAGCTCGTACAATGTGGGCAGCTGAAGGACAGAGCATAACACGTAACACTGGCTATGGTGTGAATGTGCCTTTAGATGTAGATAAAAATGTTTTGTTCTCTTGTTCGTTAGTGGTGCATGTGAGAGAAAATGGGAAAATTTGCTACACTCTTTAAGTATGACCATAAAAAGTAGCCAATTAGTGGAATATGTATGGTATATTAATGAGCAATTGAATTTTTAAAAAATGGATATTCACATGGAAGCAGCTGCATAACTCCAAAGTAAGCCAAAAACCTAATTTGGAACAGGAAGTCAATTCTGGACATCAAGTCAAGCTGCCAACTACTATTAATTAAGCAGCACTTTTGAGTCCACAGCAATATGAAGTGGTAGTATGTTGATTTAAGTGGCAGCACAAAATAATTTCTGTGCTTTCGTTTCAATATTGAAATCCAGTGTGAGCCAGGAATTCACAAATATAGTTTCGAAATGAGTGTGTGTATTTACGGGAAGAGGCATCTTGCTGTTTATCCTCTGGTGTTAATCTCCTCTCCCTCTAGAGGGAGTCAGAGCCTACAAATCCACAGACATGAGCTGAATCTAAAGCAGCCCTTGAAGACCGATAAGCAGGTTTGATGTGGAAGAGATGATATGCTCATTTTTTTCTTGCGAACTTCTGGAGCCAAGTCACAAAAACCTGTACAGATCAAGGTGAAAAGTAGGGGGGAAAAACCCTGTACTGCAACGCTGCACCTTTTGGATTACACATGAAGCACATCCCATCATTCCCACTTCTATCTGTTATAGAACGTATTGATTTGCCATCGCAAGCAACAAAGTGGAATCAAGATGTCCATGGCTAGAATCTCAGTGGGAGAGGAATGTAGGTAATAGGCACCGGACTGGAACAGGACCGTAACTAATCGCTCCCATCTCATTTTATTATTTATATCCCAACGGCCGGGTGAGGTCTGGCTGTTTGATCAATTCTTCACTTCTTTTATCAGCAACAAGCCACTGCCACTAGCCACTATGCTAAATTATTCAATTGGGCCTTCTTTGTTGTTAATAGCAGTGATCATTCTAGCTCAAATGGCATAATGTACGCACTGACAGCCAGCAGTGATACAAACCTGTCCCGAGGGATGCAAATCTATCAGTGGTGAGCGCCTATCTGCTACATTAGTGATTCCAGGCACCAGTGAAGCATAGGCAAGTAAAATACACTCAACATCAAGGCCTACGGAAAAGGCTTGCTCCACAAGGCCACATCCATAAATGATCAGGCTTTCACTTTATAGCCAACTTTCAGGGAAATAAAGCTGATGTGAAATGGCCACGATGTTGAGCCTCCTCCTCTGTGCGGTTTTAAAACTGATGGAGAGGCCCGTTTTACATGTTAACACAGTTGTACTGATTCCAGGCACAGAAATACAAGCTGGATGTTGTTATTTATGCAGCAGAGTTCAGAGAAAAGAAGAAAGATTAGAAGATAGCAGTAAAAGGATTATTCCTGATTTAGACACGCTGTGCCAAGAACACGAAAAGTTCAACAAAACCAGGCAATTCTTTGAGACAAGTCGCAAACAGTCTATATCGCATGCTAATTTGGAGCAAACGACTGAGGCAGCTTTGAGTAAGATTTTGCATATTTTTTTATTGGTCTTGTGGCATTTGCCTTGAAGTCTTTTCCATGTGCCTTGTTTGCTTACCCTCCCCCCCCAGGGGCCTGTCAACACTACCAGCCTCATGGGTGGAAAAAGGTCAAGATGTCAAAGGGTCGCTCTTGTGTCCCGGATTTTGGCCTTTCCCCTCCCTTAATGCCTCAACACCACTATTACTACTGCTGAGGAGCCATAAAAAGGAGGTGCTGCTGGGAAACATAAATCTTAGGGTTGAAGGAGAAGAAATCTTTCTAGCTGCAAGTGAGCACAAGATATAGAATTGACTAGTATATACATTTGTGTAATTATTAACAAGTATTTTACTATAAAAAGATCCGTGACAACTAATAAATGCCACTGACAGAGCTGTCCAACTATAAGATGCTGTCAGCATACTGCATTTTCTCTTCATCCAATGTCCATCTAAGGAGTATTCTGAAGTGCCAAGATCAAATGAATGCACAAGCAGCCCACGGGTGCTACAGTTTCTTATCAACTAGCATATGTTTACATTATACCCCATATGGCAGATAAAGTTTAATACGGGACTGCATTGGCAACAACTTCAGACTGTATATTTAGCCCTTTGAAATATGGACTGTGTTCTTTTATATACAGTCTTTATCCTTCCCATTAAAGCTACAGAGTCATTTATCCTAGTAGTTAACAGCACTGTTGAGCATGGTGCAAAAAGAAGAAAGTATGGCTTATCTGGTGATGCTTTTAAAATGAATCATGGAATAAGTAATGCTGATATGCACATCTGTTCAAAATGTGACTGTAATCCCTCTTTTCTCTCTGTAAGCTCAGGCCATATGCTGAAAAGGCTGCATGTTTTTCATTAGTGGTTGCTTAAATCCCGTTTTAAATCTGGAGAGGGCGTGGAGAAGTTGAGAAAGAAGATGCAATGCTAACCGCAGCACTCATCCCTCACACATACAGAAGATTCATTCCAACGTGACATCAGAGAAAGCACTCCACGCTGCTCGCCCATTAAACCTGAAGCCATTAAATGTTTTGCTGAAATGTTGGGAGGACATTCAACCTCCATCTCTAATCTTCACTGATCGTATGACTCCCCCACAAGAGCTGGGGCAAAACCATATCGCACGAGTATTTAATGTGAGAAGAAAAAAAATCACCACGAAGGCTTTGAAAGTCATGACTTTCCAAATAATGATCAGATGTTCATAAGCTTTCCCTTTAGCCAATTTGAAGGGGAACCTCACCACAAAGCACTGAGCACACTTGAAGTCAATAAGCCAGTTAGCAGAAAGGAAAGAAAAAGAATTCAATTCTTGACTTATTTAATAGGGGATTTGGTGTGGCAGGTCAGGGGGTATAATCCAGGAGATTGGACACTGATTCCTTAATCAAGTGGCTCCACAGTATATCTCCTTCCTCCCCTCCTGATTTCACTCTTGTAAGAGGGTCTCCCATGTGTAGCACTGAATTTCAATGGCCCACTCGTATGCTAGTTCAGACCTCGCACTCTTAACTTCTGCTGCATGGAAAGCAGATGGAGATGAGGAGTACAGTGCATCAATAAGCCAACCCTTCTGCCTTTTCCTCCATGGCTACGAGGGAAATTGAGCATTTATCAACAATAACCCATTCATTAGCAAACAGCAAACAGCTACTCTTCCACACACCATGAGCCTGCGTATCAGGAAATTGGCAGGAGCAGACTAGTGCAAGCATAGTGAATGGTAAAAAAAAAAAAAAGCAGTTGGGTGGCTGTGTGCCATGCTGAGGTCCCAGCAGTGCAGTGGATCTCTTGTTGTAGCAACAGCTTCAGTTTGATTCTGCGCAGGCCGTGTGTTTCTGCTCACCGCCTTCATTTCTGCACAGATAACACCAGAAGTGCCACTGCTTTTAAAAGACTGTGTCATCCTGGTAAACGCTATGATTGAGAACTAAAACTGCCCTCTCACATATAACGCCACAAAATCTGCCTGCTAATTGAAGCCAAGAAAGTGGTGTGCTGACTGTAAGGTTCATTTTGTGCAGTTAATGCACTATTCCGAGGCATTACTTCAGGTAAGTGCTGAGATAAGTGCTGACAAGATTGTGTCTCTGTCACTAGTAGTTAAAAGAAATGTCTTATCTGTCGCTGGAGTGTTTATTGTAACACTACATTCTTAGCTCAAAGCTCACCGAAGCCAAATTATAGCGCTGTGAGGAGAGAGAAGCAAATACTGCGGTTTCTTGAACAGATGGCAATATCCCACTTCCTGGACTCAAGGCAGGTATTGACAGTTGATGGAGAATATAAATATATAATGTACATATACAAATCCACTAAATAATACTAAATAAAACTGCTATATCTTCTTCTTCGTATCTGTTCCACTTACTTAAAAAAACACATACAAGCACTCACATATAGATATCTTCATCATAAACAAACCTGGAGACACCAATTCATCCCAGTGGATCTCTCCCACCCCTTCCTTGAATCCCAGAGCATGAGTAATTGTCAGGCCCTGTGAAATAATCGTAGCTTTCAACGCTAATGGAAGCCCTGCACATTCATTATTCAGTCCAGGAAACAGAGTGCTGCAAAGTGTCAAGGGACCTATGAGTTATTACTCAGCATGGACTAACCTTAGACTACGAGGGAAGTGACAGAAGCCCACTGCACTTTCTCCTCCACTGTCTCCATCCCTTAGTGTCTCTTTTCTCTCCCCGCGTCCATCTGTGCCGGCAGACAGACACCACACAGGGCACACGAGATTGTATCACAGCTGTGGCGTTGTCAGACGGCTAGTGATGGGTGTACCGTGTCGCTGCAGACAGAATGACAGACGGCCCGGCCTCTCTTGTGTCACTGCGGCGCTTGACCACGGAAAGCCATGACTGCTGGAGGAAAGCTTTCCCCCCCATGTTACAGCCCTCCTGGGACTGGTGTGGGAGGAATGCGGCAGAATGGGGGAGCAGCAGCAGTGGTGAGGAGGACGGGGGAGGCGCAGAGGTTGGCTGACCTGCAGATAACACATGGCAAGAAACAGATAGGTTTGATATGTGAACATGCCCACACTTGTGCTCGGGGAAAGGGACACCGAGGGCCGTGCTGCCGCAGACTGAGCCACTCAGTACAGTTACTCCTAAAAAGCAACACTCATCAGACAGAATTCCAGCAATGCACTTAAGCCGTCTTCATTTCCACGTCTAGACTTTGTAAGTCTTAAGTCTCTTGCTCAGATTTCAAGTGACAGTGAGGAGAAGTAGCTAGACCAAGGTGGTACAAGATTTTAATATAAAAAGTAGAGATCAAGCAGAGAGCTAATTCAACTTTATTTAAAAGTATCCTTTCCATATACTTGTATGTATTTAGCAAGGCAGTCTAAAATCCTAACTATCTGCACTTGTGGGAAATAGGCACAGTGTGCAATTAGCAAAGGCTAATTTGTTTTAAACAGCAGATGGAAAAAGCCTCCACCTCCACAAGGACTAACTCTTTCGCCTGTGTGTTAGAAAAACACGCTCGGCTATGCACCACTACACAAACCATTTCTCTGAGATTTCTAGCACTTGTACATGCCTCTCTGCTCGCGCACAACCCAGGGATTTTTCCTTCCTTCTGCACTGCCACTGCTGTCAATCTGCAATACAGAATCAAACACGGGCACAGGAATAAAACAAATTATACTGCTGATGGTAAGAAAAGAAAATGAAGAAAAAAACATCTATCTTGACAAAGCAGAGATGAAGGCTCCACGAGCAATAAGACCACGTCTGAATAATTTCACCTGCCTTTCAATGAGAAGCTGTCTCCTGTCTCCTATTACATATTAATGGGTTTTTACCGCACTGTGACCGACTTTTGTACGGTTATATGTCTCTTTTCAAACACATAACACAAATATCAGCATGGACATAAGAGCTTCACAGCTCCGGGCGTTCAGAGCATACATTAGCGGACCTCTAGTTTAGTGGGTGTAATTGAGTATTCTTGTCTGCAGCTGTCTTTTTGACTCAGATAATTTAGCATGCCAGTATGTTGCTATAAAAGTGACCCAGTTAATTTGATTTGGAAACGAAGGTTCAAGATACACAGTGTAAAAACCTGAGTCGAATGGTAAAGACTGTGGAAGGAGGAGGGCGATGCTAATGAGAAATAACCTAATGAGGAGGATGTGTACAAAGGAGTTTACGTGCCTGCATGTTGCATTCGGTTGAACAAAAGCCTTGGACAAGGATGAAATAAGCGCGATGAGACTTTATGTGCCCCGGGTGTTCGTAGGAAGAAATGATCAAATGCTTAGAACCACAAAATGAAATAACGGTGGTCTTTGTGAATTTAAATTAGGAGTTTGAACTATTAGAAATACAGAAATAGGACATTTGTATCAAGTATTCATAGATGAGCAATCTCTATCTGCTGTTGAATACGGTGAATTACAACTGAAAGCTCGATAAAAAGCCTGCATAGGCTGCTTTAGAATAAAGTACATTATATAGAAATGTCTTTGCTCGTGCATCTAGTCCAGATGACAAAAAATGAATTAAAATAAAGGCAATTTGTTTGAAAAGAAACTTAAATAGTTAATTATTAATGTGCTCGAGGACAGGGACATATTTTGTTCCAATCATTTACATTCAATGAATTGCTGAGGTCTGCAGCTGCCATTGCCAGAACTTTTAGTGCAACTTTTTTTGCTTTCAGTCTGGTTCTTGGCAGTTAAATACATGATCATTTGGACGGATCCAGTCAGATGTAGCTCGGTTGTTTGGCCAGAAGCAGTTGCTTTGTCTGTATGAGTTTGGAAGTGGATGCTCAAAAGCTGAAAATCAATACCGATTAAAGTTTAATTTCAAATATAATGTGTGGGTTTGTAGAGAGAAAACAACAAAAATAAAATGTGGTGATACTACTAAGTGCTTTGTGGGTCATAATGACCTCATAGTGTGCAGAAAATTGAAATAGAGTGCATGATGTTGTGCATAAATTTAGACAAATTGAGTTCAACCACTGCACTTCCTGCCTGTCTCTGCCTCATTAACACAGATATCCAGCTCCATGCAGGCCCAGAACATAATTTGATTAAAAATGGTGACATTATTTTCCAAAGTATTCCTGCTCTGTGTAACAATTACCATAATGGCTGCCTTGTCTAATACCACACAATCCTCTCGCATCGCACTGACACACAAAACGCGGCGCGGTGCACTTGCTCCGCTCCTCTCTGAACCCTCCTTCCCACGATCCGCCCACCATCTCGGGACCAAAGTCACGTGTCTCACCGCCTAGTGTCTCTCTGCGAGCCGACACCACCACAAATCAAACTCACCCAGCGCCCGGTGGAGAGAGAGAGAGAGAGAGAGAGAGAGGGAAAGAGGGAGAGAAGGGACGATGAGAGACGGAGAGAGGTGCACACGGACAGAAAGCCAGCAGGCAACATAGCCTGACGGGGAAAAAAAATAGATGAAGATCCGCTGCGGTGATCCGAAATGCTCTCTCTTTTCTCATTCCCCCGCAGAGGAATATGATAAGGCATCCGAACAGGACTGGAGATGAGATTCGCACAGTTTCCAAGACCCTCTTCTTCTTCCTGTGATCTCAAACAGTCCGCCGGGGAGCCGCTTCGTGGCTTCTGGGTTGTACGGGACGCGGGGCGCACAGCTCGGAGCCGCTCCAGCTCCACTGTGGATTGAAGAAAATTGGGTTCTCTCTGTATTTTTTTATTTTTTTTAACTCGAATCTGCCGAAGTTGTGGCAAAGGTGGTCTTCACCATGAGGGCTCTGTCAGCAAACTTGTTTGCTCTGCTCTTCCTGTGCGCCCTCGCAAGTGTTTTCTACGTCTGGAGCGCACTGGAGAGCCGTCTGGAGCGGCACAAACGGAGGTTCTCGATGCCGGGTGGAGGGTCTTTCCATCAGGGTCTGCCGGTGGACCTCTCCGCTAAAACTTTCCGGACATTGCTGGCTGTCCCAGCGGCACAAAGACCCCACTTGGGGGGCAGGCTCGAGGCTCAAAACCTCACCGATCAACCTGCCTCTGCGGGAAGTCCAGATTACCATGTGAATGGGGATAACAAGGGGTCAACGCGGCGGGAGGGCCCGGTCAAGTTGGGCTCCCCAGTGGAGAACGGGATATTTTGGAGCGAGTGGCTGGAAGACCTCCTCCCAGTGGGCTTCACGGAGGAATATGCACGGACCTGGAGGAACAGAGTGAGAACGTACCGGGTGGTGAAGCTGGAGCCTGGATGCGGCAGGATATCCAACCAGCTCGCCACTTTCGCAGACGGGACCAAAGCGTGTGTGCGTTACGGGATAAACGCGGACCAGGTGCAGGGGGAAACTTTGACGTATTACCTCGCTGGTTTGCTCGGCATCACCAATCTGCCTCCTCTTGTACTGTCCCAGCTGAGCGGTGACAGCGAGCAGTGGGCGGCAGTGAGGACGCGCATAGATGGTTTACAGTGGAGCGACCGAGCCGTGGTTTCTCTCACCGAGTGGATCTCCAACCTGACCGGGGTGGTCACACCTGCGCCGCTCAGGCAGGAGAGCGGAGGGCTGCGTCCCGTCGTGGAGGAGCTGCGGAACAAGACGACGGCCGAGTTGCTGGAGCTGATGCAGTGGAGCGACCTGATCATACTCGACTACCTGACAGCAAACTTCGACAGACTCGTCAGCAATCTGTTCAGCCTGCAGTGGGACTCGCGTGTGATGGAGAGGGACACCAACAACCTCCTGAAAACCCCCCACGGTGACCTCGTGTTCATAGACAACGAGGCCGGACTCGTGCACGGCTTTCGGGTGTTGAACATGTGGGAGAAATATCACAACACGGTCCTGGGTTCTGTGTGTGTGTTCAGGAGAAGGACCACGCAGCGCGTAACGGAGCTGCACAGGCGCAGAGACTCCAGGCAGAGGCTGCTGGAGCTCTACAGAGACAGCGAGCCTTTGTCTCAGGAATTAGGATTTCTCTCAGATGAGCACGCCGGTGTTCTCCAGGACAGGATAGACAGATTATACAAACACATTTTGCATTGCAGAGGAAAGTACGGCCAGCTGTGAACGTTCAGCGCGCACAGGTGATGGATTTGTTGTCTGCACAGTGTAATGAGCTTTGCAAACGCGATTGGCACACCTGTGCTAAACTGACGCGCATTACACAAAACTGTCTTGAATATCCAGCTGAACTACCTCTTGTGAATAGAATGTGTTGCCTACTTTATAAATAAGTCAATCTGACACATGTTTATAAGCTCCCTGCTGAGATTTTCACTGTATGCCTCAACTGAGGGGAAAAAATTAAGGTCAGTTGATCCTGTCTTACTTCACTCCACTGATGCTCACCTGAATATGAATCAATGTCAAGAGTAGGCTATATTTGTGACTAGGGGCACCATAAAGCAGCCTTTTTTCTGTGTTTGGATTCTTGCCTTGTGTTCAGTAATCCCAATGATAAACTCCTAAGCCTTAACATAAGTTGAATACTGTTTAGAATACTGTATATCTGTTGACATCTGGCTCGCTTTTTATAGAAAATCGTTTGCACACATCCTCACAGCCAGCATCTGCACTCTTGTAATTGTGTTTGGATTGCATATTCAGCCTTAAATACACAGATGTATCATGTGCATTTTGGTAAGTAGGATGTAAATATTGTCCTGGCAACCTGTTTGGCAAATTTAATGCCAAACTGATTTAACGTGCATTGTAACATTCCAAAATCTCTTGTCCCCTTTTTTTGATAAATACACTGTAATTTAACTTAACTGTTGTCGGACTCTGTGTTTTGTATGCAGCGAACTGCCCCATTAGTGTGCTTCAAATATTTAACTCATCTGTGTGGAGCACTAGGGTTTATGAAGCCTCCATAGCCTCTACACTTAAGCCCCAGATTGCTCTCATTGTGCTGTAGGAATATCTTGTACTGGCACACTGTTCCCCAGGAGCCATCCTGTCAGCCACAGGCACGCTACAACAGGAACCTCTAATCCCCTTTATAATCTCACCCAGAATGATGAACTGAAGCAGACAGTTGACATGATTTGACATCATTTGAAAAACGTTTTCTTTTTACTGTTTCCAAACTACATTGTACATTTTGTAAACCATAAAGATTTATTGCAGGATGTTTGTCATGTAATATGAATGGTCAACCTCTGGCCAATGCTGGGGGGGCTTATTAGTTCAATCTGTTCAGCTAAAAAGTACAAAAAAGAAAAAAAAGACTCCCAGTGGATGCATGTGCTGCTGAGAGGCCAAACCCACAATTAATGAGGGCTTTGGTCTCAGAGGAGAGCCGCCTTGTTTACAGTTTTTTTGCAGATTGAATTTGGAACCGTGAAAGGTTTTCAAAGACAGAAAAAACAGGTATAATCCCTCAAGGTCAGCGGTATTATTTTGCTTTATAGCGCATGCTTTCACTTGACGTCGCCACATCGGTTTTTAATTTGACCTTTATGGAAGCATCCTTTCCCTATTTGTTCCACCACAGGCCCAATTCTGTGTCTTTTTTTTTCTGGTTCTAGATTTACAAGCACATCAGAGAGAAAGTCAATGATCAAACTTTTGAAGGTCTAATTCTTTCCAGCCTTTTGCTATCCTACACCTCATCTGGTTTCTTTTACAACTTCTTTTGAAATATTTATATATATATATATATATACAGCCAACTCTTGGGTTCACCACTCACTGCTTGTATAGCTCCATAAAGTGGATCGAAAGTGCATCGTGTTCAAATACCAGCTCACTTTTTGTACTTGTTTTTTTTAGTTCGTGGCTAGCAGCATGTGTGTCAGTGATTTGTGCTTCTCCCACAGCAGAGGTGTCAGTAGGTGTAACTGGAGGCTCTTTCCAGACAGTATGCTTCAGCTGTAATAGGGACTTGGGGATCAATATGTGCACTGACTGTTGTATAGGCGAAAGCAGGTCATGTTAATGTGCTGGATTTGGAGTTAGCATGTGCACATGTGTGTTTCATAGGGATTGCAAAGGCTGAACTTGCAGCTGGGCACGGCGCTCCAGGCATGTCTGTTAATGCCGACAACTGAAAAGAGATTTACAACTGGCTGCAGACACCGGGGATTAAAAACAATGCTAAACTGAGGTCTGCGTGTCTAAACCAGACTCGCAACCTTTCTTTCTTTTCTGCCTCACATGATTCCCCCACCTCTGTTTCACCCACATCTCACCCTTTCCTGCCGTACATCCGTCTTCGCCGTTAACATCACTGTCAACTTCATTTATTACCTAAATGGGAAATGAAAGTTTCATTTCCCTAATTAGTTTTTTTGTGGATTCCTCTGCACATGAAAGCAATTTTTTAACCAGGGCCCATGCCAGCTGTAATCACACTAATGGTGGATTTCAAAGAGGCTGTTGAATCACCCTTTAACTGCTCACATATGTTCCTCTTTCACTCTTACTGCCTGGCTTCTTTCTGATCAGAGCACAAACTCCTTCAAGCCCAACTTTTTTCCCCCCACCCTACGGCAACAAAATCTTCATGTATACAACTTTGTGGCGCGGTTTAATGATTGCAACTTGTCCTAGCTTGTGGCACCATTGCAGTGGGTTATTATGCAGTATATGGCAGTTGTGTTACACTGTGCCTTCCAGATGTGCTTGTTTTCTGTCTTAGTAAAGACTGAATCAGAGGCTCAGATAGTCATACAGCCAGGGGCCCACAGCAGGTCCGAGCACAGACCCCAGGTACTCGAGCTGATCTTCTTCTTCTTTCGGTACATTGCAAACATTCCAGAGCTGAGGGAGGATCATCTCCATGGACACACAAATGCACACACGCACTTCTCAGGCAGGCAAGGGAAAAGAGTCCCAGCTGTGTACATAAACCGTTTCCAACGCTGACTTGAGATCCTTTCTCATTGTTTTTAAAAAAACCTGGGTTATCAATAGGTTATAATAAAACAAAGCTGGTCAGGCTGATGTAATGTTCTATCGGGAATAGTAAAACTAATTACTGTAGCTGTAAATTAGGTGAGAATACCAGTCTATTGTCTGTCCAATCCACACATGGCTACAGATAGCAGCTAATTAGATTAGCTTAGTCTAAAAACTGCAAACACCTCGCTTCCAAATCTACATACCAGCACCTCTAAAGCTCCATAATTAACACACTCTATGGTATGCTGTTTGCACAGTGAAAACAGTTCATTGTGGCTGCACAGGTTTTGACGCTGAACTATATCTTGGCCAGGAGCAGTGGCTTCCTAACCTTTCTGCCGACTGCCTGGCAAACTTACGGTGAGAACAAGACTGCTACAGCGGCCGCCAAGAAACAGTCTGGCACAGGCAACCTTGTAAAATTTCTTGTTGTCTTTGCACTTTGTTTTTTGAACCTTAGTGTAAAAATGATTTAGAACATGTTAATTATTGAGTACTGGAGGTGTTTGAAGAGAGATTTTTCTTATACTTGCACAGAGCCGATGCTGTTTCCCCCTTTTTAAAGTCTGAGAGCTAAGCTTAGCAAACAGGAAGCTTCCTACTGCCTTGAACACTTGTAAGATCCAAAGAAGTAATTTAATTCTCTTTAAGCGTTCTCTTCAAAGTCAACATTTCTTCCTCAGCAAGATTGGAAGGTTACTTTTACAGAGAATGCTTTAAAACAGAATTAAATAATGTAATGCCTAAAAGCATGCAGACCTTTTTCCTCACCTGTACTTATATATTTTTTTGTCGCAAATTAACAATTTTTCGATAGATGTGTGCACATCTCGTATTGGTCACAAGGAGAAACAAGTAGTGCCCATCATTAATTTATCTCTTGACAAAGAAGCAAAAAAGCACATTTCCCACAAATCATTCAGAAAATCTGAATTCTAATCAGTAAATCGAAATGTTATTTTAAAACCTATAAAAAATGTGGATATTCTGTTAAAACACAAATTTACTGCATATTTCAAGTCGGTGTGCTTTGGTCAAGACATAGTAAAAATGTGTGTTTTGCCAGGCACCAGGTGACAAACTGACTGAGCCTGTCCCAGTGGACCTGCCATGTGTGAACTGACGGACATAACTAGCATTCTTTCATGGCTACACAGTGCAAGGAACTTCCTGCACATGACTGAATGATTTCATTATGAAACACTGGGAGAGTCACTTAGTCACAGCCGAGTGGATACGGGCCACGATGGGTAAACTGGGGGGCTGGGGAAACGACTGGAGGGGCTTTGACAGTGTAAGGGCTGGACATGCTGGCTGTGGTGGGCCTGGGGAACTGGCACAAAGACTGTCTTTGTCCAGGGTTGTAAGCATAAGGTCAGAGCCTTTGTGCATTCTTTCTCAAGATAAAATAGAGCATAATGAGTTACAGAGGCAGACAAGAACAGAGGCCGCACATATCTCATCTAATAAAAAGAGGAAAAAAATGTGTTAAATGTAGCGACCTTCCCTGTTTTAATCTGGGAATATGTATGTCCTGATTAATTTCAGTAAAATGTAAAGATGTCTTGTATTCGAGTTGATCAAAATGTTACAAGACTGCCTATAAAAATCAAAAGCCATACCTGACTTAAATTTGGCCGCCATTTCCATTGAGGTATTCTCCATATGCAGCGATAAACTGCTGTCAGCACTCTTGCCATGCCTGTAATGTTCCCTGAAAGTCCTGTTATGTAAACATGTTGAGCACCATCTGCGATGAGCTCGGAATCTCTTAAACTGTGTCAAAACAGAAACCCTTCAACTTGAATTTCATTTTGGGTAAGTGGGGGAAATCACTGGGAGTCAAATCTGTTGAGTAGGATGGCTACAGAGCAATGATTGTGTTGCTGTGGCCAAAAAACTTCAGGGTAATAGCTGTGGCACAGCATACTGGAGCACAATGTTCACCCTTAGACACGTCAGGATGTTACAGCAAGACTCTGCTTTGCCGTTCCAACCCTGGGGAATTTTTTCCCAGTGCACAACCACGTGAATGTCAAAGAAACCAATGAGGATGCTCCCGGTGCAATCCTGAGCTGCTGTGCCATGCCCCGTTTAGGAAATGCAAGCTCGTCCACGGTGAAAATTTCTGTTTCTTCTGTGGGTGGTAGCTGCAGACCAACCTCTCGTCACATGCAATGTTGTGGTCTCTACTCCAGTTCATGCTACGAGGTGAAATCGCAAATGCTAACCTGCCAACGGTCAGAAAAATGTGTGCAACACAGGTAATGCTGTTAACAGCACAGTGTCACGTGGTCTCCTGACTAATGACAATTACTACACACTATCATATTCAATGCACATAACTGTGACAAGCTCCATGCACACACATCACAACTAGTCTTTGGACTTTTTGATCAACCATCGCATTGTTTGTCTTACATCCAAATTTGGCTAGTTTTATCTGTGAGTGTTAGCTTTGGATTTGCGATATATAATCATGTTCCTTCACAAAGGGTGAGTTTAATACCTGAGGACATTACAAGGGACACCAAGTATTGTTATTCTGTGTCACACGGATTAAAGGCAAATATAATCAGACAAAAGATTTGATAAAACTTCTTGTTGTTTTTGCGCCTTTTTTGAACAAAAGTAAATTATGACCATGAAATTACTGACTTAAGCTACCAATTGCAGAGAGGTTGACTTTTTCTAGTGTAAGTGCTAATTGGAATGTATTGAGTGGTATTACTTTTTCTATTTAACTAACAGGAGGTTATGTGATGGATCATGTCAAAGATGTCACTTTAATGATGAAAAAAACTAATCCTCACCATACGCAATTTTAGGCAATGCACGGTGCAGATTAGTGAGGTTGGAGTAGATTATCACGGCAGGGTGCATTAAAGAGGCATTGCCAAGGCTACTATACAGAATCAACAATAACAAAAATAACAGCTGTTACCGCACAACTCTTTATCTGTATATATCACATCCACAGCTACAACACTATGACAATCAAACAACGTCAATATCACATCAAGCACAAGTGTGTTGTTGTCAGTGGTAACAATGTCCAATGTCAATACCCTAAAATATGACAAAACTGAAACAAGTAAAGGGATAATGTAACAGTGTTAGCTAAGCTAGAGATAATAAATCAGCCTTAAACTAAAACTGCCTTGTTGTTTTGATGCTAAATATATTTTTAACATTAGAGAGAAAGCATTCACAAGAGTTCATAAGCCAGTCTCAACCAATCATGAGTCATTCTTAGCATAAGGTTTAAAAATCAGTATTTTAGAAAACCGGTACCTTTACCAGCTTTATAAGCGTAAATTGTAGTTGGAAGTGAATTGTTTTCTTTCTCTTATGAAATCTTCCGGGGATACATTCAGGTCCAGCTGAATCCTATGTTCCTACCCTGTGGACGATGCACATTTGTTTCTTCTATATTTACATTGCATTTCATGTTTGCTTACTGTGCAAATAAACATTACTCAAAGTGTTCTCATTTGTTAGTTTAACATTTCTTGGCGCAAGCTATTTTCGAGACAGATTCTGCCATTTCAAGAAGGGGTGGGACATGTTTCCAGTGCCGTGAGTATAAATGACATCTATGGGTTACGTGTCAGACTGATGAATCTGTGTGTATGTGTGTATCTGTCTACAATCATTTTAAACTCTGTGACAGAAGTGGCCCTTCTCGAACATGAGAGCTGGATAAACTCTGATGGCCACTGTCTTCAGCACACAGAGATGCATCTTTGAGTGTGGAATTCGTTTTTGCAGAGCTCTGTCACAGCAAATCATACACAGGGAGATAAACTAATTCACCTCTCCAGCTGTTGTCCACTCTCACTGAGCTGCCACACTTGAAAAGGAAAAGATTACATCCTGCTTGTCCTTTTCAATCACATAAATCCGTTACTTCTATTGCGATACATTTTTTTTTCTTTTTGCCATGATTACCGCAGACTTGAATCTTGGATGTTGACAGCTTATTGCAGACAAATGTTGTATTCCTCATTATACAATTTTATGATATTATTAGGTTTGAAGCAATGGCAGAGCCTACGTTATGTATACAAGCAGAAATAGAGATCTGCATGTAATCCATTACACTGTTTTAGAAACAAGAACTGTTTAACCTCAATTTGTATTCCCTCTATTTTCCATTAATACGATTTGCTTCATGCTAGTCATAGCATACATAAAAATAAATCCTGATTAATTTCACCACTTAATTCCATCCTATTTGTCATGCTTTCGTCCCTCAGGCTCTGTCTCCAAAATGTCAGACCCTAGCCTGCAGATAGTCACATGCGTCACTTGATTTCACATTTACATTTTATATCATAAAGAGCATAATCACATAAACAGTGTACTGCCATAGTTATAAGATTTGTGTTTTAAAGGGGAACTCTGTATCCAGTGGTGCTGTGACTGACATGAGTTTGAAAAGATGGCCATCCACATACCAGCAGCACATGCAGATAAAAGATTCCACCACTGACATGAGCAAAGGTGCCAAACAAACTAATAAAATAACGGTCAAATCTGGCGTATGCTATATTAGGTTATTAGAGCTATTTAGGTGTAACATTAGGTTCCTTGTAAGGGTCTTGTGTTGAAATGTTTTGCTTTTCCCCTCTTTATTTTAACTGAAAGGCTGCATAGCCTTTGATTGGCATGCTGAATGGATTCTGAAATTCCTCTGGGTGACGCCTGTTGATGTCTCAGTACAACCGGGGGACCTGCTTCAAGTACATGCCATTTCACTCATTTGCATCTGGGTTCATCTCTATGTAAATGTGAATTAGCATGCTTATGAAAATGCATTTTTTCCAGCCTTTTGCTAGAAAGAATAACTGATCACATTCAAGGGGAGATTATCTATCATTTTGCTGTTGAATGCATCGTCGTGGTGGCCACCTGCACCTCACTCAAATTGCGACTGTAATTAAGATATTTCTATGCAAATATTATGAAAGGAGAGGTTATGGATCAATCCCAAGGCTCGGCAAGGAGTTGATTGGTCAAAATTAGCTAGCTAGACATATGGTTATGTCTGTCTACAAGGATGAGGGGATGACTTTGCTAATTCTGGTAAGGTGTGTGCAAATATTGAACCACTTAGCAAAGCAAACCTTTAAAGTTGACCTCATCATCCAAATTAGCATGTATGAAAGCTCACTGCCACATAACAGCACAGAAATAACTCTGACTAGTTTGTCAGTGGAGTTTTATTTTAAATTTTATTTTTTTTTATGTGCTGTGAGTGTGTCATAAGGGCTTTATCCTCCCCGGGCCTGAAGTGCGGAGAGAATCGATACACAGAAGGGCAAGAGGACGTGTGATACTTGATGACAAAATACCTACAAGCTGCTGATACAGCACATTCCTTCCTGCGAACTGACCACTTGCTCCCTGAATGTTAGTGTTGGCTGGAGGCTGCACCCTGTCAGAGACCTGCGCATGGTTACTCACAATAGTCATTTTGAATTATAACACCCATTGGCTGTGCTAGTGCTCAGTAATTTGGTCATTTCTATGTAAATTGCACTTTGCGCCGCCATAGTAGACTGTTGTGCTGCGCGCAAATGCTCTGGCTTGCCTCATCCCGTAATGGTACACACGTTACACTGAAATGATTAAAGCTAACTGTGAAAAAATGTCATGACAGTCAATCAGTTAAGTAGATAGGTCGACATGAGTATAGACAGAAGAGAAAGGCACTCAGGCGTGCGGTGATGAAGACAGGTATAAGAGGCAGGCAGTCATTTTGGGTTGCGTCCAGGTGCTGGCCTCTCTCTTTAGATGGAGGAAGAGGGAAGAGCTCACTAGAGACAACGATTGGGGGGGGATGGCTGACTCTGCGGTATCATTGTCATTTGTACAAGATTGGACATGCCTTAGTGAAGGTGAGATGGGACTTGGTAGTGTAGGATACAGGAGAATTGGGGGGGATGTACGAAAATGGTGACAGTCATATATGTATAACCTAATGTAGCTTATGTGATTTCATGGCTGCTCTACTTCAAGGTTTATAAACTTAGGCGTTGATTCAAGTCTTTACAGTGCCATAAGCCAGGCAATCTCAGCTCTCACAGATATCATTATCCCTTCCATGTCCTTGACAACAATATCGCTTGACGGCTTTGCTACTTTGAATTATCCTCAGAAAATCAGTTTCCTGTGTATTTGAACTAGTGCTCATTTTAAATTCAAATAATAAAAAAGTGCAGTGTCGACAGTAGTTTCTTATCTCTCTGAAAATAACTATTCAGTCCTCTTTAATGTCTCCACAATGCTCCACGATGGGCAAATTACATTTTCAACATTCGGTTGTTTTGACAGTATTTCAAAGGAAATAGAACCGCCTCAAATCCTGATGGCTTCCTGTCACAGATGATACATAAATGTGTTGTGTGATCATGAGATTGTGTGGGAGGATTTCAGTGGGAGGACGTTTTCTTAAAAAAGAGGATTAAAGGATTCTAGGTTGGGTAGACTTGCTGCTTTAACTTAAAAACTTTGCAGAGGTCCTGACCACTAGCAGTGCTGTATGAAAAAGTCACACGCAACGTTTCCATAACATGTTTTAATGTGTCACATTATAAAAGCTTAATGGAGACAGCAAAATTTAAAAAACAAAAAACAAACAAAAAAACATTTAAACTAAAGTTTGTACGCTCACTTGACGTCAATTTTGATATTATCTAAAAATATTTAATGAGCATAAAAATATATTTTTTCAGGCATTTTAGGCCGTAACAATCTTGAAAAATGCCCGTGAAACCCTGGAGGGACTGGATATTGGTAAAAAAAAAAAAAGGTTTTGCTTCTGGCTTCTTGTACTGTTACAACCATGCATAATGTAGCCACCTTTTGATGACAACAAGCAGTCTAGTTTATTTGCTCCAAAGGTGTTGATGAAAAAAAGTCTAACCCACATTTTCAAACTTTGTTTCAAATTTCTTTCACAATAATATTGAAACTTGGCTGCTGTTTTGATGGTGTAAGCACTTGATAACATGCATTTGCATGCATGGGGAAAAACTGATTTATCTGCCTGGCACCAGTTGCACACCTCTCCAAAAGATAGCGCAATGTACCAACAAAAACAGTGAAAAAGATGTCTGCTAGCACAACCATTTATTTACTTAATGTTTCAGGTCTACACAAACACACATAATCGTGCTTTATATGTGCATGTTTTGCAACTTTTATGAGAAAAAAATATCACTCACCACTTTTTATGATCTTCTATGATCATCTTTCTGCATTTCCAGGTCAGCAGAATGGCTGATAATGACAGGGAATATGAGAATCTTGCAGTAACTGTAAAGTAGACAAAACCAAAAATCCAAAAACATTCTGCGTTTTACTTCACTATCACAGGAGATTTTTAATTATATTTTATCATGTACACTTTGAAAATGTTGCCTCGCCCACATTCCTTCTCCTTCACACCTGTAATCTGCCTCATCTCAAATAACAAGACTAAGGCATCCAGAACTCCCACGCCAGCAGCAACGGCAATTATCCTCTGACACGACTGCAGGGCGAGGCTTAGTGTCTCGCACTTCGTGACACCCTCACATTACCCTAACCTAAGGGGGAAACAATACAGGGTATAGTGGTTCACTTCCTTCCACACTGAGAGGCCATTCAAGTACCTTTGTGTTTCAACCTTATACTCTGCATAACATGCATCCTTTGGTAACAGAACTGAGATGTCGAACGTGGGAGGTTTCAATATCCTCTCAATAAAACAGAGCACTTGACAAACACGGCATGGCGGAAGGAAATTCAGACAGCTATATCATTTTCTGAATCAGCAAGGCTGAATTTAACAAAACAAAAATGCTCTGATATAGTGATGTGGCTGCGGTCCTTGTCTGAGTTTTGCAAGGTCTCCTTTCTTCTGCCTCTTCTCTCACCCTTTCCACTTAATTCCCCTCCATGCTTTCTGAATCTATTTCTTCACATCTATTTGGCCTGTGCAAATATTGCCATTGTGAGAACCTGTGAGCATTGATTGATTGTGTGTGTGGGCTAATCATCTGGGCTACTTACAAAGACATCTTCCACATAATCAATGCCACTGAAAGAGAAACTAAATCTTCTTAGGGTTCCACAATCCTTTGTAATATAGCACCTTCTACCACAAGGGGAATATCTATTTTCTCTCGTTTTGACTGGGTTCATTTTTTTCCCCCTACTCCTTCGATTTTTGAACCATCTCATTTATTCCATATCATCTATCCTTTAAAAGAAAGAAGAAGGGGGGCTTATTGGGCACTAGGGGTTTGAAATATAGCATTGAGATTAGGTAGTGTATATGAGTCAATTTTAATGGTAAAATTTATGACCTCCCATCAGGAAATAGAAAGCTGCAGAGATTGGCTGTGAGACGCTCTAAGACAGACAACCTACGTCTCCAGCAAGGGCAAAGAGAGTGCAGCAAAGTGATTTATTAATTTGTGTGTTGACTTTTATGCTCCTCCTGTTCTGTGATCTACTTTTCATTTTACTACGTGCGCCCTTGTGTGTGTGTTGCGGCTGAAATGACAACATAAAGACGCCGGTATTGTTTACTGTTACCATGGAAGTCTTTTCCTGAAAGCTTTTTCTGTTACCATTTTTAAAAGTGACAACACTTTCAACAAGTTGTACACTAAGTAGTCAAATCCCAGGACTAACTGGCTCTGAGCTGCACAACAAGAACATTGTGGTATTCTTATTTCTCATAAATCATCAGCTGATGAGTGACATATAGTCCTAATATTTAAGCCTGTTGTCAAGTGCATGATTAATGCCCTATACATGGTTCTTATTTTAAAATGAGGTTGTGGTTTCAACTTATTCATGAATACACTGTTAGATCTTACTTAGATCTGACAGTAACCGTTGTCATTTCAACAAGAAAAATTGCAAAGTATGAAGCATAAGTATGTTTTTATCTACCCAAAACCAAGCATCCATTGTTTCAAAAAAGATTTTTGAGTGGTAGTCTGTCACCACTGTCATTCTAGGCTGCATGTTCGAAAGGGGAGAATGGAAATTTGACAGGCGTAAAAACAATAGATAAGGAAGGGAGGCTTAACAAATGTGAATTGTGAGAAGCTTTTCAATCGCTATTTTCTGACATTTTATGAACCTAAAGTAGCTCTCCAGTCATTGATATTCCAGTGGATCAAAGTCACATATTGTTACCATGATAATATTGTCTTTCTACCTGAAAATGACTTACATGCAACTCTACATTATTTCCTACTATAGAATGTACAGATCAATGAAGTCCTCACCTCTCTCCCATTACCCCTCTGCTACGTGATGCAACTTGAGCACACCAGCTCACCTGCAACTCTCCTCAAACACTGTAATTATACTGTGCTATGCAATTACAAGTTAAAATACCCGAGGGAGTGATTCAGTCATACATGTTTGAACTAGAAACTCATTCTGAAGAAGAATAATGATACAAATACTTCACCTAGCAAGTTGACAGGATTGGTTCCTTAAGTTTGTTGAGTATTATACCCTGGAAGTCTCAGTTCATGTTTTGTCATGTCACCTGTACAGTGCAATTTCTAGGTGGGAATGCTCAGCCATAGTGCTGACTATTTATTTTGTTCATGATGAGTATTCAAGCATATAAAAAACACATGGACATGTTAACTGTATGAAAAATAGATTTTCACCAGACGGGATCTTTAATTAATAATTGATTACTTGGGAAGAAACCAAACTGAAAGATTCATCAATATTGAAAGTTGCAACAGTTGCACCTCTATTGTCAACACACTTGTAGATGTGTGCAACATATAGCAGGAGATTGAAAGAAAGCTCAAGACAGCACATCTGGTACACATATTCAAACAAATTGCTGCTCTCACTTACATAAACAAAGGGCACTGCAGTGACTGCGAGAACAGGAACAGGGACAGACAAATGGGTGACTGGGAGTGCAGACTTAAAGCATGCTGCACAACAACGAGTCAGGCCAAGTCCCCCGACCCCAGCCATGCTTTATTTTCATAACCCTCAGCCTTTTCCAAAACACCCTTCTCTCTGGCTTCATTTAGGTTTCTGCAACGTTTTTTTTTTCAATCTGAAGTTACAGCTGAAAGTGGAAGCCATCCAGTAAAAACAGAGAGTGTGTAAGTATGTCCATGTCGTCAGCAGGCTTGTATTCCACGCTTATTCCATGATTCAAAGCCACATAACCCACACTTCAGATAGTTGCCCACCAGAACTAATCCATCAGCTTGTTGGCTGTCAACATGTTGCCCTTCATAGGTAAAAGCATGCAACTGAACTCCCCCTTCCCAGCTCTCCCTGTCCCCCCTCACCCCTCCCAGGTGTTCCCATAACTCACCGGGCCTCAAATCCCACACGGGCATTCCTGAACTTCAGAGGCACATCGGCAGATGAGAGCCTGGATTTATGGCTTGCTGATGGACAGTGGAGAGGGAGTGGAGCGGGGGGGCTGGGAGGGCGATAGGGTCCACTTCAAAGAGGAGGAAGCGTTTGTTGTTGTTCTCTCCTATGCTCAGCAGTGCACACATATGCACAGCGCCGTCTCCCCCTCTGTACCTCTGACAGCTGGAGTGCTCACTCACTGGTTTACACACAGTTACACGCAGAGCCATCTTCTCTTTCATTTCATTTTTCGTATCGTGCATGAGCAGATACAGGTGGTGGCTTACACCTTTGAAGTTTGTCTCTCTCCCTCTCACACATCAACAGGCACACAACTATGACAGAAATGACTTTTATTTTTCATAATATCAAAGGTGACCCTTCAAAGATTACCTCTGAGCTTATTTCACTGCACCTGCATGAAATATTGCTCTTTCATTTAAAAAACCCACCTCGTTCTGTGCTGTTAGAATTTGTTTTTGTGACTTTGCATAAAACACAATAGGTCACAGACTAATGTGCGGGTGTGTTTGTGTTTGAGTGTGAGCACACCCGCCGTTCCAGACCCGATAGTGTTACATTGCTGGGGCCTGTGGTGTGTGAAGTTGATGGATGTGTGGAGTAGTGTCGTTCCTCCGAGCGGATGTGTAATGAACCCTGCTTTGCCTCTGTAACATTTGGGCTGATTGATTACAAACAAAGGCCATTTAACATGCAGGGGCCCTGCCTCTTAACAATGCAACATAGCCTCACAGATGAGATTACACATATAGCATGAGTAAAGACACCCTGCTTTTGTCCACAGCGTGCTGCTTTTTAAATTAAAACTGTGCTGTTATCAAGCTTTCCTTCCACCCACATGAGTGTAACCACCCAAGATGAGAATGAAGCTGCTTGATGATTCATGTTCAATTTTCTTATCCTTATACAGCAGTTCTTGAAATCCACTGTTCATTTTTATGCAAGAGAGCATACTGAAGTGTATTTTTGTTGCTGCTTTAAATGACTAAATTGCCTCTCTTTTATTTCCTTTTCTCATTCACCCCCGCCCTTCCTTTTCTATCCAGACACTTGCTAAGATTTTCCTCTTTGAGTTTCCAAACTTTACTCATGTTTTAAGTGGAGAGCTAATGGAACTTGTGGCTGTTATTCCCAGTAACCAGGGCGATTGCAAAGGCTCCAGTCCTCCTGCTGCTTAATCAGACCACTGTTTGTTCACTCTTCCTCCTCTCACGGTCTGGTCTGCCAACTAAAACCAGCAAGGCATTAATGAAAACTAAAATCTGCACCTTTCTTAAAAGGTATAATATGCATTTACATATGCATATACATATGTGTATTCCTCTATGTATTCTCTCACATTGTTTTTCATCACTACCCCATGCAGGGAGCCTATCTAACCTGCTTCATTTCAGTCAGGCAGGGGAGCTACAAAAGTCTGATGCTAGATGTGTGTGCACGATGTGAGTGTTGTGCTGGCCCTGAAGTGACACAGAGAGGGTATAAATAGAGCAGGCCCACAGATCACTGTGCCAGACAGAATGTGGCATCTGCTGTGCTGGGAGTGCAAAGTGTTTGAGAGCCTCTAAACTCCTCTCCATTTCTCTTCCCTCCTCTCTCCCTCTCTCATCTTTCTTCCTCTGGTGTACTCCTGTCTGTCGACCCCCTTCCTCTCTCCCTTTCTCTCTCCCTCTTTAATTTTGTCATCTTCCTGTTTCCACTTCCTATTATTCCTCTTTCTCTCTTTGTGTCTTTCCTTCAGTCTCTGCCCCCCCTCTGTCTCATTTTCCTTTTGCCCTCCCCCCTTCTCACATATTGCCACACATCTGCTGCCATGTGTTGAGCGTTGTGAAGCAGCCCCATTTTCAATTTAGGCTATAAGATCCTATTTCTAAACACACAGAGGGAACTGGAGAGGGGGAAAAGAGAGAGACAGCAACAGAGGAAGTAGAAAATAAAAAAGCAGTGGCCCTGCAGTTGTTAACATCAAAGCCCTGATTTCATATTTACTACAGTTTAAAGATTCCTCTGCTGCGATGCTACACATGTTCCATGTAAAAAAGAATTTAATCCCATGGGATTACGTGATGTACTTGCGAGGCAATCTTGAGCAAGACGGGCTACTCGGTAAGCACGGGAGTTAAAAGCAAAGTCATTGTGATTCTCTGCAGGCTACTTCCCGCAGAGTCGATTATCAATCCTACTGATTTAGCAATTAATTTCCCTGCTCACAGTAAAACCATTACAAAGTGAAGGTAACCCCTCTGCACCTTCTTCGCTACATGATGTAATGAACTGTAGAATATTACAACTCATTCATACTTTACTGTCACATTCCCCCTATACACACACACAACATAAAAATTCAATTAATAATGATTTCCTTGTAGTGGCTGTTTACTTGCTGTATTCATTCATATATATTTTTATTTATTTCCCAGAAGCACACCACTTAATCTCATAATCTGCTTTTGCTGTAACTAGTGTTGTATTCCCTCAAAGACAGGAGGACAAACAGGCCGCGAAAACAAGCCAGATGCGCACATGCACATTTGCAGTGTCAGCCAAATTAATAAGCAGCTTAACTGTATTTAGATTTTCATTTTTTAAAATGATTCATCCATTCTTTCTACCTTGCTCCATTCTTTTTTTCTTTTTCACCCTATATCCTTCTCCTCAACTATCTCCCCACTTTGTGACAGGTAGTCTTCTGCGCTTTCTAGCTGACTCGGCACTATGTCAACCCTCCCCCCGGCAATCCAGTAATTGTTTTAAGAGTTGATATTGGACAGTGGCAGGGGGAGACTTGCAGCAAGAAAGGGAGCTAAAGGGAGGAGCTGCCATCAGGAAGATGGGGGACTGTCCAACCGTCAGTCAGAGAACAGCGGCAGGTCATCTTTTCATCGTTTTGTTTGCTCGCGGGCAGTGTTCTCGCTTGTGAAGACGAAATTCAATCTTCATCCTTTCACTCACTGTTTTTCTCTCTCCTCTACATCACCCCACCCTTTTTGCTGAAACTATTCTCTGCTTCCATTCTCCTTCGAATCCACTCTTCCCTTTTTCTTGCTCCTCTTCCCTGTCTCTCTTTCTTCTTCTTTTCTCACCATTCTGTCAGTCACATCAGCACAAACACACACAAAAGACTCCCCTTCATTTCGTTGGCCTCGGGCATAGCTGTTTGAGCGAACATTGCATGAATCTCTTTCACCTTTAAATCTGTAATTACCTCTGTGATTGAGCCAAATGTAGTCTCACTCCCCCAGCCTCCCCCATCACCCAATTTTCCTCACTGTCAGTGAAAAGGAATAAGCTTTATGTTGCTGCCTTTTGACTGGCAGGTGCAGTGTTACTGTAGTTTGCGATCAATGCTCGACTCTGATTAAAGGGCGCAAATTATATGACTTAGAAGGCCAAGCTCAACATAAGAAGATAATGGGGGGTCTGACATGTTGAAAAGCTTTCTTTTAAAGACTGGTTTTCAGGTTTCTTGGGGAAATCTCTTTTCCAAACAAGAATTATGTGGAAACTCTTAGATCATCATGCACACAATTTTAATTGACTTGGCAGACAATTAGGGTATTTTTTGCACACTCACCTTAGAAGTGTCTCTCTGTCAGTATCTTGTAATTTGAATCCAAGACAATAAAGCATGAGCCCCAGAGGACGCCATCCAAGGATTTGGAAGGTTCGAAGGCTCTTGGCATGAGTATCGGTCCAGAGAAGCTTCCAGGGCCTCATCGGTGCCAGGACGCCATACGTCAGGGGGTACAGAGGAGCATTGTGACCCGGCGCCCACATTCGGGGGCCTGCTGAGAGGGAGTACAGAGAAAAACACTGAATGTCATTGTTATATAGTGCCAGTTATCTGCTCTGTGTCCTCAGCTATGATGTCATGGCAGACAGCAGTCCAGCTGTGGGCAAGCATGCATGACTGTTGAAAAAGGTCATTAATCTTACCATTGCATGTTCACTGACTTGAATATTCTCAAGTGTATGCTACATCTGATGTTAGCCGTATTTGTATTCACACATCTCTTCCTCACTTTCAAAGTTTTGGATATCAGTGATCTAAAAATACAAGTGTTATGCTCTCTGCTCTGCAGAGTGTGTGACTCAGCGGCAAGTCCACCCTTGTCTGCCACGGATGACGCACAGACGTAGCAAGAAAATGAGCATGCTGTGAGTAAAGCTGAGATAGAACAACTTTAGACAAACATCCCTTTGTGTTTGACTCAATGTTTGCTACAGAGGATATTAATCTGTATCCAAATGATCCTAACCAGATTAGGCCAGGGGTGCTTAATTAAACTGAGAATCTTCTGTCTTCTTTCTCTGAATCTTCTATTCAGAGAATGAATAAAGTCCTGACATTACAAATATTTAAAAACATCATGTGGTGGAAAACAGAGTGCCTAAAAAAGTATTCACCACGTTTGGAAGTTTTCCCCTTTTATTGCTTTTCAACATTGAAGTACACTGAATATTGTTTAGCTTTTTGACAAGACTTTACAAAAAACACCTCTTACATGTCAAAGTGAGAACAGATTTACACAAAGTAATGCCAACTAAGTATAATTTAAAATATGACAAGTATTCAATCCCCATAAAGTGACTGATTGTATTCAACACGGATGCAGCCAATTTGTACTGCAAGTCACACAATTAGTAAAATTAAGATCATCTGAGTGCACTGAATGTTTCTCAAGTGATTGTAACATACAGACACCTATATTTGGAACATCCAGTCACTGGTGGATCAGTACTCCTGGCTATAACTACAACATGAAGACAAAAGAACACTAAAAATTTCAGTCACTGAATATCCTTTGGAGTATAGTTCAATCTATCAAGAAGAACTGGAAAAAATATATGGCACATGCATAAATCTGCCTAGAATAGGCCATCCTCAAAAACTCAATGACTGTGTGAGATAGAGACAAGTGAGAGAGGCCACCAAGACTCCTATGACTACTCTGAGGGTGTTACAAGCTTCAGTTGCTGAGGTGGGAGAGACTGTGTATACAGCAACAGTTTCCCAGGTTCTTCACCAGTCAAAGCTTTAAGGGAGAGTGACAAAGAGAAAGCCACTGTTTAAAAAAATCACATATTAAATCTCAACTAGAATTCACCAGAAGGTATGTGGGGGACTCTGAAGTGTACTGGAAAAAGTTTCTTCGGTCTGATGAGACCAAAATCAAGCTTTTTAGTCATCAGACTAAATGCTATGTTTGGCAGACACCAAACTCTGCACTAAATATTGACCAAGTATTGGCCTGGCCGATTATTGGGGCTGATATTCAGCAATTTCCCGAATATTGGTCTTGTTATTGACTGATTATCAATAAAATAAATTCAATGTTCAATTCTGGCTCTGATGCAGTGGGTTCTTTCTACTTATTGTGTAGTCTCAAACAATTCCCTGCCCACAGCGCTACCTGATTAGCTACATGTCACCAGTAACAACCAATCAACACTGAAAGCTATTTTTTACAGATAGGGACAGACAAGCACATTTTAGGGCGTGGCTTTGTTTCACAGGTGAGGCAGCAGATACTGCTGAAGTTGTATGAAAAACCAAAATCTTACAGTAGCATGCACCATTTCAGTTACACTTAAAATGTCTGAACCATTTACTTGTTGATGTCAGTGCAACTCGAACTCATTTTGCTGACAGTGCTAGATTTTAGCCATTACTAAGAGGTTTGGTCTGCCTCTTAGCCCGTGGCTAACGTTATCCGGAGCACCCCTGAGCACTCTAAAGCAAGATTAACTTTAGCAATGTGATCTTACCGACAGACACAATCTGCAAAAACTGAACAAGAAACACAGCCATCGCCACAAATCAGGAAATCAACTCCATTTACAGTGGCTAAGGCTAAGCTAGCAGCTCGCGGCTATATTAGAGGGCAGCCACAGACTACCCCGAAGCAGTGTCTTGAAAACAAACAAATAATGCTTCAAGATATTGGCCTAAGTGGACAATAACAGTGACAGAACAGTGAAATATTAACATTGTGGTGGCAACATATTGATGTAGGGATGTTTCTCTGCAGCAGGCCTTGGAAGGCTTGTGAAGGTAAAGGGTGAAGTAAATACAGCAAAGTAAAAGAAAACACCTGGAGGACAACCTGATGCAGTCTGCAAGGGAACAACGATTTTGGAGAGGTTTTGTTTTCCAGCAAGACGATGACCCAAAGCATTCAGCCAAAGCTACACAAAAATGGTTTAAAGACAACAAGGTGAATGTTGTAGAGCGCCAGGGTCAGAGCCCAGACGTCATTTGAGAATTTGTGGCTGCAATTAGAAAGGACTGTTTACTCACAATCCCTTTGCAACCTGTCAGAGCTTGAGCAGTTTTGCAAAGAAGAATGGGGTAAAATTGCAGTGTCCAGATGTGAAAGGCTGACTGAAACCTATCCACTCAGGCTCAATGCTGTAATGGTGTCCAAATGTGCGTCTACAAAATACTAACTTACAGGGGGGTTCCACTGAAAAAAAGCCAAATTATACTGACCACGATTCAAAGTTGAAAAGCAATAAAAGGGGAAAACTTCCAAGAGGACTTTTTTATAGGCACTATATTTTTTTCTCAGTTGCACCATTACATAGGTCTGCCTGATTCCACCAAGTTGACAGCGCACTGAACACCTGTGCTTTGTACTATTTTTGTGGCAGCTGGCGGTGGAGGCCAAATCATACATCATTATGCATATAAAACAACCACCAGGATTTTCCCCCTGAACCATGAGTCACAATAAATAGAGACAACACCTGGCACTAGCAGTTTATTTGTGCTACCATATATTGACATTTGGACTGCGGTACTGCAGATTCACACCTATCATTCACTGACAACAGTATTTCCTTACGACATGGAGCTCTGTTCTCACAGTCCATCACTAAAATCTCTCTTTTGGGCGTAAATCCAAAATTAAGTTCAAGGACGGTCACCACTTAAGATAACAACTTCAGTCTATACACAGATCACCTTTTCAGCCTTGGAAATTGCGTTTCTGTTCCCTTTCCTCAGCCAACAGACCTTACCTGTAGATAATGTACATAAAAAATCAGTATTTGTATAAATGGTAATTTATTAATTTATAAAGTGTGACTGTAACATTTTTTTTAACTTTATTTATATCATCTGACAGGAGTGATCAAAGATACAACCAGAAGCTTGCCAGAAGATTGACCTTCCCATGTGCTGAACATAAATAAGTAAAAATGAACATAAAAAAGTTAAAATCTTATTTCTCACAGGGTATTTTAAGGTAATACTCAGTTCCACATTTATGCTGAGACCAGACCAGATGCAATATGCTGTCGTATTGATGTTTCTGCGAGAACTGGTTTCGTCAGTTACTTTATGTGAGCTAAGAGAAACTGAACATGATACCATATGGCATCAAAACTTTTACTTTTGATGAAAGCAGAATAATCTGGTGAAGGTGTGTCTGCTTGCCTGGCGCTTCACTGACTCCCAACTGTTGCTCAAGCTAAGTTATATGCTCAAAACAAATATATTTAAAAAAGGTTAATCCATCTACACGGCTTGAAACTTCCTTCCATGTGTAACCAAAGAATGAAAGGACTACTGATGTATGATACTTTTCAAATTGCTTCAGGAATACAAGCCTAATCTTAATTGCTTCCACACACTGAACTGTGCAGCGAGAATTCAAAGTCATCATATTAGCTGAGCTGGATGTTTGATTCTGAACAACGTTATTACCGTCACCCCTCGAGCAAAAGCGGACCAATAGGAAACTGCTGGCTGCACATCACTGCTCGACGACTAGTGGTGTAAGACAGTTACTGTGGTCGCGGAATGTGTGTAAGAGGCTGATAAGAGCAGCGTTTGGATCAAATGGGGGGTAGGTGAGGGAATATGCGCCAAGGCAAAGATAGCGTTTCACCAGTTCGTCTGCATTGTGTGCTTGTCATACATTGCACATGTACACACGAGATATCGAGATATTCTTCATGAGAAAGATAATGAAAAGAAGAATGTGAACAATCTACTTAAATGACAATTTAATAAGCTTACGTGAATTATAGAAAAATGCTTGTTCCCTCTGTATTATCTAAAAAATAATTTATAGTCACAATTTAAGTTGTTTCATTGCTAATATACACAAATCCAAAGAGTTCCAATTCAGTATTTTACATAACCAAAGTAGTCCAAAGTAGAACATGGGCTTTTACAAACAGAGGTGAGGCAGGATTCGCATGGTATTGTTAAATAAATGGAAGATTGTGACTAATGTGGTACCATCTGTGAAGGGGTAAATTGCATATAACGGCCAATGAAAACAAAAGTAAACCTTCTGATCCTCACTAAGAGCACTGACGAAACATATTACCACCTTAAAACAGACCCACAATATCAACTGTATATGCATGTGTCTTCATCTCTGAGGCGTAAATTTCAGCAATAGAGGTGTGAGAAAACACACCTCTATTGCTGTAACAACAATCAGATTCAGCTGGCTTACATGAAATGGCTTTTTATTTACTCTTACTCAGTAACCTTAGTATGTTTACTTCCGTGTTGCCTAATATATGTTTTCTCCTAGTCAATGAGAGAAAGACATTAAAAGCAAGAGAGAGCAAGAGAGATAGAGAGAGACCCTGTGGCAGGAGACAGTGAGAGTTGGTGCTTTGCATGATAAATTTGATAATGCACTCTGGACATATTTATGATAGCAAGTCCATTCAAAAGACTGTGAAATAGAGGCTGCAATGTAAGAGTGTAAAATGATGATCTTAGTTCCGAGACTTTATAGGCTTAGGTTAAGTTGGGGAAAGCACAAATAGGATCTTTTGAACTTGCTAGTATTTCAAAAAGCATTTTACAATGAGGATTTTATTTACCCTTTCAAAATAAATGGCTCTGGCTGTCACTGATGCATATATGCTGCATATTAAATTATAAAGAATTACTCATTAATCACAGCTGAGGCCTTGTAATCGCATATATACATTCAATGGATTTCAGTGGGAGTGCATTAACCTCTCAGCATGAAACAGCATCAAAAAATACAGCCTCCAAAATTATCATTAACACCTCTCTTAAACAGCCTTTATAGTTGCAGGATTAATTTCAGGACTGGTGTATTAGGCTAAATTTTTTGCTAATGCAGTCTTTATACCAGCTAATGTATTTTGAATGGCATTAAAGAGCTTGACAATTATCGCACTGAACAGAATAAAAATAATGCTAGCATTAAGGTAACGTTGTGTTCCTTTGTACCTTGAAATGCGTCAGCAAGCTGAACATGTTTTAAGGAAATATTTGTATTCATGAGGGGTATTGTAAGATCATGATTGTACAATGTCTTGGAAGACACGATTTCTAGAAAATGCTGCTCTTTATCTGTGTCCCTCATATGTGCGCTTCTTGCACAAATTGCGCTTTTTTCTTCTTCTTCCCTTACCTGTATCTCATTCCTCACTGCATCTGATCAGTCTTGACAGCTGTCGTTCCCGTGACATGCCCTACAAACACAACAAACACACACACACACACACACACACACACACACACACAAAGAAAGCAAATATTACTGAGTGAACACCAGTGGTATATCTCGTAAAGCAGCATTACCAATTTAGCTGTACAACTGCACCTGAGTAAAAACCCAAGACATTTTTCAGCTAAACCAGATTTGAAAGGGTTAAAGGTTTCATCTGCTATTTATCCTGCTTCAGGAGACAGGTTTTAAGGAATCTACGAACGACTGTGCACAAAACGGCATATTGATTCTGTTTTATATTTTCCAGCTATGACAGGTTGAGAGAGTTGTGGAAAAAGGCAAGAGCATCCAGAGAACAATCCAGGGGGCAAATAAGGAGCTGGGAGACAGAATGAAATATCAACAGATAAAGTAGCAGAGAGAGAGAGAAAAGAAGGAAGAGATGCTAACTCACTTCAAGAATTGCTCCTGTGACAGGCTGCTGCTGTTGCACTGAAGGACATTTCATCTTAAGACCAACGACTGACCTCATGCCAATAAAACAATGTTAAAACTGAGGCATTAGGTAAGTGTTTTCCGTCTGCTCTGCGTGTGTGCCAAAGCTCCCTCCTTCACTCTTGGCTGGCATTTCTGAGAGCTTGATGTACTTTGCATTGCCAGCATTCATGCCCAGGCTTTTTCTGAGCTGCAGAAACATAATTTAGGTAAACAAATTTAGCTCCTATTGCGTGTCACATTTTGTTTCGCTAGAGTTCCCGGGTAGAGGGAAAAAACTGATCACCGTGCCCATGACCACATATTGTATTTTTATTGAGTGCTTATTCTAATGAATTGTAAGTCAATGAGCCTTTTAATTGTTTTCAGTTTACCACAGAAAGCAAGATGATGTTGTCTTTTAACGTGCAGCAAAATTTAATGCATTGAAAGACTTTAAAGTCAGATCACCATGTAAAGGTGGCCTATGTGATTGTAATCTAACACACCTTATGTCAAATTCAGTGATTACGTCATGGTCTGCTAGCTGTCTGTTCTCTAGAATTGCAGACTCCACATTTAACTTCACACTGACCATGCTGTGTGGTTCAGCGGTACAAGACAATATAGAATTTGATAGATCTTGCTGTGAAGTGAGTGGCAAAACCATTTGCACTTTCAGTTACAAGTCAGCTACAACCCATACATCTGTTATGATTAAGTGCCCTCCAGTTACACTGTTTCAACTTCTCTCATTATATCAGCATGGCTTCAGCAAGTCTCATGCCAAGGCAAATTAGATTTTGCCAGTTAAATATGCTCTCATTGAGTCATCCTTTCTGTTTATAGTCTTATGATGAATCTTTTCTGGTGGCAATCTTTCTATAAGAGCGATCCTCTTCAAAGCAGCTCAAAGACTTTGGCAAAAACAGCATCATCATCCATATCAAGTGGATACTGGAGGACTTCTTGGAAAAGGCTTTATGGTTATTTATGGCGTGCCATTCAAATCTGACTAACAGTCAACAATTATTTGCCAAATACTGCTTGTGTGAAGCCCAGCTCAATAGCCTTTTTAGATCTCTCTACAGAGAACAGCTTGTTTTTCCTCATCTCTGTATCTCTCTCCAGACCTCTAATCCCGCTCCATTGTCTCGCAGTGCTGCTTTATGGAGGGTAAGGACATGAACAGAAGAGAAAGCAGACATCATAATTAGAAACTCCCCATTAACACGACTGTTAAAATTCCCAATTTGCACACTCATCCAGCTGAACCTTTTCCTGCACTTGTATAATAAAATCTATTTGGACTTGCAGCTGCCACTCATTTTTGCTGTAATTTCGGACAAATTTATGTATGAGCAATGCCTGCCATTTCAATGCATTTTGTATAAGCACACATTGTTTCTGCTCATTTTGCCTAATCCTCTAGGGAAACTGCAGAAGTTTCTTCTCATCCTCTAGCCCTAGTTAGAGCTGTTGTTTACCAACAGTAACAATACTACACTGTACAGTGCTAAGCATTAAGAAAAGACTCTAAAATAAAACTATTTTTTTAGCAAAATGTACTAGTATCAAGAGGAAAAGTGCTCTGATGCATTAATGTAGAAGAAGCATTGTTCATGTTTGCTTAAGTACAATGTTTGAGTAAATATGTTTACACTGAAAAACTTTTCATTTAACAATACCTGATTTTTTAAGGCATATACAGTACACGAGAGCTATTTTGTGAAGTGTTTTGGGAAAAGTCTCTCGAAATAAATCTTCATACATGTTTGAATCAAGTTGGACAGACAAAAGGCAAATTACAGTACTATCCTACTATACTGACCAGGCTTGTTGATGACTTAATGTGTTTCATCTGTCTGAAAAAGTTTTCACAATCATTTTTGATAAACAAATATGTTTATGCAACAAACTTATGCCAGATAAAGAAACATTTGGTGTTCATAATACAGTGCACTTCATGCTTTAGCATTTTCTACTATTTAACATGGTTCAGGAGGAACCATGTGCACTTCTCTCTGAAGAGACCTGCCGCAAAGGTAGCAAAGGAATTACTTGCTAGTGCAAAATATTTCTAGTCACATGCAATGGAAAAACGGCTTTTAGCTTTTCTGCTGTACAACTCTGGATCATTTTGCGGCAAGAATTGAAGCCTGGTGCAACAGTTCCTGTACATCAGTTTAAATTCATGACCACAGACTGCTACATACTGCTTTTGATGCAAGTGTTTTTTAACTGTGCTCTCTTGTTTCTTTTCTGTTTGATTGTTACCTATTAATTCTTTTTGGACTGTCCTCTTGTCATTATCATAAATGAGGGAGTGTCCTCTCCTCAAAGATTCCTCGAGATTAAAATAAAAGTTGACTAAAGGCGGCTTGGTGATTTAGTAAAGTAGCATGTAAGCTTAGCTTTAAATGTGTTTGCTGCTTCAACTCACGTGAAATCTGCTGACTTTGGTTTCATGTCTCTCAACCAGAAATTCCAAGTCAAATTTCAAGCTGAATGTAAATATTATAAGTCTACTCCCTTTTAAAAAGTCTGCAGGCTTGATGACTATATGAGGAGTAGCTTTATGCTAGCAGACTTTAAGATTTTGGTTAATGAACATTTTGTGCTTGTGGAAAAATATCCACAACCCAGCTAGCACAGAACATTCCCACAACACTGGCTAACAATTATCTCAACTAAGTTTTATTCTATTGTTCAGTTTATCATTTTTAAACATTGTTCCCATGAGGTTAAATATTAAGTAAGACAGAATGTTTTAACATTCAGAAGATGTGGAAGGAGTATTTTCAAAGGACAATTCAAAAAAATGATTTACAGATCGAGGCCACAGACAAGGTTTTATACAACGTTGCTGTAAGTGAACACTGACAAAGGTGAAATATTTTTCCTGCAATTTTCTGAGGATGTTTTGGGGAAATACTTCACACAATACTCTTCTATTCCTGTGATGACAGAGAAAGGACATCCTCAATTCAACATACAAAAAAAATGTTATTGAGGCTTCAGATGACAGAATCTAGCAATGTGAAATATCAACATAACATTCTTCTATAAAACCTTTCCACAATGTTTCATTAGAACAAGTCAACATTACACAATATGTTAGCACCAAACAGTTTTAGAATGGATTTAGAGAACATTATCCTACCTAAATAAAGAACAGTCTGGGAATAAATAAATAAGCCACAGAAACATCACTAGAACTTTGCAGAACTTTCTCAGAGTGTATCTGACTTAAAAAAAACTATCTGGAAATATGGAAACAATAATATGCCCTGTGAAGTTATGCCAACACCATGTTGTGTTGCAATGCCTTACATGTAACAACAAAGCAGCAATTTAATATTCAACTGCTTATTTATTTTTAATTATAAATGCTTTTGTTTCAGTCCTCACTTTTATGCTATTGCACTTGTTTATTTTGAGCTAATTCAATAAACAAACAAGACCAAATCCTTCCTTGTGTCAAGGGCAAGTAAACTTGTTTTGGGGGAGGGAAACAGAAAAAAAAAAGATTGAAAAGAAAAAAGAAACTATATTGACGTTGTATGAGAAGCAGAGACAGGCTTCTGGTGAGCCTCTGTGGTGCACAGGAAATTATTTTCATCCTTTCACTGGCAGTAAGACAGAAACTGCAGAGCAGAAGCGGCTTTTGGTTTATTTTCAAGCTAGCTAACCGGCGCTAGCTAACGCGCTAGCTGAAAAAAACGGAGCTAACAGCTAATTAATTAATGGCACACGGTGGCTTATTTTATTTTAACGTTGCAAGTGTGAGAGTGTCTTATTTCTACCTGCCTCTAGTTGGAGTTTCTCTGCATTTCTTGTGCCTGTCAGACTAGTTTTCTCTCTCCAGCCTCTGTGTGTCTCTGCCGCTCCCGAACACACAGAAGAGACTACAAGCAGGACGTAGAAGAAAAAAAGAAGACGCAGACAGCAGCTGATGAAAATAAGGAAGTAAACGCTGTCGGTACGGGAGCTTGGGTCCCCATTTTTTACTGCTGTAAAGTGAAAACACATCAGTCGACAAGCTCGGTAATAGAATTCCAGGTACGACGGTTGTTGCTAAGGAAGTTAGCCGTAAAGCTAATTCTCCCACATTTTCTCCAAAACAAGCCCCAGACAGGAAAGAGAAAAAAGCAAAAACAAAACAAAACAAGAGGTGGACAGGAAGACACAGACGAGTAAGTACACACTGCAAGTAGTAGGAGACTGTCCTGCAGGATGAGGTGTGTGTGTTTGTGTGAGTCAGGCAGAGAAATGGTGGGGGGGGAGGTCGAGATTTCTCTGCAGTACAGCACTTTTTCACTCGGCTGTTTGTGCCAGCAGTGTGAGAAAGAGCACAAACACAACTCAAGAGAGGAGAAACAAGAAGTGAAGATACTATAAAAAGTGCATGTGTGTCCTAGAGTCAGCTTTACTGGTTCAGAGTGGACAGAAAGACAAATGACTAATAAAACATGAAAAGGTTAGGGTTTTATGACATTACAAGCAAGAGCAAGAGACTGGCTGCAGGGTACAAACTCAGCACTTTCTGTTCAACTGTTAAACAAAGTGAGCCTACACAAAGGCAGCTCAGTGACTATAAATGAGCTCTTCCTGTTTACTGCACTTGCGCAATCATGCTGTTCTTGTGTGTGCCTCAGTTTATAGTGAGGCACTGGGTGTTATTTCCTGTGGACTTGGGCTCATCTGCCATGGAAATGTTATATCAGAGGGGATTAGTCCAGAGAATCTTGGACTTTCCCTTGTGCAAATATAAACTATTCACAGAAGGTCACAGCTATTTATAACCTGTCCTCTGCTCACTGTGTGTTCCCTATTACTTCTCTGATCCCTAGAATTTTTAATCAGCCGCCATGGACCACAAAGGGGAAGAACCAGTGGGGCTGAAACACGAAGAGTTGCCACAGATGGACGGTTCGTGCGACGCGTGCGAGCCTGATGAGGCCCAGCCAGCGACACAAGTGTGCCACACCTGCAGCTTCGCCTTCTGCCCAGTTCATGCTGACAGACATGCCAGCAACACGCGTCACGTGTTGATGCCTTACAACTATGACGGAACAGAGGCTAATGGTCTTGGCACAAAAAGGGACTCCAGAGTTGGGGGCGAGGATGAGGCCAGAGCAGAGGGAGCAGCTGAAGTTGGTTCAAATCAGGGCATGTTACCACTTGGAGGGGCAATGGCTCATGGTGATGAGAGTGGCAATGCTGAGGACGGGGAAGCAGCCCAGAATTCGCCACCTCTGGAAGCTGAGCTGGGCGAAGGAGCTGAGGGTGCAGAGGCCGGACCGGAGGCCATGCCTGCCGGAGAAGCTGGGAAGAAGGACTCTGTGACAGTAGAGAGGCTCCGCTGCAAGGAGCATGGACAGGAAGGCTCCCTCTACTGTAAACAGGATGAAAAGATAATCTGTGTGGTATGTGCTGTGCAGGGTGAGCACAGGGAACATGAGATCATCACTCTGCATGAGGCCTACGTGTGGCAGAAGGTGAGTGTCACAGTCAGAACATGACAGGTTTATATACGGCAGACCTCTAGTGGGTGATTTATTGTATGCTCTTTATTGCACCAATAACTATGGCATGCTCTGCAACATCTGCAGCTCAGCAACATAATGTATGCAAAGCGTCACCTATCTAGTTTGCATTTCTAATTCAGTATTAAGTAGTATGCCAATAGCTGTAGGCCCTGTAGTCTTTAAGTCAACTCACAAGGGCTCTGTAAAGTGCTCTTTGTAATATTTTAAACATAACAATGTCTCATGATCACCCACATGACTTCATTAATAAATTAATTCAATTATAGAGCCACATAAATAATTTCTTTGAAAACTGTGAAGTGGAAATGAAACGTTATGAATATACCCCAGTGTCCGTTTGGCTTGGCGCCAATTATGGCTTCCCCCTTCTTCCATTTTCCCTGATGGCTTTTTTTCCTTCAAGCCTATTTAATAGGTCCAGTGAGTCACCAGTTGTTCAGCGCAGAATTGCATTCGGTCCAATAAGCTGGGTTAATGTGCTGGATTTTGAGAATATCTCCATCAATAGTATGGGTTCAGTTATGCAGAGCGCAGTGTTTGTGATGAATATAGAACCATTTCGAGTTGGATTTTCAGCACACTGAGCACATTTGGACTGTGTTGTTAACAGGGGAGTGATATGATCGGAAACCAGGGCTTAGTTTTGGAATAATATTTTTGAACCACCAAAGTTTTTGTCTGTGAACACTGAAATAAACAGAATTAGAGAATCTCAGCTAGGGCTTCATTTGAAAATTGCCACACAAAGCCATTACAATCAACTGTGTAGAACTGCAGTGTTGTATTCTGCCCTGTGGCTATACATCTGAAAAACAAAAGTAGAGCAGCACATTTCACTGGCTTACCCTTACATCACGGCCACATATGGATTGGCAAGAGACAAAAAGGGTCACGTAAATAGCCCAAGGCCACATTATTTACTCTAAATCTAGCCAAGCTTTTACCCTGCTTCCTGAATCAGCTTATTCATTAGGAATCATTTTTCTGTAATAGTAGTATTATAATAGTAGAATTTACTTTGCATTAAGGATGTCAAACTTGTGAAATTGCAGCATGTGATTGATGGGTCAGCTGTCAATTAGTAGCATGTTTTTTCTTATGTGTAAACGTCTCATAAAAGCATGACTTCAGAAATATTGTCATATTATCAATACTAAGATGTTCAGTCTAAAACATTCTACTGTTTGCTTTTGTCAGTTTTTCCCTTATAGAAGCTAGTTATTAAATCAGTTTGTTGCTCTTTCAAATTATTTATTGCTTAATACTAACAAATATTTACCTAACTTGGTGTTTGTGTTATTGTTTGAGTTGCACAGAAAGAATCTCTACGTGTGTGCTGTGTTTTTTTTAGTGGCATGCTCTGTTGTGTTTACTCCTTGTTTGTCTTCTCTACGTGCAGAGCAGGCAGGGTTATGACCTGCTGGGCTGCACACAACAGATGGCTGAGAAGATCAAGACTAAGTGGACCAACCCTGAGGTGAGTCAGAACTCCTGTGTACAGAACACTGAGTCGAATCGTAGCTCGAGCCATACAGTGAGAATTGCTTTCAGAAAACCTCCTCCAAAAGATGTGTAATTAGTTGTTTTTATTTGATAATGACTTGCTACCAACTCCCATCAATTTAAATGAAAATTGCTCTGCTGCAACAAAAGGTAAATTTGACATCTTTGCAAGGAATGACAGCACGCCGTGTGCATATTCTTTGCTTTTCATTATGTGATGGTGCCATTAAATTTGCTGATGATTGCCTTTCAAAGATACCTTTCAGTGAAGTGCCCAGATGCCAAATTCACTTTGCATCTCAGACAAAGCTGTTTACCAAACACATAGTGTAGTTATAATGAATGCAAGTGGCAGATAACGTAAATGTAGGAGGTTTATTTTTATACAAAAAAATCCTGGTTCTTTAACTTTTTTTAAAATGATCTAATTTACAATGGTAAGACAAATACATATCATAATCTTTATTAGCCTAAAATGTATGAATGTCTTTGTTAACTATTGCATTTTTCGCTTTGGCGACCCTACCTAGTGTAGGTATATAGTATATCACTTCCTTGAAGGTTTTTCTTTATATACCGATCAGACATGACATTATGACCACCTGCCTAATATTGTGTTGGTCCCTCTTATGTGGTCAAAGATACTCTGAATCATTGGCCATGGACAAGAGGACCTCTCAGGGTGTCTTATGGGGTCTGGCACCAGGACGCTGGCACTGGATCCTTTGGGTACTCTGGCTTGTGCAATGGGGCCTCTGTCAATCCAACTTGTTCAACTGCATCCTGTTGATGCTTGATCAGAATAGGGTGTAGGAAGTTTGGAGGTCAAATCAACATCTTGGGCCGTTGTCATGTTCCTTAATATGTTCCTCGATTGTTTGATGTTTTTTCCATGAGGTGGGGTGCATTTTCCTGTGAGGATAGGCCAGTGACATTTGGGATTTCCGTTTGCATGAGGGAGTGTGCTTGATCTGGGACAATGTTTATTTGGGTGTCTAAGTCTCATCAACACAGATGGCAAAATCCAAGGTTTTCCAGCAAAACAGCACATAGTACCAATATGATCAATGTTATTCTCTTCACCTGTCAGTGGTCATGATGTTGTGGCTGATCGGTGTAGATTGTGTGACCGTCTCCAAGTTTTTCTAAGTTGACTAATAGTCATTAGTTCAAGCCATTAGTTGACTAGCTGCTGTGTATTTATGATAATAATCTAATTCTATAAATACATGTTTTTGGTGGGCATCAGAAAATAAGAAAATAATTTGAGTTCCGAGGCTGAGACAGAATGTTATAAGTCGGGTGACATTGTTAACACAGGGATTTATTACATAGAAATAGTGAGAATGTGTTGGTAAACCCAGCATGAAGACTGACGTTTTGTTAATCCTGTAATACGTCTCATGTCAACAAAGTAAAACTAGTGAGTGCCTCCTCCTCAGTAAGTCGTCACAGAAACTATAAAACCCAATTTTAATGCTACCATCATTCTGTCAGTGACCCGCACCAGACCCTTGTCAAAAAAGACACTTGGCTGTCACATTGGTGGTCCAGTGGACTGTCAAAAATGAGAAGTCTAAACAGCCCTGCCTGTCTCTTTTCCTACCCTCTCTTTGTGCCTGCCATTCATGGGGCATATTTTTTGTTTTGTTGTTTTTATCCATACAGGGCAGTTTTTTAATATTTTCCTTTTCTGCATCAACCAACCAGTCAAATTTTGGTCCAAGTCTAAGTCTAACCTCATCATCTAATGTTAGTCTACTGTCAGGGGCCAGCATAATACATTTCAGTCATATCTATAGACATAATTAGGTCAAGCAGTCCCAGTCACCCAAGGCTTTCTGTGTGTGAATATATATTTATATTTTTAATCAGGGGTTTATTCCAAAACTCTAAATGAGGCTATTAACTAAGTAGACAGTGGCTAGGTTATTTTTGTAAAGCTCTTGTTAAATCTGGTTTCAAGACATAACAAGGTAAAAAAAAAAAAATAACCATAACTTATTTCTAATTCAATGAGTACAGCTTGAAGCAGTGCACTGGTATAGACACTGCAGTGGTAGAGACACAGCAGTGAAGAATGAGATTAAGAGGGATTAGAAGGAGATTATGTCGTATAGACATTATGTAGCAAACATGATAGCCAATCATTTCAATCCATACATTTGTCACGGCGCTTCCCGCCCCATGCACATTTTGTGCCTGTTGGGTTGGGTTTCTGCAGCTGTAATTCTATGTGAAGCACCGAATCGTCGTGTGATAACAGAGTCATGACTTTTTTAGGCTTCTTCAGCTGATGTTGCTTTCTTGACTCAGCACTTCTAAGCGAAGTCAGAGGTTGTATTTTTAAAGCAACTAGGATTTAGGCATTGTCACGGATAAAATAGAGAGGAATGCTGAGTGCTGAATACCCTCTAGCTGTTTTTAAATCCTTGCTGAATTTGTGGTGTATTATACACTGTGTTAAAATGTAATGGGGTTTCGAATGTTTTTAACCTCTTTATAAGTAAATGAGGTGGCAAAATATCCAAAATATAATTTCAATAACAAGTAGCAGTCCACCGCTAATATTCATTACACCCTCAAAATATTGCCATAATAATGAATCAATACATTAAAAAAGTTCAGATTTATACAAAACTGCTCTATTTCACTGCATTTTGTTTACTTATTTTTCACCTTTTCAATTTATTCATAAATGCTCACTCACACATCTATCAATACTCATTCCAACAAGGCTGACCTTTGTTTTAAACTGATGACAGTTGCATAGTAAAATCTTACTATTGGTGGTGTCTGTTGGAAAAAATGTCCATTCCATGGTAGATATGGAAGGATGGAGTACTGGCATTGATTTGTTTGTTCCACTCAGATTGTCTTAGTCATCATGTCATGATCTTAACTTTATTTCAGCATTTTTTCTGATCCTTCTCCTGGTTGCTGTCTAAAAAACAGGCTACGTCGTGCATTTTGCACGCAGTCACCTTTCTCTTGATGTCAACCAAAACAAAAGCTACTCAAACTGAATTTTCATGGCAAGTCAACCTTGAAAACAGTTGCTGTATTTCCATTACGGATGCCATAGGGCTGGCATGTTCTGCCACTGAAAATAAAACCTGACCACATGGAGTTACGGGTTGTGCAGTGAGAGATGCAGCAGTGAAAGGCAGGAATGGGAATGTACAGCTATGGTCTCGGGTATTTACCACTGAAAGTGGCTGCACCTGCTCTCTCTCAACAACCCCTACAGCCCCTGTTCAGCCTTATGCTCGGCTTTTATAACTATGTCAGAACCCATCGGAGGGCTATGGCACACAGGAGCATTGCTGAATACCTGCAGAGATGTGACCCAGGCACAGTGGCATAATGTAGAAGGTTAATTTGACTGGCCTGTGAGAGATAACACTTTTTCTGGCAGCCGGCACCTCACCCGAGTTCATGTCTATTATCATACTGAAATATCAATGCTGCCCCAAGGACTTCCTGGACATTTAGTCTTGTGCTGTTGTACTGTAGAGGTGCAGTGTGTCTGGTGAAAACCACTTACCTGCACACTCACAGGGCATTGCGTTAGAGACCATTATGTGGATTTGTCGGCATGTCCTCTCTGCACTCTCAAATGTCAGCGTTTCTTATGCATGACAGGCAACCACCAGAGTGACTGCTCCTGGTGAGGAAAGTTGTGTGTTTGTGAGTGTGTGCAAGGCAGAGGCAGAGAAAGAGGAGCTGGAGGAGGTTAAATTGCATGGTATTGATATCTTAAAAGGACTTCAGAGAGGCAGAGGTCTGAGCGACTGTCTGTAAGGAGGTGAGGCTTGGATGAAAAAATTTAACCCTTAGTTGGTGTTTGCTTATTAAATCTAGCCTGCTTAATTATGTATTAATTATGTACTTTGCCACAGGCACGAGGATTTTAATCTCTCAAACCTCATATTGTCATTCTCCACAGGGGAATGGAATATAATGCAAAAAACAGTGATGAGACTGCATACATATTAATGGAGGACCAGAGGCGTAGCATAACACAAGGTATCCGGAGTTGTCTGTCATTCACTAAGACAGTCAGCTGGTGTTACCTATCGTCAGAGAGCTGGAAATGATATGTGAAACATGTTGTGACTTCAGACCAGGACAGCAGGTAGTCAGCATATTTACCTCATCTCATGTTTTATTTACGCTTTACTTATTTGTGCTGCGCATAGTGTCATCTAAGACACACGCCGCCTGTGGAGCAGCTCTCTGCAGCTACAGAGAAGAGGAGTGTGATACCTGGAAGCAGCATAGCTGCATTAGCCCAGTCACAAATGTGTATGTGTGTGCAGGGGCAACATCCATTTTCTCTGCCTCATAAAATCTACAAGAGCAGCAGACACATTAAAGCTGTCTTAGGGAGCCAAGCCTGAGGAACAGACAGGAGAGGCATGAAAGGACTTGGCTGCTACTGTTAGGTTTATTCATCCTGCTTTTACTGGTCCTTCTCTACTTTATCCTTTACTTTCTCCTCTCCCTCTTTCTTCCCCCTTCACCCATTGCTTTTCAAGGCTGTCACTCCAGTTCTATCTCGTCAGTTTAATTGAATTACTTGGTATCATTCCCCAGAAAGTTTCTTGGCTGACATTGCTTCACTCAAAACCAATAAAAAGGTACTGGATATTGAAACTGTTATTATACAACCAAAGACCTTCTGTCTCATTTTTCCTCTTTTTTTAACTCTAGTACTCTCCCTTTTTATATTGCTTTATATGACTATTGTAGAGCTTGTGTTTTCAAATTAACTTTCTGTGTATTGCTGTGCTGTGTTAGAGGCTAAATTGGAAAATCTAATTTCTGGGAGAGATAAAACAGAGTGTGAGAGAAAGAGAGAGTAGTGCTCACTTGGAGCAGGGCCACTATTGCCAAGGGCAAGGACAGTTCAAATCCATTTACTCTTAATGTTCTATTAATGCTTTTTAGGCCTTTTTAAAAAAGCATCACACAAAACAGAGCTCTGAATAAGCAGCAGGGTCGGCTGTGATTTGGAATTCGATTGAAGGAAAGTTAACCATTTGAACTCTAGTGCTTCAAAAATGTGCTCTAAAAGTCAAGCTTAGCATTTTCACAGCCTTGATATCAAAAAGTATTATAGTATAGTATTAACAGAATTTTGTCTGTACCATTGTATCAACCAATACATTTTTAGGTCTTTGGCAATGTGTTCCGACAGAATAACTGTTTATTTAAGCTTTTGGAGCTGACTAGAAATTAAATTGCTTTTGTTCGCAAAAATCCATTTGTCATGATGGAGCCACTGAATTTCATATGCGGTGGAAAGGTTAAGATTAAAAGCTACAGCTGCTTTGATATTATTTAGAGCTGTTTTCATTTTACTTTTGTTTTTCATTGTAGCGTCCTGATGTCTCACCAAAGTAATGTGACTGTTGTTTTTACACAGATCTATTTTTTACTCTCACAGGCTTTGGTTTTGTTTTTTTCATCAGTGCTAATGAGTAACACAACCTTTTTTTAATAGCCCATAGCAAATTACACTAGTAGCATGATGTCAGTCCTGTTGGCAGTCTTGCTATATTGTGATCATGTTAAAGTGTTAGTGGAAAGTCTAAGAAGATTTCTATTTTTAGAAACCAACAGATGGCAGCTTTTTTTTTTCCTTTTTTGTCATACAAAACAGTTTTCTGTTTAAGTTTTTAGAAGAGAAAAGGTCTGGATTGATGTTAAAAAGCATGCTAGAAACCTTACTGAAACAGAATTTGTTTTTCCTAATGAGTTTGACTAGTGCCCCACCTTAACTTAAAAAAAGAAATTAGCTTCCTTAATTTGCAAACCTGATGCCGTACCTCTGCTGACACTCTTTCGCTCATCCTTTGTTTTCACTTTAGCTCTGCCCTTCTTAGCAGTGTGCTGCTGTCTCCTAAGACCTCATTTTGTGGCCTCAGCTTGCAGCAATGCAAATGAAGATTAGCACGCATGAATGCTACTTCCTTGCGATCGGGACAAATTCTTGGAGAGACTCTGTCCCTGAGTGAAAGGTTTGATGGCAGAGGGCTCCTGCGCCACAAACAAACAAAGAGCACAGTAGGCAATGGCGACTTGTTTAGAAGGCATGGGGTTTGTAGAGGACCTGGAGATTAGGAGATGTGGTGATACAACAGATATCACACTAGATGCTAAACGTTATGCTAACACTGCCTATTCGCTTGATAACTTTTTATTAACTGCTTCTTCTACATTCTCTCAAACTTTGTTGTGACCACAAATGAACAAAATATCTGTATAACTTGTTTATTTGTTTGTTTTGTAGTAAATTACTTCTTTATATATATATAAATTATGGTATGTAAAGTGAATTGAAACAGAAAATTAAGGTGAATCCTAAATAGAATCTGACAAGTATGTTTTATGTATCAGTCTATATTCATCTGTCACAGATATATTGATGTTAGTGTATATGTTGTCCAATGTGTCATCGCACAGAGCAGAGAGAACTCCAACTGCATTGTTTACATTACTGTGACTACTGTCTGCAGCGCATGTAGCAGAGCACAGATCAGAGTTGTGCAAATAGTGGTGCGGAGTCAAGGCGTGTCTTTAAAGTAAGTTTGCCAACTTTCGTGTGAAATGCATTGTTGGAAAGTTAATATATAAAGTGGTTTTCTTTTTGTGTTATATGCAATATTGATAGCTTTATTAGCCTGTTAAAGTGACAGCACTTTCTCATTCAAACATAGCAGATTGTTATGGTAATGTTCCTCCATTCAAACATAGGAGAGAGCCACGGCACGCACGCAATATCAGCCAAGTGACACCATTGAATTAGGTCGTTGCTTTTACAGCATCACTTCCTACGCCGTTTTGTTGTTGCAATCTGTGCTTTTCTATCCCTTACCCGACTTGTGTCGTGCTGAAAGTGACTCTGAAATGTTACTAGGTCCAACTTGCTGAGATTGCCATCACAACTTTTGCCTAAAAGTGACCAGAGTTTGTCATTCAGACGCGAAGTCGACACGGTGAGATGCTGTCAGATAAATAAAAAGGACTGCATGTCTACAGTCCTTTTTATTTATCTGAATGAAAAGGACTGATCTCTAGCATGTAGAGAATATTGATCGATAAATCAATACTGGAATTTTTTTTACCCCCTAAAATCAGCATCAGCATCGTCCCAAAATATCCAGTGTTGGCTGACCTCTAATAGTTGGATGCACATTAGCAGCAGCACAACTAGAGACGAGGCCAAAAGTCAGAAAACTGACTCAGTTTTGTTAACTGAACAGCACATTTACTGTATGGAACTTCTGCTAACTTGATGTGATTAATGTGTAATATTAGCGAGCATTTGCCAAAATAAAGGTCATGAACTCAAAGCTTTTCATTTGCAAGTGGAAGGTTCTATATATATTACTTTAAAAATAACTTGATTTTGAAATATCTAAAATGTAACTCGATTACTGTTCGTGATGGTTGCTGAATATTAAAGCTATGCTTATGCCTGACATGGAATTACCCAATAAAGTAATATTGGCTCTCTTTTAATGACTTTATAGATATCACTGAAACATTTGACAGATGCTATGAATTCTATTTGGCTAATTATTAAAAAATGAAAATGCTTATAAGATGTCAAAACTTTTTAAAACATCATATGAAACTTAAAGTGGGACATCAGAGACATCAAAACATGGGCAAGAACCTAAAAATTTAATTCCAGTCGCAGCATGAGATGAAGTAGTAAATGCATTGTAATTTCTCACTGTTTTTAAAGTGCTCACTGCTTACGATTAAAGTAATGAGATTTCTAGAAGATTTAATCAGCATATATTGCGTTTTTATTGGATTTACCATATTTGAGTGTGTACTAGTAGAATAGACTTGAAATACACTTCGCTCTCTCTCTCTCTCTCTCTCTCTCTCTAGTTTTCCACATTCACACATACATTTCACATTAGCATGTCGGGACAAAGATTGGAACTAGTTGCAAATCCGTCTCAGTTGTAGTTTATTGTTCCTTACCTATCAGACATATATTCTGAGCATTGATTTTGTAGAAGCAAAACGAGAAAACAACTCTTTGTTTTCCAATTAGATGTTAACTAACTCCCTCTGTCTCATTCAGAATGAACGATGCGCATGTTTTTCTGTGCTCATACGAAGGAAGTAAATTAAAAGTGTTACTTCTTGCGCTTGGTTTAATGGGCAATTTGGAGAATCTGATTGCTTGTGCAGAAATGGCAAATACACGATAAAACTTTGGGCCCCTAGGGGCCGTGGATCTGCCAACCTTAGTAGAGACTGATGATTCCTTGCTTCACTGGAGAGAGAGAGAGGCTGAGGGAAACAAGATAAAATAGATGGAAAGGAAGAGAGTGAAGTTCTGCTCAAGGGAAGAGGGGAGACAGAGCAGCTGATGTTCATAGATTGAAGCAATTATAACATATTCAGGAGCAGAGATCATGACAGGGGACTTTGGGATGTTTTACCTCGTGACAGGATCTGCATTGGAGGTGGGGCCATTTCAGTGGGAAGGACTGCAGGGAGGAGTCTGTTTATTGAGGTGTTTTAACGTAATGAGTCATAGCTAAATAGAGCCTCAATGGGGAACAGGGATTGAAATTAAGAGGATAGCTCAGTGAGCAGTTCAGCTGCCTTGAAACCCAAACAGATGGCTTGCTGTGGAAGAAGGCGCCTCTGAGGTCTCTATCTGCAGATGGAATGCATGGGGTTTGCCTCCAGGGAATCAACTTCATGCTACCAATTAGCTGCTGCATGACAGAGACCTGTGGGCTTATTGCAATACTATTCACATGTCAAAGTATAAGACTGAAGTCTCTTTCTGGCCCTGATACTGTTCTAATTCCATATGCATCTCTCTGTTTTACTTAGATGTTCAATTCATACCCTTACAACTCAGCTGTCTTCTCCACTCTTCTTTTACTTACTTGGTTTTGAATTTGATGTCTATTTTTACTTCCCTGATGTGTCCATCTCCAGCAGTTACACTTACACTGAAGAAGTTCATTTATGTTAATTTGATACAGCTCAGTATGACTGTCTGTCTTGGTAACATGTCTAATTAAATTTCCAAGTTCATGCATTCAGTCTTGCTCTTATCTCTTTGTCTCCCGTAACTAATAAACACCTCAGATGTCAACAGAAGAGCTGGAGGAATATGTTAACAGTCAGTTCGACGAGCTCCGCAAACTGGTGCGTCTGGAGGAGAAGAGGTTCCTTCACCTGGTGGACCTGAAAGAGGCGTTCCTCACAGCATCCGCCGCCGAAAAAATCGCCGAGATCACTGTGGAAACCGAAAAACTGCAGGAAGAGATGGCGAACATCACACACCAGCTGTGCATGCTAGAACAGGCCGAGGCAGTAGGTCCTGCGGTGGCAGTAGAGGCCCTCGTGGCAGCCCCTCGACCAGCCCACAGAGTGCCGGTGAGAATAATCTTCCATCCTTTACTGTCCTTATTATGTTTCTTAAACTGTTTGTATGCAGTACATATAACATTGGGATTCTCACTCACAACAAAGTGAAGTACAGCTAAAAGGTAATGACGCAGAAAACCCGGTTTAACTGACATTCAGCTTCATTTATATAGTGTTACGTTTTAAGCTTTTTACTTCTAAACACACTTTTTCTCCCTTGTATCTTTATAGTCTTTGCTTAACATAAGCTATAGTATAATGCCATCAACATTACAAATCTGACATAGTTGGCCTCATTCAAATTTCGCCAACTGAATCCAAGATGATGACTTTTTCATTCTAGTTACTATGTATGTTCAAGGTAAGCTTTTCATTTCCTTCTTGCCTTTTGCAATTTGCCTGACCAATTACGATGTGGGCTCTTGATTAGATTCATAGGTGCACACTGGAGTGAACCTGAGACCCCTGATTTCAGCATCACATCAAAAGGTCCGTTGAGAGCACTATGAAACAACAGAAGGAAACAGGGTCTCTTGATTAATTAAAATAAGCTTTGAGCACAGAGGTCTGACACCAACTAAGAGCAGCCTTATTAAAATGGGTGTTATTGCTCTTATCTATAAACAATTACAAGCAGTTTTCTAATCAGCAAAAAGCTGTTTTTTTCACTGCTGATCAGTAATAGCCAGACTAGTATTATAGCATAGGATAATTAGTGGTGGCACCTCAGCTTGTCTTCATTTGCTTGTATATTTTGAATTGAAAATGCTGTTGGTTGTGAGGACTTGGTGCCTTGCTTAAAGACACTTTAGCAGCATGAATGTTTGCAGCCACTGAGGCTTGATCCCTGGCCTTCCGCTTCAGAAATTATCTTTCTAATGACTGTGGAACCAGACAGCAAAATGAAAATGGAGAACAGGTGCCACCATATACGGCTTTGTTCCAAATGAAAACAGAGACTGGCTAGACAGACATACATTATGTTCATGTGCAGAAGTACACTCATCACTATGACACAGGTAGTTAGATGCAAATAAATCCTAAGCTGTTGGCTGAAGCATAAGTATTAACATGTTTGTCCGCAGGCTATAGCTATGAACACAGCAGCTGGGTTCACTGTTCCTGCTCTTTTTTTCTACATATCAACTGCTTTGTGAATATTTCACAAAGCAGATAATTCATTTTTACTTACAAACCAAGGAACTGTTCAGAATTATGAGTAGGTGTGTGGCTACAGTGTACTGTTCAATCAAGAAGTTTGCATATACAGTACCTCAACCCTGCCAGAAATGCAAGATATGTTCTCACACTTGCGTCTAATTCTGCAGCATTTCACTCCCACATGTCTCATTTGATCATTGAAGAGTGCTGCTTATAAGCCCCAAATTAAAATATCCCTTTGGTCCATTTGTCACTCGCTATATTTGAGTCACCATGGTCAATAGAGGAGGCTCTAGTGTTCCCTTGAGATGCTGTGCACGACTAGAGAGGCTGTAGTAATGGTTGTAGCTGATCACAGATTGCTTTTCTTGCTGAGAAATTAATCCACGGTGGGTGAGGTTCATTAAAGCCTTAATTGAATGCCGATGGTTACCGTTTGTTCTCACGTGTTACTTACTGCTGGAGTAAGTAATAGGCCATTTGGAGATGTATGGTCGCTGGAGATAGTGTGTGTGGAGTGGTGGCTCATGCAGCAATGCACCCAACTATGTATCTTACTGTGAATACACATCATTTAAAATTGTATGAGTAGTTTGAGAATGTTTGGAACTGTGACATTTGAGAAGAATGAACACAGGGCTGCCAAAATAGTTGTTGGTACGAGGGATCGCATCAAGTCTGCCTTAAATTGCCAACACCTGCAACAGTTTTGTTCATTTTATTTTTGTGCATGTGGCACTTCATGGTCCAACAGAATAATAGACTCAAACATAAATTCTCCTACCGGCTCACACACTCTATCACTGTGTGCTTCATATTGGTACTACAGTGGTACATTGAACTACACTTGTCTTTTCACTGCAGTTCAGCTGAACTGAGCTGAGTCATTTTTGGCATTTTTAAATGCCAGTCCCAAATTGCTAGAGCTTCTTTTCTATTTTTTGTAAGTGGGAAAACCCAACTAAAATACACAACAAATAGTGTATGAACAATTTTGTGCTGCACATGTGAGGTAGAAGTATTACTTGCAGGGAAAGTCCCTTTTTAAGCCTTATTTTGAGACAAAGTCACCAAATGTTTTTTTGTCAGATTTGATCTCTAATTCTATACATGCAGTTTTTATGTCCCTCTGACCAGTGAAATTGCCATTATAGCTCTTCCTCCCCAATAATTTAGATAGGAACCTAGTTGTGTCTGTCCACAATAATTTCCCAGAGGGGTGACCAAGATAGTGACAGTCGAATGGCGAGATGTCTATAAAGACTTTTGCTGATCTTCTAACTGGTCATCCTCTTGTTCAATCACTACAACTGCTACTAGCAAAAGCTGTCGCAGTACAATCCGGAGACATTTCTGATGAAAAAGTAATGACGAAAAGTAATGTTTGGGATTTTAAATTCGTAACTGAAACCATGATATAAGCTGATTTGATACTCAAAAAACAACAGACTCCACTGCAACAGAACCATTACCTTCAGCGTTGTTTGGCTGAGAATACATATTTAAATATGTTAGCCCTGTTTGCATTTTAGGTTTTTGATTATGTCTCTTTCTGTAAAGTATAATCTGATCCTGTTTGCCTTGAAGAGCTACAGTTATACCCTCCAGCCATTTTGGAAGCAGTGTCGGGGTTTAAATTTTTTACTGGAAAAGGACTTTCAGCTTCAGACTGTTGCTGCTTTCTGTGCATTTCAAGCTCAAATACTGCAGCCATTTTTACAGCAAGCCCATGGAATATAACAACTATAATTTAAAAGGTTTCTCACCTGCATAAAACCCATATTTTTAGCAGCTTCCCTGGGAATAAATCACATAATTAAGGAAGAATTGTTGCTCTAGGTCAAACAAACAAATTACCACTGGTTCTGTTAGTGATGCAGGCGCAGGAACACACAGGTGTAGACACACATAGGCACACAATAATGAGGGTCAGCTGGGATGAAAATTGCAGTGACCAATCAGCAGGAGCCAGAGGGAGAATATATTAAGAGACTTTGGCTCAGTCTGAGCTTATTCATTACCAAAGCTCTCACTTTCCACAGTTTCATTAGAAAGTGCCAGTAGGTACTAAATTGTACAACCAGAGTGTTTACCAGAACGTATAGTGATGACTGTGGAGTACATTTAAAAAAAAAAAAAAAGCCAAACATTTATATGCCACTAGACAGGAAGTAGAGCCTAACTGATAAAAACACAGAAAGTTGTGGGTCTTTCAAAACAGTGATACACATAAAGCATTCTGAACACACTAACTAAATGCACACACTTAAAAAGAGAATAGGAATGCAGAAGTGTAAAGTTAGATAAACCAGGTAGCAGTTATAATTATGAATTAATAACATTAATACAACATTTAAATGTTGCTTATACTTACATAAAATTTATGAAATCCACTTAAATGTTCCTATAAGAGAAAGAAGGTGGGGGTTCATCACTGTTTAAGCTTTAAAGAAGGCCAAGCATGAAAACAGAGCCGAGACTCCTCGCTAGTCAGACATTGTTCATATGCACTAGTGGCCCAACCCTGACTCAGTTGTGATCCAAGGCTGCTTTGTTTTTGCTTTTTTCCATGTATTATGCATATTGTGAATTAGTTTTGTTTTAAACTGTTTTGAAACAATAAGAAAAGATCATTTATCAAATATTCATCATGTTGGCTGATTGCAAACCTCTATGGACTTAAAAGGTACACTATTTACCAATGAGGTGCTCAAGGTTTTCATAATATGCTCGCTTTTTTTCCTGTGTTTTGAATAGTTATGAACATGAAATGTCAAATGAAATGTATCTTTCGTTTTAGAAGAAGATTTTCCACACAGTTAATTGCATTGCAATTCTCATTTGAGCTTGTGACATTAAACAGTATACTTCTGAAATAAGTTCTCATTTGACAAGTTCTATGAAGTTTGTACTGTTTTTAAATTATACATGAAGTAGCTTCAGGTTGTGTCTTTTGATGACAGTCTAGTTTTTGTGTGTGCACTTAATGACTGATGTGCCGCAGGCCGTGTGAATAATGTAGGAAATGTTAAATCTGAGCTTATTCAGTCCTTAAGGTATGTCATTTCCGTTCTATATTGTTGAAAGCTTTGCTACAGTAATTGCAGTGGGAGCTACGCTCTGTAGCTGTCAGCTTCTTTCTACCAGTACATTTCTTTCGATTTTGTGGGCAATGGCATTTAAAAAAACTCTTAATTGGACTAAATAAAAACAAATCGCACAACTGGAACTATAGCAACAAAACATTTTCATTGCCATAGTATAATGCAGTCAAAACACATAGAGAGTAAATAAATTATGCATTTAATTAATTTACTTACATAGAAAGAATCCTTAAAAAATTAACCATTGTGATATGAAACCAAATACCAGCGCAGCATACTCTGCTTTTAGCAATCAGCCTGCATAGTTCATCTGATGAAAAAAGTCTAAAAGTTTCCATTAAAAAAAGGAATATGTTGTTGCCCTGAATTAACTTGAGGGCAACTCATCACTAGTAATGACAACACTGACATTAGTGATAACCTCAAGGCAGATATTTAGGCACTACCAGGCTGTTGCAGACATCTTAGTAAGATAACTCTGTTGTTGGTCTTGGCATCTTAACTAGAGTCATTAACATAAATAAAAAGTTAGGGCGACAGCAGTGTTGCACTTTAGTATGCAAATATTTTCTTAAAGTGTAGCAGTTACCCACTTAGGAATAGTTTTGATTACTGATGTCCAATATACAGTGCAGTCTGCTTATTGGCTCACTCTGCTGTGTCGGGGATTAAAAATATATGCACCAACAATGTTTTAACCCAGCAACATAATTATTTTTTTCCGTGTTTTTAGAGAGGCAACAGTGGGTTCACTTTTACATTTTTTATGATTTGTGTTTTCATTTAAAGCTTAGACTAGAGGTACTTTTGCATATCCTCTTTCTTGTGGGTATCTTTAAACCTGCCTTGGTTTGCTATCGACTAATGATGGGTTAGTTAACCTACATCAGTTGAGGAACAGAAAGAAGTTTGCAAATTAGTGTCGAGGCAGCCGTACAGAAACCAGTCAAGAGCTTCTTGAGTGAGTGTCAGTTTTGTCCTCTAATTTCGCAAATTGACTTTCGAGTCCATTGAAGTGTTTGACAAGGTAAACCAAGAAATATCTCACTAACTTCCCATGTTTGGAACTATGTGTTTTTCTAGATCTGAAACTAATTAAATTCAGAGCCAAATCTTAGCTGGTGAGGCAGACAGCCAGTCAGAGCGCGGCAGCTTCCTCTCATCTGCTCTCCTCTTTATCTGCCATGCTGCCAAGGAGCCACTGTCTTATGATGATGTTAGTTACACAGTGTCAAAATCCCTCTCTGGTGCAGCTGTCTCAGCTCTGCTATTCAAGGTCCAGTGCTACAGTACAATCAGTGCTGAGCAGTGAATTAAGTCTCCCTACACTCAAAAAAGGTGCTTTGGTCATTGTTTCCTCTCTCTGATGTTTGTTTGATGTGTGTTCAAACATTGACACCAGAAGGCTATTTTCAGATTCATCTGCTGAAAGTGGAAAGTTTCTCTCAGCTCATCTGAAATCTGAGAATACTGTGTGTGCTTGCAGTCACGATTTGTGGCATCATAACTAGTTTGTCAGTTGATTCTGGGCCTGAGCCTGATCCAATAGGCAACTTAGACAGGTTTAATTAGAGATCTGAAGCCTGCATTTCACATACTACAGGCAGACTGTTGCAGATTATTAGTAATCAAGGACAATGATAACCAGTACAGATGGAGAAAGCAAAGACAAAGCAACACACACACACACAAATAATGAGAAAATCCCTGAATTGTCAGGTCAGATTCTGGCCAGATAGTTGGTTGATCCACAGCACATACACTGATCAGGCACACATTGTGGACACCTGCCTAATATTGTGTTGGTCCCTCTTATGTGCTCAAAAATGCTCTGAACCATTGGGCATGGACAAGAGGACCTCTCAGGGAGTCCTATTGGGTCTGGCACCATGACGTTGGCACTGGATCCTTTGGGTACTTTGGCTTGTGCAGTGGGGCCTCTGTCAATCAAACTTGTTTCACTGCATCCTGCTGATGCTTGATCAGAATGGGGTGTAGGAAGTTTGGAGGTCAAATCAACAAGTTGGGCCATTGTCATGTATGTCATGTATGATTGTTTGATGTGGTGGGGTGCATTTTCCTGCGAGGGTAGGCCAGTGACATTTGAGATTTCCAGTTGCATGAGGGAATGTGATTGTTCTGTGACAATGTTTCATTGGGTGTCTAAGTCTCATCAACACAGATGGCAAAATCCAAGGTTTTCCAGCAGAACACCACATAGTACCAATGTGATCAATGTTATTCACTTCACCTGTCAGTAGTTGTAATGTTTTGGCTGATCGATCAGTGTGTACACATTGAGAAATTGTCTTCATTGTAGTAGGATTTTTTTTTTATTTAGTAGTTAAACCTTTGAAAGCAAAAATATCCATATATACTTGAGCTGAAATATTTAGTGAGACAGGAGATTTAGACGCCATTTTAAAGGTTTTGATCCATGTAATTCAATTATTTGACAGATAAACCAAATCAGATGCAAAGCCTGCCTGGAAGAGACCCTTAAAGATAACAAACCAACTGAAAACAAACCAACTGAGATCAAGAATGGTATACCAAATAATCTAGCTCTAACTGTATATATGACAGCAGTTTTACATGCATGCATTCTGAACCTGCATGTATGTATGCTATATAGTCCGTATACAGATTATATGGCTGCTGTTTAGCTATAATTAAAGTTTTACAAGTAAGCTTTGTGGAATAATTTATTTACATTGTGTATGATTTGATTAAATTCTTTATTTAGTCCATAAATTAATGTTTAGCTTACAGTGTTTTTGTATGTGTCCCATACTGGCAGTCAACAAATCATATCCACAGATTTGACATGTTTTAAGCCCCAGTCAAAATTAAATAGAAAAGCCAGTGCATGAGTAATGTTTGCAGCTCAGTTGGTGCTTTGTTCCTTTAAAAGCTCATGAATATACATGAGCACAACTGGTGGATGAATCTGAAAATTAATTGGTCAGATTTAGAGCCACACCAGCTGTGGACCAAGTTGATGTAAATTATGTTGTTTACCATTTATTTGCTATCCACAACACCTGTGCAATGATTCTAAATATGTTTTATTCTGTCTGTCTCTCTCCCTCCCTCTTTTTTTTTGTTGTTTTCAGCGCGACATTGAGGCCAGGCCAAGGTAAGAGTTTCAGTGTGATTCATGTTCACCTTCTTTAGCAGATTATAGCAGTATTGAAGGGTCCTCAGCTGCCACTGAGGACCCTTCAATACTTCCTAAATCGGGGTCTTGCGGTATTCACCTTGCCTAAACACACAGGATCCAAGTTTTTTTTTTTCTTTCTTTCTCCTCTTACAGTTCCACCTTTCAGTTCTTTCATCTGACATCTAACAAACTCAGTGCAGACACATCACGCCTGCCATGCCTCCAAAGCCTCTTCGGTCACATTGGTGCCCCAGCAAGGCAATTAGTTGCTCTCATCTGAGTGTCCTCGCTGGAATCAGAGGAGGTTACAATCTGCCTGGTCCAATAAAAGTGCTCCCAACAGTAGCTGACAGGCTGGAGCTGTGTTTGTGTGCGTGTGTTTATGTATACTGTGTATGCATGTATGCATGAAGTTGAAGAGGAGTTGTTGCGTCATTAGCGGGGTTGACTCTCGCTGTCTAATACAGCATAGCACTTGCATCCTGCTATCACAAGTGCATGCAGGTGTGTAAGTGAGACTGACAGATCAGCATAGTCGTATTATTTTTCAGCCACTAGGTGTTTATTTGTGTCATTTTTTTTTCCATGACTACATCTTTCACCTTTATCTCCCTCTGTGTCAGACAATCTGAAATGGATAGTCCTCTCCAAGTTTCACACTTATTGATCTGTTGACATGAAAACGTCTGAGAGCACTCCTAGCACCACCTGGTGTCTCTGCCTACCCCCTTAGCTGTCTCTGTGGGGTTTCATCACAAAGTGCTCCTCCCCTCTACAGACACAGAAACATACATATGCAAACATAGCAGAGATCCAGACAGCTGAAGGCTAGATACAAAAATAGTGTCCTAATGTGCAATATATTATACTTTTGATGGAAAACATGTTTTTTTCCCCTGCAAACAGATGTAGAATATCTAATTTTACTGTGCTCTATTGATATTGTGGTGCTGCCTGCTTGTGGGAAGCATCCTGTCTTTCGTCTCTAGAGTGTAATGTACCTTGCTTTTGAGTCATGACCAGGGCTGGTGCTCGGTGCCAACATGTAATATGTTATTGATTGGTCAGCTAGTATTATGACCCCTAAGCTCTGGAGCAGATGGCAGCGAGCTTGGACCCAAGGGTGAGATGAAGCTAATAGTTTGCCCTTGGCCAAGGTTAACCTCTACATTTCTACACACACACACAAAGTATAATTACTCCCAAAGTCCCTTATATTGCCCTAAAATGCAGTCTGTGCAGAATCTACTGTGGCTAGAGCAACATAACACACATTTTGGAGAGAAGTGCTATGGAAGAAGGGGAAGGTCTGGAGGGTTTAGTAGGAAAAAAGGAACAAAGAAAATATGTTTTGGACAGCCTTGTTTCTAAGTTGTTTTATGTGGGTTAAGTGATTGAGATTAGATGTCGTAAGATTTGAAGGTGAAGCAAATAAAAGTGTAAACAGGAAGAAGAAAAACAAAGTGAGATTTGTGCAGGGAGAAGTAAAGAGACGAAGAAGAAGACATTTTGGAGGATCAAGCCAGGAGTGGATGTTTAGGGTTATGTGCAATGGGATCCAGACAGCAAATTGATTATGGAGCAGAAACACTAATCCGCTGTCTGAGCCCCATATCGCTGCCGTAGACAGAGCATCCCCACAGGACCGCAATCCTGCACCCACACGCATCTTTCCTGGAGCTGCTCATCAATACGAGCGCCCGCCTCTCCGCAAGCCTCTTAACATACATACTACATGCCTGCAAAGATTTGTCCTACTCTGAATATAAATCTTGCTTTACTCTCCTCCGCCTAATCATTTCGCCGCAGCCTCTAATGTAATGCATTGAAAATTTCACTTTCATTCCTTTCCTTTAATCTGTGCACCTCTCTTACAATAACCCCTCTCCCTGACTTTTTGGTTTTTACATATGCTTGTGTATCTTTTTGTCTCGTGTGCTCGCTCTTTTATTTGTGTATTTGTATGCATGGATGTGCCTAATTGCCAAACCAGGCAATATTCATCATCTGAATCTAATCTAGCCATTGCAATCTCTTCGTAAATCATGTTTGTGTGCATTCTGTATTTGTGTGTATGCACTGCATGTGCCTGTAATTATTTGCACAAAGGTGGAAATTCATCTTGCTTCTTAGAGCTTATTCTGACTTTCAGTGTGTCTGTTATGTAAATTTAATTTCAAGAGAAATAATGAAATATAGCAATTAAATTCGTAGCTAGCATTTTGTCTCTGCCTGGTAACGTATATTTATATGCCTAGTTGGGTTTTGTTTTCTTGGAAGCAACGACACACCATTAATTTCCTTTTAGATTTCACTCTCCGAGCCCCCAGTGATCCCACAAAGCCATGGCACATTAGGAGTCACCATGTCATTGATCAATAGAGGAGGGGAGAGTGTCTCAGACTGTCTACACACACATAAATACACACAAGGAAGGCTGGGGAGAAAAGGACTTACTTCAACAGTGACGCTTTAATTCCTGAAAGCCACTTTTATGTATGTCTCCAGAGGCATCATGCTTAACAGAGAAATAGATGCAAATACAGTAAGACAGACAATGACAGAAAGAGAGATGTACACTAAGGAATTCCACTCGCTAGACTTAAATTTGCAGTTCGGTTGGGACTTTGGAAGATTTATTTTTAGTAAACGCACAGAAGCATTTCACTGCCTTTTGCCTCCTACAACTAAAATGATTTTAGCTTGTGAGTTTTGGACATCTAGTCAACAGTTTTTGGGATCGACTCACAGAGTTCTTTCATTATATTTATTTTTTATGTACATCCTTATCCTTATTTATTTTAAAGATAAGGAAAATTATCAAAACTCATTTATTGTTTTCACTGCTTCACCAAGTCAGCCAATACAGATCCCCTTTAGATTGTCTCTTAAGTGACATATTCATGCACACATTAAAGCTTATAGCCATTCTGTCCTGTCATATAATCAAACCATGTGTTGTTTTCCTGACACATGCTTGGTGCATGATGCTAATTAGTGCCTGTGTATTTATTGCATTGGGTTTCCCTTCGCTGCAGTGCTTGCAGAAAGAAAAATACACCCTTACAGCAAATACAGATTACCTCTGGGAGCAAACAGTTGTGACTTTACCAACAGAATTCTGTTAATTTTTGGAAAATTTGAGCAAACACAAAGTCAACCACTGTCCTACACTGTGTGGCTGCACAGTTATTTTAATTGCATTGTTTATATAAAGTTGCTCATTGATCCTTTTCAGTAGCAAATGAAATTAACCATTGTGTGATTGCTGCACATCATAATGTTACACATTTGGAAGACACTCGTAAATCAGTGTCACTTCCAAAACAGATATAAAAACTGAAACATGTATAAATGCAGGTAACAGAAAGCACTGCTTTTGCCTAAAGCCCTCAATACAAGCAGTGATTCGAAATATTTTTGGAAGCGATGTCATCGTTAAGTCAGTTCTTGTCAGAAATGCAGCTTGCTGTTTTTTCTGCCTCCCACAGTGAGCTTTTCCTCATGTTTTTGTATCCTGTCATTCTGACCACATAAAGAATAGAAAATGAAGACTATGAGATGCCTTAGAGCCGAGGCATTTCCTGGGGGAAAAAAAATGTTCAGCACTTGTTAGTTGTCATTGATTGCCTACTTTCTCTTAGCTGATAAGTCATCATATGGCAAAAATATGCCTGAACAGCACTCAAACCACAGCAGCAAAAGCATAATCAAAGCAACTTCTGTCATTTGTGCCATGCACTTTTCATCAACCCATTCGCACACTGTCTTGTCTTTGCATTGCCTTTAGTGGAAGCAATATTAAAGCACAGCTCATCTGTTGTGTATGTACAGTGATTTGAAAAAGTTTTTATACCAGGCTTTCCATTCATCACCATGGTACAAGAACAAATAATTATATAACAAATAGATCACAATTACTTTTACATTGTGAACATGTTTTTTTATATCTTGCAAAGATAGAGATTAAGAAAATGTATGAAAGCATAGTCACAGGCTTCAGACTATTAGATAAATGCATGAGTTTGCACATGTGGATTTTACAGTTCACATCCCTATGAACATATCACAGTCGCTCCCTTTGTGCTTACATCCTGCTTGATATTCTTTTGAAAAGATCTGCCTATTTATCTGTTTGAGGTCATATTCTATTCACAGACAGAAATATTATTAATACAGGAGAAGGCAGAAATAAGAAGCATGAATCTGTGAAGTCAAAAGGTTTACTGTATACACACATGCCAGCCTAAAGCACAAAAAAGACAGAATGATAGAAGGATTTAAAAAAGAAAATGCACACTTACCAAATGATGAAGATAAAATTGGTATAATTTATCATAATGCAAGGAAAGTGGGAGGTTTAGTTGACAGAAACCACATCCGATATTCTAAGCAAAAAAATAACACAACACTATGAAACTCTGTTATTTTCATCTGATAATCTGGTTCATTTCTCAGTTTAGGTTCAGTCAAAAGCCACATTATGATCAGTAAATTGAGAAAAGTAAAACTGGCGCAACATGTGGCAAGTTTGCTTAGCAAGAGCACTGGAAGCCTGTTGAGTATATAAATCACACAGTGTAATCACGGAAGAAAGGTAAAGCTCGCTGGGGAGCGTAGCACTTCTAATTACGATGTGAGGTTCCACCGTTTGTCGCTCCGATCACTCATGTCTCCACTAAATCTCTGGAGCTCCGTTCTCCTGCTTCGCTCACTTTATTATACATGTGTGTCCCAGAACGCAAACACACACAGCTGGAAAGTGGGAAGATGCTATCTCTATCTAAACTTACAATTTCTGTCTTACATAAACCCTGACTCATCATACTGCATAGCCTACACAGATTTACACCAGTACGTCAGAAATGTGCTTTACACTTAATCCAGATGGTCTAACTTATACTGATGCACCGGATATAAAGGAACAGAGGGTAATATGGGGTTTGCAGATTTCAACAGCTTAATTAATAATTAATTAGACCATTTGAAAGCATTAACATTAAAAATGCTGCACATCCACTGAGATCTCAGTTTTTCTGACTCATTTCTAGACTGATTAGGTTGCTTGGAATGATGTCAGCAAACTGTGTATACTAATATAGGCCTGGGCAATAATACGATAAATACATTAAATGCATACTATCATGAAAGCAAATAAAGGAAGCACAAAGTTCAGATGCAAGAATGAACTTTAACTCCCTCTCTAGGTCATAAACAGCCTGTCCCACGTTGATAATGGTGTCCTTCACCCTCCATCGCTGTCCCCATGGCTGCCATGCAGGTCTTCCGAGGCATGATAGCCCAAAGCTCCCTGAGCCTCTTGCCGCCTCTGTCCAAACCCACAGACCTTCCCTGCTGGAGACTGGAGGCAGCAAGTGCCGTTGGTTGCTCTTGCAAGACAGACTTCACAGCCTGAAAACACCCACGGCCCAGTGTCCTCCACCATCTCTATGGAGATGAAGCACTTGGGCTGCCTGCTCTGAGGGCTGACGCACTCTGAGGCTGCTTGCTGAAGTCGATGTAGCCTCATAGCTTCGCCTTGGTCACCCTCATTGCACCTCTGGGTTTTACTTGCTTTCTTTTTTTAACATGCATCAAGGCGAGATCATTCGTTTTTCTTTTTTATGTATGTGCAATTTTTTATGTGTAATTATTATTTTGTTAATATTAAAAATTATTACCTGTGTACCCTCATAAATAGCCTAAAGTGTTAAAATTCAAATGGCTAAATTCAAAATATTTTCTCCTGACCTTTATAAAAAAGGTAATTAAAAAATGAACAATAATTATTGATATTAACTGAAACACATCATTTTATTATGCTTGACTTTCTTATATCGCCCAGCCCCTATATCAGTAAGAATAATAAGGTGTTATTTGTCCCACCCAGTAAAGCTAGCAATGGAGTCAATAAAACACGTCTTCTTTATACACCCACACAGTCCTGAGAGGAGGTTAAATCAGCCAAAATAATTGAAATGACCCTGTTGGGTTTACTATGGGTGTGCAGGGCCTTTAAGTAATGATATATTACAGTGATAACAGTGTTAATCTAATGGCCTGTCTGCACAGGAGGTTTTTGTTCACTCTTGGTGCTCTCATAGTGTCACTTTCAGTAACAGCAGGCAGCTGCAGGCTACCTGCACAACACCACACCACAGACAGCTGAAATGAATGACTGGCTGGTGAATATACTGGAGCATTTAGGCAACTAAAGCAGCTGATACGCTACAAATGCTAGAATAGTCATAATGTAACATTACAGTTGTTTTTCTACCAAGGAGGCCCAGATTTTGCGATACATTCTTTTTTTTTTTAGATCTGGTCACTATTTCTAGTGTTTAACTGACTAAAAATCTGTAGCGTGTGCACTTCCAATCTTGTACTCGTGTATTCTCCGCTTTGAATTTCCTCAAATCCCCCGCTTGTAATCTGCCATCGTCGCATGCTTGCTGACAGAAGAAAGCGATGGGGAAAATCACTCTCTGTCTCACTGAGTGAAGGCTGCAGACCACCCACAATCATGGCATGCATTCGCATGAACACACAAACCAAGAAAAAGAAGGAGGGGGTGACAGGGAAGCAAAGCGGGTACTTTGGGACACAGCTTATCTGTCTGAGCTGCTTGCCCTTCACTGGGTCAAATAGATGTGTTGAGTGAAACAAGGAGGTGTCTGGGGAGCGTGGCCAGAGGACGGAGGACAGAACCCAAAGATGAAGGCGTGGATGGGAGGGAGCTGCATTTCGCCTAATGAAAAATTTACATTGCCTCCTACAAAAGGAGCCACTACAGGCCCTCTCGCCTTTATGCCATTCTGTTTGTGTGTGTGTGTGAGTGATCATGCCCTCGTTTAAAAATTTAAACTGTTTCTGCATGTGTATCTGTTTTCCTGTGTGTGTGTGTACGTGAGGCCCAGCTGCTTGTTATGACTGTAAACCTCATCTTTACCTCTCTTTTCCACTCTCTCTCTCCAGCTGTCTCTCTTTCTCTCCATCTTCATGTTCCGTCTCTCTTTTTCTCTTTCTCTCTCTCTCTGAAGGCCATCCCCATTCCACAGGGGTGTATCCAAGGTCCCAAATGAATGCAGAGCACACACAAACCAAACTGACAAATAGAGAGACATGCATTTAGATGATAAGAGACTATAAGCATGCATAATTCATGCCACAGGCACAATGTTTCCCCAATTTTTAAGATGTCATTCATTTGTGTGTTTGAGTGTGTGGGCACATGTGCATGTGTGTTTCATGAATCACATCAAACAGTTTTAAGAGGAGTCCGGATTGGGGTGTGTGAGGAGGTGTTAAAGGGACAAAATAGGTAAATAAGTATGTGTGTGTATGTGTGTGATTGTGGTAGCTTTGTCTTTTGTGATGACTAATGGCAGTTATTTGTTTCTCCTGAATCTTTTCTTGAATATAAATGAGGTAATTTATCTAGAAAAAACACCTCTGCCTTAGAGTTGGGGTTGCTTTAACAATACCCATCTATTTTACTTTTGCATTCAGAGGTGTCTAGTTTTTATCCAATACTTCTAGTGTGATATGAAGGCTGAAAAGCAAGTTGGGAAATGCAAGCTGTCTAATTAGATGATCTGTTAAAGTTGCAAGAATCATGACTGTCAAAATGCGAAGGAGACCAGACAGATAGGAATGTTTTTTGCCAAACACACTTGACAGCTATGAGTACATTTTCAGCTGAAACTTCCTCTTTTGATATTTGATTTAACTGCAGTGAGGACTTTGCCACATCTGCAGCCCACTGCTACTGGATTGTTGTTCATTTCCTTTTGTGCAGCCCTGTAAGGGACAGGGGCACAGTGTGCTTAAGAGTACTTCTAGTATTGATCTGCTGTGCAGATAGCAACAAGAGCTCTACCGAGTGCTGTGTGTTGTCTGTGATCCCAGAGAGCAAAGGTTCTGCATTAAGTGTCCGTGATGCATCCAAGGCCATAGTGTGCCAGAATCAGGTTACTGCTGTGTTTATGTTGATCATCTGAGTCTGTTGTGCCTATGAATAATGGATTGCTAAGCCACGTATGTAAACTGCATCTCTCTCCCACACACTTTTTGTTGCCTTTGTACTGCAGTTTTTATTGTTTGTGTGCAAGGGTGTATTTGTATTCTCATTTATACTGTATTATGTGTGCTGCATTTGTGTGTGTGAAAGATGCTTGTCAGCATAGTAATTTTATACCACGCAAAAAGAAGTGATTGTCAGTTTTATTCTGCTGACACTGGAAAGCTGGTAAGACAGAAAGATTTAACAGTTTAACGAGGAACACCACAGAACTCTTTAAATATTCATATCTGTTGAACTTTACCTTAAAGAATGGAAAAAGGGCAGATTTAACAGAAAGCTACGTGTCGGAAACCTTTGCAATTCATATTTTACAACTCTAATGCGCTTATCTCAAAGAACTTTGTGAAATGTGCATGTTAGCATCAGTACAAGATGTCTAAAAATAAAGACATGAGAGGAATACGTATGCATATGAGAAAAAAGTATATAAAGGAAGCTTAGTATTGTTAAACTTTGGAAATAAAATTGAGCAGACGGAGGCTGTAACCAGGCTGAGACGAGATGAGCATAAGGTGTAGCCTGTAGAGATGTATTTCCACTACATCAAGGAAGATGTGGGATGACTACTGAAGAGGAAAGGGAAGAAATAGGGGGAGTTGAAAACACGGAAAGCACAGTAAGCTTCCTGGGCAGGTTGGTAATACAGAAAGGAAAGGCATGAAAAATGAAAGAAAGCGTGGCAAATAATATTTCAGGAGGCTCTAGTGCACAAGACAGCAACAATAGGTTAGTTCGGTAAACTTCACTAGGCTTCCTGGTACAAGCATTTTATCGCTTCCACTGGCCCATATATTGCTGTATGTACTTGAACAAATACGCTTCCTGATAACCTTGTGCTATCTACCACAGTAGTGAATATCATATTGAGTCACTTAGAATGAGAAACCACTCTTCTTTTTTTCAAGTCTTGCCTGCCTTTACTGTGTCTGTTACTGTAAATTGAGGCGGAACTTGTCATCTTTATGTCGCATCATAAAATGTGTTGATGTGTTATTATCTACTTTATTATTTATGAATGCACAACAGCGTCTCTATGTGCTGCACTCCTTTCTCCCAGCCTGTCGTGTTAATTCCTTTTTTTTTTTGCTCTGCACCTGCTCATTAAATTACCCGTCCAGACATCTCTCGCCGTCCCATTTAATAATCACATTGTCACAGAAGCTTCTGCAGTTTGTGTGTACTGTTAAGAGAAAGTCTGTGAGGAATTAGTATCAGAAATAAAAACTGAATCCAAATGTGTTAATTACAGCTCATTCCCACCTTCTGAAAATAGATAGCTGGGGATGCAATTACTTGAAAACAAGACGGTGAGAAGACAAAAAGAGTGAGGGGAAGGTGCAGTGAGAGAAGATGACAGGAGTTAGATTCCTGCATTAAAGATGCACATCTGCATTCAAGTCAATCACATGTAAAAACATATCTGGCAAGACCCAGCTCTGCTCTGCTGCAGCTGCAGTGACATGGCTGTTAATGAGCAAAATTTTAGAGTCCGTCAGATGTCTCATAGGCTGTAAAGCATGATCGGGCTCACATTAACACACAGTTTTTTTTAAATGTTTTGAAGTGTTGAATTTTAATCAATAATGAAATTCAAAACAAGGTTATCTTGACAACAAATTAAAGACTCTACAGCCAATACTATTGATGCTGTAAAGCTGTACGTAGGCACAGCTCAGAGAATAATTGCTTTAAGGTCAATGTTATGTTCGTGATACGTCATCTAATTTTATGTTGCTGTTTTAAGAACTGGCCAGGGACAGCAGATTAAATTAAGCCTTCAGGGCTAACTCAGTGAGATCAATAAGCACTGTTCCTGTGAAATAAATGAATAGATGAAATTAAAATGCTCACAGGTAAAATACTAATAAGATGGTGTGTGTTTACCTCATAATGTTTATCATGTCCACCTTTTCACTTCAGCATGTTATCCTGCTTACATTGCTAATTTACACCATTGCAAACTACAGCTGAGGCCATCAGGAATGTCACCAAGTATTGGACAAATCAGGGATTTGACCTGATCAATCACATAGAATGTAAAGAAAACAATCTGGACAAGATTAGATTGTACTACTTTTCATTTAAATCCATATAATAGACGTTTTCCAAGAAACAACTTTATGATGGCCTGAGGCAAAACATCAGGGGATTGCAAGTCATTTGAACTGGTCATCTAGGAGCAATAGAAAGCTGAGAGCTGTTTGGACATTTTTCTGTCTCACTGACTCACAAAATGAAAAGTCAAGGGATCAGACAAGTCAGGAGGCTTTCTGCTTTGAGGACTTTTATTTAGAATGAGCCAGTAAATGTTGATGTACACCGATCAGCCACAACATTATGACCACTGACAGGTGAAGTGAATAACATTGATCATATTGGTACTATGTGCTGTTCTGCTGGAAAACCTTGGATTTTGGTATCCATGTTGATCAGACTTATATACCCAAATAAACACTGTCCCAGAACAAGCACACTCCCTCATGCAAATGTCACTTCCCTACCCCTGTAGGAAATGTACCCCATCACATGGCAAAAACATCAACCAATCAGGAACATGTTGAGGAACATGACAATGGCCCAACATGTTGATTGACCTCCAAACTTCCTACACCCCATTCTGATCAAGCATCAACAGGATGCAGTTGACAAGTTTGATTGACAGAGGCCCCACTGCACAAGCCAGAGTACCCAAAGGATCCAGTGCCAGCGTCCTGGTGCCAGACCTCTTAGGGCACCCAGAGAGGTCCACTTCTCCATGCCCAGTGGTTCAGAGCATTTTTGAGCACATAAGGGGACCAATATTAGGCAGGTGGTCATAATATTATGCCTGATCGGTGTATTTCAGTCTGGGCCAAAGAGGTTGACTGACTGACCAGAAGGTCAACAGACAGGAAGTCTAGTAGTCCTGAAAATGGTTGTAGCAATAGCATAAATTGCTCTTTCTAGACAGCCATATTACCGGTATATTGTAACAATCTTTACACTCTGCCACCTTCATATTTGGTACCTTTGAACAGCTCATCCAATCTGAACATTTAACATCTGGACTGTGTGGATCAGAAAATGTCAGTATTGTCAACTGAAATTACCACCTCAGGAAAGTGGCAATCAGCCAGTTGGTAATTGGTCTTCTGGTCATGCTGCATGCTGTAGGCAGCCTTCTGCTGTTTGTGAGTTTTGTTTGCTTTTGAAAATGACATTGTTTGGCCTGGGTAAGGCTGAAATGACATACTCTACAGGAAATGGATTAGGCAATTAGAGCTCCTTCTTCTCCTGTCTTGGTGTTGTCAGAGAATTATACCCATTTACAAACAGGAAAAATAGATTCTCTGGAATATTCTCTCACCCACTTACACGCACACACTCATATCCTTCCTCTCTCAGTGTTCTATCCACAAGGCAGATTGTCATATTGAATCTGTTGAGTCCTCGCCTTGCACCCTATCATGCGTGCAGTGCTCACATACACACACAGCAAAAGCACTCAAAAGATGTCACACTGTGTGTAAACATTCATTTTTCATTCCAAAAATCACACATAAACACATTACACTCAAACACACACACACGCACACACACACACGGTTTGGGTAATTAGTGAAAAGACGAAAATAACAAGGAAACTATCTCTCTGCAGAGACAGGAAGACGCTTTCACGCACAGATGCCTTCCTCATGCTGTCTGACCTATGTCCCCTTTAACCACACACACACACATACACACAAACACACACTTGCATATCGCAGTGTGTTAGCCTTCGGGTGGAATTACAGGTCTGATTTCAGCTTGGTGGAGATGTAGGAGGACGATAGTGGCAGGCTATACCAAGGGGCAATGAATCAGTGTCTTATCAAACCTCGTGCTCTAGGTAGGAACTGTCAACACATGTGGTCACACATACACACACACACACACACACACACACACACCATCGGGAAAAACGTCTTCCTTTCACGGTTGGACACAGCATCAACATCGTAGCACACTCAAGCCAGTGTGCCTCTTCCAGTCCCAGCTTTGTCCCTCTGATCAGCTATTCTCGCAGGAAGGGGAAGGAGGAGCGTGCGAAGGTTGCCATGTTTAATTCAGCAGCCTCGCGACAAGCCTCGTCACCGTGTAGATTTATAGTATTGGGTAGAAGAGGAATGAGGAGCTGGTTGGGATTTAACCACCCCAGGATTCTAATGGGAGGTTTAGCATGCACTTTACAAAATCACCTTAATCCACCATTGTTCTGTGAAGAGGGGAATGTGAACGGAACATTAATATCTTTCTCCTGGTCTCATTTGCACAACTGCATTTCCCCTCTGAACAAGACATTCGCCCACTGTTTTTGTAAACCATTATAATAAATAAAATATTGGGGAATTTTATCATTAGAGAAAGAAATGGGGATGCCACTTTTTTATTTTTTCAGAAAATGATAAAATTGTTTCCAGTTTCTCAATCATGAGATATCCAATAGGGGCATGTCCCCTTCAGGAATTGGCAGCCTTTTATGACTGATGCTTTACAGGATGCATTAGTGCACATAAAAGTTTATTAGTCAGGTAGCATCGGGGAGCCTTTAAGTCCCACGGCTGTATTTCACTGTGTTTCAATGCTTCATCTATCTGTACTGCTCATGCAGGAGCAAAACTGCAAATTTAAGTTCAGGGTAATAAAGCCCAAACTAGGCTTGGGCTGTGAAGAGCCATCTGTAAAGTCTGATGTTAATGTAGTCTCAGTGCAGCCTAAAATTTGCTTTTGGAAGTTTAACTTTTAAAGTTGATTTCATGATAGAGATCATAACTGTTAATCTTTTTGTTTGTTACAAACGAAAGATCTTTCAGCTGCTCCCCGAGGGAAGTCCTTTAATTCCACAGTGTGTTTAACATTCAGCAGAGGAAAAAGCAGGGTGGGATGGATGAGGCAGATGAGACTTTTATCAGGCGAGATGAGAGTTTTGACAGTCTGGAGCCCAGGTTTTCTGATCTGTCTGTCTGGGTGTCCTTCACACTAAGGGTTTGGATGACAGGGCTTGGATGCAGGGGCGGGGGAGTTTTCATGTGACAGAAGGCTTTGCCTAATAGCCAGTCTGTTCTCCAACTCTGTTTTTCTCCATCTCGTCGACTCATACTTTTTTTCTATAATTTTTTTCCTCCTCCTCCTCTTCTCTGGCCATATGTGCTCATGACATCTCTCCATTTCTTGATTGAGGAGAGCGCGACAGAGGAGGAGTCGGAATCATTGCTCTGAGTGTGGTGTAAACAGGCTTTTGAATTTCCAAATTTCTCCAGAGCAATCGGGATTCCAGGACAGCTCGTCTAGGCACCTGAGTAGCTCGCTGATTAAGGAGGCGCCACTGTTCTGTTAGAGACAGAGGTTGTTTGAAAGAGGCGACAGGGGGCAGCTATGCCAGCCCTGCCAATTGTGTGGGCGCTGCTGTGACCAGTCAGTCTTCATAATGGCTGTCTGCCCCTGGGACAGAGCCAGCTCAGTGGTCACATGATAGACTGTTTAGATCAGACAAGGAAGGACTCCCCTCAGAAACCTTTGAATCGATGGTGCCTGTGGAGCCGGTAAAGGGCAGACAGGGACAGAGAGAAGACACTAGGAACACGAGTGAAGAATGGAGAAATGGAAACTGGACAAAAAAACAAACTGATGAATAGCTGGCCTGGAACATTATGAGGGACAGATATTGGACCAAGAAACAGAATTACAGCCACCTGAAACTATAAAAGAGGAGGTAGGAAAGAAAAAATGCAAAATGTCTTAAGTAAAAGGGAGAGCAGGGACACCACAGGCTTTCACTATTCATTACCTGTAAGCTGATGCTGTGTGCTCTCAGAAGGACAGATAAAAGTTTATCTTTCCAATGTGTTTTTTCTCCCTTTCTCAGGCTTGTGAGCTTGAAATTCAGACTTCAAAGGAGTATTAGGTACGACAGAAATTTCAATTTAAACCAAAGACATAGTCTGCATGTTTTTAAAAAACATGAAGGCAAAAGAAAGTTTTGCTCTGCTTGGCAAGTATCAGTTATCCACAGACCTGGGACCTGTCTAATAAAGCAAGCCCCATCTAGGCTAGATATTTTCTGAAGCAGTTATGAGAAGGTACATATTGCAGTGCAGCTTGAAATGAGATTCTCACTCTCATGCAACAACTCGAGCACACGCTGGGATTTAAAATGAGATAAATATCCTTTGCATGGGGAAATTATGTCATCGCAGGGACAACAAACATACAATAAAACAATAATGTGAGTGCAGCACATTTCAAATCAGGCAACAGAACTATTCAGAAGCCTGTTTGAGAGAGAAATCAAGCATTGGAACAATAGAACTGATAGCAAGAAAACATGACAACACTTCTACAGTCACAACAGCAGCCCAGTCAGGCTCTAATGCTCTTTAAATTAAAGACTTGGCCTCATAAACAAGAGAGCATGACATGCAAATATCATTAGAGCTGCAAGACCCTACAAAAGCGGACATTGATTTGAACTGGTTGCTATGTCGACACATGTCCATCCAGGTGTTTAATCATGTGATGAGTGCTCTGGGCATTCCTCAGTATAAATAACACTTCATGACTCTCAGCTGACTCTTGTCCTTGTGTCATCAAATTGAAACATGTGCATCACATAAGCATTATCACATCAGTCCAGCATAATTGCAAATCTTTTAATTTCCCACATACCAGAAAACAATTTTGTTGTGTGGCGGCTACATGGAGAGACAAGTTTGTACTTTGTGTCAGCAGAGTCTATTCCAGGAAATTGATTGGATAGTGGGAAATGTGCCATTTACATCTTTTGGTCTGTTGAACTTGGAATCTGTGCCTGAGCTATTAAACAATAAAACTGAGGTTACTATGGTGGTTGGAATTGATTACAGAGAAGCAGCAGTACGTAACTTCGAATTTTTGTTTGATTTCGTACACATCTGTGTGTATTTCAGTTACTGACACACCAGTTAGGTTTTTAGTAATTATCTAGAACCATGCTTTGACAGCCAGTAGTTTGTCCAAGACTGAACAGATGTTACCCCTCTGTTGCAAACTGAGCTCAGGTTGTCATCAGATAGATTTCGAACAGCTCGTCTCCACAATTGAGTTTTGTTTCTGTCACTGAAACAAACAATATCAGCAGTTACCTTGTATCACCAGAACAGATTGGCTAAAAACACCACAGTGAGCCATTTTATGATTAACACTCCGTGGGTTTCTTCATTTATGTATTTATTTGGTCATTTTTCAGGGTGGTTTAAAAATGAATGGCGACCTTTTGCAGTAATGTCTAATCAGAGACAACGGCTTAGTCCTGAAGATCAAACCTCTTGTTAGCAGACTCCCCTTCGACATATCTGTCCTCTCCCCCCTCTCCCTTTGTTATACATTTGGGAGCCATTAAGGTGATTCCATTATCTCCTCTGTGCTCCCCTCTAAAGGATCTCCTTAACGTCGTTCATTGCCATTTACTTGGTGAACAAGAGTATAATGGCTGTAGAAAATTGGAAGGAACAATCCTGGCTGCCTGTAGGAGACCGCAATTCAGAGTAATTGTTGATTGTTGACTGATTAAAAGCCCCTTGGTGGAGTGGGGCTTTTAAAAAGGTATGTCTAACCCACACACAGCCATTTACCTGAAGCGAGTGACAATAGAGAAGCTTGTCTTCATACCGAGGTCCATTTTAAGTGTACAGTCACACTAATAAGCGGGTTTATTTTCGTGGGGTACATGGCTACAACCGCTGCAGTTCTTCTCAATTAATTCCTCAATTGCCCCCGTGGCTAGAGAAATAGTAAAATCACTAAATGAGCCAGTGTAAGATAGAGTCTTTACAGTGGTTTAATGCTCTTATCTGAATGGCTCTGCATTAATTCCTCTGCATGATTAACGGCGGGTACCTGTGTCGAAGGGAGCGAGATTTTTAGTTTATGGAGGGGGGATAACGCCATTCATCCAACTCCTTACACCTGCTGCGGCACCGACGAACCTGCGTGATTATTCTGATTGGCTGAACATCAGTGCACTGTTTTATTCTGCATCACTGACCTTTTTCTGCCTCGCCGTGCGCAGCCTCTACACAGGAGAAGGCATCCTCGGCGTAACACATGCATCATGTAGCGAGCCGCCCCGCGTGCAATCCACGCTTGGAGTGGTGCACTCCACACTTCCCGATGTACATTTTGAAATAATCGCATGCACAAAGATGAGTTTGTAAAGGTTTACTTGAGGCGATGCATCTGGTGGATGATGAGATGGATTTATCCTCGCCTCCCCCATTTTGTTCTGATGAATAAGCTGCGGTGCACACAGAGGGTCATATCAAACAGCCCCTAGCTCTCTGTCCCCTGTACCATGATGCATTGTCTGTTGTTGTGCCTTGTCTCTTTACTTCCTCCGTGCGCTGATTAAGTCTTTGGAACAGCATGAAAACACCACAGGGTGTTGCATTGTTTTTCAGCGGGAAGATGGTCCCAGTGAACAGTATGAATAGACCAATGAGTCTGAAAGAGGCAGACTGTCACTGTTTGTAGCAATTAGTCCGTCAGTGGAGAGCATGTATCGTATGAATGGAGGCTCTTTCTTTGGTCAGGAAGTTTGTTTCAGTGTTTTACACCAAATTAAGATACAGTCAATAACTCATTCCATGTAAATGCAAGTATAAATTGCACATTATGTGAATATTTGAAGAGTTGTGTCTGAAAATGATATGTAATTACAAATGTGCTTAGTTCATAATTACCAAGATAAAAGGTAAATGATTGGGCTGTCGTAGTGTGGCCATCATGAGTATGTTGTTGAATCTCTTCAGCACAATAAATCACCATGTCAACAAAGCCAATACTTCTGTAAATATGAATTATCAGGAGTAGCTGCACACGTGCAGACTGTGTAGAGATATATAGATTTGTCATTAAATACACAGTTTGAATACCTATGTGTGTTATTCTCCTATCTCATGGAGGAAGAAAGGTGCAGTGGTCATTTTCTTTCACTCACTGCAGATTACTAACACAATTGACCCCTGTGCGTCTGCTTTTATGGACTATGCATGTACCACTGCATCAGTATTTCTGCTGAACTCCAGACTTATTAAATTGGCGAACATGAATCGGAACAAACCAGAACATTTTTGTGGCAAACAAAAATGGCACACAATCCCGACTCCCACCGCATGCCACCCATTCATGTGTCATTATGTTAAACTGGCTGTCACGTAATCCAATTGCGAAGCGTATTTATGCATTTCAGGATGTCAAATACAGTGTATCAAGTACAAATCCTGTGCATCAGTGGTTTTAAAAGTGAAACAGCTCAACAGTCATGAAATCCAAACTGTGACTCATTCCTTCTGCCATCCACCTCCAATACCTGCACAGCCGGTAGCACCTGTGCCCACCTCGCAGCCTCTCACCATGGAATTTTAATAGAGTGCTCTCTCCTCAATAACTCATGTCGCCCACGTTAAGGTTTTCTCTTCTGGCCATGACAGTGCAATAACCCTGGTGCGACGGTATATTATAGATGCGTCAAAATATAAACAAAATGATGGTGAGTTTCTTGTGTCATTTACTAAATTGGATATTATTCTTATTATTTTTGCCTTGTTTACTGACTTCAATTGAAACAGCTAAGACAGGCAATTTGTTTTTCTCGAAGTTGTCATCTTTGAAAAGGCTCCTCTTCCTTTAAAAATCAAATGTTATTATAGAAGATTAACTTGTCATTACCTGCCACGTTTGTTTTCTTTCCCATCAAAATCTGCTGTTGTTTGGCTTTTTTGTGCAAATGTATTCATAAGGGAAATTGGTTTTGGAATTGATGTGTTTTTTTTTTTACACAATTTCGTGTGAAGCAGCTACACCTAATTTTAGAAGGCTTATGTGTACGGGCCACATATTAACATGAATGCTTACGATGGTGTTCCTAGTAATGCGCACTCTTTGTATTTGAACAAACAGGCAGCATGATCACGGCCTGAGGAACCTGCAGCCATGAAACTTTAATAGGAACGGCTGAGAAATCTATTAATCGTGGCTCAGACTTCCCCTTTCCCTTTGTCGTGTGTCAGCAATACGTTTCAATCAAGATGATATCGCCTCCCTCCATCACTCTGGCTCTCCTCCCTTTGTCCTCTGATCTTCACCTTCCTGAAGCTCTGCTAAATAGTCTTTCCCTTCTCCTCAAGTCTTCCACTCCGTGTCACTCCTTTGCCCTTTCCTTCACATTTCTGCTCATTAGGATACCTCCATATCTCAAATTCTAGCTGGCAGGATCATCACAGTGCAAAGTGTTGGGAAGATCACAGGGGTGCTCTTAATGAAAGGTGTGTGCAGGGGCTATTTCTAAATTACACATCCCTAGACGGGGGATGTCAGATGAAAGGAAGGAACATAAATCCATAGAGAGGAGAGGGGAAGCTGGCAGACTATATGGCGAGAGTGACGGATGTAAACCTTTCCAGGACAATGGCCAATTACATCCCGCAGTAGCACCGGGATGGTAAATTACTCATAATAGCCTACAATATGTCTTTTCTCTTTTTTTTTTAACTTAGCTTGCCATTTACAAATCAATAACTTTTTTTCATGCACTCTCCCTTCCTCACGTCATTAATGTCCTACACTCCTTTCTTCCCCCCTTTAACTACTTTATTTGATCTATTTTCTATATCACCGTCATCTCTTGTCAGGAAGCTGTTTGTAGTGTTAAATCATCCTGCAGAAGCGACAAGTTTTACTTCATTAAGTAGTGGCAGAGTGCACTGCTTCACTGGAGAGTAAGGGTAAGAATCTGTCTTCATGGGCTCTATCAATAACCATTAAGGATCCTCTCTCATTAGACCAAACCTCATAGGCCCCTAGGGCTTTAGAAATGTGCTCAGCCATCTTATGTGATGGAGCATGCTTAGATGCCATCACCACTGTTTGGAAATGCAAATTGCAATAGTTATTTTCCCCCCACAAGATGATTGCCATGAAGGCTATGTACACAGCCTTATTCTCATTCAACCTCTTTGCTTAATCAAGGAGAACCTCACTTCCCTATCAGCAACCTCCAGTTTGCTTTTCAGCTCCTCCCGTTTACGTCTCCCCATCTTTTCACACACACACATATACCTCTCCGACCCACTCAGCATATCCAAGCTACTGAAGTATGATTATTCATATGGCAATGAGGCTGGATCAAGCTGGCAAGGCTGCCACAGCGTGATGGGAGCGTTTCCGGATGATGACTTGGGAGTCCTGCAGCTCCTCTGCCAAGAGCAGGGAATTCAAACTCAATCAGAGCAAGGACCCCTTCCTCCTCTATCTCCCAGAGAGCTCCACGGGGTTGAGGCCAAAACACGAACAGAATGAGAGAGACAAAAGTCAAAGTCTAGGCAACATCATGCACACTCCCTGCCTTAGTTTTCCTCACAGGGAGCAAGAGGTTTTCTCCCATGAGTGATGGGTTCATTCGAGGGCTATTGGAGAAACTTTTCTGTTTCACTCAGAGAGGGGACATTAGGAAGATGAGCTTTGTTCTACTCGATCGGTCCTATCTAAACTCTTATCTCTCTCTCTTTCTCCTTCACACACACACACACACACACACACACACACACATACACACACACAGCATTCCAAATTTCCACACACCACAGTTGTTGTCCATCCATCACCCAGAAGCACAGCCAGAATGGTTCACTGAAGCCAGCTTCTGTCGCAGGCCTCCCAGTCCTCTGCTCCCCTCTTTTCCGCAGGACATGGTCACATCAAGGGGAGGAGGCAATGATCAGCCCCAATCAATAAAACATCGACTGCATTAAAGCTTATGAATAAGTCATGGATGGAAAGAACCCTGCCGTTAGGACACACACACGCGCACGGCAAAGTGATCTTTTACTTAGGCCAGGGAAGATGAACAGACAGAAAAAAGAGAACAAAGCAAAGGCTTTAACTTGCAGGGAATTTATCACCCACCCACTGACATTTTGTTGTAAGTTGAAGCTCCACTCTGTCTTTTCTCTCTACCACCCATCCCATACGCTGCCTCCCTCTCTCTCTCACACAGTCTCTCTCACTCTCATGTAATGGCCTTTTTCCTGCGGGTGGAATAAATAAGTTATTACATCCATGTGTCCTAAGGCTTAGCAAAGACCGTCTGAATATAAATAGTTCATTTGCCTCCATAGTGTAGGCCTCACTTTGTGCCATATGAATGTATTTGTAATTACATTTTATTTCCAAAAGAGCAGGGTGACTGTTTTGGTTGACTGGAGATGCAAGATGAAATTGCCTTACACAAATAAGTCTGCCAATGTTTTACCCCAAACACCATCTCAGACGGGAAGGAGCTGTGTGAGAGCGAGGGGCTCAGCTCAATGCAGACTCTTGTGTGTTCTGTGCTGACAGCAAAGAGTGAACAGCCTGCATGATGCTGTAGACAGTGAATACTGAGCAAAACTAGTGTAGTGGATGAAAGTGCAGGCGGTAACTTTGCCAAGGATTTGCATTTGCATCACTGTTGAATAATTAATGTCTCGAATGTATACTTAAGAGAGATGGTACCACTGTACAGCAACTAACCCTGTACGTTTGTGTGTATACTGTCCAACATCATCATTTCTCTTGGCAGTCAGTTAGCTGGCACTTGATTGCAAGGTATGTGTGTCTGTGTGTATATTGTTGCTGCTTTGTTTACACCTGAAAGTGTTATTTATAGCTGGACCACTTGCTATTTTAGAGTTAATTTATTCACGTGGAAAGAATGAGCTAATATGAGATGTAGACATGTGTGCCACCAGGCATTCATGTATATGTGCCATGTGTGCATACTCTTTGATGAGTGCCCTGTTTGAGTTTGTATTGTGATGATGCAGTCCTCAAGGAGGTGCAGAAGGGGAGAGGAAGCAGCTCTTTGTTTCTGCCAACAGAAGTATGTCAGACAGGAGAACTCAGGGAGCAGCGCTCAGACAGATTTTGCTGCCTATTAACAGACGTGGGGACTTTTTCCTCAAAGATGCTGCATATGGCATGGGCAGGAAGACGGAGGCGGTGGAACAGTAGTGAAGTAGGCGTGAGAGAGAAGCTTCAGAGATGCAGAGATGGATAGAAATGTTTTCTCCACAGAGAGATGGGAGGAAATCACAGAATACATTTAGACAACACTCATAAAATCTGTTTATATGGTATTTATTAATTAGCTAATTGTTTGAACACCTTTATCATTGAAAAAAGTCATAAGTCTGTGTCCTGGAACATATGAAATGCCCATAACTGCTTAGAATCATATATTATATATGCCATTATAGATTACTACTTACTACTCATATTTTGGCAAGTAAATTGTTTTTCAGACAATATCACTTGTGTTATTGTGCTCTGTCAGTGAAACATCTAAGTGAACCATCTAGCCTTGATGTCTCCAGTATTGTAGCCTTTTGCTAACCAGGAATGTGTAGTGTGTGTACGGATGTCTGTTTATGCCTATATTGTGTCTGTGTAATGGTGTATGAAGTGTTGGCTGTGTGTCTGTCTAAGGGTTTGTTTGTAACATATGTTGCCACGGTGTTCATACCTAGCAACACACATAAAGTGGCACACACACAACAAATGTGTGTGTTGTGTGTGTGCCACTTGTGTCAGAAAGTTTTCTAACTGCATGTTGAAATTGTTTCCTTGTTCCTGTTGTTGTTTACACTTATTTGTTCTTATCTATTTCTCTTGTGAAGCACTTTGTAACCATGTGTTTTAAAAAGCACTATATAAATGAAGTTTTACTTACTTATTTACTTACAATGCCGAAAAACAGTAAAATAGGTGTGTCCAAACATTGGACTGGTAGTGTACATTTTTTTTACAACTTACATCACTAGTTACTTGGCAGATTTGATGTACTGTACATATAACTTACAGAACATTAAGTGCTGGCACATATTAAACTTGCTAGTGCTATGTAAGATAGCTAAAATCAGTTCTAACATGTACAAGTACAAAAGTAAAATGCCGCCTACGCTTTAAAGCACCAGTAATTGTAAATCAAAATAACAAATATTAGCAAAAAAAACTCATTGGGATGCTTCAAATACATTTGGCTGACAATACTTGGGTAATACTTTAATGCAAGTAAACGTGCCATTGAGTATTTTCATAGTTATTTTACTGACAATATTAAGAGCTTGCAAGTAGTTCATCAATGAACAATAGAAAGCATCTGACAGAAGATTTTGTCATATGTCATAGCGACCTCGACAAATGGCTTATCAAATTCAGCAGTTATTCATTTCAGATGTAGCTCGACAGGCTTTTGTCTCATTTGACACCAATTATTGATTCATATATTTGTTATTTTGAGCAAGGTCTTTGCTTTCACCTCTGAGAAAAATCACATGCAGGTGTACGCAGCCAAAGCTTCTCTCATCACCAGCTTTTCACACTGCAATTAGCCGCATTTAACAGCAACTGTTTGAGGAAATAATTTGTGTTGCATCCACAACGCACCGAACAGACTCTACAATTGACTGTTTCGCATCATGACTAATTATCTCCCCACTGCTCGTAGAAACTTTCCATCCCGTTATACTCTTATGTTTTTGAATGTGTTGCGTTATTGCTCACAGTGGTTGCTTGGGCAAATTATTCATTAGTTTCATTAACAGCGCTGTGTAACAATTTGTGTGAGAGATAATGTTGCTTGATATTCAAATTACCTGTTGCTTTATTGGTGATGATGAAACACTGCCCCACTAAATGCAATTACTACGGAGCAAAGCGTCCGCACTGCTTAGAAGCTGACATTCATATGCGTCTTTATTTTTGTAACAACTATTTTAATTGTGTCCCTGAACCGAAAGCATCTGTAAAGCCAGTTCTTGTTCAAAAAACATGTATAGGCAGTCAAGCAGTTTAGCTTGACCTTCTGCTCCAGTTTGTGCCCTAGAAAACTGTGCATGAGTAAGACATTAAAAGTTTGTGTGGAGTAATCTTTTCTTTGTTCATCCTCGCTCCGATAGATGAGTGTAAATTCACAAATATAAATGCAAACTAACCGTTCAAGGTCGCAGGAAGCGATTGTTTTTTAAAAGATACATTTGCATGGCGAGATGAAATGGCGCAGCTCTAAAGTGCATTGAATCTCATTGAATTAAACAGCATAGCCATGCAGCGAATAAATGTGTGTTTAGAAAAAAAAAACATGCTGACAGATAGTCTTTTGAAAATGGATGTGGTACTGGAGATTTAAAGGGAGGGGGGGGGATCATAATAAGAGAGATGGAGGTGGGTGGTGGGGACAAGAGAAGTTACAGGAGAGTTGCTTCTCGGGGGCACAGCGGTGCTCTGTCACCCTTACGACATTGTCCAATTAGAGCATATGATTAGTGTAGACTGTCTCCAGTGAAATTGAATCCATCAGCCAGGCTCGGATTGCTACAGGTCCTTGCAATTTAGCTATCACTTTGTCTCTGTCACTGCAGAGCTGCTAATATAAAACCGACAGAATGGATGATTTCTACTTAAGGCGTAGCTTGATTGAAGCTGATTACATTTCACAAAGGTTTATTATATTACCATAATATGTGTGCATGGGGGAAGGGTGTGTTTGTGTGTGTGTGTGTGTGTGTGTATGTGTGTGTGTGTGTCTGTGAGGCTGCATACAGGTGTTTGTGAAAGAAAAGGAAAGCTGGAGGGCTGCCACTGATATGAAATTTATGGGGTTTTTTTGTTTGTTGTCTCTTCCAGGCTGCCGGAGCCGAGGGCAAACCCCATGAACCCGCGGGACTTGGAAGACAATGATTCGGGGCCATCCATGGACCACGCCCCCTGATACATGCAGACCTTACTACATCCACCTGTCCTTCACTGTCTGCTTCAGCCAGCCATCAGCCCTGTTGTGCTGTCAGACTGGCCCTTTTTCTGTCACTCGTCTCCCTTTCCCCCCCCCCTCCCTTCCCCTCCTCCTCCCCTCTCAGTGCCTGCTGGCAGTGAACTGACCTTGAAGAAGGCTGGTGTGACAAATATGGATGGCCACGTCTTTTCTACTCAAACTTTTTTAAATTCCTCACTAGCTACTAACTTTCTTTAATTGAGGCACGCAAGTTATGTGCAATCAATTACCATCAGGCTCAATTTCCACAGCCAGTCAGATCCTTGGCTTTACTGGTGAGCCCGGCTGACTCGGAGAGAAGCCTGGGTAGGCAGCCGTGCAGAGCATCTGTTAAGCCCGACAGATGACAGAAACGTGAAATTCGGTGACATGGTTCACTCTTTCGTTCGCGGTATCACTTTTGGTTCTGCCATCATGACAAACACTCTCTGGATGCCCTCAGATGTAGAAAGGAAACATTTCTCAGACACCGCGATGCCTTATATCATCGAGAGAGTATATTGCAAAAGGTGTTTGGGGTGTTATATTTTGATTGTAAAAAATGAAAAGTGTCTCTTTAGCTTTCCATCATTCAGCTGCTTTCGCCCCACACCCCGTGGAGTCTTAACGCTTGTAGATTTGTGCGCACTTCTTCATGTTCTTGTCAGATCTGTTATCAAAACCGGGGGACATTTTGACACCTATTGATTGGTGAATGTTGCTGAGTCTTTGTTAGGTGGAAATCGAACTGCATTGTGACTGCAAAATAGCGCCACGGCAGCATCAGCGATTCCATGTGCTGTAATGTAAAAGCTCATTACTGCAGGCCAATCTGCAGCACATGACAGATTACAGTCCAGACAAGTGTATGCACTTTCTACCTTGACCGGCTCAGCTATAGTTTTCATTTATGATGTACTGCCACTGAGTCTGTCTGTATCAGCAGTTTGTTTTTAATGTGATTGATTCTGTTGCCTTAAACTCGGAACTGAAAGCAGTGTCACCCATAATATGTGGGACAAGTCTGACAACGACACGACTTCACCGCTGTAGCACTGCACTAAAATGCACTGAGAATTGTATACCTACCCAGGGGAAATGTTGGTGTGTGAACAGCCTATTGAAAAAGATCTGCTAGAGCTTATTCTTTTTTTCTGGTGTAACGAAAGACTGACTGTCTGATTTTTCCTCTTGTTTTTATTTGTCTATTTTTATCTTAAATCTATAAATAAACAGCCTATTTCATATACTGGATTCAGAAGATGACACTGTCTGAACTTTAAGAAGCGTTCTTATATCATTTGTCTCTTGCAAAATTCTGGAAACACCTGAAAACTATCTGTCAGCCAAGTCACTATTATCAGAAAAACCTTACAGGCATGTAAGACATTTTCATTCTGATGAATGGAGGCAGGAAAAGAGATGAAATGCCCTAAAGAGGGAATTCATGATAGGGAGAATTTCTAGTTTTCCTTCATTAAAATTCAATGCAGCAACCCATCCAGATAGGACTGGGAATTGGAGGTTTGGGAACGAGGGGATGATGGAGCAGAAGAGCTCTTTAGGGTCTTTGCTTCTCTACAGATGCATTTAAATGCAGACTGGTTACATGCCTACAGAACCAGGCAAGCCAGAATCCACTTTGATCAACTCATAACCTCAATCTGAAAGCCTTTGTCTCCCCGCCGTTTGCTTTCCCTTTTCGCATTACTTCTCTCACCTTCTCTTAAACACACCATGCGGCACACACTCGCTTCACACCTGCTTTCTACCTGAGCTGCTTCATCAAGCCAACAATACCTTCTCAGTACTTAATTGAGATATTGACTCAGAGAACCACTGAGATATTGACTCAGATAAACTCATTTAGCCGCTGGCTGTTGCTATCCTGATGGTAGCATCTAGTTTTGTATTCTCTAGTGAGTTTAACTTTTGATCCTCCGCATTCACAGAGCCATTGTCTACTGACCAAGCCACAGAGCACTTGAACCCCTTTAAAGATTTTCTTCCCCTGTGTGTGTTTTAGTGTGTCTAAGGCTAAATTGATTTAGGCTCGCTGGCATTGCCAGATGCAGGCTTCTGTGCTATCAAAGGGAGGCTGGTTTCAGCAAATAATCATATCCTCTCATGTGCGTTGCTTATGTCACGGAGCAAGAATAACAAACCTGAGGAGGGACAATGTGCCTGTTGTCAGGGGAGGAAATGGAGAGGAGAAGATTGTCTGATCTCATTTAGCCAGGGAGACCACAAGGTTCCCTTTTTTCCACACCCAATTACACCTGCTCCTCCAGGTTCACTTCACTGAGCATGTTCACAGAGAGGCACACAGATGCACAAACAAACAGAAACAGCACAGCCGTAAGACCTCCGCTTTCCTGATGGAGCAAAAAAAAGACTATTTGTGTATTTGTATTGACATGAATTAATTGCTTCATGGGTTGTGAGATTGAATTAGCTACGTGACATGCTTGCAAGTGGTGATGCAGCTTTGATTGCCGCCTTTAATAGAGCCTGTTTCTCTGCTATCATTTTAAAAGACAGTTGGAGTCTGTAGTTTCACAGTAATGGAGCAGCTCCACCACCCACCAACCCACTATGACATGCCTTAATGATTCTGTTTATTACCATGCAAGAGCTAGAAGAGAAGTAGGAAATTTCCCCTAATAACAGAGCACGCATTGCCCTGAGACGCATATATGTGTGTGTGCGTGTGTGCACTGCATATGCTACTCTATATGTGTGTGCTTCTAAGTATTTGTGAGGATGTGCATTAGCCTGTGAAAAATGACAGTTTATTTGCACACCCACCCTTCCACCCTTGCTCAAATTGCATGTTCTTGTACCATTCAAGAGAATGTATTGCTTGTCTCACGGTAAATGCACTTTCTTATTCATCTTTCTCCTTGTCCTCTTCACACATACAGACATAAAAAAGGAATAGGCATCAGTCTAGAGATGCTAGGCCAGATTTTTACATTTCCCAGTGTTTGTTTTCGGGTTCAGCCACTCACTGCAACCAGGGATGACTGTTACAGTACCTGACATCATTCATAGTGGAGATTTTATACTAGAGTCACCTTCAAAATTAACATCTTTATCCCCTGCAGTAACATACGAGGGTTTCCAATCTCTGCCATACATTTTGAATACAATACAGGAGGTGTTTTGCAGTGGACAAAATAAGCATATTGCCTACGGTGACAATGACTTATTAAAGGGACAGAGCTTAAAAACACAATCCAATGTAAAAGGGGTTTATCAGTAAAAAAAACAAAAGGGTATATAACAAAAAGAGGGATTTCCTTTTTTTCATTTCTTGAAGGTAGTGTTCTTTGCATTTGTCGTTAGTGTTTTTACTCCCAGCTTGGACCTAACACCTGCAGCTTGTTTCCATTTCACTGAATGTGTTCAACAAAAGGCTGAAGGACCTCTGAGAAATAGCAACAGAGAATGAATCAATCTTTTACTAGTCGTCGATTTTTTTGGCTCATATGAGATCCAGCCAGCAAGAAGGTGATGCAGATTGTGGACCATCCCAGACTGACTGACAGCAGGCATCTGTCAGAGGTGGCAGGTACAGACAGCTGTCTGGCAGCCCCAGCTCATGAACAATGACTGGGTGGAAACGAGACAGGCCAGGGAATCCATCTCTCCTCTCGACAGCCTCCATCACTCTCACGTCCCCGATTCAGCATAGACAATTCGAGACCTTTCTCTCTAACCTCCGTGCAATCTTTTCCTGTCTTGGTATCCCACTTGGACAAGTAAAGGAATTATAGACAAGGAAGGGAAAGAGAGAGACTAAGGGGATGTTGTGATCAAAAGACCCACAGATGAGAAGGTTCCTGCCAGAGTTTAGGATGAGGCTGAAAGTTTAGAGTTAAGCATGCAGTGGGGAGACATAAAACGTGTTCCTTGTAAGGTAATAGAGATGGTGGTGATCCTGAAGGCATGGCTGCAGTGGAGAGGAGCCAGGATGCTTGGTTTCCTCCAGCTGATAATGGAACGTGCCTCTGAATAAAATGAACATCCCTCCTAGATAACACCTACTGCTTTTCCTTCTGGGAGCTGTAACGCATTATACTCTCTCTGTCACAGCTGTGATGAATCACCCTCACCACAAGGGTGAATGCAGAATTTAGAGAAGTGGGAGGCAAAATATAACATTTGCAGGCTCACTCTCCAAAATCAGTACCCAAAGGTACATAAAGGTAAAGACAATATGCTCTATGTAGTTACTGTAGTATGTAAACTGAATTTTAAAATCAATAAATAAACATGCCTACATGTGCCGGACATCCTTAAAAAGATATGTTGCATTAAAATCTTTAAGATGTGAGTTCTGTAAAAGATCTGTTGTTTGGAATCACCCCACACTAGCTGTTCACTGAAACCTGGCAACCCGTCTTGATCCACTGATGTTTTCCTCTCTGTCTCCTCCTCGTTCCCGGTCTTTCCTCATTCCTCTCATCATTCATGCTGTGTACACAGTCTGTCCCTTTCTGGTTGCCCAGCTCCTCCGGAGCTTGTTAATTGCGTTGGTGACACAGGTCTACGTGTGAAGCAGCGTTAGTAATTGCTCTAGCCTGGCCTTACGGGAGGAAGGGTGCGGCCATCTGGCCTCTAGGTCTGCCCCAAGGCTATGAGATTAGACACATGCTTCCATGTTTGATGAGATGGACAGCATTAGCAGTTTTATCAGGGACGGAGTCGACCATCGAACTTGTACCACTGTCCTCATTGGGGTTGTTACACTGTGCTGCATGAAATATACTGGAGCAGCCCCGGTTAAATGATGGTTCAACTCTCCAGCTGATAGCTCACAAACACAGTGATGAGCAAATACACTGCACTGTAGCTTGATAAAAAGCTGTAAACAAACCCTTTTATATCCTGACAATGGAGCACTATAGCCTCATAATAACAATAATAATAGCCTCATAATAATACAATAAGACACAAGTGTTGTATTATTGGAAATGTATTTATATTCCAATCATGAATTGTCACTTTTGACCCGTTTTAACTTTATTTAATGACATTCTCTGATAGTGTGCTATATTTAAGCATATGTAATCTAAAATTAAACAGTTTTTCCAGGTGCACTTTAACAGAGAAAAGTAGTCATCAGCGCATAATCCAGCTTAATCTACTTAATTCAAGTGTGCATGCTTCATCCTACACACTGCTGGTACCGCAAACCTTTAATAACTTAGATAACCCTGCATTTTCTAATTACATAATTTAACCAAGCATTCTTATCTGGCAGAATTATATGGGGCTAATATAACTGTTTTGCTAACCTTCACCTTTCATAGAGGTCCCATATGGTAAAAAAACTTTTTTTTGTGAGTTTTGTGGTCATTTTAAACTTGGAGGTGTAAGGTAAAAGCTGTTTCGATATATAGATGTTTATTTCTCCCATGCCCCCATCCACCCGACAACTAGATAGCCTCCCAGCTTCACACGGCAGTAAGAATTTTAATAAGCTGCTACGTTCCAACTGAGGAACCAAAAGTTCAAACTTTGCAAAAATCCTGCCTCCTCACTGCCTCCTGCTTCCAGGTGAGCCATTCTGAATCAGCAGCTCTCTCACAGTCCACCAGGTTTGTTTACTTTATCAACCCACTTCTTCTAATGTCTTAGCCATGAGCAAAGCACACCAAATGTTCTGCAGTTCGCTGTAAGAGTGAACACAAGAGTCTTCATGCACTCCCAGCTTTTGAAGAACTAAAGAACCAGGGGATTGTTCGTAATATTAGTGGCAATGTCACCACAATAGGAAAAAAATCCTTGGTGTCAGCACCTTGTGTGACTAATGTGGCTAACAAAACCATTAGCTTTGATCAGATGCCAATGAATTAAAGCTCTGTGGAAACTAACGCTGAGAGACATTCGGAAATTTAGATTGATCTGAAGCCAAATAAACAAAGCCTGGCTCACTATGTTATAACGTTGCCTGTTGTGCCTCAGTGCACCTTAAGTTCAGCCGGTGTTTCCATCTGTTAGCTTCTTTCCTGCTCTCTGTGCTAACATGTACTGCATTCTGATACAGCCAAATTACCAATAAGACTGCTCTCATTTACATATTTTGTAGTTTGTGTTGTCAGAAAATGGAATGACTATGAAAAAGTGACTGGAATGCTGCCAATTAGGAGTGTATGTTAACCAGCACTCTCTTTAGAGCTATTTCCAAACAGCTGCAGAGCACAGCTGAAATACTGACTTTGTAACTACAACATTATCTGACAACTAAGAAAAATCTAGCTTTCAGCTTTTCCATGTGTTTGGCAATACGTCAAATGTTTGCTCAGAGAGAACGTTAGAAGCGATACAAAGTTTTGATCTCACACACTCATTTAGGGCCTGTGTCGGCTGCTGTGCCGCCAGCTGTTCTCTACACAGTCAACTTCCTGAAGGTGGACGGCAGCAGCTCAGGTTTATTTAAAGCCACAGACACTGACAAAGCCCATTTACAGGCAGGGGGTTATACAGTTATGGTAAAATGAACTGTCTTTACAGTATTTTGAGCTGAAAAATTGAAAGACACACTCTGGGGGCATGTGAGACTTTGATTAACTTGCTGAAATTCAGCACAATATGGGACCTTTAAAACTATGAAAAAACTATGAAATGAATAATAATGTTACTCTACTACACAAAATGCAAAACAAAACACTGACCAGGTGCTAGACACACAAAAAGTACAACATTTTCCTTGCACGGGTTTTCACCGCAGTCGTCCTAACCTGCTCCTTTTTTCTGCAGCATTGGTGTACTCTTTCTAAAGTATCAGCCTTTATCATATAACCAATGGGACAAACAATGCAACTTTAAATACTAAAAACTTTAACACTGAAATAACAGATTATTTATGCATGCAGGACCATTGTAGAGGTAATTTGTATAAATATTGTAGCTGAAAAACTTACAGTATCGTGTTGACCTTTGGATTAGTGCAGGAGCACTGTGTTATCCATTCAATTTATTTGTTTTTCTTCCCTCTAATACATTGAGATCAAATGCCATCACTTTGCATAATTTGTAGGCCCACACGCATAAGAGTGGCAGACCTAAACGGCTGCTGTTGCACAAACAGCTTTCTCGCAGTTAGTAGCTTAGTGTCAGTGCCTCCCATTCATCAAGCGATCCTAGAGAAGACGGGGGATTCAGCTGTGGAAAAAGACCCTAAATAAATCAAAGGCAGCATTTAGAGGGAAATTAGTGAACTCCACTGATCGTTTATGGAGCGTCAAAAATAATGCAGTCTGATTTATGAAAAAGGAAGTCTTGGCACTTTAAAATACACATGCCTTTGTTGAAGTTTACTGGAGCAGGAGCTTGTTATGTAGAAGGAAAAGAAAAATCTTAACATCTTAAAACAAGTGATCTTTAGTATCGAACCAGTGAAGGCCCACCCCACGAATTTTATCTGATTAAGGCGAAATGCCAAAACCTGGGAATATGGCTCAGTGGTTACAACAGTCACCTTATAGCAAATGTGTCTGAACTGGACCTGGGAGCCTTTCCATCTGTCTGAACTAACATTACCCTTGACTATGCACCGGCTTGGTGCCTTGGGGCTGCAGCACAAAGGCCCACTGCTACTAAAGAGAACGACTCGGTCAATGAATGAGGTGAAATACTGAGGACAAATTTCGTCACAGTGCTTAATGAAGTATAACATAACAGGTGTTGCTTCACTTTGGCGTGAGGGTTGTAGGAGTTGCTGCAAAGAGTAGTGATTTTTAAGGGTGATCTTAAACAATGTTAGAGAAATTCACATTTTAATAGTAATATAGGACGCTATTGTGTTATCAAGCAGTCTTGTTTTCTTAAAGGCAACTGCAGCATATGTATCTCAAACTGCAGAGTAACATTCCCTTTTTCAGGTCAGAGAGAAGCAATCTGTTCTGTTTCACAGTCTTCTGTTTAGTTTTAGCCACCCTCTGGTGTGGAATAGCGCGCTGAAATTTACATGCACTTATTCGCCATCCACCAAACTCCTACCTAGAATGCAATATGGGAGGCTCTTTCATTTCTCGAGCAAAGAGAGTTGTTCTGCTGCTGCTGCTGCTGCTGCTTTTGGTTCTGTGTGAGATCAGTTAGTCTGAAACATGGTATATATTTCAAGACCTTGTATCATGATGGTGGCATGAAACCCCAGTGCTTAGGGATGTTTGATTCTAAGATCAATTTGAACCAAACAGAATAGCTTCATAGTTAGATTAAATAATCAATTCTGCACTCTAATAGTTCTCTAATGTACACCGATCAGCCACAACATTTTGACCACTGACAGGTGAAGTGAATAACATTACTGTATTTTTTTTTTAGAAGAAAACTTAATTGTCATGAATAAATTTTTACAGCATTGTGAAGTGCTGTTTTCGCATATCCCAGTTGGAGTCAGAGCGCAGGGTCAGCCATGATATGGCAACCTTGGAACAGGAAGGGTTAAGGGCCTTGCTCAAGGACCCAACAATCGCCACATTGGGGTTTGATCCTCTGACCTTCTGATCAGTAGCCCAGGGACATAACTGTTGCGCCACCACTGCCCCCATATTGGTATTATGTGGTGTTGTGCTGGAAAACTTTGGATTTTGACATCCATGTTGATGAGACTTAGACACCCTAATAAACATAGTCCCACAACAAACACACTCCCTAGTGCTAATGGAAATCCCAAATGTAACTGGCCTACCCCCGCAGGAAAATGCACCCCACCACATGGAAAAAACATCAAACAATCAGGAACATGTTGAGGAACATGACAATGGCCCAAGTTGTTGATTTAACCTCCTAACTTCCTACACCCCATTCTGATCAAGCATCAACAGGATGCAGTGGAACAAGTTTGATTGACAGAGGCCCCACTGCACAAGCCAGAGTACCCAAAGGATCCAGTGCCAACGTCCTGGTTCCAGACCCCATAGGACACCCTGAGAGGTCCTCTTGTCCATGCCCAATGATTAAGGGCATATTTGAGCACATAAGGGGGACCAACACAATATTAGGCAGGTGGTGATAATGTTATGCCTGATCGGTATATATCTATTATATTTCTGGATAGGTACAGCACATTTATTGTTGTTAGAACATCCATTCTGTGCTCTTAAACTCATAAAATACATATATTTTACTACTCCATGTCTGTTACTATTTTCATTCCTGCTAAAAGATTTTCAGTGAGGAGCAATGATTGAAATTAATTCAGAGTTCAGATAGAAATAGAAAGAATATACAGAAAACACAGGCACAGGAATGTCAATATCAGTAAGAAGTTGTACACGCAACAGGATTTCATCCATTTAGTTCTGACATGTGGTATTAATGCCTGTCCTTGTACTTCCCGCCCACACAAAATGTTTCTTCATCAGACTCCCCGTGGTGACTGCTTAATCAAGATGACAAGCAGCTTAAGAAAACAGATCCTAATTGGATGCAGTGACGATACGACATTAACTAAACATGCGCTCATTTCTGTATTCTCAAAAAAATGTCCTCCCTCAGCAAGAGTTTTTATTTCCTGACCTAATACCTCAACCAAAACTTAAATATATAAGAAGAATTGCAAGGTGAATGTATTTGAAGCTGTTCTGTTATAGACACACACTAACGCCTCTGTTCTCTGGTGATGCAGCTGCCACTTCCTCGGCAGCTACACGTATAGAAAAGAAAGAAAAAACACTTGCAGGTATAGAGCAGATGTGTTAATGACCTCTATACAGCAAGAAGAGAAACTGAACTTTCGATTTCTGCAGCAGTGTGAACATTTCAACACATAGAAAGCCAGCCATTGCTCATGATGCTGCTGCTAAGAGACTACAATCAATATACTACAAGGGCATATGGTGTTTCTGGGTGGCTAGCACAAACTCCCTGTAGATAGTTGTTCTCTAAATTTTTAAAAAGTAAAAGCCACAAGAGGAGAAATCAAAAGAAATGAAAGAGAAGTAGTGATTTTTTTTTCCCACCTAGAGAGTCTTAGAATCTTAAACGGATTTTTAACTGGAGCAGCAAATTGGCAGAATAGATATTTCAGTCAGTCGTGTTTGTGATTTTCGCTGCTTTCTTTTTAAAGGATAGACTGTATGGTCTCAAGGGGTGATACATATTTTTTTCTGCAGGAAGAGACAGAACCACATTACTGGCAGAGGGAAACATAACAAATAATGTGTGAACTGAGATGCATTTTTGAAAAGGCATGGAAAGTAGAGAAGGCGAAAACAGTAAACAAGGGGTGTGAGTCAGATTCTGCACCTGGATCTGAATTCTGCTGCAGATAGAAAATATTTTTTGAGGCGTAGATAGAGTTTCAAGCACATGTATTGATATTACTGCACAGCTTTACCTTTCCACTACTGCAGCTGCATTTCAGTGACTCTCTACTCAATCATCCGTTAGCTTTATTGATGCATGTTTTGTCTATATTACAGCAAATGCAACATGAGACTTTTAACAAAGTGCATACAATGTGGAGTTGAAGCAAAATGAAGAGCAATGCTACTCTCTAAACTGATTGCAGTAAACCGGCACATCAGGGTTACTGAAACAATGAGGGAAAAAAAGTAAGAAAAAAAAATTGCTTTCAAGGCTGAGAAGATGCCGTTCTTGAATTCAAATCATGTATAATGCACACGGCAGCACAAAGGGATTAAATGTGTTTGTGTTTTTCACTCATGTCCACGGGAGCCTGAGATCCTGTCTTTCTTCGATCTCATTGTCTCTCCAAAAAAGGCTAACATCCATTAGAGCTGGCAGGTGGGGGATTGAGATGAATGTGTTCCAATTTTAACCACCCCTCCGAGTGCCCTGCGGGGTCGCTCACTCTACAGGAGGACTGCGAAGTGAGAACCGGGAGCTGTCCTGAGGTAGCTTGGACTGCTTCGGAGTGGTCTCTACTTGCGAGTGAGAGGGCCAAATGCTCCTATAAATATGCCTTTGCAGTATCATGTAAATAGCTACGCAAACAGCTCCCTCCCCTTTTTCTCTGCTTTGTGTGTGAGCACAGATATTATCCATTGAGAAGGCTCCAAAGATCCATCTCTAAAACTGTATGTAATCACATCAAATGTGTCCTCAATCTCCATTACAATGGGCCTGCATGGCACCTAATGGGCACAGAGACGGCAACAATGCGCATGCAAATTCAGTCTCTAAGAGCCCTATCGAGTAATTCAGAGCAAAATAAATAACCAGCTTGTTTTTGAGAGCCAGTATCTGTTTATCCACGCTGCACTTGAATCATAGTTCCTCTGTGTACAGAATCCTTTCCTTATGGAAGCTTTGTGTGTGTCTGAGTGGAATAATGAGTGGACACAATGACACTTGTTTCCCTCCCTCCTATTTAACTTCCGCAGTTGCTGAGAGAGTTAGAATCCTCTCTGTCCGTGCCGCAGCCAATCAGAGCACTTGTTTAACCCCCGCGCCCATCTCACCGCACTGGGGGCTCTCAAGTTGGTGAACAGACTTGGACTTTAACCGTGATGTATGAGTCGCCATTAGGGTAATGATAATAAAATGGCCGTCCGATTAAACGAGCATCCAGTCATGTTAATTGTTCTTATGATGAAAGGTCAGACTCAGCATGTGTCTGATCCCCCTCCCTCTCCACCGGCGCCACCAGCAGTGGTATTTAATGAGACTTTCACAATTAATTTATCCGTGGGGGAAACAAAGTCAAAGGCTTCCCACTCCCCAGCTGACATTTATAGAACACGCTGGGTCGGTCAAGCAGTAGAAAGCAGTTTGTTGCCCCATCAGACAAGGATGGATCGTTCTCCACTTTCTTCTGCTTCAAAATAAACAAAAAAGAACCACCAGAAACACTTCAGGCACACAAATAATCGGTTCAAATGTGCACGGTTAAGCTATTGTATCAACACCAGACAACACACAAACATGCAGCAAACACTCCCCCTTCTTTCCTAAATGCTAGATTTGGCCTGCTCCTGCCGACATGCTGAGGTTGCCCCCTCCCTCCCACGCTACACCCTCCTTTGAGGATTAGAAACGATCAAAGCTTTGCTCATTCCGCACTCGCATTTCCTCGCTCCGAACGACGGATTGGAAACCCCCGTCGGCCCACACACACACACACCTCTGTATCAGCCGGTGGGGTAAGCTTACGGCAAGAGGACTGGGAGATGTGCAACAGAGTACTGGTTAAAGGCTTTCTATTACATTTACATTTTGCATTGGTGATAGATATGTTTAGATGTTGCCTTCCCACATTGGAAAAACATCCAAGATGTTCCATTTAGATGCTTCTGACCACCACTCTTTCTTCAGCCCTTGCAGTGTCGTTGTTGGCTGACATATATACTGTAGACGTGTGTGTGCGTGCGTCACATTGTGTTGCAGCCCCACAGCTATGACTCTAATGAGACTTCGCCCCAAGGCAAGTCAACAGAACAAAGTGATTTATTTATTTGTGTGTCTACTAATGTGCTCGCGCTTCGCTCTGTGTGCATGCCAACAAATGGTTCGGACATGTGTTGGGAGAAAGGAGTTGATATTTGAATGCGAACATTTCCCATAGTGCTCTGGGGCGGCGGCAGTGGGCACTGAGCTGGTAATTCTTCACCCCTGTGATCAAAGGCCCGATTCTCAGCAAGCTCCCTTTACCACCCTCTCTCTCTCTCTCTCCCCCTCATTTCCCCTTCCCTCCCCATGCTTTCTCTCCAATCATAGCCCTGAGCAGCCAGGCGTGAGTTTTAACCCTGTGGCAGTGTTGCTTATTATCCCCCAGTCTTGCATATCTTACTGGCCGCGTCTGACTGGCAACTGACTCTTACCCCTCCAAACCCAACTTCCTCCTCTCATGGTCAAACTGTATTCTCCAACTGAACCCACACTTAAACTTTTTGTCCCGTCCTTTCATAAAAAACTTCTCTGGCAGCTACAGTGCAGCTATAATGCTTACAGTCCTCCCCCTCTGTGTTTAGTCTCTTCAACCCCTCACACAATCCACTCTGTCACGCTCTTGACGAAACCTCTCTAAGCACCCATAATTTTCAGTTTAGTTAAGATATTTCATGCTCCCTTTCCTCCAAAAACCTATTTGAACACAGTCGTCTATATTTATGCACTGAAACCTGTGAACCAACTCTGTTTTCTTCTTCAACTTTCTTTTGTTCTCAGCTGTTGTCCACTGTTCCTTCCATTCAAATTCACACTTCAATAGCTCAGACGTGTCACTCACACCCTAACGCTCTGCATATTCATCCTCTCCGACGTTGCACAGACACGCAGGGCTAGTTTAATATTCTCAAGGTTACTCTCAATGTTACTCTCTCTCGTGCGAATCTGGGTCTTTTTTTTTGATCTAACATAAATATAGCCCGAAGCATTGTGATGAAAAATGCAGAATAGGGCCAAGGCATGGCAGGGAGGCAGGGAGTGCGTGGCACACTTTGGCCCATAAAAAAAACACCTGTGACAGTTGGTGGTTCGCTAAATGAAGGCTGCCTGCGGGTGTGCGCACTGGGCTGAGCCGAAATGATTGCTATAAAACAGGCCAAGTCTGCCGGGAGCGCTGGTGCCTCTTTTCATCCTGGCCTAACTCCATGACCTTCTGGCCCCCAATGCTCTCGTTTGTCCTTCTGTTTTCCTCTGCTGTGTCGCTCGCTGCCTGTGATCGTCCCTGTTCCGTCTGTTCTTTAATACATTATTAGATTTTTGTCTGAGCTGTTAGTCATGTGTAAAGTGGGAAGTGAATCAAAACTGAACAGGCTCAGTTCTTTAATTCCAAAAATCGCAAAAATTATGATCATTCATGCCAGCATAGCCCAGTCCTACAGGGAAGGTGCACTATTTTACTGTGTAGTATTAATAAAAAAAGACCCATACTTGTTGGAAATTGCAATTATATTGACAGGAATATGTGACACATTTAATACATTTGAAAATGTGCAGGAAAAGGGGATTTATCTATAAAGGAGAGTTTACTTTGACCAGGGAGAACAGAGCAGGTATGTCGCCTCAGTCCAGAACTGCCAGATTTGTGCCCACATCATATCAGCACTTTGCACATTTGTCACAACTAAGGCCAGTTCTTTTCCATCTTTGTCAGTAACAACCGGGAAATGTCTCCAAATGTCTTGCCTTGCTTTTGCATTTTAAAACCCCCGCTTATTTTTCTTCTTTCTCACTTCATTTTTTAATTTCCACTCTTCTGGTTAATGGCAAGTCCCAAGACCTGCAGTTTGTGTTTTGACTGTTTTGACTGCTCTCTCCTGCCCGCAGCAAAGTTAAAACTGCTTCCTCCTGTGAGATTTGCTCTAATCCAAAACCTATTTAAATGCTGTTTCTGGATACCCAGAGTTATTGACACAATTTGAACCCACTTTTTGTTAGTGAATTGCTGACCAGGAGGTGTTTTGACCAACACAAACAACTGTTACCTATCCAGATTAAAAGACATGTTTTTTTTTCTTGTTAGCAGGAGTTTTAGTGCCTTTCAGACACGCAACCAGACCCAGTTGAATGTTAAAAGAAACCAGCATTACCTGTTAGAAAATGGGATGCAAATCTTAACTTATAGTGTTAATGTCAAATTAATCTCCTCCCACCGGTTATGCAGCTCTACAATGACATGATACCTCCAGCTTTGCTTCTGAGAATAAAAAAGAATTATTTATATGAACATAACCACTCTTTTAAAAAATAGATAGACAAGTTTTGTTTAACAAACCAGTGCTATTTTTTTAACCCATGCTAGCAGTGTTGATCTGCTGTTCCACCACTTTAGTCCAGTTTGAAATATCTAGAAATATATTAAATTAATTGCTATAAATTTGGCACAGACATTCATGGTCCCCATGGGATACATCCTGTAGACATTTTGTGTGTGAAATGGCTTTATGGCTTTGCATGTGAATAGTTGCACAGTAGATGTTGCATTGCTCCATATATTTGGGTTCCCCAGAAGATGAATCCTATGGCTTTGATGCCCCCTCCGCAATAGCTGAGTTTTTGGTGCACGCATTGATACTTTGGTTATCCCTGACTTTTTATATAATGCCATTATCAGGTGAGAATTTCAGTGTCTCCAACCCTTTGGTTTATGAACTAATACCTGCAAAGCTATTGACATTCCCAGCAGCCTCAGCTGTACTCTGCCGCATTTGGCTCAGAGCACCACTGTGCTTAAATAGACGCTCACAGAGGACAGCCTCTTTCTGACAAGCTGCCCCTGGTGTATCTGTTCTCTCTAATCAACCATCGCTTGAACTCAATTGACAATAATTTCATCACTTAGAGTGACATATAAGGTTGCCCGAGCATCAATTTGGTTATATTTTGCATAAAGTGAAGGACAAAATCTTGGGAATGAATCCTTGATGACTGCTCCCAGTTAACTGTCTACTAATTATGTATAAGTGAGAGAAGATTGGCCATTGCTCAGCAGGACTTGACCTTGTTTAAGACTGTTATTTAGAAATGCCTCTGCCTGTTGTTTGGAAACCAAATGTGATAATGGACTGCTGTGGCTTTGAGAGCTGCTTGGGCACAGAGGAAATCCAACCTCTTCCAGCTGTATGTTACTGCATAGTAAACATAGAACTAAATGTAATGCTGTTCTCCCTTGTATGCTTTACTATTATAGAAGTGTCAATGTAAATCATTGCTTTTAATTATCATTTTTATTGCTCTCATTGTGGTATAATTAACCTTTATGCTGTGCATCCATTATTCTGCTATTTTACTGAGTTGGTTTTAATGAACATTTGCCATTAAGAGGTGCAGCAGTGGAAGACACCAGCTATTTTCATTTGTTCCAGCGGCCCAGACACAGATCCTATTTTTTGATAGTCGCTTGTAATTTCTAGCATTACAATAATGTCATGCTAATACTACATTTGTCATATTGATTATAATCCATGTATTTAGCATTTTTGCTATGCGGCCCATTCCAGCCTGTACATCAGTTTGTCTAGATTAATTAAGGAAGTAATTGTTGATGCTTCAGGCGTTTCTTGCTCAAATTGTTATTGGCCCCTGTCTCTGAAATCCCAAATCAATATCTGTTCCTCATTTGATTCTCAGCCTGAGCCCTATAGATTGACAGTCGCACAAGCACACACAGTCACACACACCCGTGGTACCCTGCACGTCTGCCTCTGATTCAATTGCTGATGCCTATCTGATGTCCCTGCAGCGCCACCAGGCAAGACGTCAGCTTGGCTAACTAATGTCAAAGGAACGAAGCATTGATCACATAATTGAATGATTATTCAATTAATGCATTTTGAAGAGCATGAAGGAGACTCTTTGTGGGGGGAAAACTTCTGCAAGTATTGCACAATGTATAACTACACATGTGTTTCATATGATTAAGCATGCATATGTGTGTGTTTGTGCAGCCTTGTTTACTGGCAGTAGTGAGTCGTTCTGAAAATTCATTGCCAAAATCAACTTCTTAATGGGCCAGCAGAAACATTTGCTGTAATCATTAGTGCATTGTCCCTTGATGTGTCCTCTCTCCTGTTGTTTTCTTCTCCCTCTATTGCTTCCTGACTCATGTGCTCACTCACAAACAACAACGTCCTTCGCATCGGGTACACCAGTTATTAAATATAAGATGAATGTCAAGAGACTCGCACTAGAGAGTGAACCTGCCATTGCCAGTCCTTGAGGGGCCTTGGCATTTCACAGCCACCTTGATGGCAGTCTGACATGACAAGGACGTGTTATCCTGAGGGTCCCAAGAGCTGTATAATTGCCCCCTTGTCCTCATTTCACATTCTCGTTAGATGTGCTGATATATTAACAAAGTTTCTCTGACAATGCACTCAGCTGCTCTTGTTCCTGAAGTTATGGGCCCATTTACTTACACCTATACCCTACAGCTCGCACGTAAATCTCGGTAATATGAGGTAACACATTAAGCATTGAGAATAATTTTGTTGTTGTTTTGTGTTTCTCCTCTCATTTCCTATCTCCTTCCATCACAATATCCCCACCCCCCTCCAGATTTTTTCCCACTTTTCTTTATTGCCACACCTTCTTTTTCACATTCTTCATCTCACTTTCTTCATCCCCCTCCTGATACTTTTCTTTGCCGCTGGCTTCCTTACTCATTCTCATTCCCAGTTGCTCTGTAAGTAGTGAGTTGTTTCTCTCTCAACACCCACACACACACACTCACACTCACACAAACTCTCTCTTTTGTGTTGTTCTCGTTATACATTCTCTTACGTCTCGCTACATCTCTAGCTGAATCTTCTCTCAGTGCCACTGCTCACCCACAGGCAAAGTCATCCCAGGTTGCTACGCTTCCCCCCTTTTTTTCTCCAATCAGATCGTCTCGCTACCTCACAGTCATTTTCCAAATTTGGCCACTAATTGGGTTTCTCCTGCGATTAAGTCAATAACAACCTTCATATTAGAGTTTAATGTCTCCTAATGAGTCCATTTGTTGGCCAGTGGCTAATTAGGTCTGAGCTGTTTATAGATAACCTAAACTAATTGATGGGCATTGCCGAACCACTGTGTGTCAATCAGTAATGTATTTGAGCACATTTCTGCTTTTAGCTCACAGCCCTCTTGTGCAGAGCACCCCAAACAGATTATAGCGTTCTGGTTCATGGATCAGGCTGTATAATTTGCGAGACAGCGCAGCATTAACATTAATGATAACTTCAGGGGAGCAGAATGAAATCCATTTAACATTGACTGACAAATCTTCTTCCTCCTCAACAAGCATTTAGTTTTTATTACTGTTGATTATATTCCACATTTGCGTTGAGGGCGACTTGTGTCTGCCTTTGTTAACTGTGGTGATCATTAAAATATTCATGTCTGCCAACTGTGGACTTTTCAAGAGCGCTTAGTCAGTGCACATGTGCATCAGGACTCATTGTGGCAGAATAAAACACATAAGACCCTACAGGCAACAATGGGGGGGAAATGAGGACAACGGGCCCCTGCAGAAACTATCTAGCTGGAATCTTTGACAAAGTTTCAACAGATCCAACTGACATGCCAAGACCCTCCCCTGGTGTTTGAGTCTGCACAAGGCTTTGGCTTGATAAAGCGGTGTGTGGATGAATATAAAGTGAGCTGGAGGAGTCTGATATTGGGACTCATCCCAATCATATGCCTCCAGGTTAGCATGCTATCAAAAGAAGGGGTTTGTTTGAAGCAAGGTTGTCTGTCTGCACACAGCTGCAGCTCTATGATAAAGAGGAGGGAGGTTTGATAGGTAAAAACCTCCTGTCCTTCCATCCACCCCTCTCCCTCTCTCTCTTTAATTGAATCCAACCTAAACTGGCATGCAAACACCGGCAGAAAGCATCAGGATACCTTCTCCTTACTTCCCAACTGACGTCTGCGTATATATGTGTGTTGTGCATCGGTGCCTGCACAGCGCTCAGCATGGGTTCTTAAATATTAAAATTCTTCATTGTGTGGAAGTTACTGGAGCTGGAGGTTTTTTTATAGGAACACGAGAAACACAATGAGAAAGAAGAAATCTCTTCCTCTGTGTGTTTTTCTCAGCCTCTGTGCCAACACCGAAAATCTTTCATGTTTTGATTTTTCTAGAAGCATTTTCCTCTTTTAACTTTCATCAAGGCTAACCATCTGTTAAAAGACTGCTCCAAATAGTTTCCCCTTGTGCCATCTGTCGCCATCATAACTAGCTCTTTACGGTTTTTAAAATATTGTCATCCGGAAAACATGTATAGGTTTGCATGACCTCCTCAGGCTACCTTATTATATAGTAGACCTAGTCATAGCAGGGTTTAATTAATGTTCATTATCTTTGCAGCAAGTAGGGAATGTTCCCACAATACTGGCTCAAATAATGTTTTAAAGGAAACATGGTTAAAGGTTAAACTAAGACATAATTTGAATTTTCATGGGATTTTTGGATGATTTTGTCAGGGTCGTCAATTTATGTTACTTTATAGTAAGAGAAAAACATTCTCAAACTAACAGTCAAATAGATGTTATCGAGGCATCCAATGACAGAATGTGTTTTGAGAAACATTCCTGTAATATGACATATTAACAAAGCTACAACATTTTGCCATATGTATTCTCATGTTTTGGGAATGTTGTTGAGGTAGCACATTATATAATATTCTTCTATAAATCAGTGCCAGTGTTACATGCTAGCAAACAAACAAACATACTTCATACAAATACAAACATCATACAAACTTCATACAAACATACAAACTTCTTACCAAAAAACATTACAAAAACTTTTCAGAATATTTTTAGAACAACATCAGCAACAAAAACAACAATTTTAAGCAACACAAACTTGTTATTTATGCGGGTACATCTGATGATGTAGCATCAAAACTACATTCTGAAGTTCTGATGCTGCTCTACCTTTAAGTGCAACATGAACGCTACATAACACATACAAAAGATATTTTTGATTTTACTTACAAAATGGCTTGAATACTGCCAATTAATTTACATTTGAGAGGCCCTGGACAAACATAACTTTACTTTATTATCACTGACATTTGAATTCATGACACAAATGTAATGCCAAATGAACAGGGATGTTTAGCCTGCAAAGAATTTATGCTAACTAGCTAGTGCTATAGCAAGCTTGTATAGCATAATATTATTAGCTTAACATAAAGTAAGTTAGTCTGCCTTTTAGACTGATAATAGTTTATATGTTATCAGTATACAGCAAGCTAGTATAACATAACATTATTAGCTTAACATAAAATAAGCTACTAAGCCTTTTAGACTGATAATAATTTATATATTATCAGTCTAAAAGGCTAACTAGCTTACTTTATGTTAAGCTAATAATGTTATGCTATACTAGCTTGCTGTAGCACAACATTATTAGCTTAACCTAAAGTAAGCCAGTTAGCCTTTTAGACTGATAACAGTTTATATATTTTTCACTGCTGGTTAGCTATAATGTTACTGTATTAGATAATAGTGTTTAATTGATCTGAAATCGAACAATAGTAAGGCAGGAGATTTCTTACCCCATGCTGGGTCCAACTCATTTTCATCCACATGACTCTCATGTTAACTACTTCAACCACTTCTGTTGATTTTCCTCAGACTAGCAAAATGATCTAAAAACTAATTAAGATGAATTAACATCAAATTTAACTTTACTAATCCCAAAGTAAATTATTATTTTTGCCAGATATTGCTCAGAAAACAAACTTACATGACATTAGAAAATGCAGTGCCTACTAGAAAAGCAATATAAGTAATATAAATTACTGAAATTAAAATAAGAAAGTTAAAACAAGGCTGTGGATTACAAAAGTAAGAAGTAATACTGGCAATGAGGCTGAGACAGTAAAATATTACAGGAATATTGCACATGAAAAAGGAAATATTGGACATTATACTAACATGTTGTGCATGAAGGTTAAATATTGCACATGTGATTAAAATATTGCACCTGAAATTGAAATACTATACATGATAATAAAAAATGCACTTGAAATTTAAATGTTAAGCATGATAAATATATCATCTGAAAAATAAAAATATTGCACATTATATTGACGTGTTTTACATAAAAGTGAAATATTGGGTATGTAATTGAAATATTGCACCTGAAGCTGATATATTACACATGATAATGAAATATTGCACATTAAATTGACATGTTGTACATAAAAGTGAACACACTGTGCTTGTATTAAAAGTCACTATCATCTAAAAAAGGGGGGGGAAGACCTGATTATATCTAATGATAGGGGAAGTATAGTTGTGGGCATCTTACTTCCTTTATTTTTTTTTTTCATTTAAAGGGAAACTATCAGCATAAGTTTGGACATCGGTTTAATCCATTTCTCCAAGCAAAACTCCATTTTGCTGCACCATAGTTCAGATGTCAGCTGTGTCAGGAATAATGGTGAAATGAACCCCTGTTTTTTGCCTCTAGCGGACCGTTTTGTGGTCCTTGGTCCGCAGCTTGAGCACCACTGTCCCGGACTGGCCGACCTCTGCTCTCCGGCTCTCTGCCTCCGACTCCGCCTCCCTCCGAGCTCCAGCACGAGCGACCGACTCCTCAGCCCGCCTGCCGCCACCCCGAAGCCCCTCACGGCTCCGGCTCGTTCCGCCTTCCCCCTTCCCAAAAAAACCGGACTCCACACCGCCGCTTCACCTCAAACGTGCTCCTAGTTATACCCACGGCGGTTTTCTTTTAAAAAGAGGAGCCAAACTTCAACAAGCTGAACAGACAGGAGTTGCTGCAGCACCGGAGAACTTTTTCCTTTTTGCCCCCCAGTTTTGTGGCCCCGTGGCGGGGCAGGACAGCAGAGTAGGCCGGGGGAGGGAAACAAGGCGACCGTATGATGTGGATCTGGTACCTCCTGCTTGGTTCGGGCTCAAGAACTGTTGGTAAGTTTTTTATCTTTTAAAAGACACACGGAAACTATTGTTGTTGTCACGACGCGGTCACGCTTCGTGGGTTTGAGGAAAAGAGGAGGTAGGGAAGGAGGGAGGGGGGGCTTTAAATCTTCTGCTGTGTAGTTTTCGCTTCTCATATTTTTTTTTCTTACTTCCTTCCTCTGCCAAACTTATCGGAGCTTTGAAAATAAGTTTTTCTCAGGCTTTTTTTTCCGTCTTCTTGCAAATTGGGAGTGTTTTGTGGCTGCGTGTCCCCTTCACCTGTGCGTGGGAATGTTTTTGCACCCTTCACGCCGGATCTCAGTCACCGTGGGTCTCCTTCTGCTGCGTTATGACCGAGGGGTTGTTGACAGGGCGGCCAGTGTTGACAAGTCAATCTGTTCTGCAGCCTTGCGCTGGCAGCTGGGGCCCAGTGAAGGGCACTGGTACGGGGTTTATACTTAGGACAGCCAGTTGGCACTTTGAAACGTGCAGATGCAGATTTGTCTCCGGTTTTTCCCAATCAGTGACACACATCCACTGCTGCAGAAGTGTTCATCTCAGTGATGCCCTGGAGCCACTACACTGACATATGATGATCAGTGAGCAAATCTCCAAGTAATATTAGCAATAATAGTTGATCACGATGCTTTATTTCTGAGGCACTTCTCAAAAAAATAGCTTTAGAGACATAAAACCAAAAAATACACAATGCAATCAATAACAAATATGTGTTGTTGCATCTCAAATCACCACCTCTGATTTTCCTGACATTTTTATAACATAAAATCTGCATATTTATGAAGCCATTTGTAAAGTTTTATCTTTATATGTCAAATACTTTCTGAGATATGTATATATACCAATCAGGCATAACATTCTGACCACTTGCCTAATATTGTGTTGGTCCCCCTTATGTGCTCAAATACGCTCTGAACCACTGGGCATCGACAAGAGGACCTCTCCTATGGGGGTTGGCACTGGATCCTTTGGGTACTCTGACTTGTGCAGTGGGGTCTCTGTCAATCCAACTTGTTCCACTGCATCCTGTTGATGCTTGATCACAATGGAGTCTATGAAGTTTGGAGGTCAAATCAACAAGTTGGGCCATTGTCATGTTCCTCAACATGTTCCTGATTGTTTGATGTTTTTTCCATGTGGTATGGTGCATTTTCCTGCAGTGATGTAGGCCAGTGAAATGTGGTATTTCCATTTGTATGAGGGAGTTTGCTTGTTCTGGGACAATGTTTATTGGGGTGTCTAAGTCTCATCAACACAGATGTCAAAATCTAAGGTTTTCTAGCAGAACACCACATAATACCAGTATGACCAATGTTACTCACTTCACTTGTCAGTGGTCATAATGTTGTGGCTGATCGGTGTATATTGTTTTTTGCTCATTGAAATTTGAGGTTATGTTTGAATGAGGGAATCTCAGGAGCTTAACTATAAAGCTTGACAGACATGAAACTACATTTGATTCAGAAAATCTCACTAGTTTACCTCTGCATTATTTTTTTGTTAAGGTGTACTCGAAGGTGGGGCTTTTCATAGTAGCCTTTTTTTTTGTCATATTTCACCTTACTCATAATCAAAGTTTGATTGTTTTTTACTCTAGGCAAGTAGTTGAGTAAACACATATTTATCTTCCTTTTAAGATAACCTTGATGTACAGTATAGTGTGAGCTCTCTTCTGCAAACTAGGCTTAGGAATTAGTTGGAATGTCTCCTGATGATAACAACTCAACATTGACTGTGCACATGCTTGTTCAGGGAATCTTGCTATGGGCTTTGCAATCCAGCCACATGTAAAAATCTCAATTCTTGCTTTAAAGCAAGAATTTTGGTTTTACTGTAACCAAATCAAAGCATTGTTGATGTTTCTGTCACCATGATTTGAGGTTAACTTTAGTCACATCTAATGCACATTACATCCTAATTTGCTAAACAGGTATTGCAAGTGCTGTAAATAGGCTCAGCTGAAGCAGTAACCTCAGGGGCTGAAAAATGCTAATGCTGAAGTGCCAAAAAGTGCACCTCCTCAAATGCCTACTGGCTCTTTTCTATCTGCTGGCTCCAAAAGTAAGTCAATCCCCAAGGACCTCCCTGTGAAAATGCCCAACCTTACAGCAGAAACAAACATGTTTACAGCCTAGTAATGAAACGGCTCTGGTCTCCATAGCTAATTTGCCCATTCATCACATCCATCCATCCATCCATTATCTGTACACCACTTAATCCTCTGTAGGGTCACAGGGGGACTGGAGCCTATCCCAGTCGACTCAGGGCGAAGGCAGGGGACACCCTGGACAGGTCGCCAGCCTATCACAGGGCTACATATAGAGACAAACAAGCACACTCTCATTCACACCTACGGACAATTTAGAATCATCAATTAACCTCAGCATGTTTTTGGACTGTGGAAGGAAGCCGGAGTACCTGGTGAAAACCCACGCATGCACAGGGAGAACATGCAAACTCCACACAGAAAGATCCCAGGCGTCCTAACCGGGACGCGAACCGCCATTCATCACAATTGAGTGGAATTTTTACATAACTTGCCCATTTAAATTTCATTAAGGCTCAATTGTTTTGCATCATTAAGGATGTAGTTGCATTTGTGTTGCAGGTGGGTGCTGTCATCAGGGCAGTTTGAGGCCCAGAGACATTTGCATGGAACACGTTAGCTCCACTTCTGCTTCATTTTTGGATTGACTGAGGCAGAGTCAGGTGCTTCCGAGATGGCAATGGCTGGAGCCTGAGGCTGCATTCCTATATCCATACTTCCATACTGTATAGTACGTTAGAAAAAGATTTAGCATGTCCCAATACATAATATGTCAAATGTAGTATACCAAAAATACCTAGATATTCTACTACATCCAGTCAGATTTTGCAGTATGCAAGCCAGCATGCTTTTCTGGACATTCTGACCCACAATCCTCTGCACAAATACATCATATATGATTCAGTGTTGCGCATGAGTATAAACAAACCTCAGCTGACAGTCAAAGTTTAAGATGTGTTATTATGACAAAGTATAATGTCTTAGGTCTGTGCATGCTGCAGGAAACGGTAAGTCCCCTTTGAAGGGCAACTGTGGGATGCAGTGTGGTTATAGGAAATTGTGGGTGATGCCATTGAGGGATTGTCGGTCTATATATACAGTCAATGGTGTAGGTAAAAAAGCTCAAAGATGCTGCAGACATTCTGGCATGTCACAGCAGTGAATAATAGAGTCAATGGTGGCTGATCGGCTGGGGGGAAAATTCACATTTCAGTTCCCATTCTTGGTGTCAGGATTTAATTCAGAATCATTTTTTGATTCAATCAAAACAAATGGGGTCACTACATTGTTGCTTGTACTTCAGTGTGTGCCAAACCACTGACCGGCCTGCAAATATAACATAACTGACAAAGGGTTAACTGCCATTGATAAAGGCCATTTTCCAGTTGTTTCCCTGTGACCTTAGTGTTGAATTCCATCTACGTAATGTTATTAATATCATTATTTAAAAACAAAATGTTGGCATTTACGAATAGATTCAAAGTCACAGAGGATAAGATTTGTCATTCTTGCATGAATCCATTTTTTCCCCTCCTCTAGTGGCTCAGTTCCTGGTATTGTGGATTGTCACCCTGTCGTGGTTCACTGGGACACTTGAAAACAATGGAGCTATTATTAATGTGATTAGCAACACCTGAGGTTTCCTACTATAATAAGTCAAAATGTCTGCTGTGCTAAAAAAAAAAACCACTATAGTTTCTGTAAATGTCAGTGAGAGTGAGGTACAAATATGATTATATTAGGCGTGGAACAGAGATTTAGTGTGAGCTGCCAAAGCCCACTCTATTTTTCTCTGCTGGAGCAAAGGAGCATGTACCTATGATTAATGTCAGAAATTTCCCCCCAGATTATTGCTGTGGTTTGTTTTCTTCTGTATTGCTTGTGTGTTGGCAGCTTTGAATAAACAAATTGTGCTTCAGGGTTTTATTAGTTCGCGACCTGACCAGGGTAATAATGCCATCTGGTTATAAGATATCAGCTGGAGTGTGTTTATGTGCGTGTTTTGTATTGTTTTAAAGAAGTTAGAATGGAGCGTTGCTATTACCCAGCCAGTGCTGTCATCATTCAGGACAATGGCATCGATTAATATCCCAGCCTTACCAATAATAAAAGGTCCAAATTGTGTGCTGCCATATTTTGCATTGAATTTGACATTTAGCCCTGAAATTATAAAGGTCCACTGCAAACTCAAAATCAATTTGCTTTTTGGATCTGGCAGTACCTATTAAAATGTTAATCACAATATTGACATTTGAAGATATGGCAACAGAACATCATGTTGTCAGGATTTCCCACCTCGCATACAGCCAGTGCTAAAAATAATAAGGCTAGTAAAATATGTATGAGCGGTGTGACTGTGCTTTGTTCATTTTTCTACCTACACATAGTTGCAGCTTTGAATGTTGCAGATTTGCAAATACTCTTAATAGTATAATTGTTTAACACATTAGACTTCTCAACAATAGGTTACTGAATATCTAACAACTACAACCCAGATGTAAACAATGGACACTTTACAATATGGTCACAAAAAAATGTGACTACTTACTGAGGCATAAGTGAGGAGCAATGAATCAACTGAGTTTAAACAGAGACCAAATGGTCGTAACTATGTTAATGATACGATGCTAATAATCTGGTTTGTTACCAAGGAGCTAATTGACATGCATCTCTTCAGTAAAACCTCAGCATCTACTCGTTAGTTTTGCATAATGCGTATTTACTTCAGAGGGCACAAAAAGGGTAAGTAACTGTCGGATAATCATGAAGTGAAGAAGAATTAGTTAAGCCCCTTTTTCAGACATGCGCTGCTTCCCGTTAATCTGACAGCATCTGAACATGTCAGCTTTGTGTGTGAATAAACACTCTGGCCACTGCTCCTTAAAAGCTGCAATCTCACAGCATCAGACCTAATAACACTGCTGCATCACTTTCATTGCAGCAGAAGTCTGAACCACATGCCGCTGTATCACTAGAAAAGTATGTGCAAGCAGCTTTTTTCACATTTCAACACCATTACTGGTTGAAAAACAGAGGTAAAACGAATGAGACTCATTGATAATAAATGTAAACCAGGTCAACAGGAGCTGAAGTTGAGTTGGTTGCTTCCAGCTAGTAAATCTTTCCTCTGACTTTATTAATTAAATACCAGCAGCATCAAACAGCAGCAGGATTCATATGAACACCTCCAAAGGAGAGGAGTTGTGCACATTTACACCAATGGAACGACAGCGCAATGTCATTATTTACTTAAACACCGATCAGGCATAACATTATGACCACCTGCCAAATATTGTGTTGGTCCCCCTTATGTGGTCAGAAATGCTCTGAACCACTGGGCATGGGCAAGAGGACCTCTCCAGTTGTCCTGTGGGGTCTGGCACCAGGACGTTGGCACTGGATCCTTTGGGTACTCTGGCTTGTGCAGTGGAGCCTCTGTCAATAAAACTTGTTTCACTGCATCCTGTTGATGCTTGATCACAATGGGGTGTAGGAAATTTGGAGGTCAAATCAACATGTTGGGCCATTGTCATGTTTCTCAACATGTTCCTGATTGTTTGATGTTTTTTCCATGTGGTGGGTGCATTTTCCTGTGGGGGTCGTCCAGTGACATTTGGGATTTCCATTTGCATGAGGGAGTGTGCTTGTTGTGAGACAATGTTTATTAGGGTGTCTAAGTCTCATCAACATGGATGTCAAAATCCAAGGTTTTCCAGCAGAACACCACATAGTACCAATATGATCAATGTTATTCACTTCACCTGTCAGTGGTCATAATGTTGTGGCTGATCGGTCTGTGTTGTTTTTTGCTCATTGAAATTTGAGGTTATGTTTGAATGACTGTATCTCAGGAGCTTAACTATAAAGCTTGGCAGACATGAAAATACATTTGATTCAGAAAATCTCACTAGTTTACCTCTGCATTATTTTTTTGTTAAGGTGTACTCGAAGGTGGGGCTTTTCAGCAGACAGCACATAGTACCAATATGATCAATGTTATTCACTTCACCTGTCAGTGGTCATAATGTTGTGGCTGATCAATGTAATTATTAACCATCCCTGACATGGAGAGAGGATCAGTCATGATGTAACTGGAAGTCTCACTTTCCTACACAAACTTCCAGGGTTTGGAAAATATAAATAGCCTAAACTATAAGTTATTAAACAGTTTGACAAGCTTGATATGAGTTTATATTACAGTCTTTTTTTTATTAGTGCATTATTATGCATTACGCATTACTTGATGTACTGCCCAATCTCGCATGTATGACAAATACAGACATATCGTGACTCTTTCTGTCACTGTTGTGGATGAAATCTGGATGAATGTCTGAATGACAGAATGCCGTCCCTTTATCAGATTAATGAAGCCAGCAGTGTCACATATCTCATGTCTGAAAAGGGCTTCAGTAACTACTCAATGTGATATGTTGCTTTACTGTGCAAAGAGAGTAACTTATCATTAGTAATGAATGAATGGTTGCTAGTTTGTGCCACTCAGTGGCAACTTCTTAAAAACATGATCATTATTACATTTCAAAGCACTGACTTATTACTTACTCACAATCTGTGCTCTTGAAACTCATCATTATCTGCTGTTTATTCCTAAATTAGGAGTTATTCAGGAACTCATAATTGCCAATTCATTAACTATCACGTCCTTTAAAATTTGTTCTTCCCTCATTTCTCTGTAAATATTTGCATTTTTGTGTACCATACTGTAAAGTGTTAGATGGCAGTCATACAATACTCAGCAGCAACCTTTATTATGTAGTCTTATAACAGTGTCCAGAAGCACTACAGTTTGTTTTATAAACCCTCATAATAAAATAAAAAGTGAGCCTTCTAGATCAGTCGAACTAAACCATATGGCTGTAATTTTATAATGTAGACATTTTACTACTCCTATTTTACATCCTGAGCAAAAAAAAATCACTATCTGTTCTACAGCAAATCACTCAGCAGCAAGCCCAAATAAATGAATATAGTCAGTTGCAAGACTGAAACACCATTTACAGTCTCCTTGTAAATTTTCACCATTTCTCTTTCATTTGTACGGAGCAATGAAACACATGAGTAAATTTAATGCTGTTTATATGTCATTGAGCTTTAGCATTACGTATACATTTGCATTAAAACCATCTGATTCCTATTTTCTGTCTGAGCCCATGTCTTACTTTGGTGAGGAATGTAGGATGAAACCTTGATGCTTTACATGTTGCTGTGATGCAGACAGACTGGAACCACCCAACACGGACATACAGTTCAATCTGCAAAATTACTATCAAGCGAGCGTCTGGGTTCCTTGAATGTAAAAAGACCACACCATGCATTCTGACTGACATATCCCCACACAGGTTATCTCCTTGATCACCATAATGTTCGCTCCATTACCTGCTCGACGTTATGAGGCCACACACACACACACACACACGCAGGCCAGGTGGTCGGATTTTTCTATTCATAACCCAAGACAGACTATTCGGGTCATTTCTCTCACTGAATAGGAATACAGAATCACATTGTCTCCTGCTTATTGTGCTTTGTATTTCTGCACTGTGGCTTCACAGAGACAGGCCGGTTGGCCCAATACGCCTCTTCTGTGTGTCTGTGCTTAGCTTTGCGTGTCTTCGGAGCAGGAAGAAGAGAAAGAGATGTTGTGTTTTTTTGTGCTGGCTGACATGGTTGATATGCTTCCAGCATTCAGTTGCATGTGCTGAGGAGGGCTGGGATTAAGGAGGGCCAGTGTGGCTTTAGTTCCCAGAGTTGTTAAACAAAGCCACATGACTGGAGTCATGTTTCAGACCTTGGTAACAGAGCAACTCCAACTCCTGTAAGCACATATTGTGTGGTTTATGCCTTATCAATGATCACAGTGTGCATTATGTATGATTTACAGCTTTCACCAGTGAAGCATCCATGCGCCGTTGGAATTGTGACCATTAGGTGCAAATCATATTGTATTCCTCTCTGCGGGGGTTCTAGGTGCTCTTGTCCAGTCTCTTTGAGCATCTCAGATCTATAAGAGATGATGCTAAATATTTCATAAACCCCGGTGTGTATGGATCGAAGGAGACACAGGGAGAAACAGAGAGGAGCAAAATGTACTGGAAAAAGTTAGGAGACAGCTCATTAAATATTGATTTTGGATTGATCCTAACTAATTTGCCATGCAGTAATGCAGAGGCTTTGTTAATCCCTGATGGTTGCCTTATATTGATCCACCTTGTCCTTGGGTGCCAAGATGAAACCTTGCATATTTACTGAGTGGAGTTCTGAAAGCAATACCAGCCATTAGATTGTTGCTTCTACCGTAAATATATGTAAATATGACTGGGAAACATTCAGCTGTGATTTTTCCGACAGATATTTGATTTGCATTATGATTATGAGAAGCTTCGGTTTAATATTCACTGTGTACAATAGATTTAAAATGTGATGTAGCATTACCGCATGAGAGAGCATCAAAATATGAACTGCTTTATATTCTGACGCAGCGATGAGACCTTTAGGATATGAATTGCTTCTAACATGTAATTATTTCATGTTTTTAATTGCCGTAGAGACAGTGCGTTATAGCATACAAAATAACACTGCTAAAATAGTAATCTGTTTACCAGACTGTTTTCGAGCATTGCTGTCACCTGTGCTGCTTTTTAATGCTGATATGTCTGTGGCGTCGCCTCGTGATGTGGCATCTGCTTTACGACGGGCCTTGCATAATACCTTCTTTGTTGCACGTCCATTGTCTCCAACCTGAAATACCCCCATACCGCAGAAGCGCTGCTGTTTCTGGAACTAAATTTTTCAACACTGCTTCTGGGTGAAGGGGAGCTATTTGACCATGATTATATAACAGTTTCCCTCAGTTTTGCCTATTTGTTGTTGGTGAGTATGAGTGGTAGGAGGAGGAGGTCATGAATTTGTAAAACCATTGACACTACTGTTTCAACTAGGGATTGACCAATATGGATTTTTCCTGAGCCAATACTGATGCCGATTATTGATGACCAAGAAAGGCCGATAACCAATATTTGGAGTCGATATACACCATTAAGGCATAACATTATGACCACCTGCCTAATATTGTGTTGGTCCACCTTATGTGCTCAAATACGCTCTGAACCATTGGACATGGACAAGAGGACCTCTCCAGATGTCCTATGGGGTCTGGCACCAGGACGTTGGCACTGGATCCTTTGGGTACTCTGATTTGTGTGGTGGGGCCTCTGTCAATCAAACTTGTTCCACTGCATCCTGTTGATGCTTGATCACAATGGGGTGTAGGAAATTTGGAGGTCACATCAACATGTTGGGCCATTGTCATGTTCCTCAACATGTTCCTGATTGTTTGATGTTTTTCCATGTGGTGGGGTGCATTTTCCTGCAGGGGTAGGTCAGTGACATTTGGGATTTCCATTTACAATGTTTATTAGGGTGCCTAAGTCTCATCAACATGGATGTCAAAATCCAAGGTTTTTCAGCAGAACACCACATAGTACCAATATGAATGTTATTGACTTCACCTGTCAGTGATCATAATGTTGTGGCTGATCGGTGTACATTAAATGTAATCGTGATAATGGAAACCTGTCATTCTGAACTAGGTTTTTTTATTAATAAGGATGACTATAACTAACATAAATATATTAAACAGAAATAGGAGTGATTAAGTTAGGACACTGTCCTCTGTTTATGTGGAATCAACTGAGATTGATCAGTTTGTCTCCTGCAGTTACTACTGCTGTTCTTCTCAGTTTTCTTAATCTTTCACTAAGGTCCATATCTTCAAGCATGATTAGTTATCATTTTCCATACTCTGTTTCAGGTTAATCTGTGGCTGCCTTTTAACTGAACCGCTAGCCGTTAGCGTAGCCTTAACCACTGTGGGAGTTCAGAGTCCTGGTTTGTGGCAACGGCTCGTGTTTCTTGTTTAGGTCTTAGGCAGTTAATGTTTGAAACACTGATCACAACAGTGTGATCAATATTCTGACAACAAAAATACATATTAAAATGCCAAATATCGGCCACCATAATCTGCCAGGCCAATCATCAAATCTATCCCTTGTTTGAAGCCTAAATATCAGTTTTGCACTTTACTAATTTCACTGCTTTAAATTGCAATTTCAATTGTGATTCAAAATAAATTTCACTTTCAGGCGTATATTGAACTCTTGCTCTTTACCAAATACAGTGTTTTCTCAGTGCTGACAGACAGTACTTTCTATGGTATCTATGCTGTGCAGTGCACCATAGTTACTGCCTATGGGGCAAACCATGAGTACAGTGTGTACTCAGAATTGATTTTAACTGTCTGGAGTGCCAGACCAAGAAGGTTACTTGAGATGTGCTGAGAAGTTTGTTTACAAGTAATGCCTAAGCAGTGAATGTTTTTCAGAACATTTTTAAGAATGCCAGTCTTGGTAAGGTTTTTTTTATAGCACTTGCAAATGTAAACACATATTGTAGGAGCAGCAGAGAGATGACAGCAGATCTACCATCACTGTACTGCATGGTACATTCTTCACCCCTCTATGATTTCAGTTTTTCCCCGGAGGCAAGGCAGGTGAACTTATAACCCCATATGTTTTCAAGAAATCCCACACACTGCTCCTCTTATAACTTTAAACTGCCTCTGTCTCCTTAAGTGGCATCCCATTATTTGAAAATTTTGAATGATCCTTTTGGGTAAAGATTATAAAAATGCAACTGTGGCTTCCTATTTATTGTGTTTCTAAAGCTGTAAAACACTCTCGAGGTGCTCAACAGAATTATAGGTAAAAAACAATGACCTGACATTCATTGTTTATTTAATCTAAATTAAACCATTTTACTGCTTTAATAAAGTCTCATTCAGATGCAGTGCCAAATGGAGCCTCTCCACTAATCTGTATCATTTGTTTACAGTATATAACAACCATGAAAGAAGGCAGTAAACTGCATGAATGAGCTGCCGCCAAGGGGATGTATCAGTGGCCCGACACCCTGCCACAGTTTATGTGTCTGTAGTGTCCTCATTGTGTATGTCGTAACTGTTGTCTTTGGAAGCCAAATAACAATAACAAACATTATGCAATGCCTTAACCGGCATCTAAGGTTACGTTCAGACTGCAGGGCGTAATGCTGAATTCGGATTTTTTTGTGAAATCCAATTTTTTTGCGAGTGCATTCACATTTCCAATTAAATGTGACTTGTATGTGATCTCCTGTGTGAACTTCATACGACCCAAAAGTGTCCCACATGCGCAGACGAGGACACAATGACGTCACATGTCACACTGCACCAGCTGAACACTGGGCTTGTCTCCTAAAATGCGGGCCAACTCTTCGTAATATGGACAGGTAACACGTCCACAGCCGCTTCGATTGTTTGAGTCTTTAGCCTCTTTATATCTGGCTTAGAGGCTCTTTATTTTTCTTTGACTTTGAAGCCAGGACCGTTTATTTCCACGCTCAGTCATTTCTTTGGAAATGTTTTCTAAAACCTCCCAGTTCCATTATGACCCTTCGAGTTTGGCCTAAATAGAGCTGTCCCCCCAAATATTAATTAACTCCAAAACCTCGCTTTCCTTCCATTAACTGGAGTCCACATTATCGTCCGCCATGGTTATTGTTTTTGTTCCTGCTCTCGCCTACTGGAATGCACAATAGAGACATTTGTTGTGTATCAATGACGTGTAGGTCGGATAAATGCGACCTGGCTGTTCAGACAGAAGTCGCATGGCAAAAGATCAGATACATATCAGATTTAGGACCACATATCCAAGTGGCCTGGGTCGCATTTGAAACTAGAAAAGCACTCAGAGAGTGCATACCTCCACCATGGAGCTTCAGTCCACCCCCAACACAATCTCCCAAAATCCCAAAAACAAGAGTGGTGGCTTTTAAAGTAAAACTGCATTTAATTGTCCACCCGGTTACACTTACATTAACAAAAAAAATCCTGGATCCAGACGGTGATCCAGAGCAGTCCCAAAATTTCATCATTTCTTTCTTGTCCCATTTTACACATTTCCTGGAAATTTCATCCAAATCTGTCCGTTACTTTTTGAGTTATTTTGAACACAAGCTAACAAAGAAACAAACAAACTAACAAACAAACCAACGCCGGCCATCACATAACTTCCTTGGTGGAGGTAAAAATTGAATAGGGGCAAAAAAAGTCGGATTTGGGTCACTTTAGCCTGCTGTCTGAACGTAGCCTAAGTTGTGCCCAAACTTGGAGCTGGATCCACCAAAAGACAGTCCTTGATCAATGTGTTTTGCATATAAGTCAGTTGAGATATTCTGCTTCTAACTTGTTTATACTATCACGGACAAAAGCTTTTATTTCTGTGCCTTAAACTTTTGAATGGCTCAGTTTCTGCTTAAAAAAATAACAAGGTGAATTAAGACTTAAGTGTTGAGCCCTGATGGTGCTGCAAGACTCTCTCAGTGAACTGTAAGCTGATGATGCCAGATTGATGCTGAGTGTTATAAATTGTCAACAGTGCCTTTATGATTCAGCCCGAGCTTTCAGCAGCAGACTGGAGTGCTGCCAGTCTTTTGTTGAATCTTGTCCAAAGTTTGGAGTCTTTAAAACGGTTGACCTTGAAGATGTTCACATCTTTTCATATTTTCACTCAAGAAATGCAGACTATAAAGGATCCAAACCCTGAAATGTGACTCAGATTTCGAGTTATGGCTTATTTTGTTTTGGAGCTCACACAGCATTTTGCTCCATTTTTGTCCTGCCCAGTCACCTTGGCTTCTCCACTTTTATCTCAATACAAGGTGCCCCCTCGGAGAGCAGAATGACCCGCTGTATGCGTCCCCTGTGTTGCTCTACTTGCTGTCAGACAGGGAGCGGACCCTGGCGCGCTGACAGCTGGCTTCCCTGCTGTCCCCTGTGATCAGCAGTCATTTGCTGTACTGCGTCTCACAGCCGCCGGGGCTGCCAGTGTGGACACTGACAGGCTATTTTGGACTGAAATTCCAACATCCCCCTGTCAAAGCAAACAAACCCTACCTTAAAGGTCAACAAAAACCCGGAGAGAAACATAACGTCAGGGCATCTGATCATTTGTTTGTTTGTGGACCTGCGTGGAAATGCATGCGGTGTGACCAAGGTTACAATACTTTGGATCTTCGCAAATCTGTCCCTTTGGATACTGAGATGATAATGCCCTTGAAAATCTGCTTAAAAATAAATTGTTATTGGGTGATGAGGTGAATTCAGGCAAAATACATGACCTCTCACGTTTTCACTCTATATCAGCCACAAGGAAAATAAACATGTAAAAAAGACATGCATAAATTACATGGAAGTCCAAATAATGTGTAACTATTTTGCATATTTGCATATTTTACCCGTTGTCCAATGTGCTTCTTGCCTGTACTGGAAGCTGTCAGCTGCCGAATGCCTGTGGCGATAATTATTCAGCACTAAACCTTTGTGTTGATGCACCTCTAACCTCGCACATAATTGTTTTGTAATTGTGATACAGCTCTGGCAGTCTCATCATTCTGCTGAATGGCCCAACTCCATCCACCGGCTTTGCTTTGGCTGTAGTTAGATGCAATTTTCCAAACATCCAATCATAAGGAAAAGCAGGGTTATTTTGACGAGACTCGCTTTTTTTGATTGCAATCACACAGACGTTTATTTTTTTAAAAAGTTTATCTCTTTTGTGCGCAAAATGCGATTGCGTAAGTGTGCAGCATCACGTGATAAATATGTAAATTTCTCTTAATAGCATTCTAGGTGAAGCCTGTTATAGGAGCACAGCGCTAATGCATTCATCTGTGGCATTAGATTAATCTTTAGGAATATGGAGACCTTTAGGGGAACTCTTTTCTCTTTCTATTACGCTTCACAGTAATTTAGGGTTGTTCGATAGGTCGGGGTAGACACTAAGCTTGGGACTAGCACATGAGAAATGCTGGCTCATGAAACAAGACATTTGCTGAGGTGAAACTCAGATTTATTATAGAGGGGCTGCCGAGTGTGAAATTTACCGACTGCACAGAAGTCCCCAAAATATCGTATATCTGTGTGTCTTCTTGATAGCAATCTGAAAGACTCTTTTTGAGGCCTAAGTGTGAGCTCTATGTGCCATGTTAATGCCATGGAGAAGTTATCTACCATATTTCAGTAACCTGCTTCTGGGAGTGTTTGGCCAGGCATGACAGAGTGAGAGGAGAGGACAGCTGAACCTCAGTTACTCTGATATCCACCCCTATCTATAGGGAGAAGCACACTGCGGAGATGCGACATGCAGCTCTTTTCGCACCAGATTGACATTTTAGTTGACAGTGCCAATTGAATTCTCTTTGCCCATTACTGCGCGCTCACTCACACGGACACTCGTTTGATTTAGCAACCTCTCAGGTGAGATTCCAGTCTGAGGATGTACAAACCTATTACGCACTTGATGCTACTTCTCCAGGCGAGCGCATAAACGAACAAATAAGATCAATCTCAATTCGTCCGACTCGAAATAATTGCCTATTTGTCACAATTAATTTCAGAGCTTTGACTCGAGACCCCTTGATATTGATATTGAATTTCCCATTATAACATACGTGAGAACGTGGTCATTAAACGCAGCTGAATCTAAAGAATTAGTCCCTGTGTTAAATGAATGATAAAAGGGTCAAGACAAACCCCAGGTAATTTCCCACGTCTGAGTTAGGAATGAGAGGTGAAGCGAAGCAGAAACTGGAAGTTAATGTGTGGAAGAGACATAACTCTGCTGTCATGTCGCAAACATAGCTTAACCCCCCTGAGCCGTCTGCCCCTTTCTTCACTCTTTGATTTCCCACAGTTGTTTTTTTTTCCCTTTCCCTACCAGTCATTCCTTTGAGTCAGTGTGTGTGTGTTTGTGTATGTATAGGGTGCAGAGCTGTGCGCAATATGTATAAAGGGTAATCCTCTCTTGGACAGGGACCAGAGGAGGCAAGGCGCTCATCTTCACAGGAACTAATCACCCGATCCCGCCTGCTGTTTACAGAAGCAGTCTCGCCAGCCAAAATCAAATGCAAAGCCCATGTTAATTGCCTTAATGCGGCTTCCCTGTCAACCATGGCTTGGCAGCAGCCCGCAGCACTAGGCCACAAAATGAATTCTTTTCAATTCGTCAATGAATACTGAGCACAAAGGGGAGTTCCTCTGGAATGAAGAATGGGAATCAATTTTTATCTTCTGATATTTTACATCAAGCAGAGCAGGACAGTAGCATGGGAGGGCAAATGAAAGTGGAGGTTGGCTCATTACGAAGGAGGGGGCAGGTCAGTAAGTTCATGCCTTGCTTGGGTCATTATTAGACCGGGACTATTAGTCTTGCTGGGTCTGGTGTGTCGCCGAGTCCATCTCTGTGCCGCCTGCTCTAATGAGAAGCTGCAGGCTGAAGATTTGACTAATTTCCTCAATGCCCAGAAAGATATGTCAGGTGGGCTGTCCTGCGCTTAATGACTCCAGATACTTAATGAAGGATTGGTGGGATTTCCGCAGACGTGGATGGAGTTTTTATTAATGTACTTCATAGTTAGTGCACTCTTGAGACTTGTGTAATAGCATTCCAAGGCTTTTGATGTCCTGACAGTGCACCGTGCCACTGACAAAAGTAGTGTGTATCACGTGTGCATATATATGGTGGTGTTCAAAGAAAGTGCATCACCCCGTAGATCTGTAATTGCCATTTGAATTACCAAAGTACATGACAATGTTACGTTCACATTGCGTCAGCTATGATTGACATGTGTAGGTGATGATGTAATATTGCATCAGCTGTGACTTCTAGTTATATAAGTGGGAGATGCAGTCATCCTTTGCTTGCGTCAAGAAGCTGCCTGGTGAACTTTTAAATTTGTTTTCCATTTAAAATGATAAACCGAAGCAACTTTGGGGCTTCTGATGACATTTCAGCCATAAATGTCGTGTTTACCAAGACTCGCTGCGTAAAGGTTGCAGATGTTAATTTTGGAATATTTTGAGAGCAGCTGTCAAATATTGGTTGGCTTTGCCCTAAATATTGATAAGAAATATGTTTTTTTGTCATCACAAATATTGCACTGTACGTTTTTATGTTTTTTCTATTCAAAACTGCGAAGGCAGTTGCATTATCACAGAAAAACAGCTATTGGATGCACTGTATTGTTATCATGTATGTGACATGGTGCAAGCGGAGTAGTGCTTCTCAGATTTGAAGAGCTGTATAATAAGAAATTGACACTATATTAAGGTATTAGCATCTACTACAATCTACCGCCAGCAACATTAGCACTGTTAGTATGGTGGCAGCATTTAGTGCCAACAGAAGTCCCAACATGGTAAATAGTGGGCTAACTAACATGACCCCTGTTTTTTGCTGTAATGTGAATATGTTTTTAGATATTTGTTAAGCAAAAAACAGCTGAAACACAACCAAAGCAAACTAGCATAAGGGAAAGAATTCCTTGTTTGAAGTAAATATTGGCAAAGTTAAGTTCCTATGGCTATTCATTACCTAAACGTAGGTATGCACACATTGTACGCCCAGATCTAATTGCAGAGACAACAGTGTGCCCATCTTTCCATCAAACCAGCATCAGACCAGTGATCTGATATTTCTGATGCAACAAAGTTTCCGAACTGACATTTCCAAAATATCAGAGGTGCGTTCGTTGGAAACAACATGCAGTAGATAAAGGTCCTACGCTCCCTCAATAACCACACATTTTTGTCGACGCTTTGACCTGCTTCTGTCGCCTACGCAGCCCCTCAATAAAGTTGAAAATGTCTTGTACAGAAACCAGTCAAGCTGGTAAACATCACATTTCACCCTCATGTGATTCTCATCTCCACCGTGTCCGCCATGGGTCAGGAGCTCATCTGTCCTGAAGGAACAGCACAGCAGCTGATTATGATGGATTATGATAGATTCCTCCTTGACTGACCTCTGCAGCAAGTCACACATTACTCACTGCATTTGCACCCACCCATACACACCCCCACCCACACATGAATGTCCATATTGTTGACCCTTTATAAAAGACACTTGGAAGACACTTTGCAACAGGAAACTACTTTTTATGCCGGACGTACAGTCCCACTCATTCTATACACACTGTGAGTTAGTGCAAGCATATACTACAACAATGCAGTGCCTTAGTGTTGGTTGTAAATTACCCTGTCGCAAGTTAGCTCAGATCAGTAATAGGAAGAGTCTTGAACCTAATTAACTCACCACAAACTCACATGAAAGCACATAAACCCACTGGAGGGAAAGAGAAAAAAAAAAACTTCTAAAACCAGGCCGAAAGAGGGGCCATTTGTTTTCATTTGGTTTGGTGTCTTTACCGCTGCTGTGCTGAGCACTTTGAGCAGTGTGTCTCTGTCAGACCGGCCACCTCCTCCTCTTCCACCCACAACCACCACCCCTCATTCCATTACCACAGATGGCACTCCCGTAGCTGCAGTGAAGAGAAATGAGGTGGATGGCGCTAATCGCTGGTGCAGACTGATGCGTGTCCAGTCACCTGGTCGACAAGCTGCTAAAAGCAAATACATGTAGAGCAGAGGCCATCAGAAACAATGGCTAAAGTAGAAGAGTGTCAGAATAGATGGTGATATTGACCCCAGAGGAGACTTTAGAAGGTCCAAAGGTGCTGCAGCTCTGGACGTGAGCCCGCATGTGATATCAAGCAGCAGGTGCAATGACGTGTTACTCGCCTTTGCCTTTCATATGGTGAGCCTTTATGGAGCTTTTTTCTCAATGCAATGCGAGAGTACTTTTTAAGCCATTACCATGACAACATAGAGGTCTGGGGCTCCGTATAACAGAATTACGAGTCTAAGTAACAAAGGGCAAGTGAAGCCAGAGGAAGCAGGCTCACCAGCAAAAAGGAGAATTAAGTGGCGACCAGCAGACACAATGGGGGCCGTCGACACCGCAATCGTGTCTGGATAGATTTGGATGAGTAAATACTGCGTGCACACCTGTGTAAGTACACACAGTCCCAACACATGAAGACACAGGGGGAAAAAGAAAACCTCTCACATGCTTTTTATCACACAGAGAAGGGAGAAGAGGTTAATAGAAAGTGAGATATCCCGAGGCTGTGAACTCATTGCCCCCCAACTGTAATTACCAGTTAGAAAATTTGGTCACCCTAGTACCGTCATGACCTTTCTCATCACCATTCATGTCTTTTCCTGTCACGTTGCTTCTGTGTCTAAGTTGGCCTTTTACTGATAGCACATAGACTGAAATCTTATTGGAATGACCTTTAGTTATAACATCAGCTGCCTCTATGAGAACTATTCACACATCTTCTACCTTTTAAAACCATGGCCCTCCATTTGACTTATTACCATTTTTACTCATTGTCATTCGGTTGAGTGGATGTTATATCATACAGACAGACAGAGAGAGGGGAGATAGACATCGGGAAAGAGATAGAGAGTACAGTCAAGGGCCATTGGCACTATTTCCCCTCATCTGCATTCTGTTGAAATAAACATTTTCATTGTAATGCCCCCATCATTTCCCCTTTACCCCCTCTTCTTAATGTGTCGTCTCTATCTCGAGTCCCTTCATTTCGTCTCCCGCTCACCTTGTCCTCTCTCTTTCTGTTCCTCTATCACCCTCTCTGCCCCGGTGCATTTGACAGATATTGTTAATTCCCACTGCTTTTCCACCCCTGCAGTGACTCCATGGCCTGGCTACACAATTAGGAGCTCATTACTTGCTAATACACCGACTAGAAGACAGACAAAGGCAGTCTGTGCCTTTTTTGTTGTGCGCTCCTCGCTTCCATCATTTTATCTCCCTCTCTCCCCAGGCACTTTTTAAGCAAAAAGGGTGCAGTTTCTCTTCCTCCTCCTCCTCCTTCTCACTGCTCTCATCATACCGTCCGCTACAGCACATCTTCTCTCCGGTGTATAATGAGTCTGCATGTGTTAAGAAGAATTAATAGTTCAATTTCCATCTCTTAAGCATTGTCTTTATGAAATTAGATATAGTCTCAGCCCATATACCTAGCACGTTGGGGTTTGTGCTCGTCATTTTCTGGCTCATTTACCGTTTAGAAAGCTTTAATGTTTTTTATAAATTTTGTTTACCTGACTGTCGGCGGTGGGCTTTTGATTCCTTCATTTTGTGTTTTCCCTGCTTTTGTGCTCAGAGCTCGGGGTGTGCAACTAAAAGCAAACCGGGAAACAGCTTGAGAGCGTCTCGCAGGTGTAGCGTGAGGTCAGTTCTGCCAGATTCCCTCTGTGACACTGTCTGCATCGTTTCTCACTATCTGGCTGGCTCTGCTGAAATGCCAATTTGCTCAGCAGGGGGTCTCACAGCATAGCGGTGGATGAAGGGTATGCGCTGTTTACCAGTGTGTTCTGCGACAGTTGACTGCGTGATGAAAGAGCGGCAGGGGAGTGTTGACATTTAGCTTTGTGCTGCTTATAGCCAACGTGGGGGATCAGAATTAATGGAATAGATGTTTGTCTGAAAGAGGAAGCTTCTTTCCGAGGAATGATGAGGAAATACACGACTATAAGTAGATATTTTTCTGACAGTGTGTGTACTTTTTTTGGTCATATCCATCCATTCTTTTGCCTATGTTTTCCTGTGTGTCAAACAACACCGCTTTGTGTCTACGCTTGAGCGGTGAGCAGCTTTTCCCACAGTTCCAACATCTAAATCTCATTTTAGTCATCATTCTCCTCCTCATCCTCCCTTCCCTCCGTCCGCTCCTCCTCGCTGTGAAGGTAATCCCAAGGTGATGTTAATAGGCTGGGATTCTGTTGAAATTGCCGCTGTCATCTCTTAGAGGATTAGATGGACAATTGCTTCGCGGAAACCCAAGCCAAGTGGTTAAAAGAAAATTGCAACAAAACAACTTTTCTCAAAGTGCCTTATACTGCCAGCGTGTGAGTAACTAGTAACAGTGCTGCGCTGGATTTTATGCCCTGAATATTCATCTTGCATTGTAGTGCATTTATGTGCTAATCTCCATTTTAATGTAACCGCAGATGGACTCATAAACAACAAACATAAACCAATGCTGTGGGAGTATAGGCTCAGCATGATCTGTGGTTGCAGATTAATAGGAGGCCAGTATGTGATTAATGGAGCCTTATTTGGCAAAGGCAGCCTATTTTGGCCAGTTATTGTTCCAAACACTCAAAAGCAGTATTGGACAGTCACTGCGAGGCCTGCTTGATTAAGAAGCGACTGCTAAATTAATACATAATAATAACACAGAGGCTAATGAAACACCAAGTGTATGCTGGTGTTGCAAGAGAGCTGTGTGTGCAACTTTGTTAGAGTCTTCATGTTTCCATCAACCTTTATGTAACCATATATATAAAGGAACACAAATAGCTTTAGGGAATTAGTTTGCAGGAAATAATTTCTTGAACAGGCAGCTCTAGGCTATTCGCAACAAGCATACATATACCATATACAACAGAAGTCAGTACGAACCTGTGTAATATCACTCAAATGTCAAATTCTGTTAAACTGCATTACCTCTTAATTATTGCATTACTTCTAAGATGGAGTATTTCCTCTCTCTGATAGCCAAAATCAAACACTTTAGAAAGACTATATTGACAGTACAGGCCCAGAAGCAGAATTTCAGTTCAACAAATTGAGTGCATTTAGAAAACCTGTGACTACTGAAATTGAGTACTTCTGTGATTTTTCAGGCAGCCTAACTATATGTATGTGGTTTTAAATTGTCCTGTTAACTGCAGAACTTTCTCAGTTAGGGACCTATGGCCTGTGTCTATCTGCATGTCTGCATCATGGCTTCACATGGGAAAAAAAATGTCAAAGGAACTAAAAACTCTGATTGTCAGACTTCACCTGGATGGAAAAGGATACAGGAAGATTGGTCACCAACTAGAAATCAGTGGAAACACAGCAGCAGCAATAACTGGAGAGTTATAGAATAAGGAATAATACCACTAATCAGAGCAATGGTCGTCCCAAAATGCCATCAAGGACAGGGCAGTACTTGAACAATACAGCTCAAGTGCTTCAGACTTGACACAGAGGTCATCAGTGGAAATCAGAGTTTTGGCGAGAGCTCAGACAGTTTGAAGAATCTGTTGACAGAGTCCAAGAAAAAAAAACTTCTGCTTGATCCTTGGCTCAAAACTGCAAGGTAAAACTCTCCTAAAGAGCATGCAAAGAAGCTTGATGAATATTGGGAGCATGTTCTTTCAGTTGAGACCAAAATAAATCGAGTCAGCTAATTTGGGTCCAGCATGTCTAGCGGGAATCAGGCCAGGACTACCACAGTGAATGCATAGTCCCAACAGTGAAGCACAGAGGTGAGAGTGGGATGATATTGTGAAAATAGTGTTCGATTTATGTGATTTATAGGTGGCACCATGAATGCCTGCGGACAAAAAAGAAAAATACTGGATGCCTCTGTGTCTCCGAGCTTGGCAGGAGAGGAATATTCCAGCATTCAAAGCACGCCGGCAAAATCACACAAGAGTTTCTGAAGAAGAAAAAGGTGAAAACTGTGACCTGGCCAAGTGTATCACCTGACTTGAATCCGATGGAACACCTCTGGGGTATTTTGAAGTGAGAGGCAGAGCAACACAATCCCTTCAGCAAAGAGCAGCTGAAAAATATAGTTTCTGAGAAATGGCAGAACACCTCTTCAGAAATGTGTGCAACACTGGCATCCTCCTCGCCAAGGGGGACTGAGAAATGTTGGTGGACATACAAAGTACTGAATGAATAATGTCAGTAATGAAAGGTGCACTGATCTCTGTTGCATTGAGATTCTACTGGGTGGCCTTTATTTTTAATATAGTAAATCTAAACTGTTAATTTTACTTCCAAGTATAAACCCTAGTTTTCAACTTAATCGTAATCTATATGCTGTAAGGTGATACAAATGAGAATCTTTTGACATTTACATAACATTGCACAGGGATCTACTTGCTTCTGTTATGTACTACTTATATATAGAACAAGCACTTTCTGCAGCTTTACTCAGAGGTGAGAAACAATCATTTATTTTCTCCTCTGACCCACCTATCACCCACTTTATATCTCACCCAGTTAAGCTGCAACCTTTTTGTAAGAGTGTGTGTTTGTTTGTTACTGAGATTTAGTGAAGCCTTGTTAAAGCAGCCTTCATTCATGGATCATCAGAAATGTTAACATTTTATAAACATTACCAGTATAGACGAATACTTATATATTTTGTCAATGAAATATGCACATCTGTTTCTTTGTTTTTAACTATGTTTTTTTTCTTCTAGCTGGTACTCTCATTCTCTCTCTTTGTCTGCCCGCCTCGCTCGATTCACTCCGGTGCTATTTCAGCCCACAGATGTGCTATCAATAATGCAGCCTCTTTAACAAGGCTGAAGCTTTTAAGAGGGTTTGTCGAAGCCCTTCCCTTCCCGATGCCGCCCAGTCGTTGGGTGGTCACATCCGAGTGGAAAAATCTTTGATTCCGCGCCGAAAACCGTGAATAAATTTGCTGTTAACACACATTTTACAACTTCCTTTATATCGTTTTCGAGGCTGTTTCCTCTGAACCTTGCAGCTGCTGGAACTCACTTAATGCTGGCAAGCTGCAAAGTCACTGTCTTGCCAGGGATGTAAAGAACTGAGCTCTGACTGCATGGCCGTAGGCAAAAAATGAAACTAAAGCAAGAAGGGAAACACAGCCTCTCTATCACGGTGTAAAGTTCATATTCTGCTTGAGCATATTTTGTTTACATTTTCATGGAGAAAATAGAGGGTTTTTGAGGCAAACCCCAGACAGCCTTGTGCTGCACTGTTAGTGAACTATCTTTTGAGGCAAAGCCCATGTGGTGCAGCCTGCTTAATTTTGTGTGGAGCATGTGTGTTTGGATTAGTTAGAAGGGGGTCTTCAGGATATAGAGGCTGTTTGTTTTTGGAGTAATGCTCTCTGAAATCACAACTAGCCTGGAGACATTGCTATAGGAGGTTAGAAAACTTCAATTTACTCATGCATTTTGACAGGCAGAAGACCACAGATCTATTGCAGCAAATATAACTTGTAAGTGTGATGTGCTCGAGATAGTGAAGGTTTTCTGATGGTCCTTCATACTCCTGTTGAAATAATAGCATTACCTTCAGAGAAATGAAAATTTCATAGTATGCGTGGCATTAATTTCACAGGCTCGTGTTAATATTATTAGTTCATACAGCATCTCTCTAATTCCTTTCTGCCGTCTTTTAAAAACAACTATAAACAAACAACAGACTAGAGTGAGATGCTATAGTAGAGTGTGTTTTGCACATCTAAAGACTAACAGCGTTTCTTCCTTTAAAAAAAAAATCCCCTTTTCCCTTGAGAGCCAATGTCCTTATTTCGTTAAACAGTAAAAAGTTAAGTCCTCCAAACAAATATTCTGCATGGATGGTAACTAATCCTCCCTCATCCTATAGCAAGGACAAGCTTGTGGTCCATTGTTTGTTTCTCTCCCAGCGCACACAGGAGGATTTGGGCTAAAGCCCACCAACAGAGAGCTGACCAGTGGTCTGACAATGGGATATTTTTGGAATGTCCTTGAACCCATCTCAAGTTTTTTTTGCCTTGATCTGGTTGTTTTCATCTTGGCCTTGTCTTTAACAAGTTGAGTTTTTTCATCTTGTTATTTTTTTCCATTTTTACAGTTTAAAACTTGTTAAAGATGCCCTCCAGGGAATAATATTTTGTCTAATATGTTTCTCCCCACGAAAACATGTCCGATAAACTAACGGAAAGGATTAAAAATACATCTAGTCCTTGTTTCTCATCAAAAATTCCACACTCTATGAATATGCAAATACGGAGATGCCTCCAGGCGCAGTGGCGTGCCGCGTCACACCCGTGCACTGTAACGTTGCCGGTCTGATTACAGCCGCTCAAACGAAGCATTTCGTTTCAGAGACTTAACTTTAAATGCTTATTCTTAGCATGTGTGTTGCAGTTGATCTGTGATTCAGCAGGATGAGCGGCTTGAGTCCCGTTTTTATTCATATCTGTTTCCTCAGGATGTTGGCATACATGCAGGGAAATATTTGTGTCATTAGTTGCTCAGACAAACGTGGGTCTGCCTTTTGTGATACAACGAATATTTGAATGCTGTGTGAACTGACGAAAGCGCAATATTACTATGCCAGTGACTAGTGATGTGGGAGGATTGTCAAACATTATTTTGTTCTCTTCAGCAGCAACCACGCTGCTTTTGTTTAACTTTATTGCTCAGTATGCCTCCTCCGCTTTGTCTATATCGCTCTCTGGCTGTGTGCAAGGAACTCCAATATACATAAAATGAGGAGATACATTGAATGTAGCAGACATTTGCATTGCACAAGAATACTCTGCTTTGGTGTCAAATACAAAAAATGACATTATAAAAGTGGTAAATCAGCTCAATGTTTTATAGTTTTGTACCAATAAGGATCATGTAAAGCACCTAACCTTGATCCATCTGTATAAGTGTGTTTGGACAAAATGATCCTAAAAACATTGTAGGGGCATAAACAGCAGAGACAGAGGACAGTGCATGTTTTATTCACCGGGAGGTATAAATAAATGGCTGCACCCTTTTGTGTAATAGAGGTAACACAGGTCTCTCTGCAACCCTCTGCCTGCACCAACAGTAGAGAAACCAATGGCAACTGCTATCGTGCGCATAAATTCCAAACTGAATCGCACAATTGCTTTTTCAAATTTGTTTATCAGCATTGCTCCACTCTCACTGCATCAGCGCCCCCCTAATGTACATCTGCATTGATTATGTAACCCTGATAACAAAGTTTAGCATTAAAGCCGAATGTGAAAGCCGAGATACAGTGTAGATAAGGGATAAAACAAGCACTTGAGGGCTACATTAACATTCTTCTTATTTCGAACGTTGCCACCACAGTCATCTCATTTGCCTTTAGTTAAGAAGTTTTGGATATCCCATGGTGACCTGTATATTAACGTGAAGCTGAATCCTCGTCGCTTTACAGATTAACTGCACGATTACCTTAAGCTGCCTGGCTGTTTTCAGTAAACAAAGCGAGCGACGATGATCAGATGAGAAGTCTATACGTCTCTATTATTCCCTCGAAAAGCCTGTAACTTTAGATTTGATTAAAAACGACAAACCACGCTGCCTCGGAGCGCCGTCACATTCTCAATGATAATGATAATCGGGATTATATAACAAAACTGTAAGCTCACAGCTATCGCTCCAAATAAAGACATCTAATGTACCAGAGGCAGAGATGACTTGGTCTCTTGACTGTTACACTGTTAGGAAGAACAAGAGAGCCCATTTTCTATGAACTGTGTCTTCAGTTTTCGCTGCTGTGTCACTGATATAAAAAAAGCATTTTATTTCAACTTGAACAAGCTCAACAATATTATGTAAAACACTCACGATAACAGGAAGGGATGCTTTTTTACCCAGACTGTCGCTTTTGCATTGGTTTTGTTAGGTTTTGGAGAACTGCTGTGAGTTGTTATTCTGACCCACTGTAGCTATTGTGTGTTTTAAAAGCAGTGTATGAATTATCAGACATTGCAGCTGCATGTGCTTTTGTTTCACGTCCAAATATGTCCTTTCCACAACAGGGGAGATCTGGTATTTGTTCGAAACCTGTCTGGTTGTAGGATTATTCATGTTATCGACCCCCTTTGTTGAAGAGCTGCAGGTATCAGTGGTGGTGCTGTGTCCCTGGCTATGTCAGTGAGACGGATGGTCAGAACTGTGAAAATTGTCAAATCGATATAAAAGTCGAAAACAAATGTGCAAAAGTGCAGCATTTCCTTTAAGGACAAAGATATGTTTAGCTCCAGATTCTTCTGATGTAGATCTAAGGAGCGTACATCAGAAGAATCTGGAGCAAGGAAGATGTTAGCTGCTCTGACCTCTCATATCCATGTTCCTCTGCTCTGGGAACAACAGAGGCTGTTGCAGGAAGACTGACTCGCATCAACTCGACTACTTTTTACTCTTGTGAGGAAGTCTTATTTTTGGGCTGTGCTACATATTAAAAGCTACAGTACAAGAGGTGGCCTACATATTGAGTAAACCGCCACAAAGTCAACACACGAGGATGGAATTTACCAAGTGAGAATATGAGAATGCAGCTTTGTGCATACTTTAAATACAAACCATATGGGAGTGCAGTAGTGTGTATGCGTTTGTCTAAAATCTTAAAGGCCCTGTTGGTTTATTTAATGCCAATTATGCACTCGCAAATGTAGTTTTCAAGTTTGCTTGTGCTCAGTAATTTATTATTACTGATTATTTTGAGGATTTTGCTTGCTGGTGATTATTCTGAATTTGTGCAGTGAATCATAAAATCCCTGCAAGCAGCAGTGGTATGTCCACCTCCTTGATGCAGTGTATTTTTAAAGCTTATACCCATTTCCGCACAAGTGTGACAACTTTTAATTTGCAGCACTTAATCTAGTTTCATGCTTATATTCAGTTAATTCCCATTTTCTCGACTTTCTTCACTTTCTCTTTCTTTTGGAGTACCCTTGATGCAGAGTGTGTGAGCACTATTGCCCATTGAACATAATTGTGTGTGTATATAATGAAAAAACAACCGATATCCCTAATATTTTTGTGTCCTATAAAAGCTTTCATGAAGATGCATCTCAGCGTAGTTATGTGAAGTTACGGTTCAAAGCCCACACAAAATACTCCATAAAAATGGCATGAGTACTCTTTTTTTATTGCAGCTAATAGAGTAGCCAATGTACATGCACAAATGGCCCCTAGTTATTTTGCTTAAGTGCATTAATGTCAAGAAAGAATTATTTGTATTACACGGCTTTTGCACTTTTCAAATGCCTAACAAAGTCTGCTGTGTTTTGCATTTTCCGCATTTTGCATATGATGCATTTGTCTGTGTGAACATTCTGACCGTTCAAATTGAATTAAATTTTAAACTAACTGTGAGTTTTGCTCTATTACTCATTTAGCTTTATTGTCAATTGCTCGTTTAGCTTTTGTTGCCAACTGTCACTGCAAATAAAGTGGCCACAGAGCAGGTTATGAAGCCGGTGACACCTCAACCGAAACAAATGCATTCACGGAACAGATTCGCCCTCGGAGACTGCAGACGACTGAACAGCAGCTGAAAGAGGCCGAAGCCTAAATGTAGCTGGTTTCATATTATTCTGGCTTGCTGTCTATTTCCATGCATGACTGCCTTTTTTCTCTATCTCAGCCCATTACGGTTTGCTTGCTCTGTTGCACTGTGCTTATGCTTGCCCTGCCTGTGTGTCTGTCTGTCTGTAGGGTGCCTTTAATTGATGCAGACCAGGTTCTTTACACTTGTGCTTATTTATACTGGACGCTTCAGTGAGCCAAAGGAAAAGGATGGAGAATGTTTTTCCTCTCACTGGGAAGTCTTCTCTCTCTGCACTCACACAGGCACGCACAATGAAAGAGACAGCCAAATCACCTCCACCCCCCCGCTGTGCCTCCGAGCCTGCAGTTTGTACAGCCAGCCCATTAAGAGTCATCTGTAATTGAAAAATAAGTTTCTATCCTTGAAGCTGAAAAAGCTCGTTTTTATTCAGTGCTAGGCTGTATTGATTCACTCCTCCCTTATCCTCCAACACAAGCAGACCTTGCCATCCATGTTTGTATTGACATTATCAGGCTGTAATGTAACTTGAAATGCTCTTTTTCAGCTTCAAACAGAATTTTCACATAATTCACTCGAGATAGTTTTTTACCCAGCATGGCGCATTACTGCGGATAAAAAGCTTACATTCAGGGATGGTTGATGAGAAGGTGGGATTATTTCTAAGGACAAAACTTTTCTTTCTCTCTCTCCGGAAAGCTCAACAACCCCCCTCTGTAAGCATTTCATTCTGATGCTTCTCCCACAGCCTCGGTATTACTTTCACTTCTACTGTGGCTTACCCGGTGTATGGAGTAAGCCCAATCAATTCTCTGGTGCTGTTTCAATTTGACGCTCAACCTTTTACCCATGACTGATCAATGCGGGTCAGATATCTAAGCCTGCCAAGGAAGATGGGGTTAAAGCAGTAAGAGCCAAGCCAATAGTCATCTCAGTTATAGATTTATATCACTGACCTTTCATGAGCAGAGCACTGGGAATAGAACTTGCTTAGGGCGGCTATTACTAGGAATCCAAGGGTAGAAAATGATGTTACTGTCCACCTCTCTGTTTCGCTTTTATTACACCCCAACCCTTTTCTACCATAATTGTTCCATGTTCCTCTTGCCCAGTTGGATCTTGATCTTCCCCTTCATTCTAATTTACTTTTAGTCCACTTTTCCTTAGTGAGATGACACTGTTTGCACGCTACATTCAGCATTAAGCTGGTTAATTCCATATCGCCTCTGTTTGTATGTCTCCCTCCACTACACAGCTTTTTCCTCAAGCTCCCTGGTGGGTATTGCAGCAGTGTTCACCGTGGTGCTTCTATTAGCAAAGGTCTAGATGCACCCAACAGGGTCTTACAGGGGGTGGGAGACCATCTATATGTTCTAAGGTGTAATAACTTTTCAATAGCTACTGTCAAGAGTGATATAGATTTTATTACCAAATGAGCTGTCCAATGTTGGGGCAGCATGCCGACATTTGCTATGAAAATATTCATTAGACCTGGAAGACACTGGCAGATGTGGGTGGCTGGACCTGTCTTTGCATATTCAAAGAATTGCTTGGGGTGCACTGAAGTCTCCAGCCTGCCATTTCCAGAATCATTATGTATGAAGGGTGCCCATGGAAAATCTTGGAATAAAAGTTGGAAGCTGGCCATTTATGCATTGACCTGATTTGTGCTCGTTCAAATGGGCAACTGTGGTCAAAGATATTGAATAATTGACAAGCCTTTTAAGGGGAGAGTGGTTGCACGTTTCTCAGATCTTTCCAATTCCTTCCCCATGGGATTTAAATTACATAATTTTTTTTTGCACGCGGAATTAGTTTGATTTGTTTCTTCACTTCTGACATTTCTCAAGGTCAAGCTTAACCCAGAAATGTTTCTCTTAAAGATGCTATATGTTGTTTCATTTTTTAAAAGTGCTTCTGGTATTCACCTAGGAGCACTGTGTTTATCCCTGGTGCCTGGCAAAGTGCATTTCTTCCCTTAGAAAACTTTTATAAACCCCACTGGCAAAACTTACTTTGTTTGCATGTGTGTCTGCTGCCTTGCGGCCTTTTTTCTCGTCGTCATTGCAGGTGTATTTCTGTGTTTATTTGGACATTACTGCAAGCAATTATGAAAGAGCAGAATGTGTCAAACAGCTAACAGGAATGTATTTTTCATCCACATAAACAAAATGTTGACCTACTGTTAAAAACTAAACCAGACTGCGACTGCTAGAGGTCGAAAACTCCAGGAGGTACCCCAGAGTGATGTATGTGCAGAGTTTTGCACTAGAACAAATTCTGCTGAGGGAGTTTCTCCTTTTTCACCTTAATTCTTAGTTTGAAATGTGTACACTACCGGTCAAAAGTTGTAGAACAACCAACATTTTTTCCATTTTTATGCAGTCCTAGTACAGTGGAGAATCTGAAATGGTGCAAAGGTACGCAGTAACCTGTTCAAAAAGTCATGTAAATGTCATAGAAAACACCCCTTTTGGTGAAATTGAAAGTTAATGCAAATAATTCCTGCAGGTGCCCCAACTTTTGTTGATTATGGTTTACTACCCTTTCTGAAGAACTATTAGGACAATATTGTACTACAGAACCTTGCACTGCATGCTGCTATTGTAATGGTTAAACAGTAACAAAGACGAGTGGGTCATAGGTCCATCCGGGGGCAGGACACTAGCCAAAAACATTAAGAAAAGAAGTAGATGGAAGGCTTCAAATGAGGCAAGACTGCACCTTGGAGCTTGTTTGGAAACAACTGGACATGGTTTTGCATCATAACAGATTAGAAGCCTGTGTAACTCACATTCCACAAGAATGAAGTAGACGAGATATTGTTTTCTGCAGTTTAACTTTTGAAACAAACATATTTCAACATTTATAGGTCTGGATTTGTAATGAGAGAGAAGAGGTAGGTGTAATTTAGGGAATCTTGATCAATGTAAATGTTAATTGTTAATTTACCACAGAAATCAGAGTTGCTCATTTTTCATGTCACTTCTGACTCAACACGAAACAGTGAAAGATTACATAAGGGAATGCTTTGCCTTCAGAAATTTCTGCAACGGTTTTCCCAATCTAATATCAGTATTATTCAGAACCGCTGGGAAATTACGCTCATGTTTATGCTGGGAGTTCATTTTTTATTTCAAATTATAATTGAGGTAAGAGAGGTGCACTCTATAAAGAGCAACAGCAGCTAAGCTGAAAGATTGGGAGGGAGGAATGAATCTCACCCCAAGTGAACCACTGAAACTTCACGGAAGTTGTGCAAACTAAAAATGTAAATGCTAATTAAAAAAGTATCCAGCGACATCTCCACGCCATGATTTAACAGTGTAAATGGGGGCCTTGGTGGACACAGGCATGGTGCAAGGTGGGAATGGATAGGAGGCAGACTATGGGTGTGCAGAGGCAAGCATGGTATAGTCAATATTTACTCTGAGTAATTGGTCTACGCTTCCCTCAGCAAGATACACAGACATCCAGCGTCATCCCTTCCTTATCTCCTTCTGTTCCCCCTGGCACACCCACTGTGTGACCATAGTTGTTCATTTTAGTGCTGTGCAATTGTGCATAATGCCCTGAGCCATGAAAAACATAATAGTTAAAAGCATATGGAATGCAAGATCTAAGGCGCAGCGTATGGGCACGCTGCTGTCCATTAAAATTCTGCAGGTCACCTTGGGAGCGTTGCAATGTCCACAGTAGTGAATTATTACTGTGTTTCTCTCGCAGTGACATCCGTAATGAGCTGTTTGGCTGCACTTACTGTGGTAATGAGGTGGACTAGTTCGTTACCTAGGTAGTAAACCGCTGTAAGTAGTCAAGCTTATTACTGTAGTGATAGAATGACAAGGGCGTCGGGATGAGATGTGTTGAGCTCGCCAGAAGATTGACTCACAACCTGGATATAAGAAGCTCTGCCTGGAAAAGGTTTGCTTTTGGCAGTGTTTGAGACTCATGGGACGAGATAAGCTGTCCATCAACCTTCTTCCTCTTCATCGCTCTTTTTGGCCCTTTCTCAAACGCAAACAGACACACATACACACACACACACAGTCCCTTCTCTTGCCTTTCATGCTCTCAAAGAAACTTTCCAATTAACCCGGTGCCTCTCTCAGCTAGCCCTTTGAAGTCATTTTACATGGTTCCCTCCCACACTTGTTCAGGGCAGCTCTGAATGGACTTTTCTGTCGCGTTTTGTTGTCTCATGTTGTCAGCATTGAGTGGCCCTAATCACACTTATTGTGCAAATTGGTGGGTCTGAGAACGCTCACAAAAGACACTGAGAGATTTAAATCACACTGCAGTATAAGAAGTACTGCTGCAATATCAAAAACAACTCAGATAAACAAAGAGTACAGCTTAGGATTTGCACTATTTACCTTTTGAATGTGCCGTGAACTTCATCCTTATCAGTCACATTGGAATCAGTCAAAGCAGTGCAGAAAGCCATATCTAAAATACACTATGTCAACAAATGACTTCTTTTTGTGGTAAGATAAATATTCACTGAACGTTTTAATGAGTTTCACTTTGTTCATGCTTTCTTTCCATGAAATAGGTTTAATATCTTTCACATTTGTTGAATACCTCTAGCTGAAGCTTTTTTCCATTTGTGGTTTTTGAAAAATACCGCTCTCTTTGTTTACCTCTTCAAAGGTTTTTGAGTCTGTATGCAGCTCTCCATCGGTCTCCACAATGCACATGTTTGTGTGAGTCCCTTTGTCAGAAAGAGCTGGACAGACAAGCAATCGAGGCCAAGAGCCCCGAGAGACTTTGTGAAGACAGCGGTGTTTTATCAAGCAGATAACAAAAAAAAAATGACATTTGACAATTTTCAAAGGTACCTGCATGGCTGTTTATTGAGGGTGGGAATCTTTGACAATTTCATGACTTGATTAGATTGAGATTGTTGGTATTAAATATTATTTCATATTAATTCCTAATTCATAAGGATGTTTGATTCAGTAAAAAGAAAAGGGATATTACACTGGGCAGTCATAACACTGAACCACTCACAGTTGAAGTAAATAATATTGATTCATGATTATTAAATGTTTCTTTACTTTAATAGATGGCCAGTGGGCTTTACTTAAGTAAAAGCATTAGTACCACACTGTATTATTGAAAATCTTGCTTTAGGTGCAAGTATATAAGTAAAATCAGGAAAATGTTCTATGGTATTTCTGTGTGCCGTGGTTCAAAGTAAACATGAAAAGTTGCTCCGGTGACTGTTACACTGTAATGCATTATGTTATATCATGAGATTATTAATACTCATTGATATAATTAAAGAAAGATTAATTAAAAAATCACAATACTGACTGAACCAGAATTGTTAAAATATAGGAGATACTCAACCCTATAGGTACACCCATTCATAACAATAGTATAGTAGTTTGGGAACATGACAAAATGTTCAAGGTGTCACCCTGGCCTCCAAATCCAAACATCTGGAACATGTGCTGGAAAAACAAGTCCAACCCATGGATTTCCCGTCTCTCAACTTATAAAACTTGAAGGATCAGCTGCTAATGTCTTGGTGCCAGATTCCACAGAAAACCCTCAGAGGGTCTTGTATAGTCCAGGCCTCGACAGGTCAGAGCTTTTTGGCAGCACGAACGTGGACCGTCACTACATTAGGCAGGTTGTTATAGTGCTGTGACTGATCGGTGTATATTTTGGCTTTTATTCCTTTTCATACGTGCCAAACTACTGATTGTCCTTTGCTCAGTGAGCTGCAAATGAAACATAGCCGATTGTTAAGCCAAATGGTTTGGATGATTTGATTGCAGGACTAATAGAAAAAAAAGCAGGAAAAAGGTATGTGAGAGGAAGCGGCTTTATACATACAGTCAAGCCTGAAATTATTCATACCCCTGGCAAATTTTGACATGCCACTTTTTGTTCAAATGTAAATAAAAGCTGAGAAATATTTTTTCCTCTTGTACATCATCTTATTATCTTCTGGGAGACGACTGTGCAATTTCCAATCAGGAAAAAAGAAAGTAACAAGTCAAAATTTGCCAGGGGTATGAATAATTTCGGGCTTGACTGTGTGTGTGTGTGTGTGTGTGTGTGTGTGTGTGTGTCTATATATCTATATCTATATATATATATATATATATATATATATATATATATATAGAGAGAGAGAGAGAGAGAGAGAGAGAGAGAGAGAGAGAGAGAGAGAGAGAGAGAGAGATAGATAGATAGATAGATAGATAGATAGATAGATAGATAGATAGATAGATAGATAGATAGATAGATAGATAGATAGATAGATAGATAGATATTTAAGGCGGTTTATGCAGCTTGCATAAAGACAAGATCTCCTTGAAGATGAACCACATGAGCTACAATTTAAGTCTTTTATGTTTGTGCTGTTTCATAGATTCTTACAGTATGTGAACCATTTTTTCCACCCACGCCTACTGTTTGTATTTCCAATAAGTTCAAAAATATGAAGTGCTGTCTGCATAAAATATTCTCCGCAAAATCATTTGGGATTAGTTTATTTCTTTATACCGAAATATCATAGGAGTCAATCACAGAAACTCTACTATTTCTTTTAGTTTTGTGAAGACAATGGCAAAATAATAGTAATAATAATATATTCCACTGCAGCTGAATGAGTGTCAGGAATATTGAGAGAAATCGTAATATGAATGCTTTCCTGTGCTCATAAACTACAAGAGCTTGCTGCCTTCATCCTTTAGCGTCTTGTTTCTATATTGCAAGAGACAAAAGAGGGGTTTGCATCATCCCCACAGGGGATCAGAAGGGTCGTGCTGCCTCATTTAGGAGGGGATCCGTATATGGTTTCCAGTACCTGCTGCGGTAAAAGGCCAGTAAGAGAAGGATGATGTAAGAACAGATTGATGTGTCAGTTTCTCAGCTGGGAGCTGGCTACATCTACTAAGTGAATATCAACTAACTGTGGCAAAGAAATGGGAGCTCTGGTTATGAATTCGTAAAAGCTCAGAAGTCAAAAGATTTCAGTGCGCGTCTAAAGTACAACAGATCAAGTTGTTATAAGAACTGCCTCATTGAGAGTGTCTCAGTAACGACTCATTTTAGGAAACAAACTCTGCTCCCTCTGCAAAAGTAAATTAATTTATCTGATTTATTTTTGAAACATTGAAAGAACAGAAGCGGCATCTACTCTTTGAACATCGAAACAGTGGAGATGTTTAATCTCTGTGCAGCATCTCGAGGAAAAATGAAAATTTCTGGAGGCATTGATGTGAGTTGTGACCATTCTATTTTTAAGAGTTTTCTATCTTTTTCACATCTTTGTTCTTCACAATTGGAGTCAAAGCTGAGAGGATCAGTTGTGTCATTTTAAGGTGTAAAGGTTTGGGCATTTTCAATTTTTTTTTGCAGCAGGTGCAGCTTCTGCATTTCCTCCACTCTCAAGTGTAATGAAGTTGCCTGCCAGCTGAACCCAGTTTTGGGGCAGCAGCATAAAAGTCGGCCTGTCCGGGTGCTCCTCATTACTGCAACGTAGTTTTGTTTACGAGCTAAACTGCTCACCGCAAAGTGTCAAACCTCCGCCAAAAGGCCATGTTTCACATTCCAGCCCATTATACTGCAGCTGCACTGCGTCAACCAGAAATGCCCCAAAGTAGTTCAGGGCACATGTTCTGTTCTGTGCTGGATATGTTTATTTGTGGTGTGTGTTTGTGTGTGTATCAGTGAATCTCTGTGCAAGGTGTAAATATATGCTTTCTTTTATATATGTATTCTGTATCCTTATCTTCTCTACTGTGATATTGCCCAGCACTAACAGTGATGCTTTCGCCCACGGTACTGTTAACACCGAATGACCTCCGCTTTTGTATTCATGAGATCGTCCTCTGTTCATTTGTCCATAGATTGATACGGCTTTTTAAATAGAGCTACTGCCTTTAATATTTTTTTCTACCTTTAGAGAATACAGATAATAACGGCCCTCCATTTTGACTGTGCTGATGAATATCCCTCTGCCTGTTTGACTGTGATAGTTTGTCTTCTCTCTTGTCGTCCTCAATCAGAGAGCCAGCTGCTTCCAGGGAACAACTTCACCACTGAGTGCAACATCCCTGGAAACTTCATGTGCGGAGATGGGAGGTGCGTCCCGGGCGGGTGGCAGTGTAACGGATTACCCGACTGCTTCGACAAGAGCGACGAGAAAGGCTGTCGTAAGTTCCTGTTTGGACTCCGTTATCAAATCTTCCTTTTTTTAGCCTCTAACTGCTGTAAAGCAACGCAGCCAGATTGCCTATTTAGAGTCACATCATGTCTTCTAAACTCCTGAACTCTTCTCGCTATCCAGTATTTGCAACAGCAGCTCTTCTCCCTTCTCTATTCATAGAGCCATAAGGGCCATTTAAACCTAATTTTCTGCCAACTTAAATGAACTTCCCCCCTCAATCCTCAAGTCGTTCTCTCCGCCAGCATGCACCCCGGCCTCCTCCTGTTCCAGACCCACGGCCCCGCTTTAGCACCAGGGCAAAACTTAATACCATCAAAGCAGAGGCCGATTACTTCTGTGTGCAGGAATAGTGGCGCATACATAATTCTACTGTAAGGCTACAGTAATAGCTCAGTTTTGATCCTCACATTTAGTTGGCTTTGATCTTTCTGGTCTGCTGCTCCTCCTTTTTTCTTCCCTCCCGTCTCAGCCAGAGCTGCGCACAAAGATGGGATTGCTGATGAAGATTGACTTTGAGGCTCTGCCACACTAAATGGACCCCCCCCACACACACACACCCCCACCCCACCCCATCTCCCAATATATTCATCTCTCTAAACGTCTCACACTCCCTGTTTTTTTTTTCTTCGCTCCTCTCTGTGCACTCCCAGTTTATCTCATCTGATGATTTTTGGCTTTTTGGCTTGTAATTTGCTTTGCAGAGGCTTGTTTTCAATTAGAAAAGCGTAAACCCCCTTCTTGCTGCAGATTCTTTGTTTTTTCTGACCCGGCTCGTTCTCTGCCAGAAAGAAAAAAAAAATTCACATATGGTTTGTCCTTCTGTGCTGTCGCCTCTCTTCATTTTCTTCTTTTTCTTGTCCTCAAGCAGTCACTTCTCTCACTGTTCTCTCTTGATGGCAGCTCAGGGGAACCGGCAGACGAAGTTGTGTCCCATGGCGTATAAACAGACACACACAGCCCATACAGTGAAACTTTGGAGTCATCAATCATCTTAGTTAGTAACGTCTCTGTAATTTAACTCATATATATCCGATCAGGCATAACATTATGACCACCTGCCTAATATTGTATCGGTCCCCCTTATGTGCTCAAAAATGCACTGAATCATTGGGCATGGACAAGAGGACCTCTCAGGGTGTCCTATGGGGTCTGGCACCAAAACATTGGCAGTGGATCCTTTGGGTACTCTGACTTGTGCAGTGGAGCCTCTGTCAATCAAACTTGTTCCAGTGCATCCTGTTGATGCTTGATCAGAATAGAGTCTATGAAGTGTGGAGGTCAGATCAACATGTTGGGCCAGTGTCATGTTTTTCAACATGTTCCTAATTGTTTGATGCTTTTCCATGTGTTGGGGTGCATTTTCCTGTGGGTGTAGGCCAGTGACATTTGGGATTTCCATTAGCATGAGGGAGTGTGCTTGTTGTGGGACAATGTTTATTAGGGTGTCTGAGTCTCATTAACACGGATGTCAAAATCCAAGGTTTTCCATCAGAGCACCACATAATACCAATGTGATCAATGTTATTCACTTCACCTGTCAGTGGTCATTATGTTGTGGCTGATCGGTGTATAAATGGATTTTAAGGAATTTTCTTGTATTACACTAGCCTTTTCCTTATCATATCTTTGCCACTGACATCCCTGTGACTTGCCGTTGCATTAATGAACTACCTACATGTTCAGGTTCGCGCCCCAGATTCTCATCACTCATGACCTTAAACTGTCAGTGGCTGTCAGACCTGGAAGGAACAGTATTCACATGCATTTGGAGTGTTTTACTCATTTCAAGATACATCTGGTGTTTTATCTAATCATGCAATTCACATTAGAGTTAAGGTGCTTGAGTTAGATTTCACTTAGACCCACAAACAAGCGAGACTGTTTTGTTGCCAGTTGTTGACGCTGCGTACTGTATACTGCTAAAGATAAAAGCAAGTTATCAGACGGCATCACACTCTGCCTGCCTCAGTTGTCAGGGCACTATTTGTGTTTGTTGTAGACGTCTACATTATCTGCTCTGGCGTAAGTGGGCCTTATTATCCTCAAATAGATGGCTAGTTGTCAGTCGATATCGTCAACGACAGCTTCACAAAAATCCCCAGATAAACCTCTCCCGCTCCATTAGGGGCTCTGCAGAGACAGACAGAGAGACAGACGGACAGATGGAGAATCGAGGGAGTAAGGGAAGGAGAAAGGGGGTAGAAAGGAGGACTCATTATGGTGGCTTCAGCAGGAGTTTTGTCTGGGTGTGTGTGTGTTATCTGAGGAAAACACAATGCCTGGAAACTTTGCAACGCTGGATTTCTCAGCAAGTAGAATCATAATTAGTCACCCCCCTCTGAGAAAACACTCACTCACACACACACACACACACACACACACACACACACACACATACACAGTTATGTATATATTTAACACAGGAGGATGGTAGATTTGCTATCATGAAAGACAGTTTGTTGACTTAGCTTACTCTCCTTCTGTCAGTAAGCTCCACGAATAGCAGGTCTGAATGCAGGCTCCTCAGAAAATCGCTTTAATTTGTAGTGGAATATTCCTATCAGACATACCTTTACATAACCAGAAATCACAGAGAGTATCTGATGCTGTCTTCTGCAATCACAGTCATTACCATGGAGGCAGAGCAGTGTCGACCACTGCAAGATATTAAATTTCCTCCCATTTGTAATATGAACAGATGGCTTCTGTCAGGAAGTTTTGGCTTTAATTGTTCATCTGTGTGAATTTCGCGTTGTGTTCTATCACTTTTAACTAATACAATAGCATCTAGTTTGTAGCAAACCTCTCTCTGTCTGTTAGGATAGTTTGTGATTTACATTCATGCATATACAGACATGTGACTGTGTAGGTATATTATGCATGTGTGAACATATAAAATCCTCTGGCACATTTTTTTTTTTTAGCCCAGACTGGTTCCTATTTTTACCACATGCATTTGCACCAGAAGACAGCTGTAGTTAAAGAGTAGATCCCCCTTAAGCCCATGCTGTTCAGGGATAGCAGATTGTGCTGATGTGGATGTCTCGGATCCGAGGAATACTTATTCAGTGCCCGAGGTAAAGGTCATATGTGATGACATCTCCCTGGTGCCTCATTAATGAGAATTTTGTTTTTGAAAACCATGTTGCTAAAGGGCGGTGGGGAACACAAAGGAAACAAATCCGTTTTGACTCCTACAAATAGCTTGGTTTCACATGTAAACAGCAATTTAATTCTAAATCTACATGCAGTCTGTAAAACTTGAACGCTTGTTTTGCAGCACCTACAAGCTGACTGACTCACTTGCACATGCTGGAGAGCATCGGTCCAGTCAGTTCAGAAAAGTGTTTTGCGAGATAGATCCACCCACACTTGAACTCAGGATGACACTTTCTCTTAGATTTTCTTTACTCTTTTTTTTTTTTTACCAGCAGTTGCTTTGCCACAAAAATAAACCTTTCTCTGTCTCTTTTTTGTTTACCTGACTTTATTTCATTTCAGTAAGTGAAAAAGTTTGAAAGAGAATCATGCAAACCTGGTCTGCATTTGCTCGCTTTAATCCTTTATTTATCGTATATGTGTCCCAGTCTGCTACACCTGACAGGCCGGGGGAATTGTCTCTTAAATGGTCAAGAATGCTTATTTACCCAGAAAAGGCAGGCTTCTATCTCCCTCCCAAACCCTGCTGCTCTTGTTTGTTTGTTCCTCTAGCCCCCTCGAGCACAAGGGTCAACTCGAGTCATGTAAATACTTTTTTGCTGGCTTTTAAATAACAGTCTGGGCTGAGGGAAGCGAGGCAATATCTCAAGCCTGAGTCTTATTGCATTAAAGATGCAGCTTATTGTATTACAGTCCTGCTGCGTGAGGCCAGGACCCCCTACAGATCTTTTTTTTTTTTATCAAGTTCCATTTCTTATGGAGTGTACCCTCCACTTTGCTTCACATGAATTTAACTGCATTGTAGATGAAAACATGTCTGCAGTTTTTGTATCTCCAATCAGGAGAATCTGCTCTTTGTGAGTCGTGCTTGGATGTACATATTTTGGCAGGTTCAGGGGGTCTTTCAAGTAAAGATTCAGAGACAGGCTGCTGAATAATTCCTCACGCAAAGAGGTCAAAAGTACCATCTTGCTCTCTGGTGTCCGTAACCCCAGCCTGAGAGAGTGTTAGATGAAATGGATGCTGACAGAGGAGGGAAGAAGGAGAGCTGACTGAGCTCACTGGGCCTCAGAGCCAGGATTAGCTTCTTTGCCCTTGTCTGGGCAGGGCATGAGTAGGCAAGAGAGGAGAGATATGTAGCAGGGCCGAAAGGGTGAGTGGACATGATGTACGAAGCAAGAAGTGGGAAGACGGGGGACGGCGATGCGATGAAGAGAAAGAGAAAAGACGGAGAAGCACATTTCAAATCGAGGATTGTTCTGCAGGCCAGAGGCATTTCTCTAGAGGAATCCATGTGTTCAGAATTCTACGCTCACAAACTTTTGTGCAATTTCAACTTTTACTGCACTTTGAACTATGGGGACCATGAGTAGATTCAGTGGCTCTCACAGAACAAAAATCAGAATTCCGCAACCCTACCAAAGAGCTGCTCTACTCATCATTTTCTGCTCAAACTCCAGTTGTTTGCATGGCGCTATGCCTATATTCAGGTCTCCTGTAATTGTTACTAGATACCACAGGGTTATTCTTACATCAATCAGCCGCAACATTATGACTGCTGGTGAAGTGAATAACATTGATCAAACTGGTACAATGCGTGTGTGTGTATATATATATATGCATGTGAATACTGTTCCTTCCAGGTCTGACAGCCACTGACAGTTTAAGGTCATGAGTGATGAGAATCTGGGGCACGAACCTGAACATGTAGGTAGTTCATTATTGCAACAGCAAGTCACAGGGATGTCAGTGGCAAAGACATGATAAAGAAAAGGCTAGTGTAATACAAGAAAATTCCTTAAAATCCATTTATACACCGATCAGCCACAACATAATGACCATTGACAGGTGAAGTGAATAACATTGATCATATTGGTACTATGTGCTGTTCTGATGGAAAACCTTGGATTTTGCCATCCATGTTGATGAGACTCAGACACCTAAATAAACATTGTCCCACAACAAGCACACTCCCTCATGCTAATGGAAATCCCAAATGTCACTGACCTACCCCCGCAGGAGGATGCACCCCACCTCATGGAAAAAAACATCAATCAGGAACATGACAACCGCCCAAGATGTTGATTTGACCTCCAAACTTCCTACGCCCCATTGTGATCAAGCATCAACAGGATGCACTGGAACAAGTTTGATTGACAGAGGTCCCACTGCACAAGCCAGAGTACCCAAAGGATCCAGTGCCAATGTCCCGGGTTCAGACCCCATAGGACACCCTGAGAGGTCCTTTTGTCAGTGCCCAATGGCTCAGAGCACTTTTGAGCACATAAAGGGGACCAACACAATATTAGGCAGGTGGCATAATGTTATTCCTGATTGGTGTACCTTTCTGTGTGGTCAGGAGTCTCTCAAAAGTTGTGCCTTAGGGTAGAGAAAACAACTGAAGCTGACAATTGCCATCATATTTAACACAAAGTATGATATCTATCCAATAATCCATTGTTGCCTGACATTAAAATGGTATTCAGCTGAATTTCTGTTTATCTGTTGTGCTGTTAAGCAAATTTTCTTTATGCCACATAATGTTTCTCCACTATTCGGCATATTTGGACATAATGTGAAATGCACTGCACAACCCAATAATGGCTGTTTTTCCAGACCTCACAAAACACAGTTGTGCGGGCTGGTGTTTTGTCAGTTCGTTCAAAAGTCTCTTAATACTTCATAATAGTAAAGGACATAACCATTTGTAGCTTTCATTACCTCTTCCACTGTTTATCGATCCAGTCAGCTCCTCATAACAGTTGGGAGCAAAGTAAATTCTCCCGTTCGTTGGATTACCCAAACATTATCGCTTTTTGCAGTCATAACCCAAAATCCCGGAGCAACATCAATGGTGCTATTTGTTTTTCCTGTGTGAGCTGACCTTCACAAAATACCCACGAGATATTAAGTTCAAAGGAGCTTCTAAATGTTTGTGAACAACAAAGTTCTCCTTTGGGTGAAAATCGCTAAAAAGACTCCTGAGACAGATTGGTGCGAGATTTTGATATCGCGGCTCACACACTGCCAATTCTTCACCAGAATCACCGTGGATAGCGAAAGGGGTTGCTAAGATTAGGAGAGTGTGTGTTTATGTGATAAGAAAAGTGACCAATGCTTTGATTCTTAACTCAGAGAGCCATATACTGCTGGCAGGTATTTATTTTTCCTTGTTTTCTGTCCAGCTTAGCTCTGCTCTGCTTTGTTGTGCATAGGTAATCTTTGTTCTGGAAGTGGTTTCTTTTTTATGTGTGGCTCTGTGTGGGTGTGCAATTTAGGAGACTCAGTGGAAGAAAAAACAGGTTGGATTAGGAGTCTGTGGTACTTTCACTACTCTGGGTTTGTTGTTTTAGACTTAGCGAAAGAAAAATCTGCCAAAAGACCAAAAAAAAATTAAAAATTGGAGTAAAACAGAGAAAATACGAAGCATTAATGGTAGGAAAGGCAGAGAAAGGTGGAATGGGACTGTGTCTGGATAATTCCATGAGCTTAATGGTTGACTGATCAATAACCTGGTGTAATTAATACCAAAGAACAGGAATTAAATATTCATTAGAGTCTTACATACAGTCTCTCGCTCTATCTCTTAGGTCTTTTCTCTCCGTTAGATTGAATGCCATCCTTGCCCCATTGATATCCGCAAATTAGGCAAAACGATTGCCTCGAAACCTTCAAAGGAATAAGAAACACTGGCTTGTCATTTTAGAATACAATGCCTGGCTCCTACCACTTCAAACGATGCAATTTTAAGCAGTATGTTGCTTTCTATGATGAATATTGCAGCGGTGTTATTATCTGACAGATCACGAGGTGCTGTTGTACTATATGCCCTTGCTTTCATCCCTTTTTTTTTAGAGATTATTAGAACATTACCAATATTTTGCACATGCGCTCGCTGCATAGCCACATTTGCTACCTCATGTAGCACAAAGCTTGATGGCTTCGCAGAACCCACAGTCCCATAAAATGCTCGGATCCCGAGATGAATGCATCTCTGTAATGTTACAGCGGCTCTTACAGAAGGCAATTGTACGATGAATGTGCAGAACCCAGACAGTGAAATGTACAGAGTGATTATTTTGATCCCGAGGCCCACTAGACTGAAACTAGCCATGCCCTTGCTTACACCCGGACTCCATTACCTATTGATTTCTTCCCCTCAGAAATGCTCAGCAAGGTCAAAGAAACCTTTGAAGTCTTTGGCTGTCTCCACTCTTTCTCTGCTCCTATTCTCTCGTCCTCGCTCGCCGTGTTTTCTTTCTTGTTAGTCTCTTCTTCCTCTCCTTCTCCCCACTCTGTCAATCATGCATGCCCATCATGACTGAGCCTACCTGTGCTGAACAAGTTATTCTGTTCTCTGAGGAACCAAGGAGAGAAAAGGAAAGCAGAGAAGTGTGGAGGGCACAGGGGTGCATATTGCAAAGCATACTATCTGCAAGAGTTGAGCTGTCGGATGCAACCTGACATGAATCCTGAAGCCACAGGGGAGATGAAGACAAACAACAGTGTTCCGTTTCCACTTGGTGGTAGATTATCAAATGATTTACTCTTAGAGCCAAAATATTGCATGGACTTTTCCGCTAGGATAAGACTTCGTTTTGCCTTTAGATTGTGAGACAGTTTTAATATTTTTTGGTTTCTTTGCATTTTTAAATCCATGAAACTAATGGCACATGGATGTTTGGTGAAAAATATAAATACTTACTATCAAAAATCTTTATAATTTTGTAAAATTATAAAAGAGATGGTAAAACAGAGTCAGATACCTTTAGATTGTGAAGAAGTTTTATTATTTTTTGTATTTTTGCATTTTTTTAATCCATTAAGCAAATGAAACATGGATGTTTGGTGAAAAAGTGTAATTTTTTACCATTAAAGGTCCTTGTAATTATGTGAAATTGTAAAGGAGACCGTAAAACCAGAGTCAGATACCTTTAAATTGTGAAAAATCTTTAGTATTTTCTGTCTTTTTTTGCATTCTTAAATCCAGCAAACAAATGATGCATGGATATTTGGTAAAATAAATTAAATTAAATTAAAAATTGAATTAAAAGTCTTTATAACTATGTTAAATTGTGAAGGAGGCAGTAAAACAGAGTCAAATACCTTTAGATTTTAGAAAATCTTTAGTATTTTTCTTCTTTTTTTGCATTTTTAAATCCATTAAACACATGACACATGGATGTTTAGTGAAAAAGGAGGGATATTTACAATTAAAAGTCCTTTTAATAATGCAAAATTGTAGAGGAGACACTAAAACAGAGCCAGATGTAGGCGGGTTTGTGTGTTTGTTTCTCTGCCCGTGCTTGTGTGTCCTCCAACTGTGCACCACCCATGTTTTTCTGCTACTGATAGTTTTACCTCAAGGAATCAGCTCCACTGCTAACCTCATTCGTTTTCATTTGTGCTGCTCAACTGAACGCTGGAACTAAGTTTGGAAGCCGTCCAACACCCTGCCTGCTTTTTTTTTTTTTAGTAAACAACTTCTACAAAGGCTTAGAGGAGAGAAAGAAAATTTGGCATGAAAGTGCAGCGGAGACAGAGTGACGACAGAAGGGCAGAAGATGGGATGAGACGGACGGTTATGGGTTGGAGAGTGAGACGGAGGAGCTGAAATGGATCAGCATGACCTGGATCAACAGCGGGGTTTAAATCCGAAACATAAAAGTCCAGAATAAAACAACGCCTTTACACATTATCAAAGGAGAATTAATAAGTTTGTGTTTTAACATCTCTTCCACACTGAGTTTGCTCCATCTAATTAATTTTTCGTCCTTTTTGCTCTGGAAAAAACCCAGCTCAGCTTAGGCGATGAAGAGCTGTGCAACCCCGAAACACAGCTAAGCACATTAGCTCCATCCCTCCAACCAGCTCCGTCTCTCCCACCCACAAATTCTTCTTCGCGCGCTTGCCCTTCATGTGACTTCTGAGCTAATTTGGAGCACAAACACTGGGTCAGATGAATGCTAGCCAGCAGTAGAAGTGGTAATGAGGATACAGATGAGGGAGGAAGTGAGGGAGGGATCTCGGAGGAATAACGCTGATGTCCTGGTAGCTATTTGCAGAGAAATAGGAACTTTGCAATTTCCCCCTCCAAAAAAGCTCAAGACAGAATAGAATCTAAGACCTTTTAAAAGATACACACAAAGGATTATGTTTCCTTTGTATGTAGCAAAATGAATTTCACTCCGCAGCATCATATGTTCATATGTTTGATTTTTATCTTTTACTCCAGCTCCAAACCAGGTCAGTTTTTTTTTCTCTCCCCGGACTTTAATGAATGTGATGTACCATATAAAATGAGATTTGGGTGTTTAGAGTCTTTGCCGTCCAGGTAAACAAAGGCTTCCCAGCGTATACACACACAGATCGGGCACTATCCCCACTTCCTCCCACATTCGGCGGATTACATTTCATCCCGGAGATGGGGCGCTTCAAACCCTCGTGGTTGTTATGCCTTGCCCTCCTCCCCCTCCCCCACTCTTGCTACACATAATCGCCACAGCTTGAAAGAGCTCATAAATCAGCCTACCACAATATATTGTAGAGGGAAAAATGTGCGCCCCTGGCATTTGAGACGGCACAATGCCAACCTAAGAGCGGGCCAATTCCACCCTTTTGTATTCAGTATAGCGAGAGAGAAAAAAAAACACAAAGAATGTTTGGTGGCTGGCTTTGAGATTTCTAGTATGCCCACTCACATTTCCCTCTCTGTGTGTTTGCATGTGTGGGTTGTGCCGTCCTTTTGTTGCGTCGTACTGTTGGTAATATTTAGCACGCTATTCCCTGTCTGGCATTAACTCCGAGTCTTATTTAACCTACACCGATCAGCCACAACATTATGACCACTGACAGGTGAAGTGTATAACGTTGATCATATCGGTACTATGTGGTGTTCTGATGGAAAACCTTGGATTTTAACATCCGTGTTGATCAGACTTAGACATCCAAATAAACATTGTCCCACAACAAGCACACTCCCTCATGCAAATGGAAATCACAAATGTCACTGACCTACCCCTGCAGGAAAATGCACCCCACCACATGGAAAAACATCAAACAATCAGGAACATGTTGAGGAACATGACAATGACCCAACATGTTGATTTGACCTCCAAACTTCCAACACCCCATTCTGATCAAGCATCAACAGGATGCAGTGGAACAAGTCTGATTGACAGAGACCCCACTGTACAAGCCAGAGTACCCAAAGGATCCAGTGCCAACGTCGTGGAGTCAGACCCCACAGGACGTCCTGAGAGGTCCTCTTGTCCATGCCCAATGGTTCAGAGCATATTTGATCACATAAAGGGGACCAACACAATATTAGGCAGGTGGTCATAATGTTAATCCTGATCGGTATAGATCATAGCAACATCCTTGCTGTAATTGGTGTCTTTTCCTTTGTCTCTCTCCAGTAAGTACTGTTGCAGCAAGAGCAACTCTCATACAAAGTCAGTTTTACAAGTTTAAACTTTGGTATAAAGATGCAAATTGCTGGGAGGGGATACAGAAGTAATTTAACAAAGGCCAGAGTAGAGAGACTGAGGTCTGAGAGATGAGGTGGCTTCGTAATAGTATAAAACTGTAAATGCAGCAGCAGCACCGGTGTCTTTTGTAGGTTTTTTTGTCTTTTTTGCCATTGGGCTATATAATTCAAACTTCACGATGATCAATCTCAAGCAAAGGCCTTTATTTTCTGATGTCTTTGCTTGCATCTACCTGTTATCTTGTTTTTCTCCTTTTTTGCCAGGGAAGATCAATGTGTTTGAACTAAAAGCTAGAGGGTTAGCGCTAAACTGAGGACGCCGGGCATTGATGTTCCGCAGGCTCGTCACTCAGTCTCAGGCCTGTCCTGGGAGATAAGACCCATGGCCTGCTTAGGCTGATCAATTGCGGGAATCCATACAAACACTGTCCCACACGATTTGCTCTCTTTGTCTTTGTCATTAACTTGTTTTCCTCCGCTATCAGTACTTTGCGCTCAGGATCTTACCCTTTTACTTGTTATGCTTATGAGAATGTGACGATAAGCAACACAGAATGAAATGAGCTGAATATTAATTGGCCTCACAAACAAAGCAGCTGTTTGACTGTTTGAACCTTGTACAACATCAAACGGCTGCGCAGTTTAACTTTTTTTAGAACGTATAATTCACGCAGTGTGGTGTCAGTTACATTATAAAAACCTTAAGAAAACCTTGTTGGCCTTATTGATGTGTCCGCCCCTTCCCTGGTGCATCACAGCCAAGGCTAATGCTGTCATAAAACTTGATGTAGTGCTTTGAAAACTGCTGCATCATCCCCCCATCACCCACAGACTCATCCATTGTTCTTCTTTCCACCATTTCCCCCCCAAACCCCTGTCCTCAGCTAAGGTCAAGTCGAAGTGTGCGCCGACATTCTTCGCCTGTGCTAACGGTGTCCACTGCATCATCGGACGTTTCCGCTGCAACGGCTTCAGTGACTGTCCTGATGGGAGCGATGAGGAGAACTGCAGTGAGTTTCACACATCCAATAACAGCAATCTGTTTCATGCAATGGTCACCAGAAATCATAGCCTGTCCCACGATGTACTGTCCTCCAGTCGTAACAGTTTGTGGATGGAAAAGTAGTGAAAAGTGTAGTTAACTCACATAAAATACCAAAAAATGTCCCGGTAAAATCTGAGCAAAGTATTACATCCAGTAATTTTGCACATTAAAGTCATTTTACTCATCCTATGCCACTCGTAACAGGTGAATAATGTCTTCTGTGGCTCTGGCAGGCCTTTTGTCAAATCTGAGGCACCAGATTTGACAAAAGGGGTTATCTCTGCTTGAGCGTATAGACTATAAAAATATAACAGATTGCAATATAGGAAATGTAGGCTCCAGTGCATTTGGAGTTAGGGGACTTAAAGTCAGGATATCTTGGGCTTCTGTTGATTTGTGACCTTTTTTTATTTGTCTAATAAACTGCGAAAATTGTTTGACTAACTCTTTGAACAAAAACATGCTTCTGCAGTGAACCACAAAAAGTAGCTTTCATTTGGTTCGATTGCAAATTAATGGAATGAAAGAGTACTTAGCGATAAAAATGTTCATTTAAATTCGGGGACGCGGAAGGTAGACAAATAAAGATATCCAATTAAGATAGTAATCATCACACCTCTACATCTTTCACACTTTTTCCTCTTCTCTCTTTCCTTCCTTCTTCTGTCTCTTTTTTGTGCTCAATGATTAGCAAATTAATTAAGAAATTAACTGAAATCCAAACCTCTATTTTTGCAAGTTAGATAATGTTTAAAAGGCAATACCTCATGTAGCAAAATAGCATGATTATATAACTATTGCTTTTTTAAGAATTGTTATGAACCGTAGCAGTACATGTGGATATCTTAGCTGTGGCTTAATTTTCCTGATGCCACAACAGTATTTTTCATACTTCTAATGTGAATCAGTTGCAATTTCTGCTGTGCTGCTGCTCTTCTGCTTAATGTCAAATCCTGCATTTACAGCAGATAATAATAATAGTAGTGACAAGGGTACAAATGTAGTGAATTCTGTTATATGTTTTAAAAAAGTCTTCTTAACTTGTTAGCGCTGCTTGTTACTCATGATTGTGCACCCTTACTTTACCCTTTTGCTTGAAACAATAAAAATGATTGTGGTCCATGCTGTATAGTACTGAGAGAACACTAGGTGTAGTCTGAATTATCAGGCATATAGTTTGTTCTCTCATGACCCCTTCGCAGCTTTCCCAGTGGGGAATGTGAATCAAGCCAATCACTCACCATTGTCAGAGGCAGTGTTCCTAGCCTGCAGGGCCCCATGCTCACAAATCTAATCTAGCCATTTAAATGGAGCTTTGCTCCATGCTCCCAGCACATACTGCGTCACGACTGTGTAATTGTCTGGATCTTCTCACAAGATAATTATGCCTCATTTTGCAGAAGCTAGAACAAAGACTAAAACCGGAGCGCGTTCTAAAAAGGAGTGGCAGTGCTCGGAATGATTTTAAATGTTTTGAAAAGTTTTATCTTCTTCTATATTTTGAATTTCAATTTGATTTTAATCAGACTCTACCAATCAAACACTTTACTGGCACACACAGTTTTTGATATTGCATTTCTTCTCTGAAAATGTCCATGAATACCTAATACTCATGTTTCTTTTTATTAAACATATCAAAGTGTTGCAGATGGGATGGGATCAAAAATATACAAAATCGACTTTTGACAAGCCTCACAAACTACCACAACAGAATGTTAATTTAAGATGCTTTTTAATAATTTGTCCATGCACTGAAGTTTGTTTCATCAAGGAAAACTCACAGCTCCTGTTTCACAGATGCAGCTCAGACACAGAAGGATTTTCAGCTCAAAGCTCCTAACACTTGACCCTTGATCTCTGCCCTGACTTCAACCACAGCAGGGAACCCGTTGGTGTGCTCGGAGGCTCGCTTCAAGTGTCGAAACGGTCGCTGTGTTGACCGCAGCTTCCTGTGTAACGGCCAGGACAACTGTCAGGACAACAGCGATGAAGAGCTTTGCTTGACTACAGCAGGTAAGTCACTGAGCTGAATGTGTGCGATGGTCATGCGTACAGGAGGGAAAAAAAGATTCAAGTCTTATTGTTAAAACTGGAAATGAAACATCCACCCATGCATGGAGAATCAGATGTAGGCACGGACTGAGGCTGAGGAAGACTTAGCGGTAAAGAAGAATGTGAATTGTAGCACATGAGAGACGTTCCTGATCCTTTTGATTAAGCTAGAACTTGCACATTTCAAGCTGTTTTACCAGGGGTTTGAGTACTAGCTGGCATAATTCACCAAAATTCAAAACACAGAAAAATTCAGCACATTTGAAAGTATGCAGTAAATCCATGACAAAAGGCAATATGCATTATCTGTTCAATGAGTAGCAGTTTAGAAAGATGTAAAAATATGAAACAGCTACAGATTCCATGCATCTGTGATTTATCAAAAAATACAAGGATACTACTGACACAAGCACCACATCAATAAATATCTATGTGGTGACATATACAGTATGTGGCATAGTCACTAAACACTAATAAATTAATTACTAAGTAAATAACTCACAGATTTAGGGATGCAAATTATCAGCTGCCTGCTTCATCACAAACTCCAGATAGAAGGAGCACAACAAAAAACTGATATGTGTCCTGATGTTTTTATATTCACTGTCTGTTCAATAAACTAGCACACAAGAGTAAAATGTACAAAATCATGTCTGAAATATACACCAGTACCAGGTTTACTGCATAAAACATAGGATTTAAGATCAATGAAATGAAGCAAGTGAATGTTCAGAAAAGGAAAGGCATACTAATCACTGCATTAGTAGATAATAAATAGCAAAGTTTTTACATTCGCTCTAATTACACAATACTAAGACTGGACATGTAGATGATAATCTTTAATGGAGAGACAGAGTAGGGATGGGTAAAAATAAAATAGAAGGCTTAAGGTACTGTGATTCAGTCTGTCAGAAACAGCTACAGAGACACTACTTATGCTGGAGATAGGTTTTCTGTCACGGTTGAAAGGGGAAGTCTTGAAATAGCCAACAGGCTTCATATACTTTGTTAAAGACTCTTTCCAATGAAAATCCGGTTCATAAACTTGTTTTTATGTCAATATTTTTTTTTTTTCGCTGGAAGGCACATCATCAGAGAAATAAGCAGTCAGCACCATGGCTCAGCATTTCCACCATGAAACTGCAGAGTACTAATGGCAGTCTCAGAAACACAGATTCAAACAGCCAGAGTTTCTACAGAACAAACCTAAAGCACCAATCCTGCCAACTTGCAGGCTGGGGGCTTTCCATGTTGGCATTCTTCTTCCAAATTGGTTACCAGTTTGAGCATGCATGGCTGAATTACTCCAGTATTATAACTTGCCATTGTGTAGCGCTGAGTCATTTTATAGTGTTTTGAGCAAAGTTGTAGGTGAGCTGGTGTGCTTGAGCTGCAGCGACTGGTGGCAAGAGAGGCAGAGGCTTCAGGAAGGACGCAACAGAGTAGAAATACATCTAAGTGATCTGAAAGCATGATGGGATCGTCCATCCATCTATTATTTATACACCGCTTAATCTTCTGTAGGGTTACGGGGGGGCTGGAGCCTATCCCAGCTGACTCAGGGCGAAAGCAGGGGACATCCAGGACAGGTCGACAGTCTATCACAGGGCTACACACAGAGACACCTACGGACAGTTTAGAATCGCCAATTCACCTTAGCATGTTTTTGGACTGTGGGAGGAAGCCGGAGAACTCAGTGAAAACTCACGCATGCACAGGGAGAACATGCAAACCACACAGAAAGATTTCGGCAAGGCAGGGACGCGAACTGGGGATCTTCTAGCTCTGAGGCAATGGTGCTAACTACCGAGTCACCGTGCAGCCCATGATGGGATCATTTTAATGGAAAACATTATACATATTTAACTTTGATACACAGAGATGAGTTTTTGGGGGTGTAATTAGTGTATCAAGTACATTCTAAACAACAGCTCAGGTGGTTTAAAGTAGGATTTTCATGGTATGTATATTCAGCCCAAACCTGTTCAGTTCTACTGTCAGAAGTCTATTTATGTCATTATGATGACATATTTTCACTCTAAGATTGAAAATCCTCTAGTGTGAGTACCACCTATAAAGTCTTAACGGCGCACCAGTTATTTTCATCAGCTATACCATGCTAGCAGCCTTGAAAACTGGGCACACACTGTGCCAATTTCTTTATAAACATGTGTGATGCATTTACTGACACCAGACTTAGTTCCAGTTTTAATAAGCCTTCTCCGCTCTTACTCTTTGGGTCAATCAACCAGCCACTATGTGGAGCTTTCAGTCACTATATTTTACATTTTGAAAGTTGCACTTGAGTGTAAACAGCTTACTTGAATCTTATCAACAGTTTACAGCATTGGAGTTGCTTAAGTTTTCAGAATTATGCATGATTTGGCAGTGTGGAATATATTATTCTTCGAAGGTGAATGGGAAAACAGTTATTCTTTTTTAATTGTCTCTGCTGTGATGAAACATACAGAACTGCTGACTGCTTTTGATATGACCAAAGTTGAAATATTGACAGTAAACTTTGCTGCAGATTCCACATCAGGTGTAAGCTTGCAGATATGCTCTTATACTGGAAAAAAAGTGGAGTATTCTGTCACTCACTATGTCACACATCATCCGATATTTCTGGAGACATCATTTCTGCAGTCTCTGCTTCACAAAGATACAACAAAGCCAGTGACAGATTAAAGTTTATGCCAAAGAAGACGTAAGCTGCTGTGATTCTACTCCTTCAACATTCCTCACTATGCCTGCTTAGGAAAGAGACACAAGCCATGGCATCATTAGAAATGATTGATGACACTGTGCTGACTTGCACTGTAACAAAGATAACAGAAGAATGATCCCTGATAGTGAGTCTGATGCTTTTTGGCGTAGAAAGGCTTACTCACTGGCTGGCACCAATTATATCTGGCATAACATTCAGGCACAAGAATCGGCGACTGTCAACACTTAAGGTGTACTTCCACTGGCGACCTGGTGATTTCTACTAGTCCAACCATGATGTACACATGATCCCAGACACCCAATGTGACCCCTGTCAAGTTTTTCTTTTCTCCTTTGTTGTAAAACTTCTGTGCATCTCTGTCCTTCCGTTAAGGTGTTGCCATCACATTGATTTATGCTGTGAGAAAAAAACTCTGTCAAAAACAACCAAAGTGAAAACAAGCTAAGTGCAAAGTACAAAAACAAAGTTGACAATCACCCGTCAGCATCTATAGCCCACAAGACAGTAATGTTATTACCAGTTGTGAGGCGGGCAAACTCAGCAGAAACTTGATTGAAACTCAAGAGGCAAAACATGTCTGATAAACAGGGGAGGAGCTCTGCAGCAGTTGTGCAGTAGACGTCCAAATAATGTACAAATGCAGTAAATCCCGCTGAAAGTTTTCAATGACATTTATTTATAGCCTAAAATAACTTTTCCTCTGCTGTGAAGAAACGGCTATGGCACTGCTGACAAAATACAGATCAGATCATGGGTTGCGGGAGGTAACTGTTCTGCTTTTGCCTACTAATGTATTACCTCTCAAATCGAAATTCAATATGCTTATAGTTACCCAACCTTTTTTTAAAATTCCCCTAATTGGGGAAGCTGAATTAGTGAGCCTCATTATTTCTTGTGTGTGTGATATTCAGAGCCAGAGAGAGAAAGGCAGTCCATCCATAATTACAAGGCCATCCGTCTCAGACTATGCAACTCAATGCGGAGGCACCCAGAGCGCTGAATAGAACTGTATTGTGATGCAGAAGTATTGATTGATATCTGTGTCCACTGCACTCCATTTCCTTGTTGACAAGTGAACAATGCCAACTCCAGTGCCGGCTTGCAGAATGTGGCTGCGTATCGTGATGGCATCTGAGACATTAGATCCCAGAAAGCAGATTTTTACAACAAATACTGGATACTATATGGAGCCGGAGAACATCAGACAGCTGACTGTTGGCAGAAAACCTAATATTGGATGATTTTGAAAAATGGTCCTTTTGTTAAATATGATTTAAAAATCAATGTAGATGTATGATTCTAATAATAGCTTTTTTTTTTTGCAAATGCATTAGAAAGCACATTCTTTTACATGCCTGACACATCAGATCATGAAATGTTCAGACACATTAACATGGGCTCAGTGAAGATCTACTAAGTTGTTTATGATTACTGGTCCGAAGAACAATTATTTAACTCAATTTCCTGGTAAGAGTAAGTGCTATGCCTAGAAGCAGTGCTATTAAAAGCTGCGCTGTAGTTGACTGAGAGGTTTCCCAGCACGCCTCCATCAGGGAAACGTCTCAGGGTGATGGAGTACCAAATGTTATCTTTTTCTTATCGTAAAAATGCATGAATTTTCACCTATCCGGCGGAGTAGTTTTCAATTCAGCTCCCACCTGAAATGTGTCAGTGCACCTACTCCCAACCCAAGTCTATTCGGATTCATGTTGCCGTTGTCATATTCCCAAAGACTCCTTGTCAGCACAGATTTTGTGGTAATATTTTGTATTTATGTAGCACAAATGACCTAAATGTTCTCCTGCTTGTGTTTTTCCTATTGAATATTTGTGCAGCGATGCGTAATGTGGGGAATTTTTGTGAGCTTGGCTTGGCGGTGGCCTTCGGAGCAGATCAAGGAAGCGCTGCTCAGGTTTTCTTTGTTTTTTATTTATTTATTTTTTCTCATCACGCACTGTGCTTCAGTGGGAGTGAAGGCATCACTGTGGTTTGACTCTTTGCATTCCCTTCCTGTTTGCTCACACACACACTCACCTTACGTTCTGCTCTGACTTTGCCTCTCTCTATAATAAGCACAGACCTGCAGGTGACAGATAAGGCATACAATATCCGCTCAAAGCCACCTGAGCATAGCATCTTCTTCCTCACTTTCTCCTCTGCTTCTCCTCTTCCTCATAATTGCTTGCTCCAATTACTCCACATTTGCTTCCTCGATTTGAACAGTCTACTAAAAGATCAGTGCCTGTGAACTGATTATCGTAGCGTGTATATAGTTGGTTGTCCTGCACCCGGAGGAGACAATGAAATGTACAGAACCAGCTGCATCCTTCTGTGCTTCTTTTATGCCTTCAGTGTTTTTATTTCCCATCAGAGTGATTTTAAACAACGTAGCACAGTTAGACACTAACAGAGCAGCGCAGAGCTGCTTTCGCTGTTTATTGTTTTATTCAATGGGTAATTGATTTCTGCAATAGCAGAGAGGTGGCAAAGTGGCATGCGGTGCAATGTAACAACACACAATCTACTAGAAATGCATTGGTGCAATCATCGCACAGTGAGATAGGAGAAGTGGGATGGTGCAACTGTAATGGATATCTGAGATAAAGAAATGGGAAGTGCACCGCATAAATATAACACAGGGAGCAGGAGATGGAGTCGCAGAAAGCAGTGAATAGCAACGGGCAGGAAGATGGAGGTGTGCGACGAGAGACAGGTGATTTGGCAGGGAAAAAAAGCGAGGATTTGGATAGAAGTGAGTGAGGGGTAGCGATAAGCCAGAGAGGATGAGAGCTGCATCCATCTCAAGTCGAGCCCTGAGGCCGAGCAGTGTAACTCTGGAAACAGAAATGGCATGAAAGCTAGTTCTGTAAAGCTCAGCTTCTCTTTACTCCACCCAGTCTGCTTATATAGCATGGGATAGAGAGTGCAGTGGAGGGAGCGCATGTTTGCCCATGCGCCGAATTGTTGTTGAAACACCGCCGCAGGGCACACAGGACTCGGCCAGATGTTGGGGGAGCCCTCGCTGAGAACAAGAGAGCCACTCTGCATATCCAAGGCAGCATGTGCACGAGTGTGTGAATGCACACACACACACACACACACACACACACACAGAGTCACAGTGACGCTGCTCTGCATATTTAATTGCGAACAATAGCGCTGTAACCTTCACACAAAACTTCCTGAAGGTGGAGGCTCTGACAAGTTTGCAGACTCAAAACAAAAGTGATGAGAGCGTTTGGAAAAGTGGTAAGAAATCCCTTTAGAGTAGTTTAAGAAAAGTAATTGATTTAAAATGCTTACATTGGCATCTCTCATTACGCATTAATTAAAACAAGTAGACAAAGAGTATCAGATGGCGTGGTGACTGTGGGAGAGTGTGATTGTGATTAATGCTCACGCCTCCTCCATCACAAAAAAACCTTGCAACTCGTCTTTTTATTTTAAGTGAAGCTCAGAAGAGGAAAAAAGCAGAGTGAAAGTAGAGAGTGAGCAGCCGTGTAAATGATATGAAGGTAGAAACAGAGGGCCAGGGGACAATCTGAAGGCTTCCAAAGCTCTCAGCTGGCTTTGTGTGTTTTTTTGAAGATAAGGCATGCTTTGAATAGTCACGGGCATCAAAGAAGTGTGTTGTGTTCTTATGGTTTTTTATAAAGTAAAAAAAACTGTGTGAAGTTGTGCTACTGAAGCTCTAAAATCCTGCATTAAGTTCCGTGATGTAGCTTCCCACAAGCTCTCACTCCTGCGTCTCCTCCAGACTCCAGTTGTTTTAATATCAGTGCAGTAATTTGATGAATACAGCACCAAAAAAATCCTTAAAAGATTCACAAACGCTTCAAAAAACATCACATCCCTGGAGCTCGTTCTGCAGACCAAAAATGGTTCGGAAGTGTTGACGTTCTGCACGCATCTTTGGAATACATTTACAGTGTTTGCTGGCTAAATCCATTTACATGTGATCTGAATTACATTGCATTGTAAACAAAATTATTTATAGTCTTTTGGCTCAAGGGGTCTGTTGCATCACACTTCCAGAAAAGGGATTACACCCAAGGGTGCGCCTTTGTTTTCACACTGCCTCAATGTGATGTTGTATAGTGTTTATATTCAGACTCCTATAGAGACAAGTGGAAAGCTGAAAATATCTCATGCAAAACCCAGCATCCTCTGTGGTCCAGAAAGCAGAACTGCATATTTATTTTGTGTTTCATTATGGTCTGCACCAGTGTCCCCATTAGAGTAATAATTGACCTGCAAGTCCTCAGAGGACTGTCAGTCATAGAGATGCCGGGCACAAAGCTGACATGTAACATTAGTCTCCTACATGAATGTACTGTCAAAACACTGGCAGCTGACACCACCCCTGACCCTGATTGGTTTGATGAAAATACACTGACCCATTAAATACACTCAGAGATCTGCAAAACTAAGTGGCACTTTCATACGGAGCACGACTGTGTGTAATTAAACCAGCCAATTCCTTTTGTACATTTTGATAAGCCTCTCAGTGAGAATCCCTTGTTTTCACAGTGCTTGTCAGGCGAGTATTGTTAGAAAAAAGAATGTCTGTCCAACTAAAACGCGTGAATAATCTTCATTTTGGCCACCATCGGCACATATCCACAAACCCTCCATATCCCCGCCGACATTACAATAGGCAGTTTTAACCTTTCCGGTTTGTGTGAGCTCCGAGGAGTCAAATCCCTCATTTTAAACTCCAGGGATGCTCCCCTCCCACGGAGAGTAATCTGCAGCTTTCTATTTGTTATATCCTCCTAAGGCTGTGTAAGAACTCCTCGATAGATCCACTAGCACTGCATCTGCTGTTTTGCATAAGCACTATGTATTCAAGAACCTGTCTTCGCAGCCCCGCCATTTATGGGGCCAATAAACACCAGTGATTCAGACGGAGCTGTATATGCGGTGGCTGTGTGCTGACACCTAGCACTAACTTCTGCCTCTCCATCTCCATTAACGCTGCCAGTAAACCAGCCATTAATACGTAGCGTCAGTCTGATATAAAGAACAAAAAATGTCAGAGTGATTAAAAGTCCCTCAGCCTGTATTTACTATTGGTATCCTTTTAGCTTGCTAATAGCTTCTCACATGGCCACATCCTCTCGTATTGATTGCTGCCAGGCTTTGGCTCCCAAATAATATCGGCGCTGTAGATTAAAATGACAAGTTAATCCATGGGAATTTTTTTTTTTTTTTTGTGCTAGAGATGTGTGTGACGCTGAGATGTTGGTCTGCTCATGCCCTTCGTCAGCCGGCGCTCGGAGAGCTGGCAGAGAGAGAAAGGTGTGGGAGGGAGCGTGAAATGGTGTAGGGGGATATAATGGCCGTAGACTGAGGTGTGGGAGTGGAATGTAATAGTGCCAGTTTATCAGAGCCAACGCACACTTGACAAGCACAAATAGGGGAGGTTGCACATGTCGACGCCCATGGATTTGAACTCTAGAAAAGTTTTTCGCTTTTGTCGGTAGCCTAAAGCCTGTTCACGAAGAAGTGCTGAGAGACTCTCAAGCTGTTGGTCCACAAGAGAGGAAGGCCAAGAAGTTGGCAAAGACGCTGTGAGCTGTTGCTAGCAAACGCTGAACTGAGGGGGTGTAGCTTCCTGTTTCCTTCATTTAAATTGTAGATAAAAATCCTTTTCTGCACAGCACCAGAGTGTGTTCTTATGCTGAAATAAAAAGCTGTAGTTTAAGGAGCCAACTGTTGTGTTGTGCGAACTCAACTAGAAGTAAGTGCATGTTTTCTGTGCTTTAAAGGAGAATGTATGTGCGCTTGTTTCATCTTTTATCATCCCTTCCCACCTCCTCCCACTCACCAAGGCTAAGTGTCAGTCCTTTCAGAGTTCTTGTTGTTTAAAAGCCGCGTTGCCATTGGCTATGGCCGCACAGGGGGGTCACTCCCGGGACCAGAGTCTGCATGAATCATCCCCCGTCCTTGAATCAGGACCAGTCAGCCGTCGCCGCTCAGGCTCCTGTAAATTAACAACCTTTCCCTCCCCAAACTGATCCTCGCTCTGTAACCATGGTGATGCCGGTCAAGTGACGACCTGCACCCACAGACTAGTGGAGGAATTTCACTCCAAACAATAGCTCTACTGTTGCAGTGGGGTAAAGTTGTTCTTTTTTTTTTCTTTATGGCGCAATATTTAACAAAAAAGGAGACATAGGACAGAATTAAACACCGGCGAATGTATCAGAACATTCCAGACATTAAGACAGAACAGGAAGACAATTTATGACAGGGTGGTGTGCTTTTAGAGCAGTATTTTTCTTTTCTAAACTAAAAGTATTGACAGAAATTAATGGTAATATTTAAAAAATGCATGTTTATAATATAGATATTGTCTTTTGTTTGTTTTTTGTTGAATTAGTGTTGCATTATTGAGGGGTTTACTGCAATGGATTGACCTGCAAGATTGGTGCAGACCAGCAGGAAACGTCCAGTCTACTTTTACAGGAAGGTGGAGCCACAACAAGTAATGCACCGGACAATTTGTCAAGATTAACTGTTGATGTGTCCCTTAGAGGCAGGAGGGGATATTAGGATGCAAAGAGGAGAGATAAAATGTCAGTGATTTCACAGCAGAAGTGTTGGATGAGAGGTGCAGTGCCAGGTAGTGTGGAAGTAGGTGTCAGGAAATGTTTTGTGTGCTGTTAGAACAGCTTGCAGCGCTTTCCCATTTTGAACATTTTCTTTTTTCCTTTTCCCAGCGAGGTGCACTCTGGTGGATTAACTTGTACTGTATGAGCTGCATGTTAGTCATTGAGAAGACAGATTGGAGTCCAGAAATCAGCATTTGGATGACGGATTAATCTTCTCGCCAATTTGCTGAAGTATTGTTGTGTCGGATTTTGATATCATCTGTGTGTCTTAGATGGAAGGTGGTTTTTCTTTTCTTTTTTTGGAGAGGTGCTTTTGAGAAAATCTGGAACTAATGGAGGGAGATAAAAATGAGTGATTTTTTTTAACTCCTAGACAAAATTTGAAAATGAATCCAGGGTATTATTCGAAGAGATGTGTCTAAGATGTGGGCTTTTTTCAATCCAAGAGGGAAGGAGAAAAGGGTATTTTGTTAAGTAGAAAATCTAGGTTATTCCACTTGGGCATGCCAGTTGGTGGTTAAAATGTATGGTTTGTTGTCTTACTCCGAGCTGTCAGAGCCGCTGCTATTCTACAAGTTTGGATGATCTTTGATGGATTGTCTGAGGAATGGTTAGTCACACAGGGTTTGTCCCATGTCGGTCCACATGTTCCCTGGCTGCTTGGGATGGGTCACTTTAATTATACTCTGGGTTTGGTTTGCAAGACAATAACAGAAGAAATAGCAGCTTTTCTCAGCCTCCTTGGAATTTGGGCTTTTGTGTGTTTGCTAATTTTATCCCAGGTGGCATTTTTTTTTAAAGTAGAGCTCCACTTTGAGTGAGAAAATTCTTCTACTTTAAAAGCTTCTTGGGTTGATGAGTTTAAAGAAAGTTCAAGTTTTTCTGTTATGAGGTAATATAGCACAAATATCACTGAAAACAGACTGAATGAATTGTGGTCAGTGGTCTGAGTCTGAACCATTAGAATGGTTAAGTGACACTTTAAACTGCAAAAAGCCCAAAGCAGGACAAAAAAACAAGCTCATTAGTTCACCGATTTATGCCTCTACAAGCACCACATTTGCATTAATGTGTGTTAAGCCCCGACTGTCGCATATTTCCGTGCTCTATTGACACTTCGCTTGAAAGACGTGCCCCTTGCTGGCCTCTCAGTGCAAACTCACAGGTTGTCTGACAGCAGAAAAGAGCTGAGATCACCATGTAAAGGGTATGCTGCTCCAACGAGGCCCTCTCTCTTTATTTCTTCCCTCTGCATCTGAATCATTTGAGTCATTTACAGTACAGCAGGAAATGTGGCCACCTTGTGCACACTCCAGTGGGCCATTATCTTTCTTGTACAATACCACATTAAGAAGAAAGAGGTGTTGAAGCTCCAATACTGGATATTGACTGCTCATTAGTCATCGTGCTAAAGTCTTCAATAGCTGTAAAGTGGTGGCACATACTTTGGCTGCTTCTTTGCGAAAGTTAAAAGATTTTTAATGACGTCCTTAATAGGTTCAGCGTGCAGCAAGGAACTTAAAAGGAAAATATAATCACTTCTTGTTTTTGGTTTCGCCTTGAAACGTTTCTATACTCTTACTCTATATTTTTTTTAATCTCTATTCGCTCTTTGTGGCTCAAGTAGTGAAAAAATGCTGTTTTCGCATTTTTTAGCTGCATTACTTTGAGTTAAAAATTGAGAATATTACGAAAACCGTAGTGAAGAGGTTCACTGAGTAGGATTTCATTCTCTTGGAAAGCTTTGATAAATGCTGGAGCAATGTATATACGGTACTTTTCTGAGATGGTTATGTGCCCAGAGCTCAATTTAATTTCCCACGCACCATTTTTTTGACCATATTATCTTTTCTCCAGGCATGTCTAATGCACCCATCCATAAGAAGCAGAGTCACTTAGCTGCATTACAACTCGAGTGTGCTGGGGTAAATCATAGCGTTAGACTGGCATCGGTCTTACTGCTTTGCAAGGCTAAAAAGGCCGCTGTGAAGTAAAAGAAATTAGCAAGGACTGATACACAAACAGGGCGTAATCAGCACTGGCATCAGGTGTTTCATTACAGTTCTCAAAAGAAGTGCCTCCCTAAATGTCACTCGTTAAGGCTACAAAATACCACTGATTGGCTCTCTGGTTGCTAGGTATTATTGAGGATTTGCATCACTGAAAACATCTTCAGGCGCTGAATACTCTCAACACCTTTCTATGATTCCATGATGTGCATTTATTTACCGGTTATTCTGGCTGTACTGATCCAGCGCTTAATTGCTAAGCAGCAGCATGATCTGATTTGAAGATATCATTAGTAAGCAGACAAGACATTCTTGAGACATTCATTAGGTGTCACTCAGCTCCCACTGTAACGGGCTGTGTTATTTCCTGCAAATGCATTTTCTCCCTGTAAGTGTGCATTCTCGCAATTACAAAGGTGTGATAGAATGCGAATGTGTGTTCGAGTGGCGGTGTAGGTGAGGGTGCAATGCTGTCGTGCACAACAATCAGTCACGGTGTGCAAACCACTGAGATGTGACATGAATAACATTGATTATGTCATTAGAATGCAGTGTTCTTGGAAACCTTGGGTCCTGGCAGTCATGTGGATGGTCCAATCGTAATCCACTCACAAACTGACTTTGAGAAGTATTCTTGCTAAGTGACAAAGGGCTAAACATTGTCCAACTGTCAAATTAATAAGAGTACGAGGGTTCTGATGCAGACTTTTCAACATTATTATGCACCTTTTCTGTTAGTGTGCCTAAATGTAGACTTTCCTGAGGGACTTGCCAATGGTTCATAATGGAAACATAGAAACATGATGAAATGAGCACAAACTGAACATGGAACAAGCCTGATCCACAGAGGCCCAACCCCATAGCACCCAAAGAATCCACTGCCCCAGAGGTCCAGCAGCTCGGAGGTGTTTTGGCCAACCTAGTATTAGACAGGTGGTTTAAATGTTGTGGCCGATCGGTGCATTCGCTTGGCTTGAACGTATCCATCAGGGAAATGCAAAATGAAGGGGGGGGGGGCTTAAGTGGAACGAGAGAAAAAAGAGAAGAGTGAGCCGGAGAGAGAAAAGAGGGATTGCATGTCAGGGAGGGTGAGAAATAGAAATGTGAGAGGATGTCGAGGGGAGGCGAGGAGGGGAGAATATAGGATGAAAAAAATGTGAGTGTGAAGACGATGGAGCGGAGGGAGAAGGAAAAAGCACGAGAGAGAGAGAGAGCGATAGAGAGTGAGGGGGGAGCTGATGGAGATGAGGGATTAGGGAGAGTGGCAAAGCTATTGAGGAAAAAAGATAAAACCCTCCAGATTCATTGTATGAAAAGACAGGGAATCAAGGGGGAAGGACAAAGAGGCAGAAGGAAACAGAGAGGTGCAAACAGTAAACGGGGAAGGGGTCATGGGTGCTGGTAGGGAGAGAGAAAAAATAACACCAAAGAGTGTTAAGAGGGGAACTGAGTGGAGGAAAAAAATGAGAAAGCAGGCAGGAAACAAGGTATCTCCTCAAATGGGAATAAGCAGGCTGAAACCTGAGAGACAGGTGCAGGAAGCAAAGGTAAGAGCAGAACAGAGAGAAGCACTGAGGAAAAGGGAAACAACAAAGTGAGTGATCAGGATGAGTGGTTTGAAGACACGCCAGTGTGGCGAGGTGGGAATGAAACAAAGCAGGTGAGAGAAAAGAAAGGAGAAGATAAGGATGAAAACAAATGAAACGGGAAACAGGAGTTTGAATGATGACAGGAGAGTAGAGGGGCACGACAGGAAAAACTACAGTGTTACAGTTTGAAGGAGGTCATATTTGAAACAGAGAGATCGAATGAGAGGGCCTAGAATAGTCCCTTCATGCAACAGTGGTCTCATTCATAGTAATTACTGAGATTCTGCACCTTCTTTCTCAATTGCCATCCTTTTCCCCCTAATGTTTTCTCTCACTCTCTCTGCTCATGTGTCATTATCCTCCCATCAGTGTTGCTCAGTTTTGTCATTTGGCTTCTTCCTCCACCTTTCCTCATCACATCTTTTTATTTTCACCTCCTCCTGCCCCTCTGTCTCAACTCCTCTCATCATGTGCTTCCTCCCCTCAGCTCTGCTCTCTGTTCTTGCTTCCCCTGGCACTCTGTGGTCACTTTGTTCAGATGCACAAGGCTTAAATGGAATGCTTGAGATGATAATGCATCTCTCTTCCTGTGGTGTCTCTTTGTCTCTTCCTCACCCATTCTTTCTCTTTATGCTGCTCTCTTTGTTTGATTCCGCCATAAGGACGCCCACATGCCAGAGGCACGTTAAAATCACACTGAAGGTTGGGAAAGCCTGGAGACAGAAGGGGAAAGAAGCAAGAAACATAGTGAACAATAGAGAGAGATTTTTGTGTTGCGTTTCACCTTTGCTGCTCCTCTTAGGCAGCTGTTTTTGATAGCGGGAATGTGCATAAAAAGCAAGGACAAGCGTGCCTGCAGGACAAATGTATGTGCAAATCTGTATATATGTGAACTGCTGGGTAATTAGAATTACAGTATATGCTTGCAACAGAGATGGATATCATAAATAATGCAACAAGTCTTACCATGGCCTACCCTTGACAATGCACTTAATAAAACACAAGTCTTGAGAGATAAAACAAATGACAGTATAAGTCCCAATGGAAGTGACGTATCAGTATATTTGCTGCCTAGTCTTATTAATGCGCTATTTCCCACCACTATATTTCATATAAAAGCACAGTGGAGGAGCTGTTTTTTGGGTGTTTTGGTGACTTTTACGATTCAGTAGACATGGCCATCCTCTGCAGCATTTGACATTAGGTCACTTTCACTTATATTTCTGCTACTGGCTGTGTTTGGGGAACAGGAGCCCCGCAGGCACTGCACAGGAACAGACACATACATATTATTGTCATTATCATAGACACATCTACATTATGCAGAGTGCTGTGCAGAAGTTTAAGGAAGCAAAAGTTTGCTTTCAGAAATAATGGCAGAGTTCCTTATCTGAAGAATACATCACCAGCTTTTCCAAGTTAGATAAGCATGGAGCAAGGATTGCTGATTTCAATTTGCTGCTTAGTGTGAAGCGCAGTAACCCTGGGGTTTGAAAATGTGCTATTGTTAACTAAAGAGGATGATTTCAAATTAAAATAGGTTTCATTGCAAAAGAGGGCTGTTTTGCATGACATGTCGTACACATGTTGTACTCTTACAGTATGTAATTGTCATTGGAGTGCAGCCAACAATCACGTCTCTCTGCACTTAATATCTGAATCACAGAACAAAACAGCAGAATAAACGTTATAGAATTTTCCTGGTGTTTATGGTGGATAGCACAGAAAGAGATGAATACACCGATCCGGCATAGCATTATGACCACCTGCCTAATATCTTGTTGGTCCCCCTTATGTTCTCAAATATGCTCTGAAACACTGGGCATGGACAAGAGGACCTCTCAGGGTGTCCTATGGGGTCTGGCACCAAAACATTGACAGATGATCCTTTGGGTACTCTGGCTTGTGCAGTGGGGCCTCTCTCAATCAAACTTGTTCCACTGCATCCTGTTGATGCTTGATCAGAATGAGGTGTAGGAAGTTTGGAGGTCAAATCAACATGTTGGGCCATTGTCAGGAACATGTTCCTCAACATGTTCCTGATTGTTTGATGTTTTTTCCATGTGGTGGGGTGCATTTTCCTGCAGGGGTAGGTCAGTGACATTTGGGATTGTCATTTGCATGAGGGAGTGTGCTTGTTGTGGGACAATGTTTATTTGGGTGTCTAAGTCTCACCAACACAGATGTCAAAATCCAAGGTTTTCCAGCAAAACACCACATAGTACCAATATGATCAATGTTATTCACTTCACCTGTCAGTGGTCATAATGCTGCTGCTGATCGACATGTGTAGTATAGATACATTTGCACACCTATTAGTCCCTGTTTGAGTGTTCAACCTGACAAAAATAAGAAATGAGAAGCATTCGCTCATCTGCTTTATAGCTGTTTATCCTTTGCCTTTTACACCTTTCTGTCTTTTTACTCTTTTTCTTTCTTTAGCCTGGCTTTAAATTTCTGCGCTGTTCAGTTTGCATGTGCTGAATTATGAGTGTGTGTATTGCCTTATACATGTGCATGTGTGTGGACACTGTGTCCTTTAAGGGTTACTCTCTCTTTTATACACGATAAATACCAACGAAATGAACTGGCCAGTAGCTATTTTACCTTGGAATTCCAAACATAGAGTGAAACGTCTTCAGTGTATGAGAAATTCTGAGTATATTCCAAAACTAGCCTCATAGTCATGAAAGCATACAGATGTGGTGATAATGAGGAAGGTGTACAATAATTTTATTTTACTATAAACTGCAGGGTTATTGTATTTGAAAAAAAAAAACAACAACTACATTTCAGATGTTTAAATAAGACAGGAAAGCACATTCAGCGGAGCTCTTCAGATCTTTAGTGTTCTTTTATCGGGTTATGTGCTGTCCAGCATTTGTGCTGCTGCAAATGTTTGACTCTTACTGCCTGTAAAGTGCACCTCACAGAGGCTATAATATCTGGTTATTTACCTTTCTAATTATAAAGCATTTCTTTATATGCCCCGGCTTTGTACGCACTGCGCTATAGGAGATTTCCTTGTAGACTTTGCACAGTAGATGCAGATAATTTGACCAACTGGGTGTATTCCTGAGAGATGGCTTTCGAGTAATATTTTATAGTTGCAAGCCTAGTTTTTTTTCAAAGCAGCTTCTTCCATCTACTGCTAGCCTACTGGGAAACCTTTTAGTAGTGCTGGAAAAGAAATATCATCACAACTCGGCCCTGTGATTTTCTTTTATTTTCACTCTTTCAAGTTTTATTTTCTCCCTCAATGTCGGGAGACACTGCACAACTTCTAAGTAACGGGGGTTAATTTGCATACAGCACCAAGTAAATATTGGTTATTCATCTTTTAGAAAGTAGTGCTCATTCCTTCAAACCTGTGTCACGCACATTTGATTCTAATGATAGAAAAAGACAGTGTTGCTCAAGGCATGGCAGTGTCTGGGGGGGTCAGCTGATCCATCCAAATTGTGGTCTAGAACCCATCTGAGGTATTTTATTCTAAGTACCGCAGATGGGTTGCCAGTGGCTTTGGTGCAGAATTCAGCTTTCTCTGAGGATTGATTCTAACTGATTTGTTGACAGACAATCAAGAATTCATTTTTTTTCTTTCATTCAGTCTTTCTTCACCTTGCTGGTTCTCCAATTCTGCTTAGATGAACCAAATTTCCTCTGGCTCGTAGTCTAACTGCTTAAAACGAAAACCCAAGTCTTAACTAACTCTTGCCCAATGTTGATGTGTCTCTTTTTATTTTATCCAGTGTCTTTTTTGACTTGTGTTTCTGAGCATTACAGTCTCATCTGGCCGCTTTTATGGCAATAAATCTGCTATGTCTCAATTTCTTACCACACACTAATTCTTGCTGGGTTTTGAGTATGTGTGGGATTTTTTTGTTTTATCTTTCAAAGTCTCCAACAGCAAAGCCAAAAAAAAAACGACGTGAAACTAATGATTGCCGGAAAAAAAGCTGAATGACATTCATAAGACGGCTCTAGGGAGATCTTGAAAGTCAGAAATAAAGTACAAAACGCATTTGGAAAAACACATTTTCTTTGTTAATTGGCGTTACTTTTCTAAAGTCTCCAACGGATTGATGCCTGCCAGCACACATCTTAAATCATTCTCCACGCTGCGTAGCATTAGCATGTAGCAAGGGATTGCGACACTGCTTTAATCATGTTCTTACTTTTTGTACCTGTAATTGCTTCTTTGCAAGTTGTGCCTCAACACACAAATCATTGACGGCGTGCTTCATGATCGCCCCCCCAATGCGGTATCACACGGCTCCCTCAGGCTACGGAGGATGCAAAGCTGGAAGCTGCATTATTAATTAGACAGGCGTAAAGTTGACTCACTTGCACTATGCGCCACAGCTTGATGTGTGGTCTGTCTGAGCCACGGTTGTGTGGGCGAGAGATTTTGTTCCTGTGTTGCAGAATGAGTGCATGCATGCCTGAGCCTGGTGCTGATGGATGGGATAATCAGCAAAAGTGCCTTATTCCAAAAACATTAATTACAGAGATGAAGCAAATGTACCCGTGTGCACATTGATGGGGATCGATTGCATTGGAAATCATGGCTCTGTGTACTTTGACGTATACTATGCCTAGCTGTTATTGATGTGGCGGAACCTATTAATGTGGATGTCTAACTCACTTGGAGCCCCTGCTGGGATTAAGTGCACAAAGGATCAACAGACCTAAGGAAATACAGTGAATGGTTTGATGTGAAGCAGGAAACAAGCACATCATGGGGAATCAAAAAAAATATTCATTAATAATTCTGTTGATAAAAATGGACAAATAGCTCAAGGCAGTGTACAGACAAGAAGGCAGGGGAGAGAATGGACAAAAGATATACAAATTTTCTTTCCCACTTATAAAGGTTAAACTCACTCTGAGTCCTCCTGCTTTAGGTTAGCCAATAAGCCACGGGGCTTTTGTGCATACATACATATACTGCTTATTACTCCTGCATAATTTCAGAAGCATCAATCCTAATTGGCTGTGTTATGTTAAAGTCTTTCCCTTCAGCGACAGGAAGAATTTCTCCATTTTTTCTCCTATTTTTTAATAAATGAAGCTTTGGTGCTGTAAATAGCTACATTTCAGAGAACATTATTCACCTTGTCTTCGCAGCTGATCGACCATCGCTTCCGTCTTTTTGGTCTTCAAGAATTTGTCAGTCAGCTATTTCCAACTGTGCACTTCACTTGTTGTACAAGAAAATGCAAATGGGTGTGCAGGCACAGGGAGGAGAAGTTGAGAGATGAGGAAAAAAACCGAGATGCAGTAATTACCAGGGAGTGCAAAAACTGGTGATGGTGACATACTTAGTGCACCCTCTGGTGAGGCAAATCAAATTTCTGCTGGGATTTTTCTCTCTCTCTCTGTCTCTCTCTCCATCATCTCCTCTTTGTCATCAACACAACTCTTCATTGCTCACTCAGACCGCATCGTGTGCATGACCTGCCACATATTGGCTTCACCTTGCTTTCTCATACATAAAAGGTCAATCACTTATCTACAAGAACTCTCCGGGACTGGCCTTATCTCTGGCTTCCAAGCACCAGCCCCCCCTTAGGCAGTGACCCCCCATCACTCCACCGCTGCTACTTCAACCCCAAACACTAGGGGTGAATGTGTACAAGCTGCACAACTGACCATCATGCTTCACTTCTTATCACTCAGACAGAGGCCATTTATTCCACTCTAGCTAAACAGAGAGATATGAGCAGGAGCCATAGACCTTCAGCAATGGGCCATGTTGTTCTGTTGTTTGACTTTGATAAAACACGCAGGGGCTCCTTACGCCTCCACTAGCCTGACCAGGCCTATTGTTAAAGGAGAAGGGATTAAACGGTGGAATGGGCGTCAGGGGTCTTGTTCTGTTTCTTAACCAAGACAAGAATAGGGCAGAAGTGAAGCCAGGGGAGAACTGGCATTGTACGTGAGCACTGATATTGTGTGTGTGTGAGTTTAACCTTTCGCATGTCTGTATATCCATAATTATGTGTGTGTGTACAGTATGGATGTGAATGCAGTATGTGCCTTTTCAGGTTTTATCCTACTTGATCTGAAGCCAGATCCTCGTCTGACTTTTCGGCGCTTTTTTGTCCTTTCTCTGAGCTCGGACTTATGGCAGCGTGGTCTGCCAGGATAAACTGAGTGTGTGGTGTGAGTGGAGGGAGAGCTACTTTTCACTGTACCTTCAATCATTTTGAGCAGTCTTTCTATGCTGGATACAAATGGATACAAACATTCAAAATGCACACACAGATTACTAAGTTAATGTTTGAAATGCAGGGTTTGCATGCACGTGTTATCTATTTAATCACTCCAGATTATGCTACTATATAAAAAAAGCTCAGCTCAGCCTCTAAATTTGATGAAAGTAGGGTGGATCTACACTCACCAGACACTTTATTTAGTACACTTTTGAAATCTAATGCAATCTAAGACAACAGCTCTGCCATAAATTCTGCTTTTATGAAGCTTACATATTTTCAGTTGTGTTGCAGTTGCAGTTACAAGTGTAAGAATGCTCATTTCAAAAAAATTATTCAGTGATCGTACATGTCAACACGTTTAATTTGCTACAGACACACTCATAAAACATAAGGATTATAAAACATTTAGTCAGGTGGTGCACTACAGCCATTCTAGTTATCTCACTGTGCTATGATGCTGCAGTGCATTACCTTGCGCGTTTGAGACCCGCAAACATTGTAACCTGTTTTTGATTGTCCCTCTGATGTCTGCTTCTCTGATGCAGTTTCAATTTAAAATGTTCCTTTGCATTAAACACACAGGACGCTGCCACCTTGATGTCTCTCGGACAGACTTTGAAGTGTGTGCGTGTGTGTGTGTGTTTGTGTGTGTGTGTGTGTGTTGATTTTTTTTTTAAACATTTTTTCCCATGCGACTCAGTTGAACATTGCCTTTGTAGATTTTTTTTAATTAGGTGTCAATATCTATGATTGTATTTTGCTTCCTATTGATAGAACCTATGGATTTTCTATGATTTTTACACATTTTTTTCAAAGAAATTGGTATATATGAGTAATATAACCCTAACCCTACACCAGTCAGCCGCAACATTATAACCACTGATAGGTGAAGTGAATAACGTTGATCATATTGGTCACAATGGTTCAGAGCATTTTTGAGCACATAAGGGGGACCAACACAATATTAGGCAGGTGGTCATAATGTTATGCCGGATTGGTTATATCGGCAATAAATATCAACCACCTCCACTCTGACCTCAGTAATAAACATGAAGAAGAACTATCACCTTTTCAGCAACAAAAAGTAAAATGTAGAATCCTCGTTTGTTGTGTTTAATTCATTAGATTCCATAGGTGTACCTAATAGAGTGAGCGGTTACTGTACACTAAACTCCTGTGACACCACTATCAGTAAATAAATCCAGGGTGAAAATACCTTAATCTACAAATGGTCATTTTCTGCGCTGTAATTAAGCCATAGATCTCTGCACACCTCAGTTAATCCTGTCTGTATGATCTCTGCCCTGGGAGCTAAATCAAATGCTTTCATCTGGAACCTCACTCACAGGATCCGTCTCTTGTCTCCACTGTACTCAGTAGTTACCAAGAGGAGTGTAATGTTTGTGTGCTCATGCATGTTCTTGTGCCTGTTCCTGACAGCTTGTGGTTTTCTCGAGTGCTCGCAGTTTAGGCAGAGAGGGATGCTGCAGTGCTATGAAAATCCGGCATGAAAAATAAATGTGATTTCAATTTATCTGAAGTATTCCTAGTTTTCGGCTGTTTTCATTTGAATTTTAATACGACTTCACAACACATTATCTTGTGTATCTGAACAGAAACATTAAGTGCTCTGCCTTTATGAGATGCGTTAATTTACCCTAAAATTAATTGGATTTTAACTCCTCGTTTAAAGTTCTGCAACTTGCTCAAACAGAAAAAGATATTACACAGTGCTCACAAATAGATTCTTTTTATTTTTACAGAAACACAATACAGATAAAAAATGACAGACTGTGCCAGTTTGTGTGTCATCATTTCAGCACCGATTCAATAAGCTGCACCACAGCAGCCATTTAAGCGGCTTTAATCTCAGCTATAGACCTGACAGCCGGCAGGGCACTTACCTCAGGTCAAAGTCAGCAGGTGAACCCGTGAGTGGCAGCCGGAGCATGACTGACGGCTTAACCGCTACTTATGTGATCAATAAAACTGACATCTACACTGGAAGCTGGCGCACTTAACTTAAAGCGAGTAGCAATAACTGTTCGCTAGTTTGATTGCTGCAGCATGTGGATGTGGGGACGGCTTCCTTTGGAGAGTTGAATAAACACTAGCACTCTAACTACAGGTTTTTTACCCAAAGGAGAAGTGTGACAGCTACTGTATGTACCTTTACAGCAATTTCTTTTTTTAAAGGACCAAACCAGTGTTTTGCAATATGTCTTACTACTGCTGATATTTTGCAAGTGTGACATGAAGCGCTGCCTCTTCAGGCTTCTTCCACGGTTGTCATCAAAATAGCGCATCTTCTCAATAGGCATCCTATTAACCTAAAGGTGAAGGCACATACCACATAAATACAAGTGCATAGTAGGATTCCAGTTGAGAATCTATCTCTTGTTGTCTCATCTGCTGTCTCATTGTCCGTTCTAGTAAAGGCAAAAATGCAAACAAAACATATCTCTTAGATGCCTCTCAAAAGGCCTCTCCAAAGAAGAGCTTTCCAAACAGACCATGCACAATTGATGTGATGAAGTGATGTTCACTGCATTCTCAAGCAACATGGGCCAAACAGAAAGCTTCTAAAAGAAAAAGAAATCATTTTGGACAGCTGAATGTTTTAAATAATGTTTTTAAAATAGCACGATTTCTAGTTAATGACTTCAAACAAAAACCCCTCAGTATGGCACTTTAAATTCAATTCTTCTAGCCGTGCTTTTTTTGTAATCTGGGGGAAAAAAAGATGCATATCTGCCTGCTGGTACAGGACAGGAACATATTTCCAAGCACATTTATCAAGCAGAGAAATCAGTTCATTTTTTGACTGATGGTGAAACTTAAATTAGCAGTGAAGAGAACAAAAGATCCGAGATACTGACTCGTACATGTAAGAATGGAGAAGCAATGCCATAGATAAGAAAAGAACAATGAGAACAGAGGAGATGTGGGATGCCAGAAGAGTCCTCACTGTTGTAATACCCAGTTATTAGAAGACTAGTCCTGTTGCCGCACAAAGGCCCTGATGCTGCTGCCAGACTCTCAGTAATTGGACTTAGTTTTAAATAGTTTCTCCTCCTTTTCTGCACGTCTCTAAAATAGTCATTCTTCTCCAAATAATCATGTGATAGCATCATTTGCTGAACAACTCAGTCAAAATCATCGCCTGCTTCAAATACCATCTTCATTTCTGTTTTTGGCATTTTTCAGTTGTGCTTGTATGTAGCTTCTATTAATTCCAACTTATTGCAGAGGTAAATAGTAATTGAAAAAAACTGCGACAAAGATGTTGGTATTTCACCAAAATGTTGCAGTTTATGCTTGAGGATGTTCACCCACAGCTCCCGTAAACTATTCATGCAGGTCTCTTCTGTCCTCCAGGACACACTGCAACTAAATGTTAGATGTATTTAAATTCACTACTGCTAGTAGTTCTGCTCTCACCGATTTTAACAAATTGTGGCATACTTCATAAACACTTTTTACATATAGAATACATTCTGATCGAGACAAAGGAAGAGAACATTCTGTATTTTCGCATCAACTTTCTTTCTCTCTGAATGGCAGCCAGACCCTGTCAACATTCAACCCCAAACAGTCAGTTGTCCCATATCAGCATCCGGCATGTCACCGAGGCTGCCACATGAGTGTGTGTCTCCTCCGTGACTCCTGCATGACATTTTGCCGGCTGTTTTTGTCGGTCTGGCTGCAGGCTACAGTTTATAATAGTCTGCTGTCCCTCCTGCATAGGCTGAGCAGGACTCTTAATCTTCACAGCCTTATCGCTCATCTCTATCACATCTCAGCTTTGTGCGCATGCGTGCGTCGGTATTTGAGTTCTGTTTTTTTGTCCACTCTCAGGCTACCCTCCACCCCTTCGCTCACTCTGAGCTCACCTTTTTGGTTCCAAGGAACAGTTGCCATGGAGACCATACCCGTCAGTTTTCGTGGGACGGGCTTGCGGTCAAAGCCTCTTGGCAAACCTGAGCAACCTCTCGCCCTCCCCATACTTCCCTCCCCTACAGGGAAAAAATTGCCGGCTCTTCACAACCACACTACTCCACTGAAAGCTTTTCTTTAAAAAAAATAAATAAATAAAATAGTTAAAACTCCCACATGTGTGCCTCAGTTGAAGCATGGAGCATTTTACAAAAAGAAACGATGAGTGGCACGTCTTTGTTGCAGCAGCTTTTACTGAGTCTGATTCTCTGAGATACACAAACAAAAGTGATATTCATAGCCGGTCTTTTCACCGACATCTAAAGCCTTTTATTCGTGAACATACCTTCGAGTCTTTCTCCTCTCAGCTGGAGTGGCTACTCTTCTGTCCCACTTCTCAGTGCTCTCTTTTTATCCCTCATCAGCAGCAACAATAAATCCTTTGCATTGTAGAAGCAAGAATGGAAGCCATTCCCTTATCTCAATCAAGGATTTTTTGTTTGTGTTTTATCTTTTTTCTTTTGCCTATTGCTAATATTGTTTATATTAATCATCTATTTACTATGATAATGTAAATATATAACATATAATTGAAAATAAGCCAATATTTCCATATTTTCTTACCATGTTCTTTCCAATCACAGTGTCAGGTTACTGTTACAGAGACTGCATAAGCGCATTGCAATAAAGTACTGAACTAAACCTTTACTGACATTTATTTTCATGTCTTGTCAAGACACAAAATCCATTTTTATTTCAAACAACCTTCCAAGTAGCTGCTACAAAAGTAAATTTATGAGCGCATGCGCACTGTACTGTCCTGATTATGCACATATCTTTAATTATACAGGACCCAACAAGCATACATGTGCATTATAACACCTCATTTAAACGACTTCCAAATGCAGAGCCATAAAAATTATATAAAATGCGAACCAATTATAGTCAACAATAGTAAGACATGCACAATGTGTGTGTCCCAAGCTTTGTACCATCATTATTGTACAGCATCATCATTGTAGTGAAGCAGTGGCTGTAATTTGCATTGAAATCAGTCCGATATGTTGTTAGTAGAATAACCACAGTTGTAGTGCTTGCTTTATCATCAGCCGTGCTGCTTTCTTAACCCCAGCACTCCTCTCTATTATTATTTTCCAGTCACTATTTAACCCTTCTAGTACGAGAACTGCTCTCAAATTTATCAGTCGCTCATCTTTTTTTTTTTTTTTTTTATTTGCCCTTCTGCCTTCATGTCCCGTCCTTCCCATCTGTCCCTCTGCTCTCTCTCCTCCACAGTAGATGTTCTCCAGATGCTGAAGTCATCCATTAACTCTAACCTACCTCCCCTCAGCGCCTCTCTGCCGTCTACAGTAAGCTGTGACCGAGTTGGGGTGGGGGGGGGGGTTCTGATAGTGGCAAGCAATGGAGCGGACAAGTTATTACAGGACAGGCAAATAGAGGCCCGATGAAGCATGAAAACCTCCCTTTCCCTACAGCGCCACTCACACATGCAGGCTCACACGTTGAAGAAAATACAGGACAGAAAGGGAGACAGACGGAAAACACATGTAAACACATACAACACTAATATATATGCGCTTTTCACTGCTGCTCTCTTCCAAGAAACCAGAGCGATGAGAACAAGGTCTTAGTGTAAAAAAAAAAGACAGGCTCTTTTACAGAACTACACACTCACTAACTGCCTGCCCATTAATTTCTTCTTTCTCTGTGCACGCTAACGAGAACAGACATACAGTACATGACAGGGCACAGCAACAGGAACAGGGTGACAACATGGGGCATGAATATTAATAGAAGGATGCCAAGGGGATCTGGAGCAGTGCTGTTGCAGTGCAGTTAACATGCTTTGCTTCTTAGCTTTGGCTTTGGCAGAGCAACTTTCAATCAATCCATTTTTCAGAGCCCACCAGGGGGAAGTTTGTTGGCAGCGAAGGTTTATAAGAACAATAACATGTAACACGGGACAATAAGAGGGGGATCAGGTACTAACATAAAGGGAGCACACTCTTAAGATGTTGAGGGAGCGAGAGTTTAAAATTCAGCAGAAAGCGCCTGAGTTATTAGGCTTCAAACAGTGTGGTGCAATTTTACAAGCAGCCACTTGTATTCCGAAATCCACAAGTTAAGTGTGTCGATTGAGGACTGGGATAAATTAAGCCCTCACTTTTTCGCTTGAAAATGCAAGCAGCCTGAAATGAATTGCATAAAAAGCAGCAGTTGTTCCGAATGCTGCGGCAGTGGGAGTGGGTCAAAGTGATAAAGGATTTTATTTGCTGCAATACACTGTGTCAACCAGCCACCTAATGAAAAATCCAATGTCCTCCTTTTTGAGGATATTGGACCTGCGCAGACTTTGGTCAAACATGCACTGAAAGCACCGAATGTTTCCTGCTATCTTCTAGATGAAATATACCTTTGGCGTTGCACACTTTCTTAGCGGGGGATGCCTGTATCAAAAGCCATTTATCAGTGTTGCCCGAGAGGACATGTCTCATCTGTAAGATACGACACACAACAAACACTATACATCTCGATTGCAAGGCTAAGGAACTTAAAAAAAAAACATGAGCTCGGGTGGAGGTGAGGCATGGACCCCATTTTATTATGAAATTAAAAAAGTGAGATCCGTATCTGGGCGTCTTATCTAGATGAAGAGGATTGTATGTTAATGGAAGGTGCTAATGCGCTATCTAATACAAACACTATCAGTGTGTGATCGAATCAGCCAGACCACCACTGGAGCTGATCTGGATTGCAGAGTGATTGGATTGCATTAGACGATGTCACAGGATAGAATTAAAACCACCTCAGGTTCTGCTCGGCTACTAAACCCGTCATCTGAAAAATCAACGAGAAAACACTGAAACATTCACAGTTACGACAAAAAAATGCAGAGAAAGAAAAAATTCTGTAACACCAACTCACCTGCATGGTTTCGTTGACATGCAGGTCGTCACCTTCTTTGCATAGTTTGCATAAAAAATGAGACTAAAGCTCAAAGCAGGCAGAATGCAAACAAAAATGGAAAACTGCTAGCAGTAAATGCAACGTAATGATGGTCTTAGTGTAATTGTAGGTGCAAACTGGGTCAGAAAGACAGTAAAAGCAGGACAGCTCTACAATCCTCCTTTTACTGAGACCCCAGACACCACAGTCACTTTAGGAGTTTGTTTTCTCGCCCTCTAGATTCCTGGCTGTGGAGTCTGGAGAGAGTAAAGGCATGGGTGCACCAAAGAGCCCGCCAGTTGCTGTTTGTAGATTTCCCCCCACATTTTTTTTATTTATCTGATTTCTCCACCATGTGGCATGGGTTTAGTTAGCTCGCTCTTGAACCAGGATGAAAGGATTTCTGGGATTTTGTTTGCATTTCAGTTTTTTTTATGAGGATCTGACATAGATTATCTGCAAACATGCGGGTTTGTGTGATAACTTAAACTTCATTTCTGATTAACTGACAGTAAGCTTGTGAACATGTGTGTCAGACCGGTGTGTCTCTGTGTGTGTGTGTGTGTATAGGGGTTGTGTGTTATTGGTACGTATGTGAATGTATTTGTGAGTATGTTTGAAGCCAGATGGCATCCCCCCCCCAACACTTTCCAACCCATTGCACACCCTCCCCCAGCTCTGGATGCCCGCCCAATACTAACTGATAGAGTGTGTTTGGGTAAAGCGAGTAAAAATGTGAACTGCCTGCCCCCTAGTGGTTTCTCTTCTATCTTCTTCTCTTCTTTTCTCTTCTCTTCTCCATCTTATTTTATTACTAGGGCCTAATTGTGACAATGTTGCTTCCAAATGAACCACCAGCTCCACACCTGCATCACAAACAGCAACCATGCAATAAGTGAAAGCGCTGCTGTGACCTCACACTTGAAGGAAGAGAGACACATGGCTGCAAAACCCTGGAATGCTGGAGCCAGATGATGATTACTCCCCACCCCACCACCTACCCTCCACCCTTCTTTAGACTCTTTTTAAAGCTGGGACTTTGTGAATGTGAAATGAGTCCTCAGTGTGCAGGGGAAAGTACAGCACATCTGTGCAACCCCTATGTTTTCCCTCAGGAATGAGCCAGAGGGGGGGAAATATCTCCATTCCCTTTATTCAGGCATCTTAAGTGTGGCAATTAAGATATGTGGAGTCTTTTATTAGCCCGATTTCTTTTTTGCTCATTCATCTTTGGATCAGTGTATTCTGCCAGTGTTTCGTTTGCATTATTCAGTGGCAGGTAGCCAATCAGGATAAAGCAGTGGGCTTCATGAAGGAAAAAAGAAAAAGAAACTTGTATCTCAGCAACATAACGGCATGTCTGCTGTTGATCTGCAGCATGGTTTGATTAAAGACAGACAAAAGGGGGCTTCGGAGCTTGTTTTAATCACTGCATCCTCAATAGTCTATTGTGCACTAACTCACCCTCACTGTGCCTCAGTGGCTGCATACAGTTTTTTGTGTTTGCAGGCATATATGTGTGCACCAGTATTCTGTCTCATATTGTTCTGTAGCATCTCTCAGGGGATTTCTGTTTTAGCTTAGTTTCAGCAAAAAAAAAAAAAAAAAAGTTTTGACGAAAGCTTTCTACTTTATTGCTCATGGGCTATGCAACATTATAATGTTAATGTTGGGTTTTGTGTGGTATCCATGGGTGAAACACACAGACATGTAAATACAACTGTGTGCATAGTTTACTGAGTACTTTTTTGAATTACATACTACTTTACATACTATTTTAATTTTAGGTTTTTTTTTATGAAGTCCCCTTATTATTTCAAGACATGATAATCAAATTTATTGTATCTCATATATGCTTTTACAGTAATTTCTATCAAAATCAATCTATCTTCTCTCACTGTAGAGAGCTTTTTCACAACATTGGTCATCTCTTGGCATTTCACATCGTAGTAGTCAACCCCTTACAATAATATAGAGAGAAACACACTAAAATATTTATGATATCTCATCTTGAACTCGGGGGCAACCAGTTGTAACTAAACCCCACGAGCAGATTTTGTTCCGGTGGGATTTATGTCACATTTCTGAGGATGCTCTTCTGTTTCACTGTAGCATTAAAATGAGACGCACATACCCACATATATTTTAGGAAGTAAATTTACCTGTGCTTCAACAGATTGCATACTTTAAGCACCATAATATTTCTAATTTTGTAACATTTAGTATTTCTTGTTACTTATCTGACCTACTAGGAAATTCAAGTTTTGATCAACAAGTTCTGAGACTTTGTCTATGAAAGGCAAAAACTGTGCATGATTTAAATTTGTTGCCATCCCCATCAGAGTACAGTGACACAGCACTCCCAATGCTTGTAATGCTGCCAGGAAGTCACGTTTTGTAATCATGTCATGCACCATCTGAATCTCCTGCTGAATCTCCTAGACTGCATCAAAACAGAGACGCTTGAACTTAAATTTCAGTTTGGGGAGGAAGAATAAGTCTAGCCAAATCTAGCAAGTAGGGCTGGTGGCAAGTAATGTCTGCACTGTAATGGCCAAACAACCCAGTGCATAATCATCATGTTGTAACTTGGCACACAGCGTTCCAGAGCACTCACATGCCATTGCGCACAGTTCAACTTGTTTGTACCGAATGTTCTCCTTCAGACAGCTCAGGATGTTATGGAAAACTCTGCTTTGACAGTCCAACCACATGAATGTTGGAAAACATACAGCATGACCTGATGCACCCTGTCTGATTTTGGAATGAAAAATTCGATTTCTTCTCTCAGTAGTAGCCATAGACCCACTTTTCATCACCACTGATGATTCCTGACGTAAAGGTTGGCTCATCTCGGGCTGCTGACTGACATAGAATCTGATGTTTTCTTCTCTGTTTGTTGCACACGCATGATTGTGACACCACAAACAGTATCACAGCTTTCAGAGCTTTTGAGAATACACCAATAATAACACCAGTCATACCAATATACCATTCGTCATTTTTACCTGGTATGAACTCACTGAGTCGAGCCTGAATCCCTGAGTACCCCCGTACTTGTTTTAGTCCCCTTTTTTCACAGAAAAGTAGAAGCTGTCAAAAAAATGAGACTTGTTAGCCAGGTTTAGAAAGGATGGCACAAAGATTTCCAGGCAAAAAAGGTTCCTGGTAGTGAAAGAATACAGCAGGGAGTCTGTATGACTCTGCCTCTTATAATAGATTTAAGACTTGTATGGAGTATCGTCTGTGGAGTTTAGTTTTAGGAGACTACGTGAACATCATACCTCAAAAGACACCATGCATATTTCTCCTCACTCTCCCACTGGACGTATCTCTTTCTTTCTTTGTCTTCCTTTAAATGTTATGCTGTCTCTGACCTCTCTATGTCCCTATAATTCTCCCCTCTTGTGTGCGGGTAATAAGATTGATGCAAGTGGGAGATAATGAAATGCAAAAAAAAGAGAAGTGGTAAACTATTGGAGGAGAGAAAAGGCAGTGGAAGAGGAGATGGGGCGGGGAAGTGTGAAGGAAAAAGAAAGAAAGTGGAGAAAGATCGAAAGAGAGATTTCATCTTTTTGTCTTTTGCTGTTGATAAGCATTCCATTGAGTGCATAATCCGAGCTGAGTGCAGTTGTTGTATATCATAAAGGCCAGGGACATGTCGTCTCCAGCACAGTAAATTACTGACATGCAGAGAGCATAGTGAAATAGCGAGAGGATCACAGAGCAGAGGGGAGGGTGAGAGGAGGTAGCAGAGGGGAAACAAGAGGGAGGAACAAAAGGCACTAGGAGTGGCGGAGTGGAGACAAGAGGAGAGAGGAGGGGAGAGATGGAGAGATGTGGGGAGAAGGCACTCTGATGTAATTAAAGTGGCCTATTTGAAAGGCTGCACCTTGCCCCTCTTCCCAAGCCTCCACATGGAAGGTTTAGTTTATGAATGCAGCATAGATCTGGTGGAAGAGGTGCCGGCGCCACTGGGAGAGCTGCAGAGTGAGGTTATTAATTTGGAACACGAGTGCATCTGTGCAGCCCTTTTAAAATGCGTATTTGTATGACTATCGCTTAGTGTGGTGGAATCTGTATATGAACCATTTCACCTGTGCACCCATTAGCCAGTTCTAACTGTTTCATTCTAGAGTTTAAGCAAAAGTATTTCAACACTTTGTCTGTTGCTACAGGCTTTTTTAACAGTTTATTCATTACTTGTCATCAATCAATCTTGGTAATGCATCCATTACTCTCAGCAAACTGTTTAGACTTGTTGTTAGATCTTGTTTGCCCCCGGCGACTGCAAAAGCGTCTTGTGTGATTGGAAAATCACAAATCTACTCCAACTTTTATCCTGACTTATGGTGAGCAACACAGCAGGATTTCTGAACCGCAGGGTTTTTGTTTTTTTCATAAAGGCAGACGGGATATCTGTAAAATTGAATGGGAAATCTCTTCAATTTGGACTTTACCCCTCTCTGAGGTCAACAGCGTCCAGTCAACTTCACCGCTGGTTGACAGCATGAATATATTTTAGCCTTTCAAGTCGAGTTTGAAAAGCTCGTAGTGAACTTTGATGTCCAACTTTGATCGTGATGTTTCCATCAAACGAACTCGAGTACAAAGTTAGACTGTCAGGGATGCTAATCGGACATACAGAACTGCGCAAAAGAAGATTTCAAATATAGCTGTATAGATTTCATGTATCAGTTAACTTAAAGTTACAGGAAACACAAAAAGCCAGCATGAATGTTTGGTGAGGCCATCCTTTTAATGTGGATCGTTCCAAACTTGGAGATCTTTAAACATTTCGTCTCTGGATTTAGGCAGTCTCCATTGATTCTGTCTCCTCATGTAATTGCAGACTAACCACGTGATGTTGAAATCAGGGTTCTGCAGGGCTCATGCCATCACAACTGCTTGTTGTTCTTGTCACTGAAGATAGTTGGGGTTGTTGTGCTGCTGTAAGGGGCTTATCAGACTGCCCAGGCACATCTGTCACACTTTAGATGCTTCAAACTTAAGCATATGTCAGGTAGAAACTGCACCACGGTCATGAAAGTGTGGCTTTTCCTTTGATGTACATTAAACACAACATCTGAGATCAGTTCAGGTGTCCGACACTTTGATGTGCAAGTTCATTCTTTTACCGAAATTAAATTTTGCAGGTAGCCACCAGCAAGGTTTACAGATAAAAGTTAATAGCTATTTCCTGAGTGCTGCTATCAATGGGATTATAAAGTGTGAATGTGTTTGTAAGGTACTGGAGTGTGATTAGGACTGCTTTCCTTTGAACTACAATTACCATTGTTTTTTGGAGACCCCCTCACTTATCGTTGCATCTGATGATCACACCTTTCTTTGTGCAGTAACCACAACTAACAGCACAAAATGGCCTGAAACAAAGAACTCAGAGCTCAATCACACACTCAGCAGGGGGGCAGACACACAGAGGACCTCTCTGCTCTGACAGAAAAGGGAGGCTGCTTCAATCCCCCCCCCCCTCCAGTCTTTTCATCTCCAGTGTGATTTGAAACAGCCTTTCAGGCCTCTATCGCTAATGTACCGAATAGGCTTCCATTGTTAATGTTACAGTATTATGAGTTCCTTTTGTGTGTGTTTCTCTCTGCCCCCAGAGGACCGCACTGAAACCTGATAGGCAGTATAGGTTGGCAGTGGTGGGATCTCTTTATTTGTATTTTTTTTTTACTAAGGTAATTATGGAAATAATTCCTCTTTGTTTTCGCCTTTCTCTGCTGAGAGTCCAGTTCATAATTAATTGGTAGTGTGAAGGACTGGCCAATTTTGAATCACAAGGGAGGGGTCGAGGGCACTTGTTTTATTGGCTGGTGCCTGGATGGGGCAGTGGGCGGGTGGAGCATCTGAATTAGATTAGATTTAATTAAGGCATGGGGGCCCCTGACTACACACTGGTACATAAATAGGCTGTATGCCAGGCTGGTTCTTGTTGGGAATTCAAGACTATGTGTGAGCACACTTAGACACACACGCACACACACACACACACACACACACACACACACACACACACTGCAGAAGCTCCCCCAGGCCTTCAAGGTCAGGTAGACAGAGGAAACAGGCAGCATGGTGTCTGGAACAAAGAGAAAACAAGCTCCAAGCAGCACGCTGTTGATAGCTTGTAGGTTTGTCCACACAAATATTGACCATTGATAACCTTCAGCACTTTATTCACAAGAAAATAGGGTACACAGAAGACTGCAGCCAGCATCCAGTTAGCTTAACTTAGCATAATGACTGAAAGCAGAGGGAAACAGCTAGCCTGCCTCTGACAAAGTTCACAACCCCCCCACCCTCCCACCCCCCTTAAGTTTGATCTTTACCAATTTTTACTTTAAAAACAATGCATTGCATTGTAACAGGAATTTTGTTGGTCAGGTGCAGATATTTTCATTAGTCCCTTCTGGGAATCTCACAGCAACAACATTATTTTGGGAAGTCTCTGCACCTGGAGCACATAAGCCCTCAGTGTGTCGTAAGGTCTTTGTTGTGTGTGTGAACCAAACTAACTGTCCCCTTTACTAAAATGTGGGACTATGCCTTTAAGTACACACTGGAGCCTCTGTCAGTGCATTATGTGAGTTCCAGTGCATATAAACAGTATATAAATGGATCGAGTTTCAATCAGAAAGTAGAATTCACATTTATAGGCCTTTTCAGTTGGTGTAGCTTTGCAGATCGGAACTATAACTCACTATAAAAGGGTCACATTGGTTGACTTTTTGCAGAGCTCTGCACATTCGGTTTGATTCTCTGAGACTATGTAGTTCTACCTTGTAAATGTGGAGGGAATCTCTGTGCTGTGCTAAACACAATATCCCCCAAGAGCCTGTAAGTCTATATAAGCCTGGAATACTTCAAAAAGCTCCAAAAAGCCTTGCCTGCTTTGCAGTTTCTAGGGATCTAATCCTTACAGATGGAAGCATTTTCAGACTATTGATTCAACCTCAAGATATCTTGTAATCGTCATTTCCTGGCAAGCTCTTCGGGCAATATCCTCAACTGTCCGAATGATAGCTAGTGGACAGAGGGGAGAATGGTTTTTTTTTGTTGAGGATATTAGACTTTAATGCACATGGTCTCTTGAGCAGCAACATAGAATCCTCGAAGACTGAACATGGAAAGTGTTTTGAACTTTTTAGGAGGCACACAGAGGTTTGATGTTTACTGCTCCCTGAGGCATTAGTGTAATTTGAACTGAAACAGCAACTGTAAAGTACTTTTATGTAGCTCATTCCTCATTAGCACATCCTTTCTGCTCCCATATAGTAAATAGAATTCCTTCCACTCTCTCTCTCTCTCCCTCTCTCTGCTTAATACAACAGTACTGTCAGCCGGTGAGCTGAAACACCATTTACACGAGCCTCATCCCTAGTGCCTGATTGAAATTCTCACACTGCAATATCAGTCAGCAGAAATGCTTAAGTGCTATTCCCTCATCCTTTCTGGAATAATAAGCTGCAGTGCTCTCTGGCACTACAGTAGTTCCCTTCCTCATTTCAGGCAGGGAGTTGGCTGCTCTGAGTTTGTAACTGCTGGCCATGGCTCTCATCATGAACATTAAGTTCCCTGCACTCCTCAGTAGTTTGCAGACTTGCTCCTTCCCTGTGACAAACATGTTAATGTGTGACGGCCCCTGGTGTTCCTCCGCCCTCTCATCTTCAACTCACAGGGACTCGTGTTGCATTTTATCTTAAAAATGCTGAAAGCTGTTGTGCCCTTACAAAGAATTATTTAGCCTCTCTGTTCTTTCTCTTGCTTTCATGCTTAATAGTTAGGCTACCAAATCACGAACAAGGGGTTCAGAAGTAGCCTCTGAGCTGGTGATGGTTGCTTGTTTTTCATCGTCTCTCAGAGCTCTTGGGGAGAGTCTGACTGCTGTTATGCTTATTATGTAGAGCTCTTGTCTCCAGGAGAGGCTGTTGCTATTGAATCAGACAGAATATATTTCAAAATGGACCTGAAAACAATTTACTCCTTGATATTCATGCCTGTCTCCTGGCTCTGCAACTCCACAACTCTTAGTGTCTTAAATTGTGTTCTTCTTCCTCCTCCTCTCTATCCTTCTATCCTCCCTTTCCCTCTGTTTGACTCCCTCACCACCACCCGTCCTCCCTTTAACCATCCACCTACATCATCCATCATTCAAGTTGTTCTTCATCTCCTTCCTCTCCTCACACAGAAGCTCCCGGCCAGGACTTTGTGACACTGGACTATCGTCTGCGATACTACCCCAGCATCACCTACGCCGTCATTGGCAGCGCTGTTATCTTCGTCCTGGTGGTGGCCCTGCTGGCCTTGGTCCTCCATCATCAGAGGAAACGGAGCGTCCTGCTTCCCAGAGGTGTAAGAGGAAGCTCCCATCACCACCATCACCACCAACCCCTGCTGCTGTCCCGTCTGGTCATCTTGGATCGGGGCCACGTACATCCCGGAGGTCCTGGTCTCTCCTCCGGATCTTCCACTGCAGCAGGACAGTACAGCTCAACTCCTCAAGCGCTCCAGCTGCTGTCTGGGACCCTGTATCCTTCCGGACTCCCCATGGACTCACCCCCATCGTACTCGCAAGCTGTTCTGGATGTCAGGTGAAAGGAGCAATGATTCTAACAGCTGGATAAGCATTTACAATATTTTCTCTGAGGCCATAGTGCCGAAGTGTAAACAGTGAATGAAGCAAAATAGAAACTGAGGTGCTGAAAGTTGTCCTCCTAGCAAAATACAATAAAATATCAGTTAGCCACTGCCTCAGTGGTATTTTATGTAAACTGTAAGGAACAATCATGTAATCCCATAATTTTTTGGGTAGAATTTTAATATAAAACATACAGAAAGTTGCTGCTTAAAACCTGCTCATATATTAGTAATGGAATTCTTTATTAGGAATAATTCCTTGAGATAGGCTATCGCATACAGTACATAGACAGTACAATAGTATTAAAAACTAACTAAAAAGCACAGAAAATAGTGAGCGTTTGCTAAAAATGAGCTAAAAATACTGATGTAAAGAATGATCTTGTGTTTATAGACATCAATTTCTTTGCTTTTTCCAGTTTCAGTTCCAGTGTATGAGAATTATGTGGTACATGTTGTTTAGTTAGGGGCTGCAGGGTGGCGCGGTGGTTAGCAGCGTTGCCTCACAGCTAGAAGATCCCTGGTTCGCATCCCGGTTAGGACGCCCGGGATCTTTCTGTGTGGAGTTTGCATGTTCTCCCTGTGCATGCGTGGGTTCTCACCGGGTACTCTGGCTTCCTCCCACAGTCCAAAAACATGCTGAGGTTAATTGATTATTCTAAATTGTCCGTAGGTGTGAATGAGAGTGTGCTTGTTTGTCTCTATATGTAGCCCTCAGGGTGTCCCCTGCCTTCGCCCGAGTCGGCTGGGATAGGCTCCAGCCCCCCCGCGACCCTACAGAGGAATAAGCGGTGTATAGATAATGGATGGATGGATGTTGTTTAGTTTTTCTCAAAGCAATTGAAAAACATAAAAACAACAAAATTAAAAATAATAATGTAACTTAAATAAGCAAAACTTTAAATTGCACAGGTTACCCTATACAAAGATCTCCTATTTAACTGCATTAACAGGTGGAGAAGTAACAACCTTGTCATTTAGCCTTTCTGTGTCTATTATGCAAATAGTATTTGGTGGATGTAACTGTTGTTCTATGAGCACGTAGGAAATGGAACAGCGGCAGGTTTGTTATATTAGCTTAGAGAGTGAATTTTGAGTTGCTGATGGCGATGTTGTAGAGGAGAAACTGCTACTTGACAAGGACATTGAGAGCTGGAAAGAGCTTGTTGTGTTTTCTGAGTTTAGCGTTTTCTGCTCCATGTTTAACCGATCAGCATTGAGCAGTTTTTTAGGGCTGCTCAGAAGTACTTACCCTGGAGTATAAACCTTTTCCTTTACCCAAAAATGGCCCTGAAGGAGAGGCAGTTCTTGCGGTAGGACTAAAAAGTTTAGGAACCCCTAAAAACAGCCCTTTGTCTCCAACAGGATTATGCTAGTGCATCCTTCTATTTCTTGGTCCCAGTCAAAACAGATTAAAAAAAGATCCTTATGCAATAGCTCATGACCATAATATTGTGTGTTTCTTCTGTTTTTCCCCAGTCGGCCTCCCTGGTTTGATCTCCCTCCTCCTCCTTACCTCCTGGATGCAGAACTTCCTTCAGAGGGCGAGCTGCCTCAGTACGAGGGCCCACAGGACCCTCTGACTCACCCCACAGCTCATCCCTCTGCACCCTCCACACCCAGAACTGTGGCCTCGGGCTCACAGCCGAGTTGCAGCTCCAGGGAGGAGTCGGACCAGCTGTAGCTGCTCTCTCGTAGACTGATGATACTTAGACTTAGAGACTGCAGGATTAAAGGACCAGGCTGGGAGACTGTGTGAAGCCAGAACAGCCTACAACAAAGACCTGCTTGAGGAGACTGATCAGGGACTGAGAGACTGAACAGTGTCCTCAACTCGCTGAAACACATCAGCTTACTGACGCACTGGACTGAGATGAGCTTTTCCTGGAGGACTGAGCTTGAGCGTTGGCTCCCCCTGCTGGGATCATGGCTGTACTGCAGCCTAATCATTCACACGGTCATTGATTCATTTCCTCATTCGTTCGAATCATTCGAATTATGCTCTCCTTGAAGAAACACTATGTATGACACCTACCAGTGACCACAACCTGCATCTCCAAAGAGTTATGATGCCATTCAATAGTGTATTCATTAATATGCAATGTTGTAACATGAGCGTAAGTGATGTTCTTTTTATGTGACACACTTTTGAGCATTTGGAGAACTTAAACAAAGTTATGCAGCATTTTATAGTGTTCCCCACCGTACTTTGAAAAAAACTACACAATTTTCTACGAAGTTTGAGATTTGAATAATTAATCAAATTTGAACTTTTGATTACTGCTGCAGGAGTTTTATGAATATAACAGAATCTAAAAATGAAAAGCAGCTTAATCAGAGGTAATTTTCAGCTGTTTTCAGTGTTCATTGGAAATATAAACTAATATGGCTAGTCAAAAATTAGCATTTTGCAGCTTGTTTAATAGAGCTTTAAACTATAGACATTTCTAAAACGTCGGTGGAGCTTGTTACCTTTCTTTTTTTCAGTGTTTTCCCACAGTATTTCTTGTCATTTGGTTAAATTCCAGCTGAAATTGCGAAGCGGACCATTGAGATTTTCTGAAATAATGCTGAGGAGGAATATTTACTTTTAGTGTCAGAAATCATTCCTCTGAGTAAAAGAACCACCTCCGACGGCAACTTTGATTACATTTCTGTCAGACGACCAATAATTTGTTTATGTGGAGAGAAAAAAGCAGATACAAAGGATTGTATTGAGGCCTTATTCTGTGCTAGTGCCTTTGTATGTGCTGGGAGATTCAACCATAAGCTCACAACCTTTAAGAATATTCTGCCTTTTAAAGTTCAATTTAATGTATGTAACTGTGGCTGAGTGTCAGTCACACAAAAAATCATCCGTGGTAGTATTAGACGATGACTGATGAAATGCATATCTGAAGGATCTGTGTCTGTTCGTTCATTTCAAAGTGGTTTGTTCAACACTGTACATATTGAGATAGGGAAAGAAATCTATTTAAAGTAGAAAGCTACTCAGATTTTAAAGCGAGAGATGAATGTGTAACGATGAAATGTAGTTGTTCTTTGCATCTTACTTTTCTTGTGGAGCCTGCAGTGGCGACGCAGGTACAGGAGACACAATCAAACCAAAGATAATCATTATTAACCTTTACCCCAACGGATATTACCACCCTCCCAAAGGAGCAATCATGTGTTTGTTCCTTTATTATATTAAAATGTGCAAAGGTTTATAGAGAAAGACTGAATTCATGCTATTTGCTGTAAAACTGGAAAATGTTTCTCAGGATGAAATTGTGCTAGTCTGTTCTGTTGTTTGTATCTCGGTTTGTGTTTTTAAGAAACACTTTAATTCAAGTTCCATTTTTGTGTTTCTTACTTGTCATACATTTAGCTATTTTGCATATTTGTGAAGGTGGCCACGATGATCTTTTTATCCCCTGTATTCTGTACATTTGAAGTAATATAAATTTCTGACTCAGATCCTGTGTGTATGTGACTCTTCCTGGAGATTTAATATTGCATTTTCTCAGCAACTTATTATATTGTCAAGACATGTTTATTGCCAAGTCTGGAGTCTATTCTGCCAGACAGACCAAGCTTAGATGAGAGACTCGCACATAATAAAGATTTAGTAGCGCTAAAGCCATCTGGGTTTACGCTGTGGGTTGAAATGGAAGACAGACATTACAAGTAACACAAAACACTGGAAAAACAAAGAGTTAAATGCACTGAAAAAATGAGTGGAACTGTGTGACAAGAGAGAATTTCTGTACCTGGTTTAACTGCAAGCTATCTGAAACACTGGATAAAGACACTGGACTCTGCTTTTCTGTAAATAGCACTATATTTTATAACCTTATGACATGTTTAGATGCAAAATATTAGTCTCTATATCTTTCACATAGTTGTAGAGAAGTAAAAAAAGGCAAAATCTTTCTCTCCGTTTTAATGTTGTGCTTGCATAAAGTAGCATAAAGTGCAGTACTTGGGTAAATGCACTTAATTTCCACAACTGAATTGCTGAATTAGTCATTCTCTTCTTATGTGAAGTACTTGTAAAGAGACAGGGAAAATCCAAGTGATTATCATTTAGCTACAAAGCTCTTTAATCCAGAAGTATCCACATTTTCTTCCCATTCATAAATGTTGTATTATCCAGAGCAGATCCGTGCATTTCTGCAGTTTCACCAATAGATGTCACCATGTCTCCATTGTGGGAGAAGCTCATTGCAGGATCACTCAATTTGCAAAACTGATGTCTGCCCTGCCACATTGTTATACATGTCAGATATTGGGCTTTGTATGTACCATCAATCAAAGTAGCTGTTCATGCATTGTGTTTTTTTTTTAAATCATTAGCATTCAAACTTATATTTTTATGTATCCCGTATTCATGACAACTATCTACATCTCTTACACATAGTTTAGTGAATACATAAACAAGTATTATCTCACCAGCTGCCCCCATTTTCATTGTAATATCCACCCAGTACCCCGAATCTCATCGTGCTCCTCCCACCCCAATATCCGCATCGCATTATGATACATCAGATAGCATACGATACCATCTTTGACAGCACTCACCCGTCCCCTTCCCCGTCCTCCCCATCACTCTACCTGCCCCTCGCTTCCTAATAGTCTTTTATCCCGCTCTGCTCATCTTCTTTTATCTTCCCTACCCTCGCACATCTCTCATTTTCATCCCCCTCAGCCCTCCTCCCTCCTTTTACAATTTTTTTTCTCTCTCATCACCCCACTCTTCTTTACCTCATCTTAAACTCTGGTGCTGGAGGCCCATGTTTGCTTAGCCCGAGCCCTTAACTACACAGACTTTAATTAAAAGCCTGCACACTTCTCTTCTTGCTGTCTGTCCCCGTCTCTTTCTGCACAGCAGCTGGTGAATTAGCAAGATGGAATTTCTGCATAAACCGCAAAAATAGCATGTTGCTGGATCAGTGGATGCTGTCCCCAATTTATGTTAGGTCAGTGGACCGGTGGGAAATATTGCCACCATTGACAGTGATGCCAAGAAGGAGTCATAGTGGTAGCTGGATGGGCTGTTATGATAGCAGTGAGGAAGGTGGTGATGTTAATGTTCACGTAGAGGGTTATTGTTAACAGACACCATGGCAATATTCCAAGGAGATGGAGCAGAGAGACTAGTTTTCCTCTCTTGGGGGTCTTTCATTGGGCATTACCGTAGCCGTCAGCTATTGGATACAGTGCAAGTGTGATAAAGCTGGCTAGCGTCCCATTGACAATGAAGACCTTCAGTCTCTCAACTAGTTATGAATGAGACTCTCGGGGTTACCGTAAATTTACGTCCTCATGCAGTTTCAGATAACAAATCTCTACAGGATCAAAAAAAGGGATGAAGGAGGGATATAAGTATAGATTTAGCCATGTAAGTGTTCACATTCACTGTTCTTTTTGCTTCGTCTCACACAGCTCTCTCTCAAGGCCACTTTCCCTCACACATATACGAACACTCACTTGGCTGCTGTACCATTGCTCCAGTGAACTGGAGATAAGACCCAGTGTTTTCACATGTAAATGGTGTGAGCACGGAGGGGAAGGAGGGGGTATTGTTAGCATGGAGCAGCTCTGAGGGGCTGTGAGGAGTTCTGCTGAGGGTTTGGCCAGTGTGGCCCTTATCAGATGAAGAGCAGGCCTCTGAGGGAAGGAGGGGTCGGTGAGGGACAAGGGCTGGGTAGGGTTGAGGGGGCCAACGGGGAGAATGGAACAGCTGGCGGAGTCACGCGTGCAACCCCAAAAACACACAGAGCCCAGACACGCTGAGCACGGTGGGAATCTCCTCAACTAAGAGATTCACAAACACACGGCCTCTTGTGTTATTATCAGCCACCAGCCAGCAAGGCTGAGCACATAATCACACACACAGCAGCAAGGGAAAGAGGAGCATTTCACACAATCACCGACACACACATGCACAAAAACACAATCACTGCGGACAATCACAAATACACATTTCCATACAGGCGTCTTTCCACACCATTAGGCTGACACACACAAACAGAAAAAGAAGGACGCTGGTCACTCACAGATAGCCAGATCACCATTCAGAAGCTGTGTTTTTTGCACTGAATGAGAAAATCAGCCATAATTTCTGCTGCCACCTGGTTCCAAATCGATAGATCTGCTCCTGTTGACACATTACCATGAACCCTAGCATGGGACAGTTTCAAGTTTATCGACAGTTTCATTTTTTATCGATGAGTTTCTAGTCAAGCTTCCACGCCAGAAAGGGACTGCTTGTGCTAATTTTGCACATCTCACAACAAATAGTCCACATTTCTGCTACTAAATCAATAGATTTCACAGTCTGATAATAATTAAAGAAGCAGTGCATAAGATCAAAAGGTCATTTAATCATATTTGTTGGGAGAAGTCACAAGTGTGATTAAAATGCATACGCTTCAAGGTCTCATGACATAAAGCCTTAGAAATGCCAAGTTGGTAGTTGATTAATACACTTTAAGTTTATGGTTTTTGACTATATTACGTTCCATCTAAAATAGCAGAGCTGTCGCTAAGTCAGTCAACATACCAATAGAAACGACAGTCCCCTCATATATATGCATGTATGCGTATATATGCATAAGTCAGAGCAGCCTTAGCAGCTGAAACAGTAACACTTCCCTGCTTAAGAATAGACCAGGGTGTTGGCTCTTGTCCTTTCCATTCAGGCCAGTGTTAAACACACAAACTAGCATGCTAATGGGTAATCCCTGAGGACCAGCCACCTTTGTCCCAGCCCTAAGAGGATGTCTCTCTCTGGCCACTGGGTGACAGCCACCAGGCTGCCTGCTACTGGACAACCAGCATGTTGTCAGATAGTGATCTCAGTCCTCCAGAGGGATGCCAGCAGGTTGCCAGGCCCTGATTGGTATCTGATGGGCGGAAGATTGGCGTCTATGCTGTTTTTCTTTTTGTTTCTTCCCTATCTGTGATGCACCCGGAGGAGGATTCATTGGAAGAAAAAAGTGAAAATGTGATGTAGGAGAGTTTTGTCATGCAGCAGGTGGTCTGCATGTACCAACAAAGAGCTCCAGATAGTCTGAGGGTCTACAGTAGGAGAGGTATGAGGCTGCAACTTTTACTGCTCGTCTTAGAGCCCCATTCAGTGGCCTCAGCAACAATCCAAACAGGCTTTGAAAACAAATAATTGGTTTACAAGATAAAGGAGCAGCAAACACTGATCCTGCTCCTGATAACATGACATTTCTTTTTGCAACTACCTGTCAAATAAAAAGAAATTCTCAATTTGAACATGCAGGGAGGTTGAAAGGGGGCTGATTTTTTCATGCAAATTGCTGAAAGGTGTTCCTGGGGCTGCAAGCACTTGTCAGTGTATCTCTGTGGATTAGGACATTCCACTTTGCAAGGTGGACAGTGGGAGAGGGAAGCGGGTCCAAAAAAGGCTGTCATTGATTTGCTGAGAGGACATTCCACAGTGCAAGGTGCAGTAAGGAGGCCAGAGGAGGAGGTTAGTCCTTTGGGAATACTCGCATTACTGACTCTGATGATGTGAAGAAATAAACAAGGAGATGCTGCAGAGATTACACCAGACACAGGGGCAGGGGGAGACCAAAGTGAAGCTTCAGAATTGATGGCAACATCACGTAGCGTGTGTGTGGTATTATATGTTGTTGGCCAAAGGATGGTCATATGATGATTATTTTAAACAATTTATCCAGCCCTGGTTCTATACTGTCTATGATGAAATATTGTGGCCTCATCCCAACTCTGTACCCTCATCTGTCTTTCCGCCCCAAGAGAACTGAGCTCCACATACAGCAGCACCCAATATGTGTGCATACACACACTCGCTACATGCACACACACACACATACAGGCAGTAGACAGTGCAAGACTTTACTCTCATTCCTTTAAAAAAAAAATCACACTTACATATCTAAGGACATGTTTTCAGATGTATGCGAATGTGCGTTAATGCCAGTTGATTCTGCATAGAAATATTTGACGATTGCATTTTTTTTTTTTTGCAATAACTTGAAAACAGATCTGCTTATGGTGGACTTTTCTTGCAAATTCATCAGGGTACCTCTACCCCCCATGATGCTTAAAAGCTGTTCTTTATCCTCTATATATACCGTACTCTGTAACAATTCCCCACCCGCAACAGCATCCTCATCCATACAAGGACCCACACGTCCCTTCACCACACTCCCTCTCACCAGCACTTGCACCCTTCCCCCAGTTTCCATCCTCACTCTTTCAGAAATAAAAAAGGCAGCATAGAAAACCGAACACCCCCAGCCCGTGTCCCTCTACCACCCAGGGCCACCCCATGCCTCGCACGTTCCTCTCAGACAGGGAGCACGACACTGGGCCTCTCTATTCCGTTCTTTCCTGTGCCTCCCCCCCTCTCCCGGAGCTCGTCCATGCCCCCCGGTTCCATCCATCATATCTGCTCCCCAGCTTCCATCATGTCCCCACAAAGGCAGCTAAACCCAAAGAAAAGAAAAGGCAAAAAAGGAGAGAAGAATACAGCCGCTACCATGCAGAACAGTGCTGGCCCGAGGACCGCCTTTTGTCCCGGGCCATGCCTTTCCTCGCCTGGTCTCTCCTGCAAACACACCCTCTTCTCCGAGGGAACAACAGCCCGGAGGCTTGGGGGATGGAACCAGGGTGTGGTGCTATCTAAAGCAGTATAGTTAAGGCCCCCTCGACGGCCCCTTGGTCACCAGCAGACCCTGTGTGTTGAGCTGTCAAACAGGGCCGCCCTGGCCCTCCCATTGCGTCCACGGGCACTCCCTCTGGGGGGCAGTAAGGGCACTGAACTTCTGACTCAGGGGCCCACAAGCTGAGGCTCACCGTGCTCTGCTGACCTGACCACTGATGCTCTGTGAAGTGGAACCGCAAAAACTCAGGTGAGGAGGGGTGCCCGGACCACATCTGCAGGGAACTTTTCAAGAAAGATGGATAAAGTAAAGGATTTACATAGGCTGACATCAAAGACACCTTTGACTTTTGTGTGATATGTGCACTCAACTGTAATGCCGCTGGAGCAGAGGTTTTATTTCTGATAGCACCGAAAGAGAAGAAAGAAAGAGAAAACCCTTTTATTGCACGGTTTTGCGCTGAAAGGAAAGAAGACAGAAGCCAAAAAATAAAAAAAGGAGCTAAGATTGAGGAGGGGAGCACATAAGTGAATGGGCAGCATCCATTAAATGCAAACAAAAGCGGGTGCCTTTCTGTTGGTGCTGATGTTCTGTTGCAGGCCATCCTGCCTTTGTGGCCCATTTGAAGAGAGGGAAGTCCCTGCTTGGTCACGTTCACACCCTCTCCTGATAGAGCACCTCTCACTGCTGGTCATGGATGTTACAAAGTCCTGCAGCTGTGTGCACACAAATGGAGGTGGAAGGGAGAGAGGACGGACACAAATATAAAGTGATGCATAAAAGATAAATATAAGAAGCACCAAGAAACACTTCAAACTATTGCAGATGATATTGATATAGTGGAATAAGGAAAAGGAGTGCAATAAAGGCCACAGTCGAGCTTAAAAATAAAACTGTTGAGGATAAGGATTGTGCAGAAAAGGTTAGAAGACAAGGAAATTATTAATGAGGTCGGGGTAAGGAAAGTACATGTTGGATTGTCCAAATTCAGTGTGCTACTTTATGAGACCCCAGAGACTTGTGGCGGCAGATAGCAGACTTGTGGAATAAGAGGGGCTGGAGGGCTGAACCGTGATTGTTAATAAGGAAATAGTGCCTGCAGGAAGAAAAGGTGACTGTGAATTTTAGAATCAGCGATGTCGGTTCAATATTTATACTTCAGAGATGTTAGATGGACGCGGTGAAATAAGGAATAGCCTCAAGACCGGAGAGGAGGAGCACAAAATTAGACATAGGAGCACAAGCACACACAATCAGTCCTCAAACACACAGCGCCCTAATGGAACCGTGACTGACCACGTTCCAGCTCCATTCACCAAAAGGACAATAGTGTGCTGAGGCTGCAAAAAGCCAGTTGAATGTTTTCTGGTTTTCAGTGTGTGTGTGTGTGTGTGTGTGTGTGTGTGTGTGTGTGTGTGTGTGTGTGTTTACATGTGTTGGGCCTGTGACCGGTCCTCTTGGGCGCACAGATTGTGATTTTCCCAGGTGAACAACGCCATACGGAGCACTGCATCTTCAAGCTCATTAAAGACCATTCGGAGCTATTAGAAAGCATTCAGCAGGGTGTGCATTCCCCCAGACTCCTGTGTCAGGGCACAGAGCCATGCCCGAAGGCCCCAGGGTGGGGACCTATGCTAAATGGGCCGAGGGAACACACCAGAAGGAGCTGATCCCTTTTCTTCAGTGATCACTGGTTGCTGTGTTGATGGATAGGATGATGGGGTGGGTGCATGGGGGAAACAGCTTGTTGAGTTCCCTTACTTGGGGAATTCAAGAATTCATAGTAGCTGCTGAATAAAGAGAAGGATTTATTTAGTTTATCCTTATTTTAAATGTCTCTTGTCTCATTTTTGGCCAAAAGCTGGAAATCTGGAAGAACAGCAGATGACATAATTCTGCGGTTATTGTGATGACTGATCAGCACAGACAAACAGTCCCCCTTGTGGACAGCAGCCAGATTCTCAAGCGTCAGCCGCCTATTGATTCCGCTGACTATAGAGTTGGACCACAGAGCTGTGTGATGCCATTCAGTTTCGAGCGTTGCTAGGTAGAGTGCAGTTTGTGTGTGCATATGCGAGTGTCGGACAAGGAAAGAGCGAGGGGAAAGAGATGGAGAACGAGCAGGCAAAGGGGTGCAGCATCCACCCCTGATGGTTATAAATGAGAGTCATGTCAGCAAAGGGACCCCAGGCCATCTGTGATACTCACAGATGATCTCATAGTGTGATGCACAACACACACACTTAAACACAGACTCACACTCCAAAGCTGCTCTCTTGGGAGGCATAGTGCAAAGAAGACGTACATAGATTTTCCTGCTGTCTGTGACAGAAGAACCAAAGCCTCCTTAAATCTCACAACCTATTTTCCTTAATGTGTTTCTTTAGGTCTGCAGTCAAATAAAAATCAGATGCTTTTAATGAGTGTCTTATACTTAAAATTGTGACCTTTCTAAATATGCAAAGTGAAATTTGGGAGACTCGCCACTCTGCAGCTAGTTTTGTTAGCTCACTCTAAAGAAGAGCTGTTTTTACTGTTAGAATCTGGTGCAGAGAAAGGAAGTTTAAAATGGTGCATGATTTATTTGGAAAGGTATAGGAGGCTTGCAGCACTGCCACACTGTTTTGTCTGTGTCAGGTTTCCAGCTGCACAGGTGTCTACCTCCGGAACACCGAGCTTGGTATCCGAACATGCATTAGCGCTGGATTTCCCAAACCGCTTGAGGAGACTGAGCTAGTATGACCTATAGTCTGCACAAATAAAACCCATGCTGAAAAATACTCAAAATCAATTTAATGAGTGGCTAGAAATAGGAAATAAACACAGTGATGAGGATTTTGGGCACTGAGAAAAAAATCGAAAAGAAGCGACTGCAAAAGAATGTCGGAAGAAACGGGGCATGCTTTACCAGCGTAATGTTTCACTGATAACAGGCTCAAATTTACTGCTGAATAAGTTGTTCTGTAGGATATAGAGGAGAGGCCCGAACTTTTTCTAGGTCTCCCAAAAAACATGATCTATGTTCTCTTTAAGTCAATTAATCAGACGACTTGCCACCCTGTTCCCTCTGGTAAGGAGAGCAGGAATAGGCAGAGCCTCTTCTCACGGTGGGGCTCGAGGAAGGAGAGTCAAATATTTATAGAGCCGCGCACCAGGATTCATTTCTCTCTCGTGACATTCGCTAATTCCCGCTTCAGCGAATAGTGCTTTGGCAGCCATCTCCAGGTAGATAAATAGCTGAGTGTCCAATCAGATCTAAATTTATTTTAGCTCTTCCACAAGTCAAATATAAACATCAACACGCCTTTATAAGAGAGCAAATCATGAATCATACCCAGAGGAGGGAAATTAAAAAGTCAAAGTGACCTTTTGTGGAGTCGCTGGAGAATACTGGCCTAAGGAGAAATGCTGCCATTTCCTCCAAACTACAGTAGGGTGGTTAAAAGGAAAGGCAGTTGCCCGGGTAACTTGTGGTGGTATGTTCTGGTGAAGGCCGAGACAAAGCAACACGTGACAGGCTTGCCGTCCCCCTACAGCTGTGACCTGTCTCCCACCCTGGAGAGGAAAAGAAGAACAGGAAGGGAGAAGAGACGGACGGAAAGACGGAGAGAAGCGTGGAGGTAGTGAACCAGAAGTATAAGTAAGAGTGGAGAATAACTGACAAAAGAAGACTGGATTAGACTGGATTATAGTACAAGAATAAAGCAAGAGAATAAGTTTCAGCAGCACATATGTCTCTGGTGATACATTTCCCCACCAGCTCAGTCTGTCCTGCCCACTACTACTTCCACCCCTCCCAACAATGTGGAAACAAAGAGGTCGTAAAATAGCACGAAGTTGTAAAAGAAAAAGAAATATAAAGGAGTGGGCTTCAGACAAAAACACTGCTGTAACAGTGAGGGGTCAGAGTGGCAGGGGACCGAACTCTTGACCTCCTCACTGACCGGGAGCTGCTACCCAATTAAAACAATACACTCATAAGCTCTCTTTCTCAGTCCTTGCGTGTCTCCACATCTTCTAGTGCCTTTGCATTGAGGTACCTCCCGGTAGGCGTCTTTTCAACACGTCTTCTTCATCAATAATCATGTCTCTCGTCCTCCCTCCTTCTGTACCTCTCCTCCCCCAGAGCTCCTCCGTCGCAGACCCTCTCCAGCTCCAGCTCGAGTGGCTTGCCTCCCGTCCAACAAAAGACATCTTTTTCTCATCCTCCTCCGAGGAGACAGAGGAATGGATGAGGAGATAGGAGTGTATCAGCTCATCCCTTTAATCCAGGGTAGACAGAGGGACTCTTCAGTGAAGAGGTGGGAAATCCACTGATCAGGGGCTTAAGATGCAAACTCTACAAAAGACCTGTGGTTCTTGTTAGGGTCATCGCAGCAAGGCGGGACACAGTCGGCAGTCTGTGGATTGTGGGATACATACTGCAAATGCACAGCATACGTTGTTTAAAGCAGTAATGCACAGCCACAAGTGTTAATACTAACGAACATTCTGAGCTTGTGATATAGATGAAATAATATCCAAAACTGAAACATGTTACATTATGGTGAAAAGATGCAAACATACATTTAAGAAAATACAAGTAATGTTAAATTTGGTGACCTTCTGTGCTTTACTGTTTTGACTGCATTAGACAGATCACATCTAAAATATGGTTCACTACTGATTTAAAGTTACTATTTGGAAAATAAATAATTCAACATAAGGAAATTTGTTTTAGGATACAGTAAATAACTTTTCCATGTTTTGAAATTAATACAAAAAAATCCTCACAAGTGGCCTCATTTATTATTCACAACAAGAGCAGCATTCTCGACAACAGGCTCATGCACATATGTTGCAGTCTACACACAATACAGGAGGCAAGGTTTGCAAACATTATAAGGAGTTAATAATTGTATGGCTGTTGTAAGCTTGTGTGTGCATCGGCTCCAAACTGCATTTGTGCATGCATACACATGTGTAACAGTATGAGCATGGGTGTCACTGTGTGCGTGTGCGTCATTGTGTTTTCTTGTGTGAATGTAAGGCAATGAGTGTGCGCCCGCATTCAGCCTCTCCCTGCAGCTAATGAGTGGCGGCCCACCTCTCCAGCAGGCCTGGCAGTCCTTGGCTATGGGGCTGGAGCTGGCTGTTTTCTCATGGTAATCACACACTTTGTCCCGGGGTGGATAATCCTGCACTGGCTTTGTCTGGGCCCCAGAGGAGAGCCCCACAAGGTCGACCCTGCTTCACAGAGAGCCACAAAGACCCAAATGCAGTAGCAGCACCCCACTCCAGGCCTGCGCTCCTCAACACGTACCCGTGCACACGGATGCACACAAAACTGCATGCTTGCACACAACTGCGCGCACAGCCACCGGCACGCACTCATTAGTTATTCTCAGTTTCAACGAGGAGGCCTGGACTCATTAAAACGACCCGCTTGTGTAAAAGCACTGACACACTCGGCCTTGTACGCACATGCACATGTTGCACTTATAAGCAAGAGCAAGCAATGACACATTTTGATGAATTTACACCAGTTTTGTTGGAAGGGTTAATGGGGATATTAGAAGGCAGCTAATATTAGCTTTGCTTGTGACGCAACACTCCCCTGCAGCACGGTGCAAACAAGTGATGCAGGACGAAAAGACCTCATGTGAGATCATTCTCAGCAGCATTAACAGTAATATATGACTCACACATGTGCATAAAGTCTCTGCAAATGACTATATAAAGGTATGGAAGAATCAAAACATTCATATTCCACATGAGAATGAACCCTCTCATCCAGGCTCAATTTTGCTTAGCTCCTCCTATCACAGGTAGCATACCATTCGACCCTGATGTGTATAAATAGGTTGTATTGCTGGAAGTAACATGTTCAGGGCTTGGCGTGGCGTCAGAGAAGATCAGCTCAGTGGAATATCTGGAGGGCCAGAGTGAGAAGATGAAGGCTGAAGCAAAGGAGACTAGAAGACAGGTTCCCACAGGTCTTTCTTACACTCCATCTACTCCTGAATCATTAATGAGCAGGCCTGGAAGGGAACGAAGTTAACTGTGCTTAAACCACCACCTTGTTGATCTCTGGAAGCATTAGAGCAGCTCAGTTGCACTGAACAGCAGTGCACTAGTCTAAACTCAGGACTCCCACAGCAACTTTAGGTTCAGTATTAGTCTTCAAGCCATTAACTGCTGAGATGCAGGTTCTGCTTTAAAGATCTTTGAATGGAATCAGAATAAGATTTTGTGGTTGCTCATCAAAACCAACCATTTTTTTTGCAGCTAGATGAACCCAAAAAGCAAGAACGTGATTTCCCTGATATCCTGGTAATCAGCTGCTGGTGTTTAAATGTTTAATGTAGAGGAAATATCAGGGATGAGCCCAGATCTGAGGTCTATTTGAAGGAATGAATGTGTCTCACTGGGTCATTAGCCAGGGGGAGTGGAGCACTGTGGACCAGTGTGAAGAGGCAAAGAGAGGGTTTGTAATCCTCTATGGCCAATGGGACACAGCCAAATGTCTGTCTAGGGACACACTAGGACATTTTTGTTCCACAAACAAGTGAGACACACACACACACACACACACACACACAGCCACGCTTACATGCATAAACACACACGGACACACACACACACACACACACAACCCAAGAAATCCCACTGCTTCCAGTCTAGTAATCCTCATTGGGTATTCCGACGGAGTTTTGCTGTGGACACCAAGTTGACAGACAGAGTTAGAGAGTAAAAGAGGAACAGAGGGAGGGAGGAAAGGGAGAGGAAAACAGACAAAAAAAACTTCACCCGTCGTTGCTCCTCCTGCCTTCATTGGTTGATGGCACAGGGTCTTTCTTTCCTTTTTGCTAATTGGCCACCCAGGCATTGACTCTGGCGTGAGTTCTACCCCGAAACACGTGCATATCCCTCCGTCCCAAGAAACACCCCCGGGCTATTCTCCGCTCACCTTGCCTTTTAAATGATGAGGTGTGAGCTTGTAACCATGGCAAATGGAAGCAGCTCCTAGAGGAGATGGTGATTTTTTTTTTTTTTTTTTTTGCCACAGGTGCAAAAACAGTCATCCTTCATATCAGCTGTAATTCTGTCATCAGCCTCAACTCCAAATATTCACATAGTGCAAAACTCTTCCCTTGCCTGCGACAGTGCAGCTAAATGTCGTAGTTCATTTAAAGAAAGGAGTAATATGTGAGCCATACGTTGCAAAAGAGACTATTCATATATCTAATTATGGATCATTGTATTATTATGTGCTACACATTCATTTTTTAAATCCTCTGTGGACTCCCTGAGGGTTTTTTTCACCTTCAGAGCGCAGCATTTTTCACGATTCTTTAGACCGTGATGGACAAGGAATGATCTCATTATTTCATTAACTTATTAGGAGCGGTGGAATTCGGTCACATCTTCCACTTGCCCGCCCTGCCTTGGGGTGGAAAATGCAAAGGTCTGCAGTAATTTCTTTAAGAAAATGAATGGGGGGAGAGGAAGAAAAGGTGAGAAGAAAAAGTAATTTGATTGTCTGGAGGCTCCATATGGTTCCATGTGGCTTTTAGGTTCACCCTGGCTGGCTACTAGCAGACTGAGGCCTTTCACTTTTTTCAAACCAATGACAAACTTCCCTATCCTCCCTTCATCCCACTTCTCAATATCCACCCCCATCCAAACACCCCAAAAAACACCCTGAATCTGGTTAGGGGGAATAATAGAAGAGGCAAACAATGAGGGGGCATGAGGGGTGGTGGTGGGGGTGTCGGAGAAAAAAAAGAAAAAGAAGGAGGGGGGGTGTCAAGTGACCCGCAGAAAACATTATCAAACAAGACTGGAACTCTAAGAGGTTGACAATGAAGCGGCCTGCTCTTTTCTGTGCTACGCCACTGGTGAGGCAAGATAAGGGAATTCCTCAATACAGCAAAAAGGGAAGAAAGGGGAGCACTGCTTTTGAAAGATTCAGACCTCAAATCCAAACACTCCCCCCCCCCACCGTAGATTATAGCTTGTGTGTTTTAAAGGGTGGCAGAAATAAAGCAGCACTTTGTTGGACAAGTTAGCCTTGTTGGTGCTGATCTGCGCTGCCATTGTGAGCAGCAGTTTTATGCAGTTCTATGCAGATGACAGGGAGATTAGGAAAAGGCCCGGGCTGCACAAGGGCTTTAAAGTTCTGATACAGAGATCTATCATAATAAGTTAAAAGGTAACACAATGGCACTAACCGCCGCAGCTGTCTGAATTTATTGAGCCTTAAAACACCATAGAATAAACAGCGGATTTAGCTGCTGGTCCCGTACTCCTTATCAGACCTTTTTGGTGTACTCTGTTTGACTTATGCGCTCCAAGCGAGAATGTCCACAGCGTTTGAAAACCAATGCTATGGTAATGTAATAGATTTACTGATCTGAAAGTCAAATAGTGGGCAAGATGCCTTGGGCTGTGTAAAAGGAAACTTGAAGATGTGGGGAGAGGCGGTGCGTCAAAACCTTTTGATTTACACTGACACATCGTCAAAACACTCCGCATGCAGCCCAGGGCCATGGTATGAGCCTGGCTGCTCCACGTTAAACAAGGTGAAACATTTCACCGAGGTCTGACTTTGCCAGCAAACTGTCAGACACGCAAACACGTCGACTGTCGCGCCTCAAACGCTCACACGGCTCTGCACAGTGCAAACCACTGTCTCTCATCACCATGAAACAGCGGATTAAAAAAGGAAAATGTCATCATTACTACACAGTGGTGCCTCATCCTGCCCTCGACCTAGAGTGAGACTGATGGATGTGGATCTTTATTTAACCAACAGAATGACTGGTTACATAACTAACTGGTCAGGCTGACTATAGACATGACTAGTGTCAGATAGTTCTTTATAAGGATGGATGGATGGATGGATGGATGGATGGATGGATGGACGGATGGATGGATGGATGATGGGCGGATGGACGGATGGATGGATGGTTGGACGATGATGGACAGATAGACAGATGGATGGATGGATGGATGGATGGATGGATGGATGGATGGATGGATGGATGGATGGATGGATGATGGATGGATGGATGGATGGATGGATGATGGATGGATGGATGGATGGATGGCTGGATGGACGGATGGATGGACGGATGGATGGTGAGTTGACAATGTAGTCTGTTTGCAGATGCTATTTGTGATTGTCATTTTCGTGACAAATCAAAACACCCCATATCGAACCACACAGGTCATTTTGGAGGCACTAAATAACTAACTGGTCAGGTTGACTAAAGATTTGATTAATGTCAGATGGTTCTTTACATGGATGGATGGATGGATGGATGAATGGATGGATGGATGAATGGATGGATGGATGGATGGATGACAAGTTGACAATCTGTTCTGTTCACAGATGCTGTTTGCATTTGTCATTTCAGTTAAAAATTCAAACACCTCACATCCAACTTCATAGGTCATTTTAGGGGCACTAAATTAATCAGAGGCATGCTTTTTTTAAAAAAAACTTTCATCTAAAAGCCTCTCTCAAATATGAAGCTCAAGTAGTGATGAGAAAGAGGGAGGAGGAAAAAGCATAAAGAAAGAGAAGAATAACTGATTCCTGCAGTCTCATCTGCCACTCTCTCCTGTCTACCATCCAATAAATCAGTAACGTCACAACTCTCCACCCTGATACAGCCGATGATAAGCTAAATTGCTGCAAGATAAGAATTCCACAATTGCCTCTATATGCGGCAGCACTCAAATCATTCCCCATGCCACTTTTTCTTTTTTTTTTATCTGTTATGCAGTGTTGATAGAAAACAAAATGGCTTGAGAAGGAGCCAAAAAAAAATATGACCGTTAAGACAGCGTACTCTGAATAAAACCAAGCCCCAATGCTTATCTCAATGTTTGGGGCAGAAGGGGCTTTACTTTGGAGCAGAGCTGCTCAAATATGCGCTATTTGCACAGTGTACAACTTCCCAGTCACTGCGGATTAGGCAAACAATACAGCTCCCCCATACTGCCCCCGCCACCAAAAAAACCTCCGCCCAAATTAGTCTTTCTTTGGCCAGTTATAAAGACCTGAGTATGAATGAGGGCCTCTGTTAGTCCAGGGAAGATAACACACACTCGCAGTGAGGGGGAACTAGAGCTGTATATTCTGGCCCTCCTCACCATTTGATTGGCGAGGAAGGATTTATCTTGACCAACTCGCTGTTCTGATTGGTTGATAAGCGTAACTGACCAGGGCATGCTTTACACCTGTCCAACTGTTCACTTTTATGGTGCGTGCGGCTCCTTGTGCATGTATGACAGTGATGAAAGGTCTTCTGCTACATCTTGATTAGCTTCAGAGCTCAGAGTTTGGTCATTAAGTCATGACAACCTGCCAGACTTGCAGAAAGACTAATTCCAAACCAAGCCAACTGCACAAACTACGCATTCACTGAAGCTGAATGGCAGCAACCAAAATGCAAAATGCAATTTACATTACTGGAGAGAAATTGTTCACATGATCATCTCAAACTTACATTCATTCCTATTTCATACAGCAACGCAGGGGCCATTAGGTTGAGATGTTGTGAAGCCCAGAGATTTGATTTATAGAGCTGAGACTTTATCAGCCATATGAGGTTGCAGCTATGCCTTGAGCAAATTCCTCACAGTCAAATAAATGGTAACGTTGCCCTCCTCTAACCACTAAGTAGAGGAACAACACGGCCATTTTGCAACATTTGATCTTGCCTGAACGGAATTGTGAGAGAATCTCTTCCAAATGCACCTGTAAGGTATCACTCGGTAAAATAAACATTTGTATAAATGAGATATGACTGACACATATTCTAATGACCTGATGTGCATCACTGACTGCCGCTGCTGTGGCAGTTATTTGATTTTGTATTGATAATTTCTATGTCACGGAAACTGAAATAGCTGAAGTGAGTGTGATAGATGGCCAGATTTATCAACCTTGCATACAGATATGAGGTTAGAAGATAAACATTAAATTCACTACTGGAGGCTGGGCGTAAAGAGCACATACTGACATGGAGGATATGTGATGTCGTAAGCACATAGAAGACAGTAAGTGGGGCTTGACTGAAGAGGTGAGTAAAAGGCGTAGGTGTTGGTTGTAGGTGTTGGTTGTAGGTGTTGGTGTTGGTGTGTGTATGCATGCGTGTGCATGTCTTAAAGGAGAAAGAAAGCAAAGTGCAAAGTAACACAGCGGCACCAAGAATGTTTAATTAAATTCTGGGACTGGCTCTGGGAGCTTGTGTTCTAAATGGCCCTCCAGCTGAAAGGAAGGATTAACACAGAGCACGGACAGGCCTGCAGCTACAGCACGCTCATTACTGCAGAATGTAAAGATAAGTCAGAGAAAGGAGAAGGGGGAGAGAGAGAGTGAGACAGAAGGTGAGAGAGACATGGGGTAAGAAGAAGTAGAGGGACATTTGAAACATAAAACAGAGAGATGATGTAAGTTATGTGACCAGAATGCATGGAGAAGAGAAGGAGTAATGGAGGTTGGTGACTCCTGGAGCAGAGGGAAGACACAGGCCAGAAATTCACATATTTCACTACTCATGTCAAATTCCCATACTCACACGTACTTTTCAACAAATTTTAAAAAGAAATCAGCTTTTAATTTAGCAGCTTTGGCCAGCTTTAATATCACAAATGAAGAGATCTGGAAACTCGACAACATCAATAAAAAAGAAGTCTAAAAACACATGAGGAGGAAACTGATCAATCAAAAAACAAAACAAAACAAAACAAAAACTGGTATGTCTGGCTTATTTGGAAGAAAAAACACAGCCAGATGGAGAATTTATTACCCACACTGGTCATTGCAGAAACCCAGAGTAGTTGACAGACTTAAATTCTAGTTACCTGGTGAAATTAAAAGAACACACGGCACAGAGATATCTATTGTTTTCTTTATTTCAAAGAAAGTAACTGAGTCTTAAGCTAAATCACTTTAAGAGCTTTCAAATTAAAATATACATCTATGATATTCTATATCTGCTGTGACAGTTCTTGTAGATAAACTCTTTATACTCCCAAGGGTGTATCTGGCTTGTTTGAGGTGCATCATAGGCTTTTTCTGCATTCAGTTTATAAAATACTGATAACCATAAACTACCACATGTACAAAATATTCCCAACTAATATCTTTCAAACATATGGTAGCAGTGCAGTAAAAGTAGAAAAGTGAGATTAACACAAAACAAAAATAACTGTAATGGCTCCTAATGACAAAAAAGAAAACTTTGCAGTCTTATGTTTACACATCTTTCTCACAGTTTTTCAAGTAATTTCAGTATGAGGAGAGTTGACACAAATAGTGCCTGTACCTACTCACTGTTCAAAAGTGCTGCTAGCAGTCCAAAATGCCACCAGGTGCTTTTTTGAAACACTGCATAAAGCTTTATCTTGTTAACAACCTAACTGAAAGCTACATTCTAGCTCCATCTGGCTTTTTTCTGTAATGTTGTTGCAGAATCACAGTCAGTAGAAGTCAAGTTATTGTTATTTATATAGTACATTTAAAACAACAGCCACTGAGCCAGAGTTCTTTCCACTGTGAGAAATAAGACCAGACTTGATTTACCTGACAAGTTTAAATATGAAGGTTCAGACACGACAGTATGGTTTATGATGTGAATTTTCCCGAATTAAGTAAATATTACAACTGAAACCCTACAAAATAGATACAGATATTTAAAAAAAAATGTACCCAACTAAATGAAGTGGTGAGATTAAGACTCCTACAGTGTATTTATTATTTATTTGTTAAATAATAAATAATCTAAAAATAATTTATTAATTAACTCATTAATTATGGAGATTTACATGACTAATTTAAAAAATAGACCTTACAATATTATATATGGAACAACCAATGAGTCCAAAGATTCTCTATGAGCAACTATATCTGCAAAAGAGGAGCAATGAAGGCTACAAACATGAGATCCAAACTGTGATCAACCACATCAACAAATTATCCTCTAATAGTATCTGTGCATTCACACACAGCCATTTTTGAAAGTTGGGGTTAAATAAAACAATTCTGTCCTTGTTTTGCTTAAGTTATGGTGGCCTGGTTGAATCTGTGAGTACAACATAGCACAGGACTATTCATTTTCAAACCAATAAGTCCAACAAAATCCTACACCAGACAAGCTCTAACAGCAGAGACTTTAAGATGGTTGACAAATCAGACAAGGACTCAAGAAATGAGTGTAGAGGGGGAAAAAATGCAAAAAATGGCCGTCATTTTCCAGTGCAGACAGTTTTAAGAGTGGACCCTGGCATGGCTGGTGCTACGAGGATTAGTACTCTTCAGCTCAGACATGCAGACAGCCTCTCTCCAGGGCGTCTGAACGACCGGGCAGAGCAGGGTTCGACCCCAAACCGAGCCCCCTGAGCCCCGGCCATGTCCGCATTATAGCCACAGCCAATCTAACTGTGCTCAGTGTCAACAGCTCACAGTGAATTCACAGGGGGGCAGTTTGCTCAACCTGCAGGCTGAACCCTTCAGACATCCTGTTGACCTGGCTGCTCCAGCTGGCAGGCAAATACATCTACACTCTCACCCACAAACAAAACTTCACTAAGCTTCTTGTAACTCCATGGTGGCAATTTGTTGCGGAAGTACGACACAAATAAAATGTATGTGTGCTTTTGGTTAACATACATGAGAGACATGTGTGCACACTGATAGATGTAAGTGTTATACAAACACCGTCCTACTAATTTAGTAATTAGAGTGTGATAGCAGTAAACATGTGGAAGTACGTTTGAGTGAGATCAACATTCTTGTGCAGACAACAGGCAGGAATCATTCAGTTAAGTGGCTGATTAGCTGTTTTGGCAACTTAGTCAAGAAAACCAAATAGGATCTCAATTCACAGATCAATTTCTACCTCTAAAACACACCCTAAAGAACATTTATAGATGACGAGATGCTGACATCCAGGTTGGAATAACATAAAAATATCCATACATCATACAGTACACAACATAAATCCTAAAGGAGGTTGTAGCATGGACACACTCAAAATTTTAAGTTTAATCTCATGATCTCTTGATTCTGTTCCTTTGTCCGGCAGCTTCAATTCTAAACTTCATCCGGCATCAATAACCCCCTTTTTCCATAGATGCATGCTATTGGAGAATTATTTCATTGTGCATAATACTTATAAACAAATCAAAATCGGTACTTTAAAAATGCATGTTCCATGTCGAATGAAAGCAACTGAAAGCAGTCAGAAACAACTTGATCGAAGCATTTAAGTAACAACTGACTTCAAAATAAGGAATTAACTTCTATGCTGCTTTTATGTAGTTAAAAAGTGTAGTTTTCAATAATGTAGAGCCAAGTATTTTAATGTAAAAGTAGCCCTTATTTTAAATAAAGTACATCTATATATGTTTAATGTGAACAATTTAAATATAGAGTATCACAACCTCTGAGATTTTAGATTAAAATAACTGGTAAATTTATTTTTTGTGATTTGAGTGAATGATCAAATGATAAAAGCCCAATGCTTTTATAACTATAGGTCAATTGTTCAGTACACTGAACAGCATTTTGATGTACCACACCTGTAGATTAGATACTAAACCTCTTTAATGCAATTAACTATAAACTGTCTTCATGGTTAAAAGAAACAAAGATCCCCTGCTGGTTTACCTTTAATCATCAGCTCTTCGGGGGATCAACAAGTATTTGCCTTGAAGTCTGTTTATGGCAGTAAAATGATGTTTGTTCCACAGTGAGTGATAGAGGTAAAGCAAGAAGCAAATCAAAATCAGTCAATTCAAGGTCAAACAACACAAGAAGCTACAAAAACTTTGTAGCTGGGGTCGTGTTAAAGTACAAGTTTATCTGCTGAAAGTTAATATTGACCGGCGGACAGAGAGGACCAAACGGCACGTCTCTTCCCAATTACTCCTGCTCTGTGATAGCTGCTGAAGGTAAAGACCTGCCTGTGAAGCTCCTTATCTTTATTTATCTAGCTGCACATAAGCAGCATCTGAATCGCACCTTTGATAATCACGGTGTGTATTTGTGACCGCACAGACGATCGACATGACTGAGCAGACAGATTGCAGTGAACTTGTGAGTCCAGGACGTGTGTGTGTGTGTGTGTGTGTGTGTGTGTGTGTGTGTGTGTGTGTGTGTGTGTGTGTGTGTGTGTGTGTGCGCGTTCATCTCCATGTATGTGAGAGTCAGCGCCCAAGAGTATGTGTGCCTCTTGTAAATGCTTGTAGGATTTGGATCTAAATGAGCAGAGTGTTGGTGCATTAATGAGTAACACACAGCCCTCATCTCCAACAATGTGCCCCCCCCACCACACACATCTATTCTCTTAAAAAAACACACACACACACACACCACAACCGCCGTCGCCACGCTACACCTCCTCCCTCCCTTCTGACATTTCAAGGCTGTGTTGGGAGCCAGAGGAGGAACTTCTTCATTTGGAGTGTGAGACAATGTGGCAGGCCGGTTGGCTTTGTGCTCCTGACATCCCGCCGAGGCACAATATGGCCCCGTCAGGGATCAGTAGGAATACACAATGCCCATTACCCACGGGGCTGTGCGGAGGGCCTCAGGGGCAGGGCCGGGATGGGCCCGTTTCCAGACTGTGGGGTGTCTAGGGCCACACTGAAAAAGAGATGGAAGGAGGAAAGAAGATCAGAGAGGAGATAGAGAAAACAGAAGATTAAAGATAAAAGAGAGAGGGAAAAGATGAGATGGGAATAAAGAGGCAAGAAAAATGAAAGTAGCGAGACAGAGGAGGGAAAGTGGAGGATGGAGAACTTTGAAACGGGTAGGGGTTATGAGAAAGAGTAAATAGCATAAGCAGCAAAAAGACAGAGAAGACAAAAGAGGGGGTGCTGAAAAGAGAATAAGCACTGAGCATGTCCTCTGCCAGAGTTGGGGTGCAATGAAAGAGAGAAGACTCTCTGCCTGAGGGTGCATCTCCCTGGGGATACAGAGAGAGCAGAGAGGATGGAGGGGGGGGGGAGTTGGTTTATCTTGGAGCTGAACTTGGTTGCTTGATCACAACCAGCATAATAGCAGCCTTGAACAAACAGGCCAGCGAAGAGATGCATTTTCACCTTCGCTGCTGCCGCTTTGACCCTCAGGCCCTTTGAGAAGACGCAGTGGGTGGACAGGAGCACACTGGGGGTGGACATCAGGGGCCAGAAGGCCAGAGGTGGTGACCAGAGGCCACAGAAGGGCACCTACAAGGACAGAGAGAGAGATAGAAAGAGTAGACATGGGTCAACGAGCCAGCTGAACTTAACCATCAGTCTCCCACGACAATCTCTTCCCTTCTTTGCACCTTTCAGAAGCCACTAAAGTAGTTAGCTGGGCAAACAATCTGCGAATCTGCGATCTTACCTTCAAAACAAGCAGGGAGGGTGAGAAAGTGTTGCAAAAGGGATGCCATGACCTTTGAGTTGAAACACACTAGATTATCCCAAAGTCAACCAGCCCCATTCAAATGTTACCTAATTTTCACCTCGATGTAATGTCACATGAAAAGACCGCAGGACACGTATGATCCGAGCCGCAGCTCCAGACCAAACGTTTGCTCTCACCTTAGTTAGGGGTCAGTACGAGTCTGATTAAATAGGTCAGCGCTCACCTATTTTCAGCCCTTGCTGACAGGGAGATGCATTAGTAATCTGGGAGTACTTCCCTGGAAAGAAGGGGGAAAGATAAAACTGCTGTGCCAGTGGGTTTGCATGTGCCCCAGGAACTTTCTCCACAAGCCTCCCAATGGTACATCTTTCCAGTGATAGAGGTGCTCTTATCTATATTCAGCCTGCTCTGGCAGAAATTAAGTGAATTTCAGTCTTGCGGTGGTTTATATTCTCTCAGAAATATCCTGCACTGATTTGGGGCTTTGCACTGAGTCCTTCTTTGCCCCCTTTTTTTTCATAGTTGCCAGCTAAAATTGGCAGATGGCTCTAGTCTATCGTTCTATCGCTCCCTCGCATTTATTGTCTCCCAGTCTGTTACTGCAAATGCACACCATTTTTTTCCCCATGTTTCCCGCTCACGCACTCATAAAGCCTTGTGCAAATAATCGCACATAATTTAGATGCACAACAGACAAGAGGGATTTAGTTCACTAGGGGTCAGAAGGTGGATGCAGAAGTCCAGAAAATCATTTCGTACAATGAGTTAAAAACTACACAAAGACAAAAGCCCAGAACAAAATATGTGACAGCGCACACTATGCAACCAACAAACAACAAACAGGCTCTTGTTATGTACTCTCCGCTCACTTTATCCTCCATGTCACCCTCCTATCCAACGCCCTCGGTGCTACAGACTCCACCCTGGGTGCTGCCACAGGTTTATTTAGAGCTGGGGGCATGTCCACACTGCACAGCTTGTCTGAATGGAGACTCACAACATGTGGCACCCCCTCTCCACCCCACCCACCAACACACACCATCTGGCCCAGTCCTCTCTGCGGCATGAGACTCACACACACGGCAACACACTGGGGAGTGAACAGAGTGCACAGATGTGTGATCAAAATATTCCCATGCTCGTGCGCATATGGAGACACTTTTTTTTGCATTGGCACAACTAAATTCAGCCCCCTTTTCCTTTTTTATGTGTCCCGTGTGTGTTAATTGCATAGAATACTCAAATGTAGGGAAAGAGCTTTTTGAACATTTTGTGTTTTTGTCCAGCCTTGGTCATATAAGGTCCAGCTAAAGCCTTGTAAGGCCTCAGAGTAGACAGACTGTTCTCCAACAAGAGCTGAATGCCCATAAGCATGTTGACCTTTTGGGGTCAGAAATCATTGTGTCTTCTCCTTCCACTGTGTGGTCTCTGGTGTATAATTGACATTTAATGAAGGCCTCTGTTGGCGTGGGGGCCATAATGGCACTGGGTAAAAGAATAGAGAGAGAGAAAGAGAGAGAGAGTGGAAAGGGATGAAATAGGAGGAACAGGACAGATATTTGGAGACATGCTGACAGTGAATGTTGGGGTAAAAATGTGAAATAAAAGGCAGATAGTTTGAGTAGTATCAGAGAGGAAAGACAAGGCGATATGAGGAGGTGGAGGAGGGAGGGCACATGATGTACAGGGGAACAAGGGAAAAGGAGCCCAGCAACAGACACAGAGGATGACAGCCTGTTGTCTGGCTGCCAACTCCATCTGTCTACTTTCACATCACCTCCATCAACTACTAAGAGACGGAGGGAGAGGAGTTTCAAACGCTAATTTGCCACATGTGGACGCCGTTGCCCCTCATATGTCATCGCAATAGCATACCACTGCATAAGAGGCACGCACAAGTGATTCGTTTGAATATGACAGAACCTTTTTAATAAGGTGAGTCACTGTTATATAAGCCGTGCAACAATGTCGATATTCTTCTCGGGGCATGTTTGAGTTTAAGTACACTGAGGGCGTCTCTTAATGTGCATAATTATCTGTCACGGGCTGCTTCCTCTTACACATCCACCCTAATGAATGGATCAAAAAGTCCAATCTATGCACCGACCAAACAGCCTCGGCAGTGATGAAAAGGTGCGTCTTCCCACCATCTCATTTGCCTACCTCTTAGAAAAGGAGTCTGTGTTTGTAAGGAGTGGCTGTTTCTTTTTTTTATTATTATCTGCTTCAAACCAACTGAAATTGGCCCAGTATCAAAGTCTACACTCGGGGGAAAACCAAGTCCGCAAAATGTGAAAAGTAAACAACTGTGCGGACAGAGGTCTCCCATTGTGGTGTGTGACTTAATAATGTTGCAGGAAAATGGTTTTGCCCGAGGTCAGACGACTGCGGCCTCACAAACACAACAGAGAGCAGAGATAATAGGCAACAGGGAATGTTGATACAGCAAACAGTGGAGGAGAAACCAGGGAAATATGTGTTACAGAAATGTAGGTTTTGTTAGAACATGTTACCCCTAAAATATGGCAATTTTAAATTCTAAGAGTACATTTTGCAAGTAATGCCAGATTTCTGGTCAGTGTTAGCACTTTGCCATATGCACATCACATTTCAACTCCAGTCCACCTGTAGTACTGTAAAACTTATCATGTTATCTTTATTACTTTAGCAAATGCCCACATAATGTTTTATACCATAAATAATCAGTTTTTATTTATTCCGTTTGCAAATATAGAAAATCCTGAATCTATTTTATTTACTTAATTCCCTTATTTTCTGAGAGCCATATGACAGAAAAAAGAAGGGTGGGTGCAGCATTAAAGTAGGTCACACCCGCAGACATTCAAAAGAACAGTTCATTCGGGGAATTTGTGTAAGTCATTGCAAAGCCCATACAAACATAATGTACAACAAAATGGCGCTTGCGTATTACGACAACATGTGTTGTTTTTTCTGTTTAACCTGCAGTCCTCAACTTTTTACATCGCTTTCAACAACAAAGACAACTGGTTGATGCTGACGATGAGCATTGCAATGATGTTTTAGAGCAGGGTTTAGATAGTTGTTGTTATTGACATGTGGACTGTTTAAGAAAAGTCCACTCACTGTCACAGACATTCAGATTCGACAACTAAAAGGCCACAAGTTCATCAAAAAGACCAAGAACCTCAAGCTTATGAGAGTTTTCCTTTGTTGCTGATACCATGATCACTGTATATACTACTGTGTCTCTAGGTCTCTGTACTATGATATGTCATATGATATGCCGAAATAACATAAGGTGGTAAACAACTTTAAAGTAGCTAGAAGACTTGTTACACTACTTTTGTCATATTTTTGTCTTTTAATCATATTACTCTACCCCATGATTAAGTTAAACTTCCTCATAATTGCAAGACTGTCCCCTGATCACTTTGTTACTAAACAGCCACATCCATACTAACTTTATGAATTTGCTGTGATTCAAAACATTGTAATTATTTTATAGGTTTAATGCAATAAAATAATTAGCACCCTTTGATGTTATTCTACAGAATGTCTCGGATGATCCAATTCTTTTACATATATATATATTATTTTTGGGGGGGGAGATTTTTGAAGTTTTATTGATAGACAGGGTGAAAGGGGGTAGAGAGGAGAGAGACATGCAGCAAAAGGCCACGAGCCGGACTCGTACTCACGAACGCTGCTGGTGACGTGCACCCATGTGGTAACGCCTCAACTCAGTGAGCCACACGGCGGCCCTAGATGATCCAATTCTATGACATTGTCCCTTATTTCACTGCCTTCAATATACCACAATTATGGCTCAAAATAAAGTTCAAGGAATATACTGATGTTTTCGAAAACTCTTTTACTTTTTCAGTTTCTGGATAAACTAACCTTGCAGAGTGCAAGGCAGGCAAAAAACTAATAAACCCTCCCCTTCTCTGGGGTTTAAAAGCACTCCAAAATAGATAGCTGTGCTGCAGATTCGACCCTCGGGGAGGAGCTGAGAAAGGCTGTTCTTCCCAAACAAACTTAACTTTAACACTCTTTTCTAACAGCTCTGTGATCTCTAATCACATGTAGACATTACTGCCGTCTGTCAGTCCTTTCACAATGTCACCTTTCTAGCATGAAATAGGACGTAACACACATATATATGTGCACAAAACTACCACAAGCCACTTTTAGACAACAGGCAGAAGTGAATGAAGAGTAAAAAAAAATAATTTTCTGTCTGTTACTGATCCTCACATATTTGTCTGTATCTGGACAAAGAGATACAGACATGTGCTGGCTATCTCAATTTAAATCTTCCAAACTAACACGTCAGATGACAAGAAATGTGAAAAAGTGTACAGGTGGCACAGAAAACTGGAAAATAGGCTGCATGCAAAGCTTAGAAGCAGAAAAGAAACAACACATTTTAGGCGTTTTCAGTTCACTGACCACCGTCATGTTGAGTTTGTACACTTCACCAAGAGTCTGCTCTGATATTTTTCTGCCTGGTTTAAATTGAGGTCATGCAGGGTCAAGCAGGATTCTCTATTCTCTGATACATTTGCATAAGATGTCATCATGACTATTGCATTCCCATAAACAAAGACAGAGAGACCTGAACTTTCTTTATGCCCGCCTTCATTCCTCCTTCCTTACCGTCTTTCCACTTCAGTACCTGTAACCACACACCTTTAAGCAGTTAACGGTTGCGGCAGTGTGTGTGTGTGTGTGTGTGTGTGTGTGTGTGTGTGTGTGTGTGTGCTCATGTGCACAAGCAAATGTGTTTAATATAAACAGACTTTGAGACATCCATCCGTCAACATTAAAATACCCCGTCGACACAAAGGGAGGCAAACAGCAAATTATACACACAGATCATTTTGGTACGCTCACTCTGCAGTTAACAGTGCGTGTGTGTGTGTGTGTGTGTGTGTGTGTGTGTGTGTGTGTGTGTGTGTGTGTGTGTGTGTTTGTGTCCTTTCATGCTGTCTTGGAGATTGGCAAGTGAGAGGTAATAGTTTGTAACAGGGTGTCAGGATTACCAGGCCCACTGGCTGTTCTTGTCCACAATAAGAAATCATCAGCTAAACCTCACTGATGACATTTTCATATGTTTCATCTGTTTACCAAGATCTCTCAGCTAAATAAACACATAATTGTGGCTGCTGTAGCTGAGCTTATGTATGCACTCAAACACGCACAGAACAAAGTTTGGGTTGTATGGTTTTGCTGTCACTAGTGATCAGGTGTTCACACATGTGGAGATGGAGGGAAGAGCCGTGTGCATACCTGGCCCTTTCCCCTGCAGGTTAGCTGTCAATCACAATGTCATGGCTCACGGAGGCTGCCCTCACCACTGTTGAGTAAACTTGGGATTAGTGCTCACACAGCACTAATACCCTCCATCACTATAGCTACATATAGCTGAAAACAGTAGTCGTCCAGAAAATATCAGTTTCATTATGATTGATTCATTTTCTCTTTGACCCTTTGGGGTATTTTCTGTCATGAATGACTGGATAAATACTCAATTTATACCTTTGTTCGGTGCCACCTGCCTTGGGCAACAACTTTGAAGAAACCAAAGTCACTCAGTTTTTTGAAAAGAGGGAGCTGTTATAAATACATTTTACTTTTAATTACAGCATTACAGCAGTATATTTGCTAGAATAGCCCAAGTTGTGGTGAAAAAATGTCAGCCATTTAATGAATTTATGAAGTTTTTAAGAGATCAAATGAAAACAGTAACCTATACAGGATATACTGGAATGGTCACATTTAAAAAATAACGTATTCCAACACTTAAATTAACAAATATCACATTTAAAACTGTAATAATTGAATGTAAGATAGAAGTTTCTGCAGTCTTATCATATTTTGTCTCTTTTTTAAAGCATGAATAAGCCTAAAACTGCAATATAATTCTCAACATTGCATACAGTAAAAAGCTTATGTAAACCACAAAAAAATGTAAGCAATAATCAGTATTAGATCACCCAGGATATACGTTACCTGCCTTTGTAGACAACACAATCTCCTGGCCTCCGTCTGTTGGGTTGCAGTTGCTTCTATCATTGATTTTTGTATTTCAAGTTCCTACATGGCCCGAAGCCTGCCAGGGAAAGTTAAAAGGTCGGAGATGTAAAGAAGATGACACTGTTATCTGTCATATTTCCAAGGTAATGCATTCTTTACCTTGAAGAAGTTTGGTGGGAAAAAGAGGAACAACTGCCCGGAGGGTTGCTTCACTTCCTCATAGCTCGCGTCTCGTTTTTCCTCTCACTGTTCTCAGTCCATTCTTCAAGATCAAGTTGTTGTCATCATCACGCACAGAGCTAAATAGTAATTCAGTGACCCTAAACTGGGCACATTACAGAAATCAGAATGCCTGATTATGCATGTAGTATGTTCAGCACAACACGAGTTTTCTGGGGTTTTCTTTTCTTTTAGAAAGTTAATTGCAATTATATGGCAAGCCAACTGTAAAATAGGCCCTGACTGGATGGAATGAAAAGCAGCAGAGCTCTGAGACATTTCTTAAACTCAGTGCCCTTTGTTTTATGTAACAGAAATCACACCATTAACGTTCGTTTGTTTGTCTGTATTAGCTGAAACTAATTGATTTATCCTGTGAAACCTGTTGACACCTTCATATGAAGATATACACCGATCAGGCATAACATTATGACCACCTGCCTAATATTGTGTTGGTCCCCCTTATGTGGTTCAAAATGCTCTGAACCTCTGGGCATGGACAAGAAGACCTGTCAGGGTGTCCTGTGGGGTCTGGAACCAGGACGTTGGATCCTTTGGGTACTCTGGCTTGTGCAGTGGGGCCTCTGTCAATAAAAGTTGTTCCACTGCATCCTGTTGATGCTTGATCACAATGGGGTGTAGGAAGTTTGGAAGTCAAATCAACATGTTGGGCCATTGTCATGTTCCTCAACATGTTCCTTATTGTTTGATGTTTTTGCCAAGCAGTGGGGTACATTTTCCTGCAGGGGTAGGCCAGTGACATTTGGGATTTCTATTTGCATGAGGAAGTGTGCTTGTTCTGGGACAGTGTTTATTTGGGTGTCTAAGTCTCATCAACACGGATGTCAAAATCCAAGGTTTTCCATCAGAACAGCCCATAGTACCAATATGATCAATGTTATTCACTTCACCTGTCAGTGGTCATAATGCTGCGGCTGATCGGTGTAGTTTGTAGTGTGGTTTATTATAATATAATTTATGACTTTGTTAAAATTATACTATAGTGTGTCATATAACATTTTTTAAATGTTTATTTACTGTCTATAAAAGCTAAATAAAGGAGCTTTTATTTAAAGTACTACCTTTACAGTGCAGTATGTGCATATTCACACACATCCTGCCAAAATCAATATGAAATAATGCATGCTTTCGGCTATATTTCTCTATTGGCTTGGTATGAAACTATCTGTAACTCAGTCTCAACCTGCCCACTGACATGTTTTCATATGGGTGAAGAGACAGAGAGACAGAAAACAGGGATGTGAGAGGCAAATAAAGAAAAAATCTATCTAAGGTATAGTTAAGAAATTCTTTTTGATCATTTTAGCAAAAAACCTATAGTCTATATTTTGATTTCATGCATGCTCTGTGAGCTTGCCCTTACACATGTGCATGAATACATGCATGTAGGTCTGCATGCTTTAGAGTGTGTGAACAGGGTGGGGGTACCCAGCAACATCAGGGACAGCCAGCAGCCATTTCTTGTGCTTGACGGAGCTGTCAGAATGCATTGGCGTGTCCCCTCTCCTTTGGGAGCATGGGGCATGTAATCTTCCATCACAGAATGGAAGGTTGAGACCTGGGAGGTGTCTTCATCCATAAGGACAGACTTTTTTTGCACAGAGAAAGGTAGGGCAGACTTGCAAACATATAGAATCTGACAGTGCGAGTCAGCGGAGTGGGACACAGTCTGAAGCCCTGTGAGCCATTCTCCTCTGCTGGTCACGCTAATGCACCTCAATGCTGGACACAACCTGGTATGCAAAATGTGACATTTGCCTTTGCAGAACAGCACCAGACAAGATTGTGAAAATGTGTTGGGAAGTTAGCCCAATCAATGACAATAAAAAATATTGTTCAGGCCTTGTTTTCTCCCCTTCAACTTTCTGCTGACACTGACACACATGCTCAGAGAGTCAAATTCATCCTCACTCGGGGCTACTTTCATTCTCTGCTGTGCAGCTGAGACATGAGCAGACCTGCCTGTCACATCCTATGCCAAATTATAACAGGAGAGTGCCTTTAACTGCCATCTGACTTCTAATATGTGTTTGTGCTTATGAGAGTTTATAGAAAAAAGTACGTATGTGTTTATTCCATGCAGTGATTTGATGTGTTTTTCATATGTGCAAAACATTTTTAAGACTTTCAATCCTGTATCCGTTACTGAAACCTTATATAACTGCATATGAACCCATTGCCAAAGGGTCACATACATTAATCATGCTTTACAGCTACCATATTACATTCCTTGAAGTTCAATCATTTTCCATAGCTGTGACATATAAAACCCATAACTCATGTGGATGACTCTGACCACATTTAATTTAAAGCAGAGTTTTGTATCCCAAGAAAAGCAGCACTGGTTAGGCTATAAATACATCAAGCTGATTTTGCAGCACAATAACTGGAAAGTCGTTGCTGAAGTCTTGTTTAGTCACCAGTCCTGAATCATCGCTGGTGGCGTGTCGCAACAACAACACACCAGTATCTCACGCCTTCTTCGTGGTTGATGTAAACATAGAACACTGGCAGGCTGCCTTCACAGCCTCACTGTCGCGCTTGTGTTTGCGAGCTTCACTCGGAGGAGCAGTTGGGCCTCACTTTGATCACCTACTGCCAACACCTTGTCTGTTTGTTTACTGTTGGATGAGATAAGCAAAAACTCAAAACATAGTAAATGCTCAGCATGCTAGAACGCTCTTCATTGGAATGCCACTCAGCTTCTCTGATTAGTGCTCACTGAAGTAGGGGGGTATATGTGATATCTTAAGAAATTATGGGAACATGGGCATAATATAAATAAAGTTGAATGAGTGCTGAAGACACCTTTTTCACACTGCAGGTTATTCTGCCAAAAAGCGGTTGTGGACTCAACAGTTTAATAGTCTGGTCACAGGAGCACGAAAAATGCAAAAATTTTACGATAAAATCATAGAATTTTAATTGATTTGCAGAGATCAGACTATTTCTCACAAGGTAAAAGATGTTCCATGCTGAATCTTTCATTCAAAATTAACTCTTAGAAACTTTAAGTAACAAATTAAATCTGCAGGCCAACGTCAAACCATCTTGACAATGTCTACTGATGGGGAGACAGAGAGCAGATGAGTCTTAAACAGAAAACCCTCTTAAAACCATGCAGTTCCGTGCTGTTTTATTAAACCTGCCTCGTTTGGAGTGTAAAAATAAAAAATACAAACAATATCTCTTGAATAAACTGTGTAAAGTGTTTGTCACACTCACATCACAGATTGTAACCACAAGCCACCGATTGGGAAAACCCTTTTACCATTTCAAGCTCAGAGTTGTAACTCATAGTAAGCAATAACAGAAATTTCTGACACCTACAACATCTCAGACTTTTAAAAAAAAATAAAATAAAGAATCCCAGCAGTTGCAACAAGCCAGTGTTGTATGTCTCTTTCACAGGCAGTTGCATCTAAATAAAATATCAGCACTACTTCTACAGTGAAAAACAGAAAGTGATGTGGGCTGGTGTAATGTTGACTTGTAGTTTTCCACTGACCTTGTCTTGTATTTTCACACCTGATTTCTACGCTGATTTTGTAACAACTAAGCAGCTTTTGTTTAGATTCAGTTGGAACCTTTTTTCCACCTTTGTTTGAAGATGAGTTCAAATTCAAGTTACTTTAATTGAGATCATCATATTAACAGTAGGCTAGACTTATAGCTAGAAACATCCATCTTTGGTTTAATGTGGATATTTATGTGATATAAGCAGATACATAGAAATAGCAGCTTTGTGTTGTACAATTTTTTTGGTGGTTCTGTTTAATTTGTGATCAAAATCCTATAATTTGATTATGAGCAACAGTAGTGGAGCCCAGGGCCTCGTCTAAATCATTCCAGCATAAACACAGACACCCACAGGCATACAAATCCCCCCACACACACTCATATGAGCACATACTCTCACACAAATGCACATCACAATCCTGTAGCCTTTGTTGTTTTTTTTAAATTGTGCGTTTCTGCATCTCGCCTGGTGTATTTACAGAAAGCGTAACAAGGCCATTGGAGCCAATTATACAAAGAACGGTCTCCAAACCCATCGTCCAGGCGGAGGAATCACAGAAATATTTATCCTGTTTAAAAGTTTAGGAAGGAGAGAAAGGGCCTTGGCACTAAACCCTTTAGTGAGGCAAGGGGAATGAAAAACTCCAGTGTAAAAGGACCTATTAGTCTCAGGACATGGGCATTAGCATGATAGTAGACTTATCCTCAGGGCTGAAGGGGAGGGACGCTGTCTCTACGCTTTCAGCTAGCGAGGGAAGGGGGGTTCCTATACATAGACACACACATACACACAAGCTCAGAGAAATGCAAAGTGGGGCCCTATACAGAGCATGAGGCACACCAGCGACCCAGTAAATAAGGAGGAGGAGGAGGCAGGGAGGAGAGAGGGCGGGTCGGCCAGTGAAGGAGGGTGATGAAGAGAGAGAAGAATTAAACCTGCTCACAACAGACCAAGAACAGGAGAACCATTAAAAGATGTAAGGAGCAATTTGTAAAACTGCAAGGGGCAACAATGCGCTGCAAGCATTAAAAATGGAGTTTATACCTTCCTTGTGTATCACTCTTGGAAAGCCACAAATGTTGTCTGCTAACAGGTGGACGATATTCTGCTCAGATGACTGCATTGGAAAAGCATCAAACCTGTATTTCTATAATTTTAGATGTGCAACAAGCCCCAAGGATTCGACTTTTTTGTGCAAATAAAGGTAAAGGATGCAGGGAAGGATGCTCAACAAGAAAACACAGAAGGAAGGGAGGGGTTAACCTGTGCCGAACAAGCTGACCAACACTTCACGGCGAGTTTGGGGAGAAAAGTCCACTCAGGAAACCCCCGCAATCACACGTCATTATTCAAAAAACACAACCACACAAACAAACTGCAGCACAAACACAGGCTCAATCATGTGCGAGCCATACAAACATGCAAATGTGAGCGTGGGTGCGTGGGCAGCAGATGAAGGAAGTTTCCTCCGTCTGGGGGTCACAGAGAGCAGTTATGTACAAAGCGTGTGTTGATATAGTGTAAAAATGGAGGACACACAAGCAACTCATGCAGCGAGAGGGCAACAAGTGGAAAGAATGAAGGTCATTGTGTGTCCGTTAGAGAGATGCCGAGCTTGGTGGGGTGGCGGAGGCGGCGGTGGTGGTGGTGGGGGTTTTCTAAAACTAAAGAACAAAACTGAAAGTGCACGCTGGCAGTAGACTATACAATCAGCGGGCAGTGATAGAAGGGAGCGTAGGTTACAGAAAGGAGACACCTCCAGCGAGTCGCTCAAAGTATGACAAATGGGCCCTTTAATGGCAGCATTCAGAGCTGTGAGACAAGACAAGACGTTGAGGGATTAGGCCATAAGAGTCAATATTAGTGTTGGTGGCATTAGGAAAGCCCTGTCTGGTTAAACAGAGGTGGGAATAAAAGCGTTTCCAGCTGATGTCAATGTTTGAACAATGATTCTAATCATTTGCACAGAGATGAGGTCTGTCTTGGTTTATCTAATAGATCAGACCCCGGTGCAGGCCTGATAGAAACAGCTGCATAGTAATAGGAGGCAGAACAGTTTTCTGAATGGACTTGAAAGCATATCCAGCTCAATCAGAGGTGCTGTGATGAGTTGAAATTCTGCTTAAAGTTTAAAAGTTTAGTGGCTATTTTTCACAACATCAAAACAAATATCAGCACTGAGACTGAACTGTTGAATCAATGGCTGCTGAGATTTAATAATCTTTAAAGAACTGGACCAAACCTGCATATTGTTGCTCCATTTAAATAATCTACACTGGGCCATGCTTTTGGTTTACTTTGTCAGAATTTTTGTGGCAAACAAAAAAAATATGAGTTTTATCAGTTTTATATACACTGATCCGGCATAACATTCTGACCACCTGCCTAATATTGTATTGGTCCCCCTTATGTGGTCAAAATCAAAAATGCTCTGAACCATTGGACATGGACAAGAGGACCTCTCAGGGTGTCCTGTGGGGTCTGGAACCAGGACCTTGGATACTTTGGGTACTCTGGCTTGTGCAGTGGGGCCTCTGTCCATCAAACTTGTTCCACTGCATCCTGTTGATGCTTGATCACAATGGGGTGTAGGAAGTTTGGAGGTCAAATCAACATCTTGGGTCATTGTCATGTTCCTCAACATGTTCCTGATTGTTCAGCGTTTTTGTCATGTGGTGGGGTGCATTTTTCTGCGGGGGTAGGCCACTGATATTTGGGATTTCCATTTGCATGAGGGAGTGTGCTTGTTCTGGGACAATGTTTATTTGGGTGTCTAAGTCTCATCAACGTGGATACCAAAATCTAAGGTTTTCCATCAGAACACCACATAGTATCAATATGATCAATGTTATTCACTTCACCTGTCAGTGGTCATAATGTTGTGGCTGATCAGTGTATGTACATATATAGTACTGTATAATGCACATGTCATATCATATATTTATTTGCAGTCTCTTCACATATCACTGACACCCACTAGAACATCATACATTAGCTTATTAGTTTTTACAGGAATTAAACGCACGAATAAAAGTGTCAGCCCTGTCTCACAAAACTTATGTTTCTATACAGCTAAACTGCATTCTCATTTATATTTTGAAAGAAACATATTTTCTGTTTTAAATATAACACTGTTGTATTGTAGGAAATACGGTACTTCCGGTTTGAAAGGTCACAAAGTTTGGAGGAGGAAGTCAGGAAATTGAAAGAATAAGGAGACAAGAGTTCCATTTTCCACTGATAATTTAGTTATATTTAGGAAGCAAAGCTACTTTGAATTGTCATGTTTTGGGTTAAAATACAACCTTTTCAAACATGTTTAAAGCTTCTTCTCCATTCTCTGGGTTACCAAGGTGATGAAGCCCACTCCATCCACTGTAGTAAAGCAATACAATAAATGACAAAGATTTGATATTTAGAAACATATTTGTGATACGTCACAAACAGATTCAATCTGTGAGAAAACAGTTTTTCCCTTCAAAATGTAATTTAAAACACAGTTTTGTTGAATAGGAATGTCATTTTTAGGAGACAGGGCTGCAAAGTGTTTGAGTATGAATGGCCGGACTTGAAGGAAAACATGCGTTCACAGCATCCTCCCACCTGCATCGCACTTTATGCTGAGACCTACCAATCCCAGCATAAAGTGGCTGTGATTGTCAAATTGGCTGTTTCAAGAAGTTGCAAAAATTGGCAGATAGCATCAAAAAGGTGTTTTAGAAGGTCCCATAAGCACTTTGTAGCAATCTGGCAATTTATAAAGCTACTGCAGTCACAGAAGATAACCAGCAGCTTTTAAAGAAAAAAACGCATTTTCCAAAATGTTGAGTTTTTGGCACCTCTTTACCTTTGTACAAAGAACTACAATAACTTCTGGATTACATGATCTGGACGGGTGTTAATGACAAATTTTTATAACTAGACTGAATAAAAGTTCCATTGTTAAAGCACCTATACATCTTAATCCTCCCATGCTGGTGTTCTTAGTTGCCTGATTAGATCTCGTACAAGGACTGTGTGGTTATACAAACTGTGTTTGATGAGCTGCTTGATACTGTTCCTTCTTCAATCTGTTCAGTTTTCTTGCATATATTAGGACAAGACAAACCTACATGTTTAGTAGCACTTGGACATTTCTCCAGCCACAACCAAATTAGAAAGATATTGTAATGAGATGAAGTTCCAGTAGGTGATCAGCAGCAACCAGCATTATTCAGGAAAACTGTGGCAGGGTAGACTCAGGTGTAGTTAGTAGCCACAGCGACACACATTTACCACCTGCAGTGTTGAATTGTGGAACACCAACTGATGATGGTTTCAAAGCACAGTTACCCCAACAGAGGCAGCAAAACTGAACCGGTTTGCCCATGTGGAATTGAGTGTTTATAACAAATTTTGTTGTGGTATGCAAGTCTCAGGTGTATTATCTTTAAGGTGGTTGTTGCACCTTAGAAGTGGTAGGGCTTTTTAAAACGCTGTTGCTTTTGTTATTCTCTATATGGCTGTCAGTGATTTCCATCCAACAGGGATGGACAAAGACATAGAAGCAGGAATCTGAAGGTGCTTCCAGATCCTGTATGACTGATCTGTATCCTGCATAGTTATGTTTGCGCCTTACATCATCATCTACGTCACACTTAAACTGTGTACACAGAAAAATTAATGCTAAATTTTAATTACATCAGTTCCTATAGCAACTTTACAATGGAGTATTTCATGTTGCTGATGCTTTCATTATGTATGCACAGACAAGGATGACACTCAACACACTTTGGATTTTTTTTTTTACCTCTCCCTAATTAAGTTTGGATGCTTTTATCCAACCAAATATTTCAGAAAAGTTCAGTTACATTGCGAAACCAGAGGCCATGTTTGAGTGATGAATTATATTCTTAAAATATATACTTTAACATTATATTCTAATCAGTAGCACACTTCCTGATTTTGGTTTAGCTGGCTTTCACTCGTGATGCATATCTGACACATTGCAGGAAGATCTGAGTCCATCTCTTCCATACAGATCCAGGAATAGATTGCTGTATTGTAACCAGGTATAATAAGCTACACACCCACTTGACATATAGTGGACTTTTGGCTTAAACTTTAACAAATACAGTATGGAGAGTATGGTGAAGCAAGTGTGGAAGTATCAGGTTTACCAGGGCTTTAGTCCAACACAACCAACTGAATACTACATTGTCCGGCATGGTTGTCTCAATATGAACAGAAGGCAACATACACATAACTTGCATTATCATTTGTGGTGCAGGGGATCAAATTGCTCAGACATCTAAGTCCTGCAGACACATATCACCTCTGCGTTGATTTATAACCATCCTATACCTTTCACTTGATAAAGGTCTTTCTCAAGAGAGACATCATTGTGACCAAAATATCAGTTTTTAAATCAGTTAATGCAGAGATGATTCACATGCGCAGGAATTTAATTTTTTTCAGTAAGGCTGTCTCAATACCCAATTTTAAACCAACAGTGCTTTACAAGCCAGTGTATTAGTATCACAAATGTACAGCAGCAGTATTAAGCATTAAGAAGCATTAAGTTTAATGCCAGTGTTGGGAGCCTGCCTCAGTTCAGCAGATTAAATGCCTGTTGACTGTGTTTGGGCCACCAGCTGTTCTGAACTTTGACAGGATGCCAGAACACTGGCTTCAGACACTAGATACAGCCATGTTGTACTGTTAGCATGCTAATTAGATACACAATTGGATCTTCTGGTTTAAGTTAACTTGAAAGATTTAGGCATAACAACATACAGATATTGTTTAATAGGATTTTCCAATAAAATGTGCGCCTTATGCATTTGGATTTAAAATATAATCAGGATAACAATGTGGGCAAACATGACTCAATATAAAAATATGACTCACTTTATAGACTCTATGTATCCACACATGCAGGGTCATTCAACCTCATGAAAGAATAATTGCAAATCCTACTTAAGATTAAGACAGTTGTGAAGATGTTAGAGGGCTGTCTGCACTGCAGTTTGACTTGTCATAGTAGGAAAACGTGTTCGGATACGACAAAAGCAAAAGCTCTGTTTTGCTAAAGTAATCCAGTAAACCATGACAGTGTGATACTGGCAAACTGAAGCAGCTAAATGGATTTTAATCATAATTATTTTATTATTCACAACACTGTTTTTTATTCTTTGCTATTTCAGAGTGCCCAGAGAGAAACACAGTGTTTACGCTCTAAACAAGTCCTGAGTAGCAGTTTAGTTGAGCAGTCTGCAACAACTGAAAACAACTGCTTTAGTGAAGCATTGATGTTGAAACATGAATTTCAACTGTAAACTTACGTGTGACACCACATGCAGGAGTTAATGCAAGTTACACCGGCAGCTTTGAAGAACCTCAATTTGATTTTAAAATGTCAGTTAATTGCTGTCACCTGCCCAGTGCACCACACAATGATGATATACCTCAGTAACTCAGTCATGCAAAATTTCGAAATCAAGCATAGAGCAGTTGTCAATTCAAAACAAGCATAACAGTATTTGCATGTGAACTCTCCTTTTCAAAAATGTCCTTGTTGTATTTCAAGGGGGATTTTACACCTCATGTTTCAGCAGTTAGTTTTTATCTAAAGGATTTACAAGTTTCTCTTGTACAGCAGGAGCCCAAGGTGGTAACTGTGGATTTGAACTGACCCCACACTGACTGTTGCAGCTACAGCATGGCAGGTAAATGAGGTTGAAAGGCACCAGATATGTATACGAGATTACATGCAAATGAAGCCACAGTCGAGATTCCACTGATTCTCTGTGAGCATGTCTTAAGAGAGTTGACACTTGTGACTGACATTTATGCCCCTCAGAATAGCTGATCCACAAGTGTTTGCATACAGGCACCATTCAGCCGATGGCAAACTGGAAGCATACAGTCATGTGTGGGGTGTGAGTGTGTGTCCATATGTGTGTGTGTGTGTGTGTGTGTGTAGAGGTATCTGTATAAGACAGAGGGAATATGCTTGGCCCGCCTACAGCTGTGATGAATGGGTCTGAGGCTTTGTACCACAATGCCCCTCACTTCATTACTGTCACATGGAACAGATGGTGCCTTTCACCGTAGCATCACACATACGTACACACACACACACACTTTCTTTCCGGGGATGCCGTCGTTATGTGACGGGCGCACACTCACACACACACACACACACACATGCACAGGGGACAAGCAGGCTTAATGAATTCTACACCACATGCAGCCTCTGCTCTCAGCTGAGGCATTAATTTACAGATCTGAAGAGCAACCAAATAAAAAATTAGATCATGAGTATGAAATGTTAAACAAACCAAAGAGGGGGTAATTGAATGGAGCAGGGAATAAACAAAGACCTGTGCTCCATCTTCCAAATGGAAAAATTGTTTTGGTTCTTGGGAATCTTAATTTGCCAGCACAGCAACACAATATCCCAAGACGTTTGAGGGGAATCAACAATGTGTTTGTGTGATTGTTTGCACAGTGGTGCCTTGGGGAGACTGCAGGTTACACACTTGTCTCTTCACTGTGTACCTTAGCTGGTGTTCATGATAAACACACGTAGGCAAAGTGAGAAGTTTGAGCAAGCGCTTTTTCTTTATTATGCATGCTAACATGTTTACTAAACCAAACACTACAAAATTGCCAAGAATCACATTTAATATTGCATTTGTTTTCAAAATTAAAGGGCATCAGCTGCACATAGATGAGCCTCTCCTTATCTCCACTTGTCTCTTTGTGTTCTTCTGTGGGTGAGCCTGTGGGTCTGTCGTGACATTTGTGAAGCCACACTGACTCTCCCACTGCTCCCTCTGGATACGCACCAAGTTTCCCCCATCAAATCCAACCGCTATCCTTCCCCTTCCACACGGGTCACAAATTAACAAGTCCCCACTTGCTCCACCTCACAGGAGCAACCCTGGAGCAGACAAAATGTGGTGAGAAAATGGAGCATGAGCCAAAGGGTGCTGAACTGTCGACTTGGAGAGGTGTGAGGAAGCAGGGTGGCGGGTGGCAAGGTCGCCTCCGGTGAGATGGTTGGCAGAGTAATGATGGATGTGCAGTACACTTCAGTGCTGGGCAACAAGCAGTCCATCTTTCATTCTTTGCTAGCCTCTTTTAAACATTTGAATCATTGGGAATCTTCCTTATTATCATCATCACTGCCTTCCACTTGTTTTGTCTTATTTCAAACCCTAACCTGTGTATCACCTGTCCCAAGAAAGGGAAAAAAAGGAAGTGCGCAAACACTTTCAGTCTGAGGAGTAAAGTTCACAAGGCGACACATTACGTTTTAAAGTCACACCTGCCAATGAATGGGCGCTGTAAACACTATCTTTTAACTCAGCGCACACACACACACACACACATCTTGGCCCCGCTATCTAACTGAAAATCAGAGCCACTGATACAGGGACAGAGACCACACGCCACACAGTGCCCAGTCCAACCTCTATCTCTAAATGGAGTGAGTCCAGATTGCACAGTCCCTCTATTATCTTATTGGTTTAACATTAAGCAAACTGTGGCAGCACACCAGACCACCAGCAATTGGTTCCTCTTTGCTTTATCATATTTCTGTTTACTTTCCTGTCCTTCCGCTATCTTTAAGGGAGCTATTAAAGATGCATCTTTCTCATTTAAGCGAGCCAAGACGGAGTGTGTGTGTGAGTCGGTGTGTGTTTACTTACTTTTACTTAAATGAGGTCAGAAGGAAGGAAAGAAGAGGAGAAAATCTGAGTGTGTAATAAGGAGAAATCTATTTCATCTGTCACGTTTCCTCATAAAGTGAGGTGAAGACAGCCTTTTATTGTGATTTCATGATTTAAATCACCCTATAACTGCCTGTTTATTTCATATAATATGTACACATCAGTTTACTGTGCAGCAACAATACCTGAATGAATGGACTTTTTTTGGACTATTAGTGGAGTAAATGGTCCCAGTGGACAGCAGATGCAGGACAACCTCCCCACCATGTAACAATGGCTCCAAATCCATGCTGTCCATCCATCTGTATTTGTCCAATACAGTAAAGAATCCCTGCAGGAAAACCAACTGGCATTCTTTTGTTGTCTATTGTGATGAAACTATCACAGGAATGGATGACTAGGAAGACAATCCAACCTAATTCTCTGATGCCAAACCATTAAAGGAGGCCAGGAATGGACTTTGATTGATCAGGGAACAAATGGACCAGATTTTCCCTGCATGGCTTCCTCTGCACAGACTAGCATCTGAATGGCTAACTTAGTTAATTTCCACGGCCTGTGGCTCCATCCCTGTCAAAGTCTGATGGAGTGGCTGGCTTCGGTAGGTGACTCTCGTAATGACCTGCGGGTTGCAAACATGCTACTGCTGCTGGTGTGGGTCTTTGCTGCAAGTGAATGTGGACCCCCCAGTAGAGGTGAAAGTACATCACACATTCCTGTGTCTACAAGGAGATTACTTATCACTGCAGTGACACTGGACGCCTGTGGGTCAATTAGACACACGTTTGCATCAAACCCCCCCAGAAGAGTGCACCATTCTGATTAAGTGACCCGATTATTTCCCCAGACTGTTTCAAAAACATCTTCCTCTGCAATCAGTACCAGGCAAAGCACCATATCAACATTTCGCAGTTTAAATCATTGTGTATGTCATGTGATTAGAGCTGAATGAGCTATAGTGTCTTAGTTGGAACCTGTCACAGCATGAATAACTGTACATGCTTCTGGGCTGCTCTGAGGCATCAAACTCTCTCAACACGTGACGCTTTCAAAGTTTTATGAGCTAACCGGCCCGACTCAGAACGTCTTCATAAAAGTGATTCTTTAGTATTTTACAGGCATAGGTAGGCAGAAGCTTTAGGCGTTCGTTGAACAAAAGCTTTTAAAATGTATATAGAATGGAGTAAAGATGATGTACATATGGGGTACCAAAGAAATATTTAATGGGAACATCAGCAGGTAGCATGCAAACTATGAAATTTGGGGTTAGAAATAAAGGATTCAAAGGATTTAAACTATGTAAAGACTTCATCGACATATGCAGCGATAACAAGTTATCAGAGCAAGGAAAAACTAAGTTCTCTGTGTCTCTACTTAGTGCCATGATTAACCTATTAACAGAATACATTCATTTAGACACGTTCATTGCTAGCATCTACTCATACATTCTGAGGTAAAAATACAAATATGCAAGAACAGTGTAAAAGTTCAGAATAGTAAAAACTATATTAAAGAAACATGTTCAATATTTTTGTTGTTAAAACTTAAGATCTGCTCATATGAACTAAGGAAATTACACTGTAGGTACTTTTTTTTTAAAATTACCCAGTACACATTAAATAATTACAGGGGGCAGACAGGGGCACATATTTGATTGCACACTAGCTTTAATTAAAAAAATTTAATACACCAGTATCATCTGTTAACTTTCAATTAGTAACAGAAATCTTCTCCGTGTTCTTTACTAACAACAGCACTCAGAATACAATGCTATATATTGTATACAAGCTATGCTGCTGCAATATGTATCATACCAGTGAGCCTTGGTTAGCATGACTGATGTAAGTATAAGTCTAAATCTCTACCGTGTGTTTATTTGTCATTATAGAAAAGACAGGAAGAAACTGGTGAGCTGGACAAATGGGGAAAAAAGACTTCAAATTCAGTTCAGAGCCTTAGATCTTAACACGAAAAAACATATTTATGATTGATCCTATTTCTGTTTTAACACAGAGATGTATTTTTTCTGCTTATTAGTATTCATTGTGATACTAACATTAGCCCATTGCTCAATGACACTGAAAAAAGTAATAAAAATCACTCAATATTTACTTTGTAATGACCTTTCTAAAGAGGTACTTTAATGGGTTCTAGTAACTACTTACATAAGCAGCCAAACTGCTTTGTGAGTCACAGAGAATCCTGCAAGAACAGGGCGATTACACTTCAGTTATTTAGGGTGATTTGAATGTGTTCGTGTAGTCTGGTAAAGCCCCAGCCTGGACTCTGCCCAGAGAGGAGGAATGGGGGGTGGATGGAGGGTTGAGGAAAAGGAGGCTTTCAGCCTTTATTGCCCATAGAGACCCTGGAGTGGAGTCACTTGTGTGCAGTAAAAAAACGCTCGACACCTGCTGGGATGTTGACTTAAAATCTTTATCACCGATATCTAATCGCTGAGCTTCTTGCCCTGATAAATGGGCTCACGGTGGAATTTTCCCCCTCTAACTAAAAGACAAGCTGAACACAGGTGTGTGTGTGTGTGTCAGAAGAAGAGAGGATATGTGAAGACCTGTGCATTTATTCACCTATGGTTGACGTGGTTAATGCTTAAGCAGGTGTAGGTGTTTGGAACCGATGCTGCCTTTGTGCTTACCTGTGAATCCTCTATACCTGAGGAGACCATGAACCTGGATGGGAAAGATGTGAGAAGAAAGTTGTTATCTTACAAACTGTGAACAGAGCAGACCTGCCACCACATGCCTTAAAAATTAACTGAAACCGTGAGACACATGCACAGAAATGATATGTTGTTTATGCTTATTATGAGGTGGATACTTAAGTTGAATGAATGTGGTGAGTCACTCTTCTCTTTCTTTCTTTCTTTCTTTCTTTGAAACTCTCCAAGAAATGACTGACATTCCTCTAAGCCAAAAAGCAGAAAAGAAAATCAAGAGATGTTCAAAGCTGATGGTTTCGTTAGATCAATAACAACAATAGGTCTTTTCGGGTGCTCCGTGTGATGTGCGATACTAAGATCTTGCACACTTCAAAGTGTTAGGATTACACTCTTTGCTCCTGTTAATCCCAGGAGTCAAATGACAAGAGCTGCCTCTCCTGTTTGTTCACAATGACGGAATGGGCTAAAAACTGTTACTGCTGGTAACAAACCACAGAGGAGGAGAAAGCAAAGAAGTCTACCTGAATATAAATGCTGAGTCTGAGATAGTTTTGCTTCACAGCTTTTCACACAACAAGCTGGAACTGCTTAACTTAAGTTTAAGCCTTTGCAAAAGAAACACAGACAACAAACTGCCAAATGCAGCTCTTCATAGAGGTTGGCCTTTATGTGCAGGTATGAATTGGTTAAGTTTGAGGAGTGACAGTAATTGTGATGTATTATGGCGTCCACAGGAGCATGTCGAGGACCTCAGGACAACCTTAAAGTGCAGTGTTGTGCATGTTTGTCCATGTCATAGGTCTGAGCATGTAAACAATGACACTGTCAGTAGAACTAAAGTCTCACCACACCCAGAGGTGCATGTTATAATGGTCCAAATACAATGTGAACAGACTCAACACAGCAACTGAAGCATACACAAAAAAAACACACGTATGGATGCACACACAGTGACCTATGCTGTCTGAAAATGTGAAACGCAATGTCCAAGTGCAGTGGTGGAATTTAACAGGTTAATGCCTTTTAAGTACTCAATTTACTCAAATACTGTACAATTTTGAGGTACATGTGCTTCAAGTGTCTTCATTTTTTGCTACTGTATAGATCTGCATGTCAGGGGTCATTTGTACTCATCTAACTTCTAACTGATCACTGTAGATGTACCTTATTGTTCCATTTAAACTGATCCACTGACAATAAATTTACAAAGTCACTATTTTCTCATTTTTCATACACATTTTTGACAAATAATTGCATTAACTTAATTTTTAAAATATATATTTTACCTTTATTTTACCAGGTAGAAATGTTTGAGAACCAGGTCTCATTTTGCAAACATGACCATGCTTAAAGAGCTGGAGTTGGCAAGTGAAGTTCAATACACTGAATGCAGACTTAATGAAAATTAGAGACCCTCTTGAGTGAAAATGAAGCTAACATGTCTATATGATTGTTTTTTATATGCTATAAGTAACACATCATGAGCAAAATATGCAGTCAATGCCATTTCCTCCTTGAAACTGCAGCGTCTTGATTACAGTAACACAGATTCAGACAGCCATGGTTTCATTCATAGCCAATCAAAGAACTGAAGAGGCCTCCTGGATTAGAGGTGAAACATCTTAAAGAACCTAAACGAGAAGATAGAACTGAAGAAACTAATACTGTTGGCTTGCAAGAGGAAGCTTTCTACATCATTACTCTGAATTACTTTAATATTTTAACTTGCCAATGAGTGGTGCAGAGCAGTTTTACAGTGTTTGAGCACGGTTGTAGGTGAGCTGGTGTGCTTGAGCTACAATGAGTGGGGTCAGCCGAATGGAGAAGGAGGTGGGGAGTTTCTTCATCTGCACATTACAGAGGACGCAGCAGTGTAAAGGTAAATCCATTTTAAGGGAGGAAGGGGCTTTTTTCAGGGAGACAAACTTTTAAATATGTTACTTTGATACACAGAGGTGAGTTGTAAGAGGTTTAATCAATGACTGGAAGGAGACATAAGTCAGCATTGCCTTTTGGTTTCACACAAACCCCAGTCTCCTGAATAAAAGTCTCCTGTTCAGCCCAGTCATCCACTTAAACCTTCTCCTTATGTGGACTTTGTTGCTCTTTATACAACCTCACTTAACTTCCTAAAGCCTTCCTGGCAGAAAGCCTTGAGGGTAAGCTTCTCCCACTGCTGGCAGCAAACATACTAAATATACAGTAAAATGTGATTTCTCAGAATGAAATTAAAATGCTTAAAAGCAAGTAACACCGTTGATAGTATAGTTAGTGTAGTATGATTTATCCATTAAACTCTTGCTCCCCAAATGGGACTCTTTTGTAACTCTATGGAGATGAAGAGGTGTGGTTGAGAATAAAACTTTTTTTAAGCCATTTAACATATTCATACATTCAAATATGTCTACAAATTACAGGAATATGCTGAGAGATGATAAAATGCAAACAAACTTAAATAATGTATGTACATTATAACTGAACTGGTCAATTAGATATGATATCTGGGCTAACAGTGCAGTTGAACCCTTACACAGTTGTAGCAGTAGGAATGCTGGCTTGTATTAGAAGAGACTAAAACAAAGATATTTTCAATTGAATTACATTAGAATCAGTAACATTGAATCCCCTATGTATGCAAAGGTAATTTGAAATCAGTACGAGATGAACTAACAATGACAAATTTTATACAGAGAGGCAGTTAGCAAATGTTCACGCACTGAATTCTTACTGCTGAGAAAATGCTTCTTATAAATAGCAGCAAAATGGGATCTGACTTAATAAAACATTTACAAATTGAAGTAAATTCTATGAATAAAACTTTTACATTTTATTTAAGTAAGGTAATGTTCAATTACTAAGTTACTGCTGTTTCTTATAAGAGCAAAACTTTGTGCCTGCTGTAATTTGATTTTGCCCTGTTGCTCTTTATCTGTATGCTAATGATGACCATTACCCAGCTCATTATTCATTTTATTACAGGCCTGCCCAAAATAAATCACTCTCGCTTTTCGTCTAACATAAATTACAGCTTTGCAGTGTTTGAATGAAACGTGTCTTTTGTGACTTTACTGCATTCTTTAATTGAGCCTAATTACTCTCTTTGAGACACCTCTTCTTTCTTACCAGAATGTGTTAACTTTACTTATCTGTAAGGAATGCAAAGAGAGAGGGAATCTACAAGGGACATTAGTTAAGTGAAATGCATAAATTATGAGGCGAACCACCTACAGAGCAGGTGAGCACACGCATATCCAGCAGGTAGGAGCTGTCACTGAACAATAGAAGCAGGGACGCTGGTGCAACTGCAGAAGACAGCAGAGGGGACACAGACACATACTGATAGTGGATGACCTGTTAAAGACAGACAGGGAGACGGAAGACCACCTACAAACAGGGCCACACAGGATCGGCCACATCTCTGCTAATTTATCTGGCCTCTCAGTCGGCTTGTGTTTGTTTTTTGGGGATGGGGCGCCTTTAAACGCCTGTGATAGCTCTGAACTGACCCTCTGCTCTCTGTTAGGAGATTGCCCGATTTCATTTATTTCACACACTGGGCACGCAAACTGTTCTGTCCCCTGGCATCGGTGAATAAGGGCTGAAATGGGATTACACTGTGACTTGTCTTCATCCTGGTCCTCCACCCTTTTTTTCTTTCTTTCTGAGTCCTGCTCTGGACCTGGCCCCATCTCTCAGGTCTATAAAGCCACACTGATGAGCCTGACTGGCCCTGGCTCTTAGGGCCAGTAATAATCTCTCTTTAGGAGGCTGAGAGGGTGAAGTGAGCCATAAGAACCCTCTCTGTCAGCTTTAACCTGCCAGCAGAAAGAAAAAGTCATAATTATAGTACTCTCTCTGGCTAGATTTAAATAAAGCTTTCTGGCTGGGCCCCTATAGACACACACTCTATTGCTCACACACACACTTCAATAAAGAGGCACTAATCAATCAGGGGTTCCCCTTCCACAGCTTCATTGGAGCCCCTGTCTGAAAGAAGGACTGACAGCCCTCAACCTCCCAGCATTGTCAGACGAGACTGATTAGGCTTCTGACTGGCTACCTCAGCCACCAGCTAGAAAAGCACGAAGGTTAAAGGGTCTCCATTTGAAATCGACGAGCACTGAAAAGTTCTGGACACCTGCTTTTTAAAGTGATGCTTGTCTCCGCGGCCCTATCCTCCTTTTTTGTTATTTGCAATTTGAGGGCAGTACAGGGGAGAGGGAGAGAGTTGTTTGGGAGAGTAAAAAAAAAAGGGGGTGAGTGGGGTGCTGTGTGTGTGTGTGTGGGTGTGTATGTAGGTGTGTGTGTGGGTGTGTGTGTGTGTGTGTACGTGCGTGCGTGCGTGGCTTAAGTTTTTGAAGGGGGAGCTTGGCTGAGGGCCCAAGGCTGGAACAAAGAGGGGACACTCTTTACATGCATAGCCAGACAGAGTAAACTGGCCAGCAGTGGTGCCAGCAAATACAAGCCACAAAAACAGACTTAGAGAACGGAAAAGGAGGGAAGGAACACAGGGATATCAGGCTAACCCAGCCATCAGCTCGCTCCACCTCCAAAACTTTTCATCCTCCGTGTTTGGATGAAATGAGAAATGTATTGGGTGGCATGCTCATGAGGCATTAAACAGCACAAACTGCTTAGATTTTATTGTGTTTGCATTCAATATGGAGCTGCGTGGCCGTCGGTAAACGGAAGCTATCCCTTCGCAAACACCCACAGGATGAACAAATACAGGCAATTAGTGCAGCACAGCAACAGAGGGACAGGTGGACGGCGAGGAGGGAGAGGAGAGCAGAGGAGAGGAGAGGAGAGGAGAGGAGACAGGGAGGACAACTGTATTTGTTAAACCAGTTAAATAAATATCAATATCATTTTATGTGTAGTATTTGACTTTGAAATTATCAAAAAAAAAATACAGTACAATGGGGAATGTCACTCATTATTGGTTCACCTAAAAGTTTATTGATCCAGAATTACAGATATTTTCTGTAAAAAAAAAATAGATAACAGTGTTCTTTCTCTAAGAAATGAAACAACAGTTCTGTATCACTGTCACGAAATTCTGTTTCTAACTAAAAAATTCCTCGGTGCCATGACCTTTCACATGAAGGATTGTTAGAGGCCAGCTTTTATTTCCGTCACCGTTATTATTTTTTTAGAAGGTGGTGCACCGGATTCCCTTTCTTTTATTCCCTCCTTTCTTCGGCATGAAGCTCTGCAATGATTTTGGCCTTTAAAAAGGAGAGCCACTCCATCAATGAGGGACAATAGTATATTCTGACAAAAAAAGAAGTCTGAGGGCGTTACGCCACCCTGCCATCACCAGGTTCCCTTCCATACAGCCTCTGCTGGTGACTGGTAAATGCCACTTTCAATCTTTCTCCTTTCTCGCCTCTTTCCTTTTCACTCCTACTATTCCTTGGCCCTCAATGGGTGTGTTAAGTATTGTGCGTTGTGATGGGGGCGGCGAGTCAGTCAGGATCATCAAAAGCAGGCCAAGCCTTTGGCCAGATCAAAATAATTAACTGGAGAGGTCACAAGCTAATGAAATGAAATGGAGGGCTGAAAGGAAGCCCTAAATGGTGCTCACTAATCCTCCCTCTACCTTGTTTTAGGGAGGGGGGCAGGACTCTAAGCCTGGGCATCTCTGCTGATAATAGTGTGAGGGGTGCAGGGGGACCTGGGACTATGGATTTGTATGTGAATGTATACGTGTGTGTGTGTGTGTGTGTGTGAGAGAGAGAGAGAGAGAGAGAGAGAGAGAGAGGGAGAGAAAGGGACAAACACCCTTCTCAACATTTTAAAATTAAATAAAAACAAGGGAAACATTTTCCATAAAGGTGTGACCTTTTCTGTTGTTCTAATACAACTTTTCAAATTATCACTTAGGAGTGCAGTGAAACTGACAAATATCATTGATTGAAGATAATGACATTTTGTTTTGTTTTGTTTTGTTTTAATTCATAAAACAAGTTTAAGAAGATAAAAAAAAACCTTCCTAACTTTACTATACTCACAAAATATACATACTGTAATCTAATTTCAAAATAAAGGTAGGGTTACAAATTAAGCACACAGAATGGCCATGTCATTGTTACATAAGATATACTGTTTTAATGTGTTTTTTTCTTTTGTATTAAGCATCTTTAAACTGATGTAGCTAGTCAAGATGGAGTCACTTTATTTAGGGTTAGTTGAACAGCATATTTTTATAAGTTTCATCATGTTAATTGCAAAAACTAAAATTGAATTTAAAAAACACTACAGTAACCAGGCAATGGTGCTGTCAAACAACTGTATTTGAGTGACAAGTATATAATTTGGTGCTACAATGAACGCTAGTATAAAGTAGCGGACAATGTAAATTACTCAAGTAATTATGCTAAACTATAATTTAGCGTAGTACTTGAAAAGATGCTTTACTTTGTAATTTTCCTCCAGTGCATGTGAGGTTTACAAAAACAAGATCTAAGAGCATAACAGAAAAATTTATGAGGATAGATCATATTCAAATAAGGATCACAGGTCTGTGATTAAGATTTGGCATCAAGGCTGTGAAACCAGACAAATCATTCAAAACATAACAGTGATTCAACATTACTCAACCACCTGTACTGAATTTCTTTCTTTTTATATGCTAATCCTGCATGTGCTTTCATGTTTCCATTCAGAGTCCTTACACACAAACCATCCATGGCCAGAAGCAAGTGTACACTATGCTCTGACACCATAAAGAAGGCGCATCTATTGTGTCATGCGGAAATATTCAGCAGACGTATAAAAGAAAATATCTAAGTGTCCTATTGTCTGTTTGAATCAAACAACGGCGGAGTGAAGCATGTGACTGCAAGACATGTCAGAGACTGATGAAGCTGTGGTGTGTCACTGTGAACAAGTTCTCCAGGGGCAGGCTTCAACCTGCTGAGGACCCTGTGACTGTGTGTGTTTATACGTGAGTGTGTGTGCAGGGAGGGGACACAACTTTGTTTAAGCAAAGAAGAGAGCAGAAAAGTGTTTTTCAGGGTTAGAGGTGCAACCTTTGACATGCAGACAATGCTAAAAATTTGCACACCAACCCACACATACACAAACATGAAGGCATCGCAAGTCATTGTTGAGTGAAGGAATGCACCTGATCTTGGTCGAAGCATCGATAAAAGCTGTTTGAACACACACACAAAAGCACATAGAGACACACACAACAAGGCCACATATAACATGTTTTCTGACAGGTAAAAAGAGGCATTGTTTTTTTGCTCTTTGATGACTTAACATGTCCTGTCATCATACAAATGAGGGCAAGTTGCTATCAATGGCGTCCTAATGAGTCCACAACATAATGGTAATGATACTGAATCAACAGTTGACAGTGTACAATTATGTAACTGAGCAAACACTAGCTGGTTGTTTCATATTTTATTGGAGGCTAGTTTTAGAATATGGAATAGTTTTTTGTTTGAATAAAGTAAAAACTACCAAAACTGCTGAGGCCTAATCCAAGGTGTTCAACACGCAGTTCCAGTATTGGCCACTAGATGCTGGCTCAAAGACAGCTTGATTTCTATGAGGAAGATTGGACATGTATTCTTTCTACAATTAAAGAGTCTTTCTTAACATCAGGTTTTAATCACAATTCATATGCGTCTTGTGTTTCATTATAACTGCAAACCACATATTTGGTGCTATATCAAAGAAAAGAAGTAATTTATACCTCCATCTGCACTGTAAAACTTGTATACTCATGTTGCATTCTTCTTCCACTTATTGCTAACTCTGTTCTTATAAATTTAAAAATCCTAAAGTTTATCCGGGACCCAAAGACACTTCTCAGCGTCACTTTTCTAGAGCAACACCAGTGTACAGTCCCTTCATTTGTCGTCCTCTTGCCTTCACCTCACCCCAACATCAGCAAGCCCCAGCTCAGCTCTTCCTCTCCTATCGGCCCACACAAATCAAAAAAGAAGAAGAAAAAAAACATCTCCCTCTCGAGCTCAATACAAGCAGCCCACTCCAGGCTGCAGGCTGCAGTCTCTCTGAACCATCATTACAGTCATTAGGCAAGAATAAGCTCTGTATCACAGGAGTCCACCAGCATCCAGTTTAACCCATCACAATTAGCACATCCGTTGGAGTAGAATTACCCTGTAAAATGAGAATGCTCCGGACAAAAGAGGCAGGAGAGTTGGAGTTGAAAAAAGAGGGTAAGTGTGAGGGAAAGGGGGAGCGAGGAGGAGAGGAGGAATAAGGGAGGACAGGGAGAGATTAAAATTGTTTGAATTGAGTCCACGCTCGCCCCATTCATTTGGTATTCTGCTCAAATCAGGGCTTTTGTTCGGCCTGGCGTAAAGTAGTGTCAATCATCTCGACCCGGTTTTGTAGAATGGGGAAATTTATTATGAATTTGCTCCTGCAAATAATGAGGACTACCCCCTGCCTGCTCTCCCTTTTTCCCTCCTCCTTCTCTCCCCCAAGCTACCTCTCTTCACTCCCACATGCCTCCTCCCCCATATCAATGCTGCAGAATAGGCAATAGAGAGTGAAGTTAGCAATCTCAGGGCCACTCGCACTCTGGACCCACATCAAAGTGACAGAGACGTCCAATCAGATTTGTCTTACAGGCATTACATGATGAATATGGTGCGGCCGTAGCACAAAAGCGCCTTTGTGTCTCCTCCAAGCAGAGACTATTCACAGCTCGCCACAGCCAGCCAGAGTGGAAGTAAATGGCCAAAAGGGCCCAAGCCAAAAAAAAGCACCCAAACTTGTGCAGCACAATGGCCCATGCAAATCACAGCCCCGCCACCTCCACCCAACCACACATCCCCACCTCTTCCATCCCTCCAACCTTCAGGCCTGAGCTTGGTTCTTCCTCTACTGGGTCGTCTGAAGTTTAGGGCCTATTCACTCACATACAGAGGTGTCAGTTAAAAGTGCTGAGCTGCATGCATTCAAACTACTTTTTTTCTGTTGGGCTATAAAGAAAAAGATTTCTCTTTTTCGGAAGGACAGAAGAAAAACACGAGTTGAATGACTGACTTTTTTGTCGGAAAGTAAAAGTGACTTGATTGCAATTAGCAAGATTCCTATTAAATAAGACTTCCAAGATGGGGAGGCGCATTTTCAGCACACTGGAATTCATAAAATTAAATTTGATGGGCACATTAGAGCACAGAAAAGGCCTTGTGTTGTATCTATACAAGTGGAATTCTAACTGTCACACATATTCCACTGATATTTAAAAGACTGGATAACTCACAGCACAATACAGGAATTCAAAAACTTAATAATAGTAAATAAAAGTTTCATGAATCACATAAGCCGAACTCTAAAGAACATGCCCTGGTTCAAGTGTCTTCACCTGCTGTGCCTACCAGGATAGATTAGTAGAGGTTAAATGAAAAATATCAAACACCAAAGTGAAAGTAAAACTACTGCTCTCTGAAGGAGAGGGGAAAAACCCTAAGGCTATATCCACAGTTTGAAAAAATAAAGAGAAGCTTTAAATAGAAAATGGTCTTAGAACTAGTTTTTTTGTGATGCTGTGAAGGATTTGTGCCAGGTGAGGGAAGGAGAAAAGTGACACAGATGTGGTGTTTCACTGTTCTCTCAGCTCTCATTGTGCTCTATAGTCCATCCCAGAATGGTGTCACTTTTACTTTTACCGTATTCTCCATTTCACAGCCCCATGAGAAAGGTAGTAAGCCACATGATAAGACGTTCCTCTTGGACACAGTGAATGCTGAATTTAACTGCAAGGATGGATCAGGCATTCAAAAAGAATCTTTCCCAGGTGTATAGCAAGAGAGGGCATCAGGAGCAGAAGTTAGCTCTGACTGACAAAGCTGCATTTCTATACATCATCTGTAGCTACACTACACAATTATGTATAATCCATCCATCCATCCATTATCTATACACCGCTTAATCCTCTGTAGGGTCGCGGGGGGGCTGAAGCCTATCCCAGTCGACTCAGGTGAAGGCAGGGGACACTCTGGACAGGACGGCAGTCTATCACAGGGCAATTATGTATCATGTCTATGTCTATTTTTTGTTTTGTCAACTTGAATTACCTTAGTATCATTTTGTATATTTCAAATTTCTAAGTAACAAGTACCACAAACTGCAATTCCTTGAACGGCCATTTGAGGCTGGCTCCAATAGAGATTAACCCCCAAAGACACCTATGTGTCCCACACCCATGAATTTTCATCATAATTCAACCATATAAATTGTATTAGAGGCTTAAAGTTATGCATTTGAGTAGCAGGTGGGTGTCATCATAGGACAGAATACGGTCCAGACACATTTACAAGATCTCTATGCTAATTTTCCGATTAGCTGGAACAAGATGGCAACTGCCGGAGCCATAACACTGAGCTTTAAAACTGCTCTTTAGGGGAAACTGTGAGTCATGTCACAGAGTTTTCATTAATCTTTATAGACAGTTTAATGAAATTACATGGTAAAATAAAAATGAAGCCTATTGGATCATGTTGTAGAATTATTTCAATGACATATAGTGCAGTGAAGTATCATCCTTGTTTTTGGAATGGTTTTGTTGGTTTTTGCAAAATATCTCAAAGATAATAGTGATGCATGCATGATACCTGTTGTTCATGGTTAGTTAGTGGTTTAGGTCATTATGTAGACTGTTACTGTAGGGAGAAAAATATTATCAGTGTTTGATACAAGAAGTTCTTTAAATGTACATTTTGGATGTGAGATTAACTGCAGTGCTCAACTGCAGGTTGGTAAAGAGCACTGAATGAACAGTTCTGGGGGAAAAAAGGTGAATTCAGTACAGATAAATGTGTGTTACCAACTGTAAAAGGAAAAAAAAACTAAAGTGCAAACACCACTAGAGCACTGATAGTGTTTCTACTGCACTCAGTTAAGAGCTACATAATGAACAGATTTGTCTCCAGCTGCACAACCCTTTGCAAGTGTGTGTGTGTGTGTGTGTGTGCGTGTGTGTGTGTGTGTGCCTTTCAGAATGTTTTCTGTCTATGTTAAATATCAACACATCTGTGCCTCTGCTTAAACATTAACACCTCTGTTAGCATTGCTCAAGGTTGTGTACCAGCCATTCATCCGTCTACATCAATGTCTACATCCTTTTTACTTTGATATCTGAACATCCTTCTTTTGTCTGTATATACAAACCTTTAATACGGTACTTCTCAGAGGTTTTAAAGTTGTTTAATATATTTGTGTTAGCTCAAAACTTTTACCCAAGTGATAATAATGTGTTTCATGGTGCAGTTACTTTGTATTCAAGATCATTGTTGTGACAATTTCGGTTATCAGAGTGTTTCATGAGTCAAATACTGTTTGTTATTAAGTGTATCATTTATTTTATCTTGAGATATGTTTATAAAGAGATTCAATTTTTTGTTTAAAGAGTAATAACTCTAATTTTGTGACAAAACAGAAACACTGGACAGGTGTTATTGTGGTCTGAACTAATGCATGTTATAAGCCAAGTGGTTGATTTGACTTTATTGTGTGGTTTCTGATGCACATGTTGCTCTGCAAGTGAATGTGGCTCTGAACTTGACTGGGTGAGCCATGTACTCACATCTTCTAGAGACTGATGCCTCTTCGGTAACCGCATACTGCCTTTCCTGCAGCCAACCTAATAAGATGTTTTATTTACTAGTGTTTAATCACAATGAAAGATAAACTGCTTCTTAATTTTCTACAACTGAAGCCATGAAATTAAGAAATAAATATTCAATTTATTATCAGAATCTGACGATGATGGAGACTTGTTGTACGTCTTTTGATTCATGCTTGTCGGACACCCACAAATGGACAAAAAAGACAACAGAAAAACTATAAATACTTGTAATAACTTGAGCCTGTACATCCTCAGACTTGGCTACATGTCATCATACCTGCATAATTGGCACATATATGTGTTGTGTGAGATAAATTATGCCCTTTGAAAAGAACTGAATTAATGAAAAGCAAATAGTCATCTAGGCTTTTTAACGAGTTGAACTGTGTTAAGAACAACATCAGAAAAAAATGAATAAGAAACAAATAGCTCTGGATTGGGTCAGTTATCTCACATTTGTGGGCAGCTGGACCACTTATTCTTTGTAGAAGCAATATTTCGGCAACACACGTTGTTTTCACTTTTGCTAAACTGCAGTGGTGAGCAGTTCTTTCTGAATGAATCACACGGAGATGTTCATATTTTGATTGCGGTGAAAGATAATGGAAAAGAACTTAGCTTTGTAAATACTGACAGTTGAACTGTAAGGATGTAAATACTGTCTGTCTCTAAAATGACTCATGTTGTGGGATATACACTGATAAACGTTTCTTGCCGATGGGGTCAAAACATAAAAGCAATAAAGGTAGGATACCCAAAGTAGTTAATAGGCGCGCAATTTACGCACACAATGAAATACCCCCTGCTCATGAATAATAAATTATATATATATAAAAAAAGCCGAACATTCTGATAAATGCCTTTAATGCAACAGATGACCTCTCACCACTCCACACTGGGCCAGTTTAGCCCTATATAACATGGTGCGCATTTGGCGTTTCCATGGTTTATGCATACATCCTGGCTTGACGCACGATAACGCGTGCATAAATGAGCTGCGTGTGATTGATATTCAGCAGTGCACTGCTCCAAAATTAACATCGCCCCTAAGTATTGTCAAAGTGAAAATGACCCATGGACAAAATGACATGAATAAATCTATTTTCGCCCCCTGTTCCTCCCTATATGGCCGAGGAGAAAATTGCATATCCATCTTAGGCGGACAAGAGACAAACGCTTATTCTCACTTTGGGCCATGGCCTTTGCCTGACACTGAAGGACATTGGAAACACCATTTCAGCCGAGTAATAATGGAGCAGCGGGGTATTTTGTGCACAACACTGATTCGTCTTTTTGAGCCTCGGTGACGTAGGAGGTCATAATGCAGAGCGTAATTGATGTCATTTATCACTTGTTTGATTTTTGTCACTGCCTCCGTCGGCAGGACTGCACATACGCGAGCCATGAGCCAATGGGAGCGCCAGGGCTTTTGTCACCGAGTACAGGCACGTGGCTTACACCTGCAGGCTGCAGCATTGTGAGAGAGGGAGAGAGAGAGAGAGAGAGAGAGAGAGAGAGAGAGAGAGAGTGCAAAAAAGCATCTCACACATCTCTCAGACTGTTTCTTGGTGAGTTTACGTCGAGATAAGTGCAATCATTTTGCCCACTATCGCTTTTATTCTTTTCTTTTAGGAGTTTTATTGGCTGATATACTGCCTTTTAGATTTTGAGGGTTTTTTTTTAATAAAATATAATGAGAGCGCCTTTAATCAGCCTCTCTTGTTCCCCAATTTTCCACTCCCACAGAGAGCACCAGGTGAAATTAAACTCGTTATTTCTCGTTCTGCCTCGCCGAATTTGGCATCAATGTTTATTTACAATAGGAGATCTTCCATAATTCGCATAATGAGGCGCAAAGGCGCACACAATGGGGCTCACAATGGGGTGTTGTGCACCCCATTTCGCAGGAGATGGGCTTTTTGATTGGCCTGCGTGCGCCATGAAAAACACAGTTGGGGATACAACTAGTCTACAACCCCAGGTTTTTATTTAGTTCGATCTCAATCGGGGCAATAAGAATTTTGACCCGTCCCATTGTCTTGCTGACTTTCCCCAGGCTGTATTTCAAAGTGTCTATACCCTTTGAGTGAAGTGAATTGCTCACCCCCTCTCTGCTCCCTCCCTCCCCTTCCCTCCCCTCTCTCTCCCTCCGCTCTAGGCACTCTGGGCTATTGGGTAAAGGCAGAGTATGCAAAAGAAACAATGCAATGCATGAAACGTAATATTAATCTCCCCGCCTTGAATGCAGACAAAGCGCTGTAGAAGGTGCACGTCTATAATGGTTATTGAGTGCTCACCCAGCTGCGCAATTTTCCCCCGTGTGCCCAACCAAGTCGGGAAAAGGTCATGCGGGGGCTTTTTTTTGAATAGAAGAGAAGCTCCCTGGTTTGCTCAATTACCGCCACCACTAACACACACACACACACACAGCCCTGTCACACACACACATGCACACATCAGGGTATACATGTCGCCAATATCAACTGAAGAACCAAACCACTGCAAAGGCATATAATATAAATAGATTCATCTTTATTTATAAAACTTGTTTTACACAAAATATATCTGTTAAAATCAAATATTTACACTTTAGGCTACGGGGGGAGAATTGAGAACAAGTGCATACATTAATAAACGTCTCCTTACCACCTATTTAAAAAACTACAATCTGTCACAGGTAGTAGCCTTGATATTGCTGCCCAGTCAATCACACAACTCATCCATGCCAACTCACTGCCTCGACTTGTCAAAACACTGTCAGAAAAGTGGCAGTGAAAGTTGTTTGTTTGACTCAATGTACAAAAATATGTCTTCGTGTTAAAACAATTCGCTGTATGATACAATTTTTGTTATGAAAGAGGGTGGAGGGGGAAAATGTACATCACGAAAAAAGTCTGTTGACGCATCATCTTTGTTGTATCTTCCAACAGACGTGGCAGCTGAAGGAAGGCAGTTCTGGTCTGATGACAAACAGATCCTGTGGAGCTGCAGCGCCTTCTCTGCAGAGCCCTCTGTGTCACTTATTAATTGCACTTATTCAAACATAACATCAACAGTTCTTTACTTCCACGCGTCAACGTGTCACCGAGTCCAACTCCCTCCTTCTCGTGGAGGACTTCGGGCGGACTATTTATGCTCTATGCAACAAGATGCTCCCTCTCTCTCTCTCTCTCTCTCTCTCTCTCTCTCTCTCTCTCTCTCTCTCTCTCTCTGTCTCACTTATTGCTTTGCTCCTGCAGAAGCAGCCCGGGTGAGGGAGTGAGGCAACAGATCACTTCGAAGCTCGGGGGGCAAGACTGATCTGATGCCTCTATCAAGTCTCTGTCAGCATTTCTTAAAGAAGTCAGCCGCTTTTACGCACACACGCTGCTGTGTGGGTGTGGATGTTGACAGCCTCAGTACCTGTCAAACCAGGTCGTGAAGTCCAACAGCTCCTGTTCCTCGGAGCTCAGAGGCTCATAGCCGCCTTCATCTGATGAGTAGGTAGACTGAGGTGACTCTGGGTCTGCGGAGTAGCTGTTGGACAGTGTCGGGGATGGAAGCCCGCACTGGAAAGCAGCAGACACCGCGTCATGTTCGTCAAGAAGTTGCTGCAAAGCCCTGATGTACTCCACCGCAGACCTCAGGGTCTCCACTTTGCTCATCTTCTTGTTGGCGGCGCCGTTTGGCACATGCTGACGCAGCGTCTGGAAGCCCATGTTGACTTGCTTGACCCGGTTCCTCTCTCTTTCGTTCCGCCTGGCCACGGCCACGGGCTGCTGCTGGGGGATGGAGTAGCCGAGGCCGTTGAAGCTCAGGCGCCGCTTGCAGCGCAGGAGCTCCGGCGAGCTCGAGCGCTGTCTCTTCAGCACCTTGGTTTTGCTCTGGAAACCTGCGGCGCTGGCGTTGGGGTGCACGGCGGGCACCGCGCAGTCCTGGGCCGGGGCGTGCAGGCTGAGGCTGGTGCGTCTGTCACTAAGTCCAAAGGTGAATGCAGTCTGCGTGGTGGTGATGGTGGTAGTTTCCATCTCGCTTGACAGTTCTTCTCAAGTGACGGATGCAGAGGGGGCGAACAGTTGGACGAGAAGAAGGGAAGGTTTGGCAGTGCACAGCTCTCGTGTCCTTCGCGTGGGGGACCGTGTGGCTAAACTCTAGTCCAAGTCTCTCTTGACTGCTTTACTCCACGAGCCGATCTGACCCAAACTTTGGCAGCACTCCTCTTTTTCAACACGCGCCCCCAACACACACCCCACCCACCCCCTTTTCGGAGGACGCACGCTTCGTGGCGAGGCCCCGCCCCCGCTGTGTGATTCTTCTGCACGCCGACTCCCCCGGGCCAGGCGCGTGGCTCCGGGAGCTCAATAAACAATCCCAAGCTTTCACTGCGCCGGGAGCACGCGCTGGGCTCATTTACATTCCAATGTCTCTAACTTGAAGGCCCATTGGTCGATTCAAACGGCCTGCAACCGTGCGAAAAGAAAGAAAAGGAGAAGAAGGAGATGGAAGAAGAAGAAGAAAAAAAGACAGAGACAGAAGAAAAACAAGAGAGAGAATGAAAAAGTGAATGGTTTGCTTCTTTGAAATGCCTTTTGAATTTGACAATGTACCCCTGGCAAGTCTTCAAATTATCAGTCTTCCCCCCTCGGCCATCTTTCTCCTCCAGCTCTTTCACAATCGCAAATACCAAGGACGCTCTCCGCTGTAACCAGGCTACAAGCTTTACAGAGCAAAATAAATTGCAAGCGTGTCTCCGAGGCACAATAATTGGCAATTATAAAGCTCGCGTAGGGAGTCGATTCATCCAAAGTAAACATCATGATTATGATCTGGAGGCGTCCGAGAGCGCACATCACTGTTTGCGCACAACTCTGCGCTCTGCACGTCCACTTTGGTGGCACTTGCTCGACAGGTTGTTTCTGGAAAGTCAAATCTAACGAAGCCCTCAAATTCCTATAAAACTATCTCCCTCATGTTATATTCACATGTACATTATGATTTTGTGCACTTGGTGACCACGAAGTAAAAGCTTTACGCACGGACGCAGCATTTCAGCACCACGTCTGCCTGGACAGTTAAACACAACACTGCCCATCCTTCACTTGTATGTTTTGTCCATTTAGGTCGAGAAGTTTATATTCCATTTGGTTTTAGTTACATTCAGCATTGTCAGGCATCTAAACGCACAGCTGTCGTGCGTTTAAAACTCTTCTTTACCAGCAAACTAACTGTAAGAAGTCAGCACAGAAACTTCAGGACCGTTAGTCGTAAAATAAAAAATTGGACACTTGCGGCCTCTGGCGGCGGAAAATGGCAACTACCTCCTGCAACTAAGCTCTGCTCTTGTTGTGTTTTGTCACAGAAAAAGGGGGGGATTCCCTGACAGTTACTGCTCTGGCTCTAAAACGGTCTTAATGATTCCCAGCCCATGTAAGTTTGCGAAAAGACACAGTCACTCTCTACCCTCATACCGCAGACACTGACTCATTGTGGCACATTAACAGACAGCCTTTTAAGTAGGATTATTATTACCCTTTTCTCATTTTAAGTTGTTTATATTCCATACTGTGTAATCTTACACACTCTTAGGTGAATCATTTGGACATTAATGCACATTGCAAAAATTTCTATTACTTTAATTATTATTAAAGTACATTAATTGCATAATACCTTGGGGTTGCTGGTCTTGCTGTTTATTTTCCTTGTAACACTAGTTTGTTAAAAAATCTTTTATTCTTCTTTAACATTTTTCTACTTGCCAGTGTCACCAAGTCAAATTCTTTGTATGTAAATACCTACTTGACAGTAAAACAGATTCCGATTTGGATCAAATATTCACATGTTCACTCAAGCATGCCAATATTTAACTAATCACACAAACTTTGGATCATATCTTGACCAACATGTGACACAGGTATGGTGACAGTCCTAAATAATCATAGAGTATATAAAATACAAGGTTAAACCGGGCTCACTTTCCACCCTGTCAATCATACAGCTCACATGAGATATTTTAAATCTGCCCACAGATGCCAGGGGAAGATTACCAGCTCTCAGTTATTCCCCCCCAAGTTTTGTTTTGACAAAATGCTTTAAAACCACTTTTCTTCACACCTGAATAAACAGCTGCATGCCACATTTATTCAGTTCATATCTAAGGAACAGGGCTCTAATTCTCCTTTATTCCAGTTGAGGTGTGAAAAACACACATTTGGATAGTGAATGCTGTGGCAGAGTCAATTTTCTCTCTCAGGGTGAGTTCCCTGTGTAACATAATTCAACTGTGCAGTACAGTAGAGATGCACTGGCATATTTTCACGCTTCTCTGAGTGCCAGTGCTTTGTACAGTATGGCAATCCCCTCTTTCATCTTCTTGGGTTTTCCCTTCTCTCCTCTCCACTCGTCTCCCTGCCTGGTTTATCTTTGTCAACAGCAGGGGGCGTAAAGTCAAACCACGTCATTCAGCATGTGTTGATAATATCTGATAATGGCATCCACCCTTGTGCTACATCTGAGCAATGTACTGTGATAACCAGTGCTGTTGAGGAAGTCTTGATGAAAACAAACTGTGTGCTGCATTGCTGTGTTCTCATGTAACAGCTATCATGGAAAATTCCGCATTAACTCATTCTATCAGGGGGGGTTTGTTATCGATTCAAAGAAAATGTTTTCATTTTCAGGTGAGAACTTGTTGGAACTTGCAGATTATTTTTTAATGTATTTTTTTGAGTAAGACATAGACTCACTTCCGAAAACATTGCATTGATTAAGCCAGACATTGTGAAACTGCAGACTGAAGCAACTTATTGCAAAACTCCAGACTAGAAAAATGCTTTTGTCAAAGATCATCAGATTTTTGACTGTACTATTTTTGGCACAGGATTAAAAAAAATTTAAACACTGTTATCAGCAAAACCCCGCCACTTCAAACAACAAATATTTTTTAAAGCTCAGTCTAACCTATGTTCATAAGTGCAAACACACCCACTCTAGATACCAATATAAACATGAACCTCATAATCCGGTAAGGGTGTGTCTGTTTATCGGAAGGTGGCAGGTTCTACTGAAACTCAGGTGACCATTTGTGTTTTTTTTCCATTTGAGGCACATGCGTCAGAGTAAGATTAAGAGTGCTTTACTTTAGGTTAAAAAGAAAGTGAGCTTAAAATAGCAAGATAAAGAGAGAGAGAGAGAGAGAGAGATGAATGAGGAGGAAGAATGAAGCTAGGATTCCCTGTAAAAATCCCCTTCAGAAACATTACACCTGAGCAGAGCAACTTTGTCTTCCAAGGCCTCATTTTCCTATGTTTGTTTTGGCGAGCTCAAGGCGTGTTGTCCGTGTCGTACACTGTGTTGTTACAAAAGAAGACTTGAGTCCCTCACATGTAGGAATCTTCTACTTCACAGACAACTTGACACTACCAATATTGCCACTGCATTCTGAATAGCACTGTGAAATAGGATGTGAACCCACTGTGTGGTCTCCCAGTAACAAGGCTAGATGTTTCCTCTGCGGCTGCCTTTTGTTTTTTTTCTACAGGGGCCGTCCACGAGGACTGCAGGAAAAGGGAAGTGACCCATTAGAGCATGTATCGCTTCCCTATTCCTGAGACATATGCTGGGCTATGCGTGTTCGAGCCATATTCCATAAACTGCGATACACTAATGCGCCTTACGGAGAATTGGTTAATAACTAACAGCCTAGTCAGGAAGTGGTCAGACGCACTATCTAGAGCACGCAAAGAGAAGTAGGCTCAGTGACCTTCAGCATGAAAACAAATGCATCTCGGAAAACCTGACCTTTAGTGCTGGGTAAAAGGCTGCATAAGACCCTAAAGGGGGAGAAGAAGATAACATTTTACAGTGGTTCCTTCTGTCTTAGAGAACTTATGAAATGTTGACGGTAGAAAGAGGAAATGCTGCCTTGTTTGACTGCAAGTAGAAGAACCATGTGGTGGTTTTTCAGTGATGTAGACTGAAATATAAGTCACGGAGACATCCCCACAGCACTCTCACTAGCTGTCTGGTTATAAATATTTTCTCTCAGTCCACACCTGCATGACCCTGACAATGGAAGTCCCGGAAAACACATGAATACACTAGAATTTAATACACATCACAGGGCATCAACCGGTGCCATTATTTGTCTAAATTCACGGGAACTGGGTGGTTTCATGTGACGCTATTTTAGAGAGCAACACCTCTCTCTGCGAAAGCACATCATGTCAGAACAGGTGGAGCAACTTCTACCCAGAGAAATGACATGTGAGCTGAAGAAAATCCTACAAAACCATCAGTAGGCTATATGTAGGGTAAAAAATGCAATAGCATGACATGATGTAACCGAGAACCAGCCTTACTTTGTCACAATATAGCTATAGTTGCCTCTTCATACTCACAAGCATTAATTACAAGTCCCTTGCATCACATTGCATGTAGCATAAGCTCAAGTAATCAGTATCTGCTTGTTCAGCTGTACTGTGTCTATATTGTGTAAGAAGCTCTGGGTGCACAAAATTTAAACACCTGGTGGAAACATTAAAGACCAATTTTATTTCATAGACATGATTCAACCCCGCATATGATGAGTTTGACATTGTGGAACCGGTTTTCAAGAATGCAGAAATATACAGTAGGCTTGGTAAAAACACAGTTAAGTTTAGAGTAATCCTCTAAATCCATTTGAGTATTTGATATATTAATAAATATATTAATAAAATCCTTCCCTAAACCCTGAATACTAGATGATGAAATGCTGATGACGCAGTGATGCAATAAGAGAGATGAAACACTATCAGCAAAAACGACTTTCAGTTTCTATCTATTATTTCCCGACACAGAGAAAATTCCACTCCTCCAACAACACTCCTTCTGTGTCCGGCCTGCAGAGGGTGTCTTGGATTTATCAACCATGAGCAGCACAATCGCCTGTTTAATGCTATGTGTCAGCATGCCAGGTCTTGCTTGTTGGTGAATCAAACTCACCCTGCTGTGCTACATGCAGCTGCGCCCTCCCACTGAGGAGGAGAAATCAAAGTCTTACATGATGTCACTGTGTGGTGAGGCTTCTATAAATGCAGCCAGAGTGCAACAACAGACCAGATCAGCTGCACTGCCGAGAGTAAAACAAGACTGTGAGATGCAGAGGTAGGAAGAAACACATCCTGTTCTTGCTTTTCCCTCCTTGCACATTGAATAGATCATTGTAATGCTACTTTGTTTTGTCAGCAGTGTACTGTGAATAAACTTTATATGTAGCTAGTTTTCTATAATGCACTGAAAAAGTCCACTAAAGTGTGCGTGTTGATGATTACTGCTTAGCCAGAGCATAATTCTGTTTCTGTGTACTCACAGAGCTGTAGCTTTTCACCACAGCTTTTTTGTGTTTACATGTGGTTAAGCTGCTTGCCTCCATTTCCCCTGTCTCCTCCTGTGAAGTGTTTCATTAAAGACCAACCCTGATCTATCTGTGTTTCCCTGCAGCCCTCCCAAGCCTCAGTTTGCCAGCTGGCTCATAGAGCAAGTGGAGACAGGCCAATACACAGGCCTGTGCTTTGTGGGTCCAAACAAGTTCAGAGTGCCATGGAAGCACAATTCCAGAAAGGACTGCAATGACGAAGACAGTAAAATATTCCGGGTAAGTTAAATGGCCAGCTGATCTTATCACTGCAGCATGACTGTGGTGAGATGAACTGTTGATGGCTTTGTTGACATTTGTAATCCTAGTTATTAATTTACAAAGGGCAAAGGGACTGACACTCCTTCATTTACTTATCGCCAGTCTGCTGATGTTTTGCAGGTGTCAGGTGGTGGTTTAGGCAATTATAGTATTCCGATTCTGACATTTCCACTTCCCCGTGGCAATACCGCATTGTAAATAGAAAAAAGAGAAAAGAATGAAATAGTTTTTCTCAAGAGAACAGACGAGGTAACAGCAGAAAAACTTAGTAATCTTCTCCTATATAAGTATGACGTGTTTGAACATATGGGAAGTAAAAACGTGCACCCATATAATTAATTTCAATACTGATTAATGAATGTGTAATTAATATTATGGTGCAATAGCCACATTTTTTTTTCCAAGTTATAGTTAGTAAGCCAGTTAGTGCCAATAAAAAAAGGAATTCCCACTCAACTTCAGTCTATATTTTTGCAGCCTCTCACATTTTATACTACAGCACATATTATGTACATGGATGGCAAAGTGTGCTTCAAATGAAGTTAAGTTTCTTTGAGTTCTTTCACAAAAAGTGGAATTAACATGTGCAACATTTTGGGGTACCAGCACTAAAAAAACAGTGACTCCACATTATGTTGATATTTTACTACTTACATTTTGATTTGTTTCTATACTTGTCTCTTCTCTGCTCTGTGGAAATACAGCCTACAGTTTAGCCCAGTTCTGCAGAATCGTACAGTACTTTTGGCCACATGACTGCTGGTTGCAGCTGAGTCACTAATGGCTTCGGAGTTGTGCTGAGGAGTTTTGTTTTTAACAGAATCTGGTTAGTACAGATGATCTATTTTTAACAATGGCACATTACTCATGATCAATTCAAGACTGGCAGGAAGTTGAAAATGTAATTCTTTTTTTGTTTTTACAGTTTCTTTTTTTCCGTTTCTGCTGAAATGCTGGCGGATTTGAGCATTCAAATGGTTAAAGCCTGTAAAGTATGAGAAACTTCTGATGTTCGGAACATTTACTGGAGTAAAAGCTGATAATTCCTTGTATAATTAGGACAAAACTAATGTCTTACAAAATGCAATTACTTAAATGTGTTGAGTTTTCATTTTTGGCTAATACAGTAGCTATCATTATGATTAAACTTGTGTGTATTTGCTTCACAGGCCTGGGCAGTGGCGAGTGGAAAAATCAATGAGTTCCCCACTGACAAGGCCAGGTGGAAAACAAACTTCCGTTGTGCCCTGAACAACCTTTCTGTGCGCTTCAAGATGGTACAAGATAATTCCAAGAATTCTGACGACCCTCATAAAATCTACGAGATCATCAACACTGAGTGTAAGATACTTGTCACTTAATGCAGGGCTTCCAATGTGGACCCATTTTGAGTTTAAATGCAAAATAATGTTGCTGTGCTTCTTTATCTGCAGATAACTATGAAGGTCTGCCAACACAGAACTCTCAGGAGGATTCTGACATGATTCCAGATATCTTCGCTCCCACAGACTACTTCCCCTCAGGAAATGAGGTGCAGCATTGCCTAGAACGCACTTTCAGTTCTGTTAATTGGTGTAATATGACAAAGAATGTTTTTGTGATGTTTGCTGCCCTTCAGTACTTGTTTAATGCTGAAATGCTTTTTTTCCCATAACAGTCCAATCTTCTTAACAACTTCAGGGCCCTGGATCTCGACAGCCATCCAGCAGGTGAAGTTTGTGTACACATTGTGAAGTCACAGAAGCTAATATGATCTTCTTTATTTGTTTATAGTCATACTTGGTCCATAAAAAGTGTCACGTGTAATTTAATCTGACTTTTATTGCAAAACAGAGGAGCAACCGTGGACAGAGAACTATGCCCCGCAGAATCCAGTTGTCCTAGAAAACTATCCAGCTGCAGCTGGGAACCACCCTCAGCTTCTACCAGTGCAGCCGATCTACTACGAAGGTGTGTTCAGGCAAATTAGCTTTCCTGAAATGGAAGGCTTGATTAGGAAAATATTTGCAAATGATGATCTACAAGGAAGGGCTCTTCTATACATGAATGTAACTCTCTTTACAGCAAATCCTGCCCCGGTCATCACTTCACCTCAGCAGCCGAGTATTTATGACCTGGAGATCTCCATCCACTACAGAAAAAGAGAAATGCTAAAGACAACATTGAGCACCACCCGGCTCCAACTCCACTACCACCACGAAGCTCCAGAGTTCAATGCCAGTCAGATCTGTTTCCCCTCCACTGATGGTCTGCTGGACCACAAACAGGTATATCAGTACATCAGCTGCACATATGATAAGACTTAATTAAAGAAAAAAACATAATAAAATACTGAAAAAACTTCACAAAACATCTTTAAACAGCACTTCTCACTTGCTTTGACAGTTCTGCTTCATTCAGTACGTTTCCTACAGTGCATGGTTTACTGACTTTCAGTAAGAAAAAGCAAGAGATACAACAAAACACAGAATACAAAACATGACACTGTCCTTGTGTAGTGGATGGGATATATCCTAATTTAGAAATGCTTATATTGCCATGTGATGTGTTATTATGAGTACTGTAGCTGTAAAAACTTTAGAATCTGCTCCACCATAGAGAACTTTTAGAACCAGGAATTCACAGGTTTTGTGTTACTGCAAGAGCATCTTCCAAAACTGAAAAGGCTTTCAACTAGATATGTAGAAATTCATTACAGACTGTAGGCAAAATACATCTCCCTTGTTAACCTGCCATCCCCTTTCTCCATCCCCTCGTAGCAATCTCCCTGACTCACTGATCCTTCATCAGACTGAGGTTTGCGCAAGTTAGAATTTATGACCCCTACCGTGGCTCCAAAATATCAGTAGCCTAACTCTGCAGTGCAACGATTAATCAATGGTGCTGCAAGGAAGTCAAAGTCTTTCTAAGGGGTCATGTGTTTCCTGCAAATTAAAATGGCTCTGCTTGTCGTGTATTATGTGTAACTTAAAAAAAAATACTCATTACTTTAACACACAGTTACAAAAAGACAACTGTGGTATGGGAAAACAGAAGAGAACTGGGTAAAATGGAATATGTAGAATTACAAAGGTCACGGTTACAGTTAATTGCGTCCTGCAATAAAAGCCTATACGCCCATGAAATGTACTTTGAATTCAGGATACAGCTATATTGGATTATTAAAAAGACTGCCTTAAATTCTATCAGCTATCTGTAGCCCAGTAATGCAGATGAAAGTTGCAATATTATAAAGAGTGTACCAACATACAGCAACAATGCATTGAAAATCTGAATATTTGCTTGGGGATTTCTGGCTGAATTTTATATACAATGCCCAGCTATGCATCCTCTGTGTGACAAAGCTTGTTTTATGTAAGAGTTCTTCTAATCGCATCCTTCTTTCCACCAGGTTGATTACACCAACCGCATACTGAAAAGCATCCAGAGAGGTCTACTCCTGGAGGTACGGGACACTGGTATCTATGCCTGGAGGCAGGACAGATGCCATGTGTTCGCAAGTAACAGTGACCCCAGCAAGGCTCATCCAAACCCGACAAAGCTGCCCCAAAACACCATGGTGGAGCTGCTCAGCTTTGAGAAGTATATTAATGGTAGGTGTGGATCTCTTGTTAATGGGTATAAAACTACCACTTGTAACTGCTACCTTTTGAGTTTACACTAGAATAAATGGTTCCATCTGCATCCGTTTCAGAGCTTCGAGAGTTTAAGGAGAACAACGGTGGGTCTCCGAACTACACCATCAACATGTGCTTTGGAGAGAAGTTTCCTGATGGAAAACCGTTGGAGAAGAAGCTTATTGCAGTGAAGGTACTGCTGAGTCCTGCTTTTTCTATGCGTCACCTTAAAGAGACATACACCATTTGACTTCAGCTCATGCCTGTTCTGCAGTTCTCAAGTTTTGTAAGATCTGCCTATTTTCACTCCTGCAGGTGGTTCCATTAATCTGCCGACATTTTCATGAGATGGCCCAGATGGAGGGGGCTTCATCCCTTCACAGCGCCAACGTCAGCCTACAGATCTCACACAACAGCTTCTTAGATCTCATCAACTCTTTATTTCCTCTGCCCGCGACTGTAGAGCCACTGCAGGGTGTGGAAACCTTCCTCGATCATATCTGACCTCCCACCAGCCATTAATGGGAACTCTTACAACTACCTACAAGGTGTTGTACCACATCCTGCTCTACTCCAAAACTGCCAGAAAAAAAGACAATCCAGTGATCTGCTCAATGTAGCACTGTAGTTTAAGCAGGAATGTACAGACTTATATAACCCCATCCTCCTGCTTTTCATTATCTCCCTTTCACAGTCATAAAACTGACAATTCTATCACTACATAGGTGCAATTGGGCTCCTGTACTATCAAACTGTTACATTACTGAACTTAAAGAAGATAGATTGCCTTAGAACAAACTTTTATACAATTACTGTAAATATCAAATTATCTTTTAGTATAATGTACGGTTCAGTTGTTATTATCTATATGTTTTAAACAAATGATGTGTAACATGATAAATCCGTTCTAACATCTTATGTTTTGGCTTATTGATCAAATATTTGTATATTTATAAAGTTTTTTGTCAAATGTGTCATACAGTCACAGGCTGCACGTGTGTAGTAAATATTGTTTTACACTTTTTTCTACTCTGCTGGTCGTCCTGCACGTTTAATACTGAATAAACATAACTGGCATTATCTAGATGACTATGTCTTCATTCACTGTGCTCAAATGTCTCATTAAAGCTGGGAAGTGTATATGGAGATCCTGTAACAGATCAATTTCATGGAATAATTTAAAATGAGTGGTGGATAACACAGTGTGAAAATACTACAAGTCCTGAATGAAAAATCTCACTTAGATGTAACAGAAATACAGACGTAATAGCAGCAAAATATAGTTTAAACATATATGGCATTGTTAGATTAATAATACTGATGTGTCAGTGTATAAGAAGCATGTTCCTGTTTGTAGCTGTTGGAGGTGGAACAAGTCTGAACTACTTCATATAGAGTTTTATATACAGGGACACCAGATAAATCTAAAGGGGGTCATCAGATGATTTCTGGGAAAGGGCAAAATAAAAGCAAATCTGTTTTCAGTTTTAGGACTTTTTCCTCTAGTATTTGTTTTTTGGGAGATACTGGATAATGCCATGAGAAGTTTAGAGGGGAAAAAAACAGGTTTAATCTGTAATGGTGTGTTTCAATTCAAAAACTTTTTGTATTATCCATAATACAAAATCTTCATCTTACAAGTAAATAAAGCCAAATTAATGTGGTAGAGTAGAAAACAGAATACTGCCCTCTGACATTCAGTGGAGTGGAAGTGTAAAGTCGCAAAAAATGTAAATACTCAAAGTACAAATACCTAAACATAGTATAATAGTATAGACTAAAGGTACTCGTTCACTTACCACCGCTGTCTACAATTGGTTTAAAGCCAAATGATAATATTAAGGTTTACAAATTTCTCCATGCTGACTCCCAGTGATGCTCTCTTCTCCTTGATTACCCAAAATTAAACGTGCACAAAGATCAGTTTTCTATTAAAACACTGTCCTTGAAAAGACAGTACAACTACACACCAAGAGGATGTTTTCAGTCTTGTGGCTCAGTCTGAAATGTAAAAAAACAAAGCAAATAAAGTGATCCAAGGCAGAATAAAAGTGCATGTAGCACCAACCATCATTAAAATCTCATAGTATGTGTTCAGATGTTACCACCTGAAGACCCCAAAGCCTCAAAATGAAAATGTGAAAACAGTAAAGAATATGAGCAAGTATGTGAATTAAATGGAGACAAACCCCAACTGATAATCAGTGATTTATTGTTTGTGTTCCCTCTTTGAAACACCTGGCCTGTTTGATCAAGTAAATACAGAAAAAAACACATTCACATACATTCAGATAACATGAGCACCTATTTTTCAGATTCTTCCATTCAAAGTCCTCGACAAAGTACAAGGCAAGTTCAACCACCCAACTAATCCGTCTTTAACGTAGGCAAACCAAGCTGCTCAGACAACAAAATGGTGAAAAAGCAGGAATTGGTTTTTCAATATTTTTGTTAGAGAAAGCAATGCAGAGTAGTAAAGAGTATCACTAAGAGTAAGGGTTAGGTGAAAAACACAATGTCAACGCAGTTTTAACGAGGCTGCAATTAACTACAGAAGACACCTTCACCGTTCTGAACTAAAGGCATGTGTTTACTTCTATTGTACCTCCATTGGAGAACGTTGTGGCTTGCAACACGCACACCAACGCTGTAAGTCAGTTTTAATGAAGAAAACATATATTTTGATTAATTTTCCAATCAATATGTGAGTATTAAAAACATTTGAGAAACTGTAAGAAAGGGTAATAAGACAGAGGCCACAGTTTTGAGAAAATGGTTTGATCGATAATCAGGACGAGATAACAGCACACTTGGCGCTCTGAGTGAGTTTTTGGCTGAGAATCGAACCATAATACTTGACTGTGATCCCTATTTTTCTAGCACCATGCCACTTTTTCCCTGTCCTGAAAATCAGGTCTGCACATAAGAGAACTCGTTTCAAGTGTGTTTCAGAAGTGAAAAAGAAAAGCAAATGGAAAACAAACAGAAGAAGACTTACTGCACTGATCAGCAGAAAACCAGAATGCAGAGAGTAGCTGCAGAGTTTTCTTCATTAAAAATGAATGACATTAGACTCATTTATCAGCCACACCTCGTAAATGGCCTGAAAACTGATCTCACTAAACTACAAAATGATGCCAGTAAAGTTAGCTTAATATTAACAAACATTTAATAGAAAAAAGAAAAACTTAACTTTGTAGTTAAAATTTTGGACATGACAGAACCAGACTGGACAGTGAGAAAAATCTGGACAACAATTTTGCAAGATGATGGGGGTTGAAACTCAGCCAGTGATATTGGAAGGTTATACTTTAATCCCTCTTACTCCAAAGTAACATCTATATTACCTTCTTTGGAACTGTAGTCTCCCCTCTTTAAAAAGAGAGAACCTGAACAAATTAAATCTCACTCTTTCAAGGAAATGGTGCATTTTTTTTTACTGTTACCATAAATTCTACTCTTTTGGCACAAAAAGAGAAAATACTCCGCTCTAAAACCTGCTTTTCTACATTTCTCTCAAGGTTGGAAAAAAGAAATGAATGCTGACATTTTTCAAGGACAAAACAAGTGGCTGAAGAAAATAGGCTGAATTTACCTGAAGTATGTTGGACTTGGTTTAGTTCATTATACACAGATAATAGCAAAGACATAAAACACAAGCTTTCAAATACAAAACATAAATCAATCATCTCTAAACTAGGAACCACTTATGTCAGTCATTCGCAACAGGCAACACAGATGAAAGGAACTTACATGTGGATATATCAAATCTATATTATTTACAACCAAATCTAAAATTGTTTCAGTACGGATAAATTTTCTACAAAAATTGCATAACAGTGTCTTTCCTTAATGTGGCAAACTTTCTAAATATGCATACTCTGCATACTTTTACCACTTCTTAACTGACAAAATGAGTTTTGCCACTGATAAATACCCCTTCCCTCCCACTAAAGGAAAAAAAACTAGAAAACTCAAAGCCCACAGCATCCTCCCAGTTATATGCCCGTAGAGAAAGCTACCTGATTGAGTTTTGCCTCTTTAAGGCATAGCCTCAAAGTCCCCCATTATGGTTCTGAGCTGTACTACACAAAGAGTGACAGTCGAAGCAAAAGACACCAACAGGTGCAGTTCAAGTCATCAATGGAGAAAGTTTGTCCTCAAAATACTATTAAGATAGAAAGCTTGACATTATAGAAAATGTTCTATCTTGAAACTGTGAGCGAATCTTAGTTTACCATTTACACTGGATATACGAGTTTGAGAGCATGCCCAGTGGTAGGACAAAAAGTAAAACACAGAATAGCATATGAACAAGGGTTTAATGTGGGAGTGTCTGTCCTTGCCTGTAGTTCCTGCCTCCTCATGGACTGTCAGAGGATTTCATTGGCTCAGCCTGTACCTCCTGCACCTTCCCTGAATCCTCTCCTTTTTTATGTTTCCTAGCATGTTTGTATTTGTCCACGTATGCCTTAACCAGATTTCCCACTTTCACCGGGTTGATTTCCCCACTCTTGCTGTGGCACACCTGGTGACCAGGAACACATGATTAATTACATTCAATAAACTGATGACCTGACATGATGAGAAATGCCTGATTCACGCCTCGTATTAAAAAAAAAAAATCTTACCAGTTTCAATTTTACTCACCTTCTGGACAGCTTTGCGTAGAATCTCCTTGTACTCATCCTTGTTTATGTCTCTCCTCTGATAGAAAGGCTTGATAGCTAGCTTTACCTCCTCGATAGCTCTCTCCTGCATATGCAGCTTTTTTAAATACTGCTGACAGAAGAAAGACATCAGGTAAGCCAAGATTGAATTTTCACACACAGTAATTGCAAAAAAGAAGGTAGGAGTTATAATTAAATATTCATTCTAAACTAAAGGGTGGCATGACAACTCCACACAGTAATTTTGAAGCCAAAACATTTGAATGCCATAATCACCTTGTCTTTCCTCGACAAATCCCCTTCCTCGCCCTCTCCTTGTCCAGTGGTTGATAAGTCCCCAGGATACAGGCCATCAGATTTAGAGGATGTACTGAGGGGAACAACAGAGGCAACCTTCTTGGGCACGTCGCCAACAACTCCAGTGATGTCCTGTAAAGTCGAAAAAGATTACACATCGACCAAAAATCCGAAACCGAAAGATACTCCATTCATTATTGCAAAAGATAAACACAAGCACTGAAGCTCTAAAGTAATTTAGCTGTTGTGCAATCAAGGTTGTAAATTTACAATAATTTCAAAAATGTACAGTGATCCATAATTAAATTACATGTGTAAATAAGATACTATTTTTGGTAAAATACTGTAGTTTAACAGTATTTGCTTGTATGTAGTCAATATAAAGTGTGTAGTATATATATATATATATGCACAATACACATATGTATACATTATTTATCATACATACATGTAATGATGTATACAAAAAAATCCCACTAGTGTTAGGATCTTAAAAGTCTACAATGATGATTTGATGACCAGGACTTACCTTAGAATGAGTGACTACATTTATAGTGAAGACAAAGTTTCACTTTCGTTTAGTCTGAAAATGCTTCAGTATCAGTTTTATTTTCTACCATGTGACTTTCCTCTGACTTGCTGATTCTGGATCAACACTGCCACCCTCTTGACAATGTTGACATTACATGTTTGATGGATTTCTAAGAAAAACTGAAACAGGTAGCTCAATCCTACCTGATTGGTTGCCTGGACTGCTAAAGAGGGTCTGCGAAGTCCCTCCTGCTTCAGCTTCAACTTATACAAAGCCAGCTCTGTATAACGAAAAAACGAACACATTTTGCTTAGACCCAGATGGAAAACACATTTTTGACCTCTGCTCGTCAAATAAATAAATAAATGAATGAATAAATGAATGAATGCAATCTCAAATCAGTTTCAATAAATCAATTCTTTACATTACACACATTTGTTAGCAGGTTCTACTGATACTGTGAACAGGGAATCAAACTGATGTGAAACCATTTAGTGGTAACACTCACTGCTTGCAGACTTTTCTGGTTGAGGCCCCTCAGGCTCCTGTATATTCCACGTGACCCGCTTCACTTGAGTCTTGGATTTTGCTCCCACTAAAGTCGATACTGGCTCACCCTCAGTCTTCCCCTCGATTTCATCTTTCTCTTGTTTGACAGCTGCTCCACCGCCCTCCGTGCTCTCAGACTTCACATAGTCCAGGTTGTCTAGCATCACATCAACATTGAAGTCATCATCAGAGTCTGAGGGTTGCTGAACTTCTTGTTTTACAGGGACAGTCAACCCAACAGTGTTTTGTTGTTTGACAGAGCCAGCTGGCACCGGATGAGACTGAGAGATGGTGTCCTGGAGGCTGTCTGCTTTAACAGGTGGGGTCATTGTAGAAGATGAGGTGACAGGGGGTGAGCTGCATAATTCTGGGGAACATGGCTCTGATTTAGTTACAGATATTTCACAAGCCTCAATCTTAATAGGGTCTTTGAATCCCTCATCTATGTTTTTGTTTACTGCTGAACAAAGAGTGTCCGTTTCTTCTTTCTTAATTGGCTTCATAATAGGACAATCTTCAAACATATCGAGAGATGACTGTTTTTCTTTCTTAATTTCTTTTCCAGCCTTTATTGGTTTTGTCAGTTCTGCAGATGTGTCTGCTCTGAGGTCTTTGCTTTCCTTTTTGACTTTAGAGGCGAAGGAACCAGATGGAAGCTCCTCCTTATTTACTTTATTTACTTTTTCCTCTTGAATGGAGCTTTGAGTAATATCCTTCTCTTTTTTCTTGTCCTGGAGTCGCTTTGTGTCCTTGAGGGATGAAACACATGACCCTGAAGTTTTCTGCGAACTTTTGGATGGCACTTCTTCTTTCCTTCTCTCTCTTGAGTTGGATCTAGACCTATGTCTCCTTTTGTCTTTAGATCGGGATTCCACTTTGTTTCGGGAGGAGAGAGGTGGATGCTGTGGTCTGGTGTGATCTTTCCTTCTTTCCCTGGATCTGGACCGTGACTTTGATGGTCCACGCTTACGGTCCTTTGATCTAGATCTGGACCTAGAACGTGACTTTGACTGAGATTTTGAGCGAGAGCGACCACGTCTCTTGTCCTTCGAGACTCGTCTTCTCTCGTGGTCTCTCTCTCTGTCATCATATCTCTCCTTGCTTCTTCGTTTCTGTTTCTTCCTCCTTGACCGCTCCCTGCTGCTAGAGCTGGAACCAGACCTGAAAAAAATGAACAGGTTCAGTAAAAGTCAAAGTCAAACACATGGTAATCGCATAGTTTACAGAACATTCAACAAATTGTTATGTCTACCTTGATCGCCTCCTCCTCGCCTCATCTTTGGATCGGGATCGTTGTCTCTTTCTGCGAGTCCTATCGGGGGAATTGGGCTGAGAGCTATCGGAAGTTGACTGTGCCCTTCTCCTCTCTCTAGATCGTGACCGCCTGGAACTTCTTTCTTTGTCCTTTTCTTTCTGCCTGTCCCCCTTACCTGAGACATGATGATCACCTCTTCTGCCTCTGTCTGTCTCTGAACTGCTGGACTGTTGTTCCTTCAAATCTTTGGAGGTTTTCTTCTTATGGCCCAAATCTCTTAATGGGGACTTGGAAGAGGATGGGGATTTTGATTTGACTTCTTCTTTTTGTTTCTTCTTGGTGGTAGCAGAGCTAGATGCTCTGGATGAATCGTCCTTATAGTTAGTTCCAGCACAGTGTCCATTCTCCTCTTCTTGAGGCTCTCTTTCAGTCTTTAAAAGCTCCAGACTCTGATGAGCAGTAGATGTGGTGTCTGCTGTCTCTGAATTCAAATAACTCTTTGACTTGTCACCACATCTTTCTAACTCTTCTGCACTATCTAACCCTGGTTCTTTTTTAATTTTAGTGTTAAGCAACATAGTTTGTTTCTCAGTCTTTATGTCTATTAATCTTGATTCTTTTTCTGCCTTCACATTATGCTCCAAGCCTCTGGCTTCCCCTGATATGGTTTCCTGAGCTCTCCTTGATTCTTCCTGTGACACCTCAGTCTCCTGTGTTTCAGTCTTGACCCGCACCAGGTCCTGTTTAGTTTGCACTAAGCCCTCCTTGTTTCCTAAACTAGAAACCTTACTCTCATTGGTGGCTTGTCGAGAGCTGCTATCTAAGCTTGTGCCCTCGGCTTCATCGTCTGAGCTGCTTGAATCTGACAGAGTAGGATTAAAGGGATCGTACATATTATTTTCCTGTTCCTTACTGACTGTACGTGATGCCAGCAGCATTTGTTTATCTCTGTGCAACTGTCTCTTTCTTGCTTCATCTTCCTTATCTCTCCAGGGTTCCTGCACAGTGCTTCCACTAGCAGAGGATGATGCAATGCTTAGCCGTCTTGAATGCCAGGAGTTCCCACTGGAGTTAATACGGAAGCTCACTGTTGATGAAGATGAGGAAGATGAGGAATACCGAGGCTGGCTGGCATTAGAGCTAGTGGAGGAGGAAGAAGAAGCGAATGAATTGGAGAAGGCTGATGAAGAGCTTTCTCCGTCAGTCCTGTGTCTCTGGGTTTGACCGTCAGTTTGGCCCTTTTGCTGGTCTACACTTTGCTGCCTTCCTTTGTCCCCAGAAAGGCTGTTCATGCTTGTTTCAGGCATGCCGTAACCATTACTACCAGGGGCCGAATGACTACTACTTTCCTTACTGCTACCATCTCTATTACTGCCACCTTGACTTGTGCCACCATTGGTGACATTGCTACTGTCCTTTTTTATTTTTGGTATCCTAGGAAGTACAGAAACATCTACCCACATGGGCTTTGTAGGTGCTTTTTTAGGTTGGGACTGTGATGGAGCCATTCCCTTGCTAATGGAATGGAAGTGTGGGGTGGGGTGGACGGACGAGGAGGTGGCTTCCCTGCGGGCTCCAACTCCATTGGTTCCCCAGGGACCAGGAGAGGTGGTGGGTCGGTTTGGACGAGATGGCTGCAAACTGGGATGTCCTCTGGGTGGTAAATCAGAGTGAAGAGGTGGCTGAGTGTGGCTGGCTGAGGAGGCCATGAAGGGAGGTAAGCGAGAAGAGCTCTGTGACAAAGGTCTGTTCATAGAGCTACGGGAGGATCCTGGCAGATCTCCATTAGGGTGAAGCGGCAGAGAACTGTCTCCTTGGTTAGGTGACATCCCTGGGTGGTTGAGGGTGCTGGTATCTCTGGAGCTACTGCTTTTGCTGCTACCTGGCATTACTGTGGATGGCATCACTGTAGAGAAATAAAGGTATAAACAAAAAGCACAGATAAAGAAGTGGTCTACTACAGCACTTTTGTTTTCTTCCTGAGGAAAAAAGAATCTGAGCATTTTAGGAAGTTACCTTAAAGTATTACTCAAACATACGGCCAATATTTCATAATATATAATGGCATTATCACGGTGCTTATTTTAATAGTACTTACCAGTGACAATGACTAATGACGTATTTAATCAGAACAGCAATCGTACTTTTGCTATTCAGATGTTTTAGTTGTTGTACATGCCTTAATAAATACTACTTAGGCTGTAAAACAAATTGAAACAAATGAACTAAAAATCACAATTAGTCTATGGAATATGAACTAAACCTGAAATAAAGAAAAATCCCATTTGGTGCCATCAGGGTCAGTCAGCACAGATTACACTTACACACTGTATACTTCTTAAAGTAGTACTCTATTTAGAGCAACACATCATGATGTTGGGGAAAGCAAGAAATGGGAATTGGTGATAGCAACAGACTCAGTGACTCACATTCAGCTGTGAATAATTCACTGCCCATGTGGGAGAGCACAAGAAGCACTGCTGGACTCTTGTATTTCAAGACTGAAGGCAGTTTTGAGTGTCATATTTACCAGCTGCAGTTTCAGGGCTTAATGTAAATTATTCCATTAAAACAGTAACAATTAATTCTTAAGTGAAAGATAAGATAAAGTCGCATCTCAAGTCACACCTACAACATATTTAAATATCACTTTTAGGACCGTTTTTGAAAATGTGCCACCATACTTACTTGGCTTTGTAGCTTTAAGTGAACCATCTCGATTAATGACGACATCAGAACTGTCCATCAAGAGCATGCTCTGTCCTGATAGGATGCTGCCCAGCAGATCAGGCACAGGAGCTGCCTCCACAACATCCGCTGAATGGGAGACATCCAGACCCCTCCTGGTAGAGCACAGCAAACCTTTGCTGAGATTTCTTGAACATTTATAAAGCTAAACCTACATCTTCACCACAATGACAGAGAAAGCTGTACCTCACAATTATGACATCTTTACAACAGTGGTTGTTCTTTTAAACTGTTGTCTTTCTGTTTTGGATTTTTTTTCTCTTTTGAGTTAAGTTAGATTTTAGTTATGTTGTGTCTTATTTTTGTCAACATTTCTTTCCTATCACATATTTATTTACTTCTTTTTGATTCATATATTGATTTCTTCTTCGTCCTGGGGATGAGACACTGAAAAGTGGAAATATCTGTTGTTTTCAGTTTGTGTAAAATAGCCACTTTTGCATAATTTGTGCATACAGGACTGCTCAAATTTCTTTATTTCTTTTTTTATTATTTAAAAATGAAATAAACAAACAGAAAGAAATCTCTCACTTTTTATTTATTCTTGAGTTGGGTGTGACTGCATTAGCTCCATTCTTAAACTATGCTGCAATTAAATCTTGACAATGTTAGAAAGCTTTCATCATTGTAAGACATGTTTTGCACAGTAATTACATGATGCTGTATGAGGTTGAATTCTGTAGGGGTGTATTCATTTATGTATACACAGTGACACAGAACCAAACAAAAAAGTATACTTTCATGGATTGATAGCAAAGTTAAAAAGTATGTAACACAATGAGCTATAAATCTATACTAGAATGGAATCAGTATCATTTTAGAAAAATGTTCTCGGTGAGGAAAAAAGACGTTACCTGGAAAGGCTTGCAGTGACTGGTCGAGCCACAGGCTGGTGAGAGCGAAGAGCAGAGCGAGAGATCCCTCGTCTCTTTGCCTCCAACAGCGATGTAACATGGGCCTGCTGCTGCTGCTCCTCCTCACTGGTCAAATCAATACCATAAGTCAAAATAATAATTATTAACTGCTTAATAATCAATACTGAAAATGTTCAGTGACAAACTAACAGATCAAAACATACATAAACACTAACCACACATGCCATACACAAAATAAATCTTATTTAGCTAATGTTATGAATATTTTATGATCTGTTCATTTAAAAAGGCTCCAATAAAAATACTTACAAAGAAATACAGATTAAACAGATTAAAATGACAACCACTTCACAGTGACTATGATAAGGCTATTTAACCATTTAAATATCTGCAACATACAACAGACATACATAGATACACAATGTATTTGCAACACATATCTATACTGTCCGATATCAAAGCACAGTACACACTAGGCTAAGGAAAGTTCAGTAGATATGTCAAAAAAATTAACAGCATAGGAGCATTTTGCATATTCAGACAATCAAAAGTCTTCTCACCGATCCACAAAAGGATCCAGGTCAAATGGATCTCCATAGATAGAGAGAGATGCAGCTCCTATGTCAGCGCGCATGTTGCTTAGCGTGTGTTCTGACGGCCGGTAGACTGTCGGAAGTGAAGAGCTCTTCTTGTCTTTCACAATTCCAAGATTATTAGCAATACGGCTTCGAGGAGTGGGTTTCTTTTTCAACATCTAGTAAGAAAACATGAACATAGAGTTTATCTAGAGTATATATAAATACAAGAGAAAACAACTGTATGTTGTTGAAATTCAGTTTTAGATAGATTAAAATGTTAAAAACAAACTCATTCAAATCACAACATTCAAGTTGACGATTCACTCACCAGCTTTCTCTTGGATTTAGTTCTCCTTACTTTTCGTTTCCTCCTTTTTACTCCCGTGCTTGCCACTTTACCTTTCGTACCCTTAGCAGATGTCGCCTTCTTACTTCTCACCTTTCTGCGCCTTCCTGTTTGAACAATCATCAAAGCCGCCCTCATCACTAAAACATCGCAGGTTAGACCTATGGACAATCTCTTGTGTGTTTGCATTTATGCTAACCCTCAGTTTGAATTTCTTATGCTCTTATACGTGTGTCCTAACTTACCAGTCTTGCGTCTGCGGCTAGATGGGACACGAGGTGTGAAGTCCCGTATATACACAGACGTGTTGAGCCCAGCCACCACAGCATTAATAGTTTCATCCAGCCAAGTAGATTGGATCAGATACGTGGGGGCCAACTATTAAGAAAAAGTAAGCATTACTTTAATAATTTGCGTTTTTACAAACTATTGTAGTGCAAACACAACTCTCAAACACGCACTTCTCCTTAACACACACATTTCAGTCAGCAGTCAAATAGAACAAATTTCAAAAAGCACACCATGCTATAATTTCTGAAGTCAGTAGCAACTTAGTAAGTCCTATAATGTTATAAGAATATCTGGTCTGCACAACAACAAACTTTTTTGAGTGTAAAAACAATGATCTGCCAAATCCAACATTGCACACATAATGTGTAAGTGAGTTAGAGAATAAGCCAAAACAGAAGCATCACGCCTCATGCCAAACCTGCGATGTGCGTGCCTGTGTGATGCGATGTCGGTTGACATTAGCTCGAACCCTCTCACTCTGCTGGGTTCTGGCGATGGCTCTGGTGGGACCTGTAGCACGGGGCTGCGATCGACTAGTGGCGGGACGAGCAGTAGAGGGTAGGCTGTCTGTATCACTAAGTTCCTCTGCTGAACCTCCTGAGGCAAGAAGATTTAGACGTCTAACTTATGGAACGATACTTAAGACTGCCAGCAATGCTAAGATTCTTAACTAAGGTCACTTTTGAAAGATTTACGTACATATGTAAAGACATAAATGCATAAACAATACACTAAAACATGTGAAATAATTATATGTCAAAAGATCGAATATTTATTTCATTGGTAGTAAGGTATTGGCTGTTCGACTTTCCTGTAATGGCTCAAGTTCAAAATAAAATGGCAAATAACTTAAAACCTTACTTGAGTTACGGTTGTTGGCTTCACACTCAGGGCAGAACCATTCCTCTACAGGAACAGAGTCAAGAGGAGGCGTGAGGCATTCCATGTGATACCTACAAAACAAAAATGACAAAAAGTTCAACCTTGTAAGGACAGCAAAAACAGACTTTCAACATGCTAAGAAAAGTATATTTGGAACAATAATATCTATCTTACCCTGCATCACAGCCATCACAGAGCAACAGGCGGTCCTCCCGGTCACTGCCTCCACACACTTCACAGTTGGTCTGCTCCAGGTCCACATCTACCGTTTCCTCTTGACCTTCCTTCACAGGCTTTTGCACCGTAATCTGAATGAAGCAATTATCACAAAGCAAACACACATAAGTAATTAATTCACACAGCACAAGCAAATATGGAGTACACTGAATTAATAACTGTTCCACATAACTTCCGTAAAATTGAACACACTCACCATTTTCTTCACTTTGCCACCATAACATTTCCTTAGGTAGATGCTGTTAAAGGACATACGGTCTACAGGACACGAGTTTGCATTCTAAATGGAGGAGAACAAAAAACACACAGAAAAGAGCATTTCATCTCCCTCTACCACAGCTGCTTAAAATATAAAAAATACCAGTTATTAAAAATATGAGATGCTCCTAAACAGAATGCCTACCTTGGCCCATTCAAGGATGCAGTCAAAACAGAAGTAGTGCTCACAGTTCTCGGGTGTTGCAACAGGCTGACTGTTAAATGAGTTCAGACAGATGGGACACTTGTCCGAGTCCTCATCTGAGCTCATCCCTGCAAAGTCAGTAGATCTTCCCCCAAAAGCCCCATCCTTGGGCTTCACATCTTCCTCCTCTTCCTCATCTAATTAAAGCAGGGAGAAATCTATGCGGGTACTGTACAAATTACATGTATACAGGATGTTGTATTACCACATTAATTAGTGAATCCATCAGCAAATAATAATCCTTAATTCACACCACATTCCACAAGTGTGGAAGCATATTTTTCTTCAGTCTACTGCACAGGGATATTGAGCCCTGTTGAGTAAAAAAAGTAATGCATAAGCTGAATCACAGCTTTAAAATTCAAGATTACAAAGCACTGTCTGGTTACATAAACCTTAATCAGAGAAACAAATAAGCCTTGCAAGAAATAATATGGGATAGTGATGAACATTAAGCAGGCCATCACCATCTCTGATAATTTAATCACAATGATGAAAACTAGGAATTGCACATACAGTGGAGAAAATATGCATTTGATACCCTGTCGATTTTGCGAGTTTTCCCACTTAATGGAGAGGTCTGTACAGTTTTAACGTAGGTACACTTCAACTATGAGAGACAGAATCTAAAAAACAATCCACAAAATCACATTGTATGATTTTTAAATAATTAATTTGTACTTCATTGCATGAAATAAGTATTTGATCACCCACCAACCAGCACAAATTCTGGCTCTCACAGACCTGTTAGCTTTTATTTAAGAAACCCTCCTGTTCTCCACTTACTACCTGTATTAAAGACACCTGTCCACATACTCAATGAATCGGACTCCAAACTCTCCACCATGGGCAAGACCAAAGAGCTGTCTATGGACACCAGGGACAAAATTGTAGACCTGCAAAAGGCTGGGATGTGCTACAGGACAACACGCAAGCAGTAGTGAGAAGGCAACAACTATTGGTGCAATTATTAGAAAATGGAAGAAAGTCAAGATGACTGTCAGTCTCTGTCAGTCTGGGGCTCCATGCATGATCTCACCTCATGGATGTATCAATGATCATGAGAAAGGTGAGGGATCAGCCTAGAACTACAGGGGTGGACCTAGTCAACGACCTGAAGAGAGCTGGGACCACAATCTCAAAGATTACCATTAGTAACGCATTACCCCATCATGGATTAAAATCGTGCTGTGCGCACAAGGTCCCCCTGCCCATGCCCATCTGAAGTTTGCCAGTGACCATCTGGATGATCCAGAGGAGGCATGGGAGAAGGTCACGTGGCCAGATGAGACCAAAACAGAGCTTTTTGGTATAAACTCCACTCACCGTATTTGGAGGAAGAAGGAGGATGAGTACAACCCCAAGAACACCATCCCAACCGTGAAGGAGGGAGTGGAAACATCATACTTTGGGGGTGCAGAGGGGACAGAACGACTGCACCGTACTGAGGGGAGGATGGATGGGACCATGTATCGTAAGATTTTGGGCAACAACTTCCTTCCCTCAGTAAGAGCATTGTAGACGGGTCATGGCTGGGTCTTCTAGCATGACAATGAGCCGAAACACACAGCCAGGGCAACTAAGGAGTGGCTCCATAAGAAGCATTTCAAAGTCCTGGAGTGGTCTAGCCAGTCTCCAGACCTGAACCCAATAGAAAATCTTTGGAGGGAGCTAAAACTTTGTTTTGCCCAGCGACAGCCACGAAACCTGAAGGATCTGGAGAAGATATACATGGAGGAGTGGGCCAAAATCCCTGCTGCAGTGTGTGCAAACCTGGTCAACAACTACAGGAAAACCTCTGACCAATGTAATAGTAAACAAAGGTTTCTGTAACAAATATTAAGTTCTGTTTTCCTATTGTATCAAATACTTATTTCATGCAATAAAATACAAAATATTTTTTTAAAAATCATACAATGTTGTTAACTAGTTTTTTAAAAATTCTGTCTATCACAGTTGACGTGCACCTATGATAAAAAATTACAGACCTCTCCTTTATTTCAAAAGTGGGAAATTTGGCAAAATTGGCAGTGTATCAAATACTTATTTTCCACACTGTAGTCACTCCTACCATCCTCCTCTTCATTCTCATCTCCTTCTTCCTCCTCTTCCTCCTCCTCCTCATTATCTTCTCCATTTACATGATCTTCCTCTTCTTCACCACTTTCAGATTCTCCCTCCTCTGACTCCTCTTCACAGTCATCTGAGTCATCTACGACCAAAAAAAATCAATTAAAATATACATAAAATGCAGTAGTAGAGATACGTTGGATACTGTACTCTTATGACAGTGACAGAATTTTTTGAAAAAATGAACTCATGAATTTAAAAGTTCAAGATCTTCTACATGACACACAAGCTACCTGAAATGGTCCACAATGCAGCTCTTTTTCCTTTGCTGTGGGATGTACTGCGGTTGATCAGCTCATCTTGGCTGTCGTCTTCATCCATGACTGAGCATCAGAACAACAGCAGGGAAACTTCTCTGACAGCTTTTCTCTGAAATAATACTGAGATGAGAATGGGAAAAATACTGTTTTAAAAGCAGGTGGTGCTGGATTTCTTTTCTTTCCTACCAATTTAAGGAAACATGACAACTGTATCTTGAAAAATGTAACTTCGGGTGCTACTAACATGCAAGTCAACGCTCTGCCCAAGTTTAGACACAGAAAACAGTCATCATGTTTCTCTGTGGGAGTCACAATTGTAGTAAACTAACAAATTACAGCAGACAACGTTTTCCTAATACCCACAAATGACAATTTGACTTTGTCTTCACTTAATTTTAACTGACAAAACATTGTGGTTTATTTTTAACGTTGGAATACAAATGGTAAATGAGTGTCTTTCACTAGCTAGCTAATCAACAGCAGCCTGTAGACTGTGTAGAGGCTACATTTGTAAACAAAGAAGCAAACTCGTCACCAAACTGCGTTTTCTCTATTACTATTGCAAAATATGCAAGCAACACAAATGCAGATATCCACATTATAAATATGCTCTCTGACAAGAGAATGAGACTATTCTGGAGTGCTGTTGTTATTGAACAAATACCGCTAGCTAGTAAAATTAGCTTCAGTGTAGCGTGTTAGCTAGCTGAGAATAGCTAAAATTAGCGAACGTCAACTACACGCTCGTTTGAACTCTGTGCTAAAAAACACTGTGTGGGAGCACTTGTACGGACTCCCTGTTCAACCCACTCAACTACAATGTCCAATGTCCCGTTAAAGCATTTAATAGTAAATTAAAACCTACCCTATTCAGTAGTGTGTGATGTGTTTAGAGTGGTTTGAAGTCTCCACGGTTGTTGAGTGACACCACCGGCTGGCTACAGACGGAAATGGCCGAGTGCTCTCCGACGAATGTGACTCTTAAAGAGACAGTACACAAGAATATTACTACAGTACTAATGTACAGTGTGTGCGTGTTATATCTATGAGAGAGTCCAGTTACACGAAGGAACAGTCTGCGATCCAAATATATACCATGTGTAACTCTGAACTGACACTGGAGATGGAGCTAATGTTTTGTAATGTCAATTTTAGGTTAAGTCTCAGTCATTTAAATTAAAAAAAATATGCATTTAAAAATGAATATAATAATAAAACGACCACTACTAATAATAATGTATATGATAAATGCTTTATTTTTAATTTAATTTATTTCTTTTCAGTAGAAATGGATTTAATGTTTTGTGATGTCAATTTTAGGTAAAGTCTTGTCATTTAATTTAGAAAAATATATATTAAAAAATATGATAATAAAACTACTACTATTCACAATAATGTATATGATAAATGCTTTATTTTTAATTTTATTTATTTATTTTCAGTAGAAATGGATCTAATATTTTTTGATGTCAATTTTAGGTAAAGTCCCATTATTTATTTTATAAAAAAATATATTAAAATTTAATGTGATCACAAACTACCACTTCTAAAAATGTATATGATAAATCTTTTATGTGTTTATGTTCCTTTATTTTTTTTATTATTTATTTGCATGAGAAATGGATCTAATGGTTTGTGATGTCAATTGTAGGTAAAGTCTTGTCATTTATTTTAGAAAAAAATATATTAAAATATTAGTATAATAATAAAACTACTACTACTACTACTACTACTACTGACAATAATAATGTATACCATAAATTAATTTAGAAAGATATATGTTAAAATATTATAATAATAAAACTACTACTGCTGCTAATATTATTGATAATAATGTATATCATGAATAGTATATCTTTTAATTATTTATTCAGATATTTATTTACTTACTTACTTATTTCATTTAAACACAACAAAAAATTTAATCTGAAAAATAAAACCACTGTCCAAATTGCAACAAATATAAAGCAAATAAGTCGAACCATAACAATTATGAAGTACCATAAGAGACCAAATAATTTAAATTATAAATCACACAAAACTATGATATTGAATTTACACAGCTTCTCACATCCAAACTCTACTGTGAACATAACTGAATATAATATGTTGTGCATATTTTTTTTTAGTTGCATCAGGAGCACAAATACAAATTACAGTGAAATTTGCACAATGTGCTACTGTGGTTTCAAATTCTATGGTGAGGAGTGAAGTGAGTCCACATGTCAGGACAGTTCTGTGTTGGTGTCCATTATTTCTGTGGAACCTAACAGCCTCTCCATCACTGCCAGCACAGTAATGATCAATTCAGTAGGACCTGGACAATAATCGTTAAAAAAAAAAAAATGAATGCCACTCTGCATTCTTAAAACTGCAATAAAACGAATCCCACAACAAGCTGCAGACAATACAGGACAAATGGGATGGTACCATGGTACCCATGCTGACAGAATATTTATAAAAGTTTTATAGTATTTAATTAATTACATTAAGTGCACTCAACTAACATGCAAGAGAGCTATAAGTTTATAGTGTCTTAGTTAAGTGCATCATAATAAAGCTACATTTTCCCAATACTTCTACCAATTAAAACAAAATAATCAAATAAAATAAAAATAACAACTAAATCTGCTTTAGTGACTGAATCTGTCCTGATACGAGAATTGCACACTGGCATTAGAGCAATCCCTGTCGCCCCCAAGTGGCAACTCCAACTTGATGGAATCAGCTGTTACATAACACAATGAGTAATCCTGATTTGCTACTTTATGTCATGGGGTTGTGTGTATCCTAGCTGTGAATAATCCGACAGGGCTTCCAGAGTGAAAAACTGATCAGGAAAAGAAAAACTTCAAACCTAAAACTTGTCTGATAACATTTGAGAAACAAAGAGAGAACACAATGTTCCAGCTGACGGTCTGGAAAGGGGGTCAGCTGAATGAAGTGATTTCTGTGTAGATCTAAAAAGTTTTTTAAAAAAGATGTTGAGGGGAAAGCTGTAATGTCCATAATTACACTGAAATATCTTTACACGTGTGCTGTTTTGTGATAGATCTGAATGCAATTTTTTAAAAAAATCATGATTGGATTTAAAGTTTTTTTTATGTATTATTATTTTTTGTTGTTATTATTATTATTTAATTTAAATGATATTACACAATTTGTTAATGATGTCAGGGAGTCCTCAACTATGGAAGCGTACTCAACCCTCACTCTGTAAATAATTGAGTGCTCATCCTCCTCCTCCTCCTCCTCCTCCACCTCCTCGTCATCACCAGATCAGACTGTCATGCAACATCCTTGGTACGTGCACAGCCACACTCTGCTCATGGCAACACTGTACACAAGTAAGCCGAGTTCAACCACTTCACACTGTAGGGGTAGCGGCGCCCTTTGTCCAAACGCCTTAACACACACTTGTGCCACCTCCAACGGCAGCTGTCGCATCACACGGCATCTATTTAAGGGCAAAGACACCCGTATCGCATGGATGTTTTCAATAAATAATCTCGCAGGACAGGAAACTGTTAGCAAGATAATGGTTCATTCCTAATGTACGACGTGCAAAACTGAACGCGCCGCACCCCAACTATAACTCTAAACCGCGACCGAACTTGCTGGTGCTGTTAAACCCGCCCATCTTCGGCTCCCATTGGTCAATTTTCTATAATAGGCGGGACGTTGAACTTGAACTCCGCATTCGATTGACTGTTCGTAATGCCAATATTGTTTCTAATTTGAATAACCAGGTCGGGTTGCAGATGCAGGGGAGTGGGCAGGGTAGGGGTAGTGCAAGTGAACTGAACTTCTGCGTCGGTGTAGGCTTCACTATATTCTTAAAATGCACCTAACTTTAATCATGCACTGAGATTTATTTCAGAGAAAAAACAATTCGGACGTCTGGATTGACGGTAGACAGGGAGCTGTGAGCGGAAACGAAAGATTTTTCCCCTCAAAAATTATTCTGAAAAGAAAAACTTGGGACTGGTAAGTAGCTTTCCTTTATCTGCCACTATTCTTTATTCTGTCTATATGGTGTGGGTGAACAAGGCCACATCCACTGTATCATTAGATGTACATTTTTTGCTGGGAATTTATTTTTAGTTGTCAGATTATCAATTGTGATAATTGTTTATTTTGGAACTTTTTCAAGGCAATTGAAATTGAAAGCATTGTAATGTATTTCGGCAGCATAATCCATACAGCTGTAATTTTTAAATTTAGGAGCAGTTAAAGTGATGGGAGAATAGATTAATTCAGAAATGTATCGATTTAATTCAATTATTATTATTATTAATATAATTTAATGCTGTGTAGATGATTTTAAATAGTGTCATTTCATAAGTATAAGTCATATGATTATAATGTAGCAAAAGCACATACCTCCCACTCTCAAATATGTCTGATTTCTGACTGTTTTATTACATAGCGTTTGTCTGTTTTACTCTCCAGATTTTGTGCGCTTTGCTGCCTTATCAGTGTCATGCATGAGATCTAAAAGCAGGTAAGCCACTGACTAACGCACATTGTGCCAGTTGCCAGTTCCACTGTGCGTGTGACAGCGGCTAACCTGGTTTTGGGAATGCCTCTCACATTTATTTGGCTCATCCAACACCAGCCACAGCCGGACCAGACACACACCTCTCTACAAGCAGCCCTTGATCATGTGCATTGCTGGGACAGGCCTGCTCAGTTATGAATGCCCTCCCAGTGATCTCTATGTGTACTGTAGCCTACTTCCTACTGTGTTCGTACAGCACCTTATTTAGGACCAGTGGCTTTATGCATTTCCTCCTCCTATGCAGCTGACCTCTCTGTTTTTCGAGACTGTTGGTGAGTGTTTTGTTTCAGTTTCTGTTTCATCCGTGTGGTTTAGATCATCTTCCTGCTACCAGTTTGAGGTCAGGGGACCTCCAGGGGTTCCTCAAGAGGCTCCAAGGGGCCCTCCAGCAAAAATGAGCAGCACTTTAAAGATTGAACTTGAGCACAAAATGAAAAGAGATAATAATATAGTTTCACCCGTTTGCATGAATAGGAACAATGTACAGTTCATTTATAAATCATAGATAGCAGCACAAGCTTCATGAGAAAATCAACATTAATTGTATCTATGCAGTATGCACAATGTATGTTACGAAAGTGAGAAGTAAAGTTTCTACTCAAATCAAAACTGTGGCATCATGTATCATGTGTCTGTCTCACCATGTAATGCATTTCTTGGTATCCGTGAGGATGTTTTATTCCCTTCAGTGCATAATGAGTCATTGTGACACAGAGGAATAGATAAGTGCAGTATGTCAGACTCATTAACTTGTGGCCCCATTCATCATTGTAATGTGGACGTGCAGATGCTCACTCTCATCCACATTAAGGAGGTTCTTTCCCAGACACCCACCGCCTGTTAGAGACACGTATTGATCATCTAAAAAGTGGTTGAATGTTAAGCTCGGCGTGCCCTTCCAAAGTAGATTCCGTTGGGGGTTCACATGGAGTGCAGTTGTGTGATCAAAAAATAATTCCCCTCTGCATGGTGTCCCGAAATATCAGCATAATCTGTTAATGTGCTGTTATGAGATTGGAGTCCTCTGGGTTTAGACGTGAAATGGGTGAGACTGGATATATTTTATGTTTTGCATGTGTCGAGCCTGGAAAAAAAAATACATGCATAACATATATCTGGTAATCTGAACATAAAATAATTGTTGTGAAACATCCTGAAGTGATGCAATGATTTTCAGAAATCTAACTTTTCCCATTCTTCTAGGAATCACATGATCTAGCCTTGAATGTCATCAGTGTGAATGTAGCACTAGGTGGGACATAAAGAAAGAGTTTGTGTTATGATAACGGTTTCATGTGTAGTATCCCCTCATGTCCACAGGTTGGCATCAGTGTCACACCAGGCTTTGGGTTTGTCCAGACAGTGTGAACTAAACAAGGATTTGAAGCTTATCTAACCCCTGCAAAGCCAGACAGCTCTAAATCTTCTCAGTATAATCCAATTTTGCATAATTGATCATAATATCGAGACTGGCAGCTGCTCGTACGTCTCCTTAATTCTAACACGTGGTCACAAGTTGACAACACTGTGTGAAGAGGGTAAGATTTCATTATAAAAAGCCAATGGTTTGGATGGGTGGAGACAGTCTTCAGTGTACATTATATACGCAGAGAAAAAGCAAGAAATGTGTACGTTGCTTGGAATTTTACCTGGTGGCACGTGTTAGCAGATGAGGGTATTTATAGAAGCCCACAGGGTTTCAGTCTGGGGTTAGCCAGAGCACTAGGGAGGCTCATGTCGCTCAGTGTGTGACAGCCAGTATATTTACTCTACAGGGTAAACAAGCAGGAAAGGAGTGGAGGGTGAAAGTGTTATGCTGAAGCCGAGTAGTTATCTGCTTATCCTATATCAGGGTGATTTTTATCACCATGACTAAAGAAACACGTTGTTTGGTTGTCAGTACTCTGAAGAGATACGCCATACATGGACTCAGAGATCCAAAGTCCACAATGCTCAGCAATCACATGTCCTCTGGTGGTGAGGAAGAGAAAGTAAACTGAGCATGAACCTGAAAGCAACTTCAACAGCATACATCTATAGCTAAATAGATCGCCAGCCAGCCTTCTCAGATGCTCTCAAGTCTCCAGTTCTCTCGCGCCTTTACCATCACGTCTTGCAGATGTAATGTGTTACATCATCCATAACAGCAACAGCTGTGATGCCGGGATGTTTGCCACATTTCCCTCTGGAAGGATGCACTTTGTGAATTTTCAGTCAGCCACCTGTGAATAACGGCTTTAAAATACCCCGAAATTATCATGTGGGCACCCACTGTACCTCAAGCAATAAGGAAAGCATGCATATTACAGCACTTATAATATATTCATAATGTATTTCACAAAGGACCTCTGTGGCACTGTAATTTTTAGAAACTATGCATTTGTGAGTTAATTATTTACTTCAGGGTATTCCAGATGTACTGCACTTCCTCTTCCAGTTACTGCAACTTACTGTAAGGGTGATTATAATTAAAAGTGATTTAATAAAGACGGTACGGCGAAAAAACAAGCACACAACAAAATATTATCTAAAACACAATGCACATTTTATTATATTTAAATACATAGTAATAGTAATAATTTCTCTAGGTCAAAGGTTTCTAAATTATTTTACATTTCATATAGATACTTAGCAGTGTTTACAGTAGCAAAACTCTGTAAATATATTTGTCTTATGTATATACAGTATGTATATCATAGTAGACTGAATAATGAACGAAAGTGTTACAAAGCAAGTGGTTAAATAAGACGTGACGGGTGACAGAACAGTGAACAACTTTCTCTTGGCCCTGCGGTCCATGTTTTATCTCCATGACGACTCTCGGGATGTCAGGACTGCAAGACACACAAAAATAAGTGGGGATGATGATCCCTTTGTATTCTGAAACAAAAATACTTTTCAGCTAAGACACAACACCAGAGACCTGGCTCAATAAAGATATTCACACACGCCTGTGGGAAAAAACACAGACGGACACAAGACCAGTCAATCAGAGTTTGTGGACTATGACTGAAGTCTTGTAGTCAAGAGTAGAATTTTGGAACAGAAGTTGTTTCAAGCTGTTTCTATAACAAGCACTGAGATGTCTTCAGTTTCCAAAGTATGGAGCGTTTGTATAATCCCACAAACAAAACACCGCACGGCAGATGGTAAAGAGAGTGCACACTCAAACACACGTCACTTTGACCTGTCAGCATGATGCAGAGATGAGCAGCATAATGAAATGTTAAGTGCTATGCTACAGTAAATACTGCTTTTAGCTGGTTTGGATGGTCATTTGTGGATAATAGTAATGGAGATGACCAAAGCAGTGAAAACAACAGCTTCCCTTGTTTGACTTATGTTTGTTATTGGGACTTAGGTAAGCTCAACCTAAATCTACAGCGCACTGAGGCACAATGCAAGTTACGACAGGTCAAATGTTAGGTGTGATGGCAGCAAAAGAACCAGGTATGTCCACCCCAGCGGAGGAAAAGAAAAGCATCTTAACAAACCATGGGCCTGTGGCACTACATTTACAATGTATCTCTTCTTTTAACAAGGAGCTTGACAAAATAGACTTGCAAAAAGGTATAAGCTCCCAAAATAAGTTACACTGTCGTCAAGCGGAGCAAAAAAATAACAGAAAGATACATTTCTCTGTAGGCACACAGGGGCCAAGGCTTCACACAGGAAGAGAATGGGACAGTGCAAAGACATTTGCAGAGCCCTCCGTAAAAGGCTCTTGCTCTTTGGAAGTCAGGCGTCACCAAAGTACAAGGCATTGTATAGATACACCCCCCTCGCATATAAATAGTATCCATACATAAAAGGCAAACCGAAATGACATTGGTCTCATATCTTTCCATGTCACAGTATAAAAACAAACACACAATCAGAATGTCTGCCACAGTAGTTCCCAGTGCTATCGACATGTTACATGGAGATACGGTGAAAAGCAGCTGTTGGTAGTCGATTACTGACTTGAGGGTGGGAAGGCCACTCTGTATTACAGAGGGGGGAATTAGCAGCAAATCCCCAGATGCATGAAAGTATAACAAAAGCAGCTACTGTTAGTCCAGAAGAAAACAGTGAGAAAAGGACGAAGACGGGCAGTAAAGAAAACATGAAAGGGTAAACTTTCCAGAAAACTGGAGCATACGGGGATAAGTGAGAAACAAGATTACATCAACTGTTAAAAGCAAGGAACAGAAATCAGCGCAACACTAAGAGTTAGGTAAGGAACAAAAGTTTTTCAGACTTTCAATGTTGAGCACAAGGAAGCTGCTGAGAAGTTGCAAGGACCTCCACCATACAGATGCTTCCACTACCCAACAGCAAAAACGGTAGTTGTAGCCTTAAACCCAAACAAGCTGGGGTAGAAAATATGGGGGCAAACGGGGACTCTGGGACCAGGGGATGGACAGAGTGGGACAGGAGAGGGGCAGGATGGACTTTGGGAAGCAGCGGGGTCTCACACATACACACCCTCAGGGTTGAGACTGGACACTAGAGGGTTTTGCAGGTTGCGTGGATGTCCCAGGAACTGTTTGGCAGTGGGGCGAGGCGGAGATTCCACTGGAGTTACACTGCGACCTGAGGGAAAGACAGAAATATCTTTAGAGGACAAGCTGTTGGTCTTTTACCAGCACCGTGTAAAATGTGTAGTTTGAGGCTTAATGTTCTTTTAGTTCCATACTTCCGTTCCTATATCCCTCTTGCAGAAAATGTGCCAGCTCCAGCTGCTCCAGCTGCTCCTGAAGATCTGTGCGTGAGTGGGTGTGCGCCGGCAGGACACCTGTCTGCTGAATGAATTGCTGCAGGTTACACTGCCTCAGCTCCTTATTCAACTCTTCCAGCTCCTCCTGTTTGGCCTGAGTTAGGAAAGAAAAACATGGAAAACAAAGGACCATCAGTCAGGTATTAAAACCAACAATGACACCTTGTTTACCAGTTACTGAGAGTGGATGCAGCTTATGAACATGGGGTGTCTGTTAACCAGTAGAAATATTTATTCTCTGTATGAGTTTATGGACACTTTATTGATGTGCCTATAAAGCAGCATTTTCTTGTATTTGACACAAGGGGGCAGCAAAGTCTACACATCTATTCTTAACTTGCTGAGCATACTGTCTGTCTACCAGGTCATCACCATCCCTCCATTCAGCTACAATGAATCATCAAAGCCCAGTAACTGCCATAAGCTTTTTTCTGATTCCATTAGATTTAAGCAGCCTGCGGTACACTTATATGAGTTGTACACACAGCAGTGCTCCTTTGCCTGCTGGCTTTCAAATCGGTGTTAATTGATGGGACGTCAAGGGTAAGATATTTATCAGCTACAATTATTGAACAGTCCAGAAACATTCCATCAAAACAGGGGCATCGCCTTAACGCCCAAAGATTAAACCCTGATGCACACAAGCAGGCCAGTCAATCAGTCTTAATCGCCTATCCATTTGCATTTAATCAATGCTTCTGCACACAGTAGAGAAAGCAGGAGCAGTGGTATGCTATGGCTCCCTATGTGTCTGTGCGTATATGGGTAATTGATATTGGGCCGAGGCAGCCTGCTGAGGCAGTTCACACCTGCAGGTCTGCCTCCATTTGCCTGATGACAGGAACGCTGCGCTCATCACCACCAACACTTAAACGCTCGGCCGGCAGCCTCGACCGATCAGCTGACTGATGACTTACATACAGGCTTTCTCGCACTATAGACTGTGTTTTATTACACCCTGTCATGTTAACATTTCATTTAAAAGGAATAAAGGCTTATTATTTCCTCTGTGCAATTACTGCCTGGGTGATAACATGCCTCTGGGGTTACTTTTATGAACACCTGGAGTATTGTTGGTTACATGTTAAGACATGGTGGTACATTTCACACCGGCATATATAGAAAAAAACTGTAAATACATCTTTTATTGCAGCAGAATGATTTCTACATAACTGGTTTCTGTGATTGTCGATGATAAACAGTCCCTCTCTGTTCCATCAACCAGGCACTAAATCCGCTGAGCTCACCCTCGGAGTCAAACACATCCCCATAAGGACGACTCACTGAAAGGCAAATGAGCTTGTCGCTATATTTTAATCAGTTTTGCAGCCAGTTTTCTATAACCTTGGGGCCTACTGGATTAGGAAAGGGGTATAATGGTCTTACAGTCTTGATGGAACTGAAACACTGAACTACAATGTTTTCAGTGTGCTCTATTTCACTGGGACACAACATTTAAATCAACACCATACTACCAAGAAGGAGGGATTTAATTTTCTTTAGTCCTCTGGCTGAACCAGCTCCATGAAAAGGACACCAGAGTCTTGGGTTTCATGTGGATTATGAGGAAACTTGAGTTTCACTGTAAACTGGGTTAACCTTTTATTAATACAGTCGCATCTATGACAACCACCAAAAGCAAACAGTGACACCACAAACTACCATACACTAAAGCTGAGTAGACGCAATACAAGGGTTTTTTTGTTCTACAAATCAATCCTTTTTAATCTCCTTTTCCAAACACGGTACAACAATATGTAGATACCTGTCAGCATAGTAAACACCATTAGTGAGCTTGTGTTTAGAGCATGCTACACATACAAAATGATACCTGCCAAACCAGTTTAGCGAGACTGTAAATAGCTGTTCAGACAATAAAACTTTTTCATACATGGTAAGATAGGAGTATACAGCAAAATATCCTCAATCATTTGATATAAGTAATCAAATGATTACTTATATATCAAAATGCCACAATAACTCAGGTTTCCTTTTTACTGAGTAATCATTTGATCTTTTTTTGAGTGTCTCTGCACTGCCTTGTGTCTGCTGCACTGTGCAGGTAGGAGAGGGATACAGTTGAAAGTAACACGAAAGAGAGTCTGTAGTGCACCCCGCGAATGACAACACAAGGGCTCATGTGGATTTATAGCCCCTTTTCCAGAACTGTGACCTCTCTCCTTACCTGCAGCAGAGACTCTGCCTTCCCCAGAGCCTTGTCAGTCTCAGTTAGCTGCTCCTCCATTTCAGTCCCATGCCTCTCCTGGCTCCACAGCTCCGTCTTCACAGCATCTAGTGACTCCTCAGGCCCACTGACTTTCCCCTCCGCCTGGCTCTCCCGCTGGATCTCTTGCTCCAGCTGAGCAGAGCGAACTGAGAACTCGTGAAGCCGCCGTCCACAGTCGTCTAGCTTGGCGTGGAGCTCCCCCAGCTTCCTCCTCATTCCTTGCTCCCTTTCCACCTCTGCTTCAAACTGCTCCTCCCAGTACTGCTCATGTGCGAGCTCGGCCTGGTTCCTCCGCATCGCTTGCTCCAATGCATCCAGCTCGTCTTGTAAGCGAGCGTCGGGGACCGGTGAGGGATGTGGAGATGGGTAGGGACGCTCCCATGTATGTGACTCCCTCTCTAGAGATTCAAGCTGGGTCTCAATGGCCCTCAGTCTCTCCTGTTGCTGAAGAACTTTCCTAAAGACCTCCTCTTTGGAAGGGCCTACAGGTGGTGATGGAGAAGGGGATGGCACATGAGGGGATACAGGGCTGGGAGAAGGGGAGGGGGAGGCTCTTTGCTCTGGAGAGTCCCGAGGAGACCTCTTAAACTGTTTAGCCTTGGTTTTAGGGGAGGTGGAAGGTCCCAAGTTAAAAGTCAGGGCCTTCTTAGGCTGGCTACGTTTCGAAGGCTCAGGCTCGGGATGCTTGGGCAGAGGAAGGGGAGTTGATCTTTCTTGTTTTGAACTTGGTCCATCACTGCTGCTGGGGCCAGTACGGCGCAGGAAGAACTGAACTTCACTGCCATGTTGGCCTAACTTTGCTAGAGACTCCAGAGGCCTCTCTGTGGCCAGCAGCTGCCTTTCTGTGTCCCTTAGACGCTGGATGAGAACATACCGGCCTGTCTGACCTGGGAACAGAGAGACACAGAGTGAGTACAAATGGATCCGTGTACCAAAACAACACAACAATGGCAAAGATGTCAGTATATTAAGTTGAAGAAGCGTCACAACACTCCCAGTCTTTCTCAAAAATGAGTCCAGTCTGTTGTTGTCTGAGTTATTTGCTACTTGTGAAAGACTTTTTCTCCTTCAATATTAATAAAGCAGTGGGTTTAACTCGTCACACTGGTTTTATGCAAGTAATTCTAAGTGAACAAATGACATCAGACACATTATGATGATGCTGATACTTCTAAATCTCTGCCACTAAGGACTGGAATAAAAGGCAGCTGCGTAAGACTCACACAACATGTGAAAAATGTTCAAATAAACTGAAGTTTCCACAAGGACCTAGAAATTAGGACAAACCCTCCCTAATGACTTGGCAGTCGGCTCACTCATGGAAGGAGGAGAGTGCTAAATCTGGAGTTATGTTGTTCAACGCTGCTGCAGCGTATGGCTTGAATAAAGCCGGAGGATACAGGGACAGAGAGTCGGCTCATATCCAAACTGACCCACTGACAATCCAGACGAGGACTCGACTCGGGTCGGTGAAGAATGTAAAGGTGAATGCAGAACAAGACCACTGCAACATCGGTGTGTGTTGATACACTTGTTCTGTCTGCATCTAAATCTTATTGCAGAGCTGTTATCTAATCAGGGCTTTTAGATAAACTGTCAAATAGAGACAAACTGGCCACAAAGTAAGAACAGCTTGGAAGCTGGTGTCACATAATAGGCTTGTTTCAGACCTGTGCAGAATCGATTACCAGTGATCGCTGCACATTGCATGCCGATTAGATTTCTGTCCGACTTGATCCTGACTTGCTCTGGTGTCATGCAAACACTGGCAACGCTAATCTCACAAGATCAAGGCGGCTACGGCCACTGACTGCATGACCTTAGGGCATGATAGGAAACTGCTAATTGATTTAAATGATGGCTCAATCATACAACATTTGATTAGAACTTTTCATTTTTATCTTAGGCTTATTGTGCTAACAGAACACATGTGGTGTGTTTGATGGTGATGTTTATTAGTCAGAGAAGCTGAATGCATTCGATTACATATCATGAACTGTATACAATAGATCACAGGTCTAGTTTATCGTAGATTAACATTGGACTGATTTAATTAAGTATTTAACAACATAAAAAGTTCTGGAAAGTGTGATGTAAAAATGCCTAGCAGCTATTAGGACATTTCAGCCCTGACAGATCAGTAATGAAAGCTATTGTCTTGTTCTTCTCTCTTCTGTATTTGACTATTTAATAATCTATTTACAGATTTATATACAGACTGATAGAATGCTGATGCAAAATCATGTGAAAAGAAGGTTGAACCATCACAGATCACCTTTAAAGCCTGTACATAATTAAAACAGTTGGAGACTCCATACAAGTTGACACACAAGTCTCATAACATTGTATTATTCTAATTATTATAATCAGGTTTAACAAGATGTGAGTGTTTCTTTGACTTCCTGTGCAGATTTAAGGCTGCTGGAAGCTGTCCGACTTGGCAGGCGACTCATTACACCACCCCCGTACCGCTACTGCACACCCTCGTCTGTTTTCCAGGTGAGTTAAAGGTAATCTCAAAAGAGCCTAATGGCGACACCGTGATCTCAAAGCTAGAGGTACTCACCAATGGCCTGTGCCAGAGCAATGACCACATCCTGGCAGGAAGTCTCCTCAGACAGGCCGCATACCACCCGCACCACTCCATCCACCCACACTTTGAGCTCCATCTGGGATCAAGCAGGGCAGGGTGAGGGGTAAGATGGGCTTCAGAACAAATCACTTCAGCTTGGCTTGACTCGGCTTACCGCTGCATGGCACTGGCTCTGTAAAAGACGAACAGCAGAGACCGATGAATAATTAGAGGTGTGTTAACCTGACTGATGACTAATCAAGTTGCAAGAAAGAACTTTTGTGGATGACAAAATAAGAAGTTCCTCAAGGCAAGATGCCATTCAAAAACAAGTAGTGTTAAAAAACCTTTGTGATTTCACCGAGTTGTAGAACATGATGCAACCCAGCTTGTTGGCAACCTAAACAAACTTCATTGAAAGCCGTCTTGTGATTCAGTCAGCTGAAATAACAGTTTATACACCAAACAGTGCTGACGTCAGAACTGTACTGTGCCGAGTGAGAGCATCATTGAATTGTAAATTTCGAGACTCGCAGCCAACGGGCAGAGCATTGTAACATTCTGTTTGGTTCCTAGTGGTTAGTTAAGAGCCCCGGCAGTATCTTGTGGACCTGGGAGCATAAATGCCAATCTGTAACCCAATTAAACGCTCTGCTGCCCTCCTTCAAAGCCGTTATGATAGCTTATTGCCGAGGGAAACAGACAGGGAAAGTGGAGCAACTCAAGTGTGTCTATGTTTGGGAGAGGGTGTTTGTGGGAGTCGAAATACACAGAAAACATAGCAGGAGAGGTAGAACAAGTGTGTGTGTGTGTGTGTTCAGTTTGACCGGCCTCAGCATGGCCAGAACTGGGTCTCTTTAGACTTCACAGAGCGCATCAGCAGGTAGCCGAACACACGTCTGGGCCGGCTGTTTAACCTAAAAAACCATCCCTATGTGCGGGCCTCCCCTCTGTCTTTACTTTTACAGCTCGACTTCAAAACAAGGTAATAAAATACTGTAGTGCACATAAAAAAGTGAAGTGCCTCGGGCAGGGGGAGAATTATCTGTAGAGCTTGGCACAGTAGATGAAATTTTGTTGCCTAGGTGGGTAAAAGACAACTCTTCACCCACAGTCAGACAGATGGTGTTCTCTTTCTGTCTGTCCACCGGCTCTCAATGGGAGGTGTTTAATACTGAGCCCCACCATTATCTTGCCCTTCATTCAGTGCATGGCTGTGCTCCACTGGCCGCCTATAGGGAGTTGCTTTGGAGGAATGCACTGACTTCATCTGCCAGCCGGAAGAATTCCTGCTTTCCTTAACAAAGCCCTCACCCCACCCCTCCCCTGCCGCTGACCTGGCTACCCCGCACCGCCATCACTTCTCCGCTGTTTGGACGCCAAACACAAACTCTGCTGGGGAGCTGCAGCCTATCTGATGTGGCAACAACATCACACAGAACGGCTCAACATGACACCGCGTACAGGGGGTGGGGTGGGGGGAATGACGGCAGAGCTCGGAGATTAAACCCCGCGGAACGAGATCACAGGAAACGAGCGGGAGACAGCGACGGATGATCACATGTGGCAGAAATTCTTTTTCGAGCAATGCGAGAGAGGTGATTTCATCGGGAAAGAAACTTGATATGAAAAGGGAGTGCTTATCAAAATCAAACACGAGGCATTTCGACACGGCGCAGATGTCAATATTATCCTTCGAGGGAGCACAGAGTGTCCTGTGTTGCAACACATAATTAAGTCAAACTGGTTAAATCACAGAGGGAGTCGATCATTTACTTTAGCTCTGGGGCTTTTTTAAAAAAAAAAAAACACCCCATTGAGGAGGAAGAAACATTTGATTCTTCAAGCCTTGTACAGTGGAATGCTGCCTTTCAGGACTGAACAAACTTTTCCTCTATACAAAAGGCATCATCATGTATGAAGTTCTATGAAAAGTCATAACATTTTTTGTCAAATACACGACTGCATGCACAGGGAAACCGGAGCCTAGCTGACTGCACTTTACTTTTAATTTACAACATCTTGCAGACGGGAGCTAACCACAAAATTTTTCTACATCGGTTCAAGACTTTTATGTACCATAGCAATTACATTAGATGAGAGCACAAATACACAAACATCTCCCAGCTAAGAATGTCACTCTCCCATGATGCTTAGCTCCTGTACCTCCTGGCTGGTGAAATGTGATAATCTGCACTAACAGGAAACAAACAGGCCTGTGAGTCTCAGGTTGCTGTCTATTCTTTTTGTCACAGGCACAACAACACCGAGAACCAGACATCCGCCTGACCCAGCTCATTTTCCTCAGCACAGCTCTGGAGTCCCATGTCACATCACATGGAAATACAGATGGACGAGAGGCACCTTTGGAGTGTTTGTGAAATTGGAATGAACGTGGGCTCATGATAGGGGCTGCAGTGATGTTCAGAATCCTGCACAATCTTTCAATCCAGACTGTCAGCAGAGGAGGATGAGTTTACTGCAGAATGTTTAGTTTCAGAGAAGAAACACGGGCTGCAAGATTTGCTTTGCACATGTTCGGAGTCACTGCTCGCACACGCCCCAATTCTAATCCAAGCCAGTAAAGTTCCAAAACTCATATCGCCCACATAACAACACTCCACACCTCCCAACCCCACCCCACCCCTTAACCGCAGGTCGCATCCACCCAACCCCCTCCTCGAAGGGGACAAAGCACACCCCAAACCCTACTTTCAACCAAGCCCCACCCACCCAAACAACACAGGCAGAAACTCTGACCTTTGGCCTGTCATATATCCCTCCAAGAGGAAGAAATTGTACCATCACTTACAAAACTGAAGCGCTAAAAAAATCTCCTACTCCAAGTTCCGACAAAAACATATCCACACAAAAAATGCCACTCGAGCAGCTTGTCTGCTGAATTGAATACAGAAAACCAGTCATACTGTATGATGAAAGGCAGAGAAAGGAAGACAGTGAGGAAGACAGACGGCGCGCAAATGAGAAAGGCAGAGAATAAATAAGGGGAAAAATGCTGACAGATAAAGAAGGAGAAGGAGGAGGTAGAGAAATGAGCAGTGATTAGAGCCATGTGCCATTCTCTCCCTTCCCTCTCATCATCACTCACCCATCTCGCTAACCCGCTTTGCGTCTTTCATCACCCTGTCTTTGCCTCTGTCTGTCTCTCCTCAATAACAGCTCTCCCAGCTCCTCCGTGGATTCAACTGAAGGCAGAAGTGGTTAGCATCACAGGCCGGCAGACGTGCGGGGCATGATCTGGCTCGTCTTTTGTGCCACTCCGTGTGAGCAACAGCGCCGAGCTGTGAATTGATGGGCCTTTCTGGACAAGCTGAGCAACAAGATGCTTCCGCGTGCCACATTTACAGCCGTTTACTTAAAAGAACTGACAGTACATGATACCCTGAGACTCGAATATTTCAGATTTTTTTTTTTTTATTACTGGATGTCCACTTTGTGGTGTGATTTATGTCTTTCCAATTAAAACAAACCAGACAAGAATCTAGTGGGAGATATGGGAGACTCTCAAACCCGAATTTTTCTTCTTACTCATCCCAAAAAATGCATGTGCGGACATAAATACACACGAACAACGCACATGTATTCATTCAGCTGGGCAGACACACCCTTAAACCCCCAATTTCCTCTCCAAAGGTATGAACAGTTAATTTCGGTTAGTCATGAACAGTATTGGGAAACATGTGGAAACTAAAGCTTTCCAGAAAAATTCCAAGCTAAGTAATTAATGTACTGTAGCTGCTCAATGCCTGAGGCTACATGAAGATGAGGCTTCCTGGGTGTGTGTGCATGTGTGTGTGTGTGTGTGTGTGTGTGTGTGTGTGTGTGCGTGTGCGTGTGTGTGCGTGTGTGTGTGTGAGCACAGAGCAGTATGTCATGCTAGAGCAATGGTCAAAGGTTGGGTATGTATGCCTTCATGTACAAGCTTGTATGTGTAAGTGTGCTTGCAAGCAGACATGCCATTTAGGCCTATCTTTACGAGGGGCTGCTCCAACTCGGAGTGATTACTGCCACTATCTCTGCAGCAACAGAAGCCTGAGGAACAATGGCAGGAGTGAAAGGGCACAGCGTACATCACGCAGATCTCAGCAACAGATGGATACACAAACACAGCAAGTGTGGACAAACAGTTATCCCTATCGGTATCTGCAGAGAAAATAAGACCCAGGCCCTGGCCGGTTTAAGTGTACATAATAGGATAGATATTATTGTTAGAGGGCAAAGCACAGTGCTGGGGGAAGCTGTGCCCTCTGTGCCACTCTGCTCCAGGTTGGCAGAGGCAAACGCTCAAAGAGCCAGGAACACGCTGGCACCAAGCAGCCCAGCCTCATCTCTCCTGCAGAGACACTATTGTTGTTCTGGTTCCACACTCAGCAGACAGTGTTGCCTCTTTTGTGGCCTCTGGCATGGCCGAGTCGTCTGCCACGCCAGCTTTTACTGCCATTCTAGTGTGTCCACATGTTGCCACCGATAAAACTAATAAAAAGGGAAAACAGATACTTTCTTTTTGTCCCGCCTCGCCCTCTCTGCTTTGCATTCTTTATTCCACCACCTCCTCCTCCTCCTACTTTGTCCTACTCCGGCGTTTCAGTCAAACAAGCGAGTACAGTTTATGTCTTCAAAGACCGACAAGGCCAAAAACAAAGAGAAAATTCCATAACATAGTTTTGAACAGCGCAATAATTATTCATGTTGGTAGAAAACTACCCTTTTGCTTCGGTGATTTGAGCTATTTCTCTGTGGAAATCTCCTGATGACACACATGGGTATTCTCAGTCACTCATAAAAATTTCTAATGTGTTTTTCTAATGTCTAAAACAGCTTGTACATTGGCTGCAAAAGTTGTAACACACACAGAAAAACAACCGAAAACATAACGTGCCTCTTTGTTTCTGTGTGACTGCTCATATTTGAACAGAAGCATCCAGGTGGTGCTGGAGGCAACTAGGTCAAAAAAACATCATTATCAACAGTGAGCAAGCTTTTGCAGCCACAGTCCCAGGGCTTTCAGGATGCTTCCCAACAGCTCTAAGATTTTTTACAAATGTCACAGTGTTTCTTCTACATTCTCTTTTCTTGCACCTGCTTTGCTTTTTAAAAAGAAATCATTAGACTTTGTCCTAAAGTATTGCTCAACTCAAATACTTCTAATACTTAAAGATCAGGAGTCTTCCCAAAAGTAAAAGTTGCCTGAAGGATTGCACCTTGCTAATCCCTGTTAAAAAAAACAGCTGTGCAGACTGGGCAAAGTCAGTCCTAGGGCACATTCAGAAGATATTTGGAGAGATGCCTTACATTACATAGTAACACCGACAGGCCTGGCCTAGTCTCATGTATTTATCTCTCAGCAGTGCTTTTCAAATTCTTCAAGAGTCACTGGTGAGCCTCAAAACACTGTTATTCCCTTGCAGAAGTCATCATCAGCAGAGCTCCAGTGCCTGCAGACACAGAGCAGGGAGCGGTCCGCTGGGCAATGTGAGGAAAACTAGACAAAAGATCTGAGGGCTTCCATAGGGCCACATTAAAGCTTAATAATTTTCCATGGTAGACACACCTCTCACATGCTGGATGATTTAGTTTGTCTGGGCGTCAACAAGACATCAAGCGTTCACTTTGTGATATAAGCTAAATTTCTGCAGCTCTGCAACCTGGAAAATCACTTCTAATTTGCATACAGGCATTTTATGAATAAAATGTTTAAATGACAGCGGCTGTGGACCTTCTTCCTTCTACCACAGTGGAGGTCCAGGCTGCAGCAGGCTCTCCAGACACACTGCTGGTTAATTAGACTGAACGGTTGCCTGGTTCTCTGCTAACGGAGCTCCACTGAACATACCTGATGAATAATGCATTTTTTTTGCAACACTTTTAATTCAGCAAATATTTCTTGGAACAAAGTCCAAATGCTTGTTACCGACTAGCTCTTTGAAAATGTCCCCCCTCCGTTCGCTTGTGTCTCCACTCTATTGACATGCTAATGACTCAGTGCGAAAGGAATCAGAAACAGCACTAATAAGCTTTAGTCGTCATACTCGCAAACAGGGATCTGTCGCCGCAGCCTTCAGCCTTCTCCATTATAATTATTGGCTCATCCAAGTGTGAAATCTCACTGAGGGTGGATCAGTGGTTCATTAATCCAGGGGTCACCATTGCCTTTAAACCAAGGGCAAATATGGACAGCGTTACCTAGTATAGAAAAAAAAGTTGCAAGCTCATATCGCAGATCACCAAAACTAATGTGGTTATTCACCTCTAAGATCTGTTCCTGTGCGATTGCTATGCATGTAACGCATGATTGATGTAAGTTGAAAGGTTAAAGTCGATTACTCCACTTGATCTGAAGCGGGCCTTGACAAGACCATTCAGAGTCTGACCATCACCTGTGACTGTCACTACTGCTACAGTCACAGTGTGTAAAACAGCACTTAGCGTGAAATCCAAGTCATCATGAATCACCAGCAGCACTCACTCAGACATGATGGCAACCTGGCCTGAATCACAGGACACAAAGAGAACGTGAGCAGATGTGATGGAGGATGGAGAGGATCTTTGTTTAGTTTCAGTTCTTGGCAATAACATACGTTTTGTTTTTAATTAATTTACTTTGGATATCTGAAGCACCGCTTGTGAATTTCATTGAAAAGCCTCAACAAACACTCCTGGGAGCATGTGGCTGCAATAGTTTACAAAACCCTCACCACAATGAAACAATACTACATTATTCAACTCACCGAGCGAAACACTTACTCATACCTGCTTTGGCTGTCATCATTTCACTTGTTCTCTTCAAGCCAGGAAACCGAGAGGAGGTGAGTACATTAGAGATGAGGAATTTGCTTGCGCTGACTCATGGATCCACCCACAGAGCCGGCAGCTAATGGTGAGAATGATAATAAAGGACTACATAGCCTATGGAGGGCTGGGCAGAGCTGGTCTCTGAGAGCTCAGCTCTGGATGAGTGGTTCGGTTGCCTGCAGGCTGAGCCTTGCGAGCACAGGAGTTTTTATTGTTGGGTGAGCCGGGGAAGAAGGCCCTCAGACTGCTGATGGGCACCCATGTGTAATTATATACTCCCGATCTGACTCAGCAGTGCTCGCCAGGGAAGCAGGACATCACTCTGTTCCCAGCCAGACTCTCTGCACTAGATAATTCACGCGCGCTTATATAGGCTGCTCACTGCACACATATACAGTGTCTGTCAAAAAGCAAACTATTACAGTTAGCACGTCGCCAAAATCATATGTTACATGGGTGTAAGTATAGACAGCAGACAGGCAGACTCAAACTAAACACTGATGCTTAATTTTGGACTAAATTAAAATGTAATTGCAAAAGTCGACCCACTAATTTAAAGGGTGCAATTTAAACAGTGACATGAGTGGAAAATTTGTAGTTCTAAATGTACCGACACTGGCTATTCATAGCTCAGTTTTTTTTTCTCCAGGTGCACGTCACGGCGCTTCACTCTCACTTCCTGCATGCAGGCGTGCACGTGTCATTGACGAGTCAGGAATGCCGCGGCCTCCAGTGTCACAGGTTTGAAGCTAAACTCATTAGTAATTTAAAGGTCGCTTCCATGTCTGCTCATATCAATTATTCACTCCTTTTTTTGTTTTCTTTCTTTTTTTTGGCAATCCTAAGTTCTTGAAGCACAATTCAAAATGAGGCCTACACAGAAAAACAGTTATTAAGGCAATGCAGTCTACGTAATTCAAGGTTGATTCAATGTGAGCAGCTGAATGTAATTTAATTCATATGGTTTGACTATAGAGGGATTCAAGGGAAGGTCATTTTGTAAGTGACTGAGATTGGTGTTGGTGTTTCATCATATTTTAATTCCATGCAATCTATGATGCAACATACACTTGCCGGTCCTTATCTGAGCTGAGGGAATATTGCCATAAGCATGCCCAAGGAAATAAAATAAAATGTGCTGCAGCAAAGAAAATGGCACAGAAGAAATCCGGAAGCCTCATCATCTACACACAGTATCGTGTGTTATTGTGACACATTTTAGTCTAAGGTGAGGCAGTTATAAATCCACCAGGACATAGCAGGTGTGCATTCTTGTGAAGGGATGGAATGGTAATATTACAACAATAACTCCAACAAAAAGAAAAAAAACACTGACCTGTCTGTAGAATGAATGTTTTCACAGATGAAAGGGAGGAATTCCACCCAGTTTCCCCCTAAGACATCAATCTGAGGTCAAGACCATTACACCGACAGTTCGCAAACAACTACTATGGCTAATGCAATCCATTCACTGCTGGTTTTCATTCGGTTTTGACTTTGAAACTGAAAGCCGGAATTCCTGACCGTGACAATCCTGGAACTGCCGGGAAGTTTGAGAGAAAGGTGCCAGCTGCGCAGATTAACATGTTGCTCCATTACTAAGATCCTTCTGCTATGCAAAACATCCCTCTGCACACCTTTCCAGTATTTACCTAGGGTGTTCCAGCATACCTGGCCCTTAGAGAGAGGGATGCAGGTAAACACAGTCAGAGAGAGAGAGAGAGAGACTGAAAGTCACCTGGTGTATATATACACCTCTAGGTAACATATCAAAGCAGGACCTTGTAAAATCTCACCACAGTCAGATAAGATCTGCCTTTTTTTTGCTACCAGAAAGGAGATTCATTCCACAAAAATGCAATTTGTGTGTGGTGAGATAAGGTCTCTGTTGAGTTTGGACAAGTACTCTGGTATTTACAATACGTCATGAAATTACGAACAATGATCGCCTGTATGTAGAGCCTTACAGTCAAATTCTAAATAAACAACCTAGAAGTCAAACAAAATATTGGAACAGAGACTGGAGCTGAGCTCACAAGCCGGTTAACGCAAAAATAGACAGAAATAAAAAAAAAAAACCTTAAGAAAGGTAGAGAGTAGAGCGGTCAGGCAAAGTGCATCTTTTTCCCTCAGGCATCAAAGAGGTATTTGAACATTTTACTTTATAAAAGCACAGTGAAGGTACAGGGGATAACCAGTGAAGAACAATGACAAGATCAGCGGCACTAAAGAGTTGAAACTAGTGTTTGGGTGAGGAGTGTGTGATGTTTTGGGATGAGGATAAGCCTATGTCAAGCATGATAAAGCACAACAATCGTAAATGTAACTAGGGTTGTTTGGAAGTTTTTTTGTACTCTTATTGTTATGATACCCAAGTTTTGATTCCAAGAAAATACTTTAAATTACATTTTTTCCTAGAAAACTTTATTTTCATTTGGCAAAAGAAGTCAAATTCCTCAAAGATCATACAACAGTTTTGTTCAAATGAAACAATATTACGATACTTTGAGTTTAAGTAAGGTATCTGAACAATTAAAGAATAAGAAGTAAATAAGTAATGTTAAAAACCTGACCATTGCTCTGTTTTTTAAGTGCTGATATTGTTGAGTTTTGATGCCCAGCCTCAACTCTACCTATTTAAAACACACAGAGAGCAAAGGGTGGGATGTTTATGTTACACATTGATCACAAGGCTTGGGTGGGCCTCTTAATAGGTCTGGTTTATAGCTTGATTGGAAGGTGTCACACATGACCCTCTCCCCCTGTCATCATTCTGAGTGGGAGTAGCAGCAGTTAGAAGATGTGTGGACAGCCGAGATGAGTAAGGAAAACGCAGGAGGGCAGGGGGAGCAGATTTATGGCCCATTCCCAGTATCTTAGGAGCACCTTTGGGACACTTCCAGATAGATGCCTTTCACCAGCCTCACAGAAGATCACCAGGGTGATCTTTGGCATGGGAGCGTATGCATTACCGACAAGGATGCTGCTGCTGAGTTTACATACGAGAGATATGTTGGTGACCCTCTGGGAACCACAAAGAGGGAGGAGGAGGTTTGAGGTGTGATGAAGGGGGAGGCTGGAAAAGACGGCACAAAGACTAGTGTTTGTTAAAGAGGGAATATTCAACAGCAGGCAGACAGACGCAAACACCAAGTCTGAGTTATGTCAAAATAAAACTAATACTTCGAATAACATTCTACATTTGAGGGGAGATCCAGGTTTTACTCAGCACAAGACACTTGGGGAACACAAGTAAACCTGCACCTTGGAGTGACGCCCAGATATTAGTCAGACATTGCATTGCACTTAAACCACAAAGGAGGGGAAACGTGATACTGAAAATATGACTTATCGGGTTATCTCTATGGATGAAAAAATGTGTCCGCTTCAGTCTCTTTGTTGCTGAGTTGTGGGAAGCGTGGTAGTCTAAACTACACACGTGATAAAGACTCGCCAGTGAAAGACGCCTGTATGTGTGGCAGCTCACTAGGGCTGTGTAAAAAATTCACTGATACCTACATTTGGAGGAACAGGCTCACCTAATTCTGTGCATTTGGTGTGAATTTTTCCTAGATGCTTATGAAACCTACAAAAAACACATATTTACCTTAAATTCTGACAAATTCATGCTTCTACTGTATCACAACAGCAGCAATGTGATTTATAATCATGAACACTTTAATATTTATCACATTTGTGATATAATATTTGAGCAAAATCAGGGACCCAAAAGTTAATGTATTTTGGCAAGCAAATGTGATTTTGTTCATCACTGTGCATTTCTGTACCAGTAGCTCCCATCTACCCGTGAGCAACGTCTGCTTGTTTTGCTTGTAATGTGCTTGATCAAATGCATCTACATTCAGTGACAGGTCCACCGTCAAGCCTTCTCAGCGTGAGGGACGGCTCTGTCAGATCCACCTGCCTCCCTCCTCTGCTATCTGTTGATTTAGTATCTCTGAGCCCCGAAGCAGACATTTTCTCTTTCTTGCTGGTGTCTTGACCCCCTTCCCGGCCCGGTCCGGGTCCCTCGGCTGAGGCACCATGTTATTTACTGCCCAGAGAGCTCTGTGTGCAGAGTCAACACAGCATGGCTGGTTGAGCAAAGGGAGCAACCTGCTGCTCACACACACACACATGCACAGATGCGAACACAAAGTCACATGAGCATCCCAGGGGGTCTGAGATGTTTACCATGCTACAATCACTACATATGCTAGAACTGAGAGTCACGGGCAGAGAGGCATACAAAGATGTCCAGCAACAGTGACCTGCCACTGGTTTTAGACTGTTATTACAGGTAATATGACGCTACAGACTTGTGGATGTCACACACCAAGCATCATCGAAGGCTACGAGAAGTTCATGCTGACAGGACATGACAGCGTTCACTCAGGTGAACTTTACAGTCAGCTGGACTCAGTCAGAAACATGTCTTTAGGTGGACTGAGCTTTGCATGGACATCCTGAGAGTAGGTGGCTTAATGTAACCTCTGACCTGCACTTGCTGGACAAATGAAGAGAGACTCAGGCTAAGGATATGTGTGGCGTTCAATGACCTCAAAGTATTTCAATAGGATTCCCTAAAAAGGAGGGCTGAAGACAAAAAAAAAACCAAAACAAAACACAATGCCGAGCTGTTGGCAATAAACCGTTCCCTTAGGGAGATCTCTCAAACTTCCAGCTGGGATCAAAAGACTTAAATGCTTGTTTATGATCAGTCTGCAAATTTCCGTGTAGTTATACGACATACACACACACCCAAGGAAAAACGTTTTCAGGTGCTCATAAAAAAGGTACATGCTTAAAGATTTGAAAACAGAAACGCAGTAAAATTCCTTCTCCAAATCCCCTCCTTCCTTGGTAATTATAGCCTGTCAGCTGACAAACTTCAGGTCGGTTGTGTTTGTCTTTGCCTCCTCGGATAAAACAGGTGAAAAGAGGCATGTGTATGCTGGGCCAGACGCCAGTCTCTTACTGGTTCTGCTCGCCAAGTACATATCACCCTCCCTGGTACAACAAGAACACTGAAGGAGATACTATGAAAGAGCTGGCCCCCTTTTTTGTTTTTGTTTTTTTAAAATGCACCGTCGAGAAATTTCATGAGGAGGAAAGTATTTTCTTTGCATCACTGAGAACTTGTAACCTTGTACAAGAGGCTGAGTACAGCATCCTACGCAAGAACAACAGAATGTTCTCCTTTGAGAAATCCTGTGGGGAAAAGTTTGCCATAGTAAACTCGGCGAGGATGATTTATTTAGAGGAGTACAGATGATTTGATAAATTGAAAACTGGGTTGACTTTGGATTGGAAGCAGGGGTGTGAGAGGATGAGGGAGCAGGGTGTGAGGGATGCGAATGTGATGCAAGGCGGACTGGATCAATCTTTTATCACTGCAGTGTGCTTTCATCCCTAATGGATCCGACATGAGCAGAGCACAGCACTACCTTCCGTCACATTGCACAGGCCGGGGGAAGGACGCACGAAAAAATACAAGGCAAGATCAAGTGAGGTAGAGCGAGCAACACATGAGAAAGACAGACACTTACACTCAAAGAGAGGGGGAAAAGTGGTTCAAACACCTTCCCAAACCCCAAACATGCAAACATATTATGTCACCGACACGCTGTCATCACGTTTCCTATTACCTCCGGCCTCCTGAGTGCATCTGCAGGAAGAGGAGAAACACTACTGATAAGAACGACGAGAAATTAAGTCACTTCACAGCTTGAAGGATGACTTAGAAAGTTCCCATCGAGAGTCCCATGAGATATCGTGCGGCGCATGGGCAGACTCGCTTTCCTTTGCCGTGCGTGCTGAGTGATAGACGGACGCACCGACAGTGACACAGACAGACAGACTATTCTAGAAGACGAGGAGAGGAGTCCATCTGCGTATTCAAGCAGTGAAAGAGCAGTAAAAATAACATCGTGGAGAACAAGGCACAACCACTCTCAGAGGACGCTCTGCTCTCCCCATGCTAAACAGGCTCATTCATGTGATAGAAAATAAGAAATATCGAGCCAGTGAGGGAGACACAAAGGGATGGAGAGAGAAAAGGGAGTGCTAACTAAACAAGGCTGGGGAAGAAAGTTGAAAGTTTGATGATGCGTTCCAGCGACTGGCATTACCCTGCCATCTGTTTCCAGCTTTAGCTGTAATATCTATAGCACTTAGAAAAAGAATTTAGCGCTCCTCTGCTCTGACCATAAAAGAACTCAAGCAAACACAGCCAACTTCCAACATTCTACTGAAGATAATCACTACACTGAACTTGATAGCTGCAATAACTTGTCACATGCAGTCAGTAACAGCACCTAAGCGTGCAAAGGTCAGCTGAATTATATGGGTAAATGAACAAGAAGCAATAAATTAACAAACTGGAGCCAAATTTAAGCAGTTGAATATGCTTGAATCAAAGTTATCCATTTGGTTCCTCTCCCTACAACCATTTGTTATGCTGACGTTATCTCTCTGAGTACAAGTTAGCTGTGCAAAACACACAGACAGAGATAACACGTGAGGTGTAACTGTGAAGCTCTCACAGTCAGTCGAGGAAAAAAAAAAAATCACATCCCAGGGTGGGGGGTGGGGGGGTGGGGGGTTCCAATCGATGGCTCTGATTCGGTAACAAATACAGCCTGCTAATGAGCTCCACTGTCTGATACATACCACGCTGGGAATTAATGCACCCAGTTTTTCAGGGCCAATATCAATATCGATTATTTGTAATCAAGGGGACTGCTGATAAACGATATTTGGAACAGATACACTTGGAGTAAACATGAATAACTGGGTGTCAAAACTCAGAATAACAGAAAACGTTATTGAAATTGATTATTTATGTTTTGAATATGTTAAATTAAAAAACACCTTTTCACCGTTTATCCTTCAGTGTTGATAAACCCCCTAAAAACTCATCTTTCTGTATCCAAATGACATGTTTAGAAATTTATTTTTCATGAACATAATCCCTTCTTGCCCTAAAATGCCTTGAATCGTTGGATCCTCAAAACTGTGCGGATTTATGAAGTCCCCACCTTCATCTACACCCACCTCTCCACAGCTCACTGCAGCCCAAGCACACCAGCTCGCCAACTACTCTATGCTACACAACAGCAAGTGGTAATATTGGAGTATTTTAGTCTTAAATGTTAAAATCAGAAACCAATTCTTAAGGATACTAAAGATGCAGAAAGCCCCACGCTGTAAGTTGACATGAACCTTAGATTTGTTATGTGTGAAACCATGGCAACCTGAATCTGTGTTTTTTTTTAGAGCCTGTCATTGGTACACTGTAGCTTCAAGGCAGAAATTTCCAGCCATGGCACTGACTGCTTATTCCACTCATGATGTGTCCTCTCACATATAAAAACAGCATATGGACATGTTAACAAGATAAAGAAACTTTCATCAGAGGGGGGTATTTCACTTAATTATATTGGGGAAAAAGGACAACACAATTAATCCAGAAAGTGCTGAATATCAAATCCAATTGTTCAAACCCTAGGGGGAATCTTTAAATAAGATGCCGGCTGTGCATGATGATGAGCCGGCGTTTAAACAGGCTTCCTTAGAGAGGTTTGGTGAATTGCACGGTGTTGGCATTTGCAGCAACGCTAGCGGTTAAATGTGGCAGGGACACGCAGCAAGTGAGCTGAACTCTGCCCAAGTCCACCATAAATTAATCTTTAATCCTACGGTGGTAAAAGGAGCAGCCTGTGTGACAGGAGACCAGTGTAAGAGATAACCTCTACTTTTCTCACTGGTCTCACACAGTGAATGTTTGCACACAAAAAAGGAGGCTCTCCTTCTGACTCTAAGAGGGAGAATTCCAAGCAGAAAAACGTAGAAAAAGCACAAAGAAAGAAAAAAACACAACTGCACAAAGAGTGAAGTTTCACCCAAACAGGTTTGAGTCCTTTTGTCTCGCACAAGCAGACTCGGGTGGCGGGTCTAGTGACAACAGGTACATGTGGAGACTTGGTTTAACTCCACACCAACGAAACACACATTCTTTGTTTCCCTGCCACTCTCAGAAAAATATACACACACAACCTGACACTTATTAATATTGATGGCTCTCATTACATGCGTGCTGGAACATACAGCAAAGCTGCTGACAGATCGGCTGAGTTCAGAGAAACTTCCTGACGCTGACATTCAAACCGGCAAGGACACATTCAAAAGATCCCCCCGACAGAAGCCCTCACACTCACCGATGGAGGTGATCCTTTTGCTTGTGTTCAATGATTTAAATTTCCCTTTCCCTTCTGCCTCACTCGGGGAAATCCTGGACTTCTCACGGTGTAGCGGAGCCGGTTGGTTGTGTGGTTGGTGTGTAGAGGCAGCGAGCGAGCGAGCGAGAGAGATTGTGTGTGTGTGTGTGTGTGTGTGTGTGAGGAGCGTGCAAGTCCAGCGGAGGTCAGAGAGGCAGGCAGACGTGGTCACAGAGAGATTTAAAGGATGTCGCGACTTCTCCTCCACTGCTATTCTGCTGCTTTTTCGTCGCCGGCTGCCTCAGGAATGCACTTCTAACTGGGTGTCCTCACCACAGCCAAGATCTGAGAGACTGCTAGAGTTCTCTCTCTCTCTCTTTCTGTCTACACCCCTCCTCCTTTCTCCCTGTGTCTCTCACCCACACAGAAACACACCCTCCCAGTCACTCCTCTCTCTTTCTCTCTCACTGTCTTCCTCCCCACCCTTCCTTGCTGTGCTGACAGATCAGATACCTCCCCCTTTTCAGGTAGTTGAAAGCGTGTTTTCTGCTTTGCCAGTCTCCTTCAGTATCAATTTTCTCGGCTATTCCTGGTTGCATCCTCCGTGTCCCGATGACAAAAAAAACAGGACTGATGTAAGTAAACTCAAGAGGCAGGAGAAGCATGAACTCAAAACCCTTTGCATGCATATGTATTTACATAAGTGCCTCTACTGTTTGCACGATCAATAACCTGAAGCATGAGGCTTCCACTCTCTGCCCTGCAGCGACACGAACAGCTGATTACACAAATGAGCCTGTCAGGTGATTTTCTCTTCCTTTTCCTGGAATGAGGTCATAGTCCAAGCAGCCCAGGTGCAACTGGAGAGTGGATGTGTCTGTGTTTGAGTTGGACAACGCCCTGTGGGAAAACAGGTGACGGAGTCAACTTAAACCTGACCGCTCCAGTTCGAAACACAACACATCTACAAAACCTAATGATTATATACCGATCGGTCACAACATTCTGACCACTGACAGGTGAAGTGACTAACGTTGATTATATTGGTATTATGTGGTGTTCTGGTGGAAAACTTTGGATTGTGGCATCCGTGTTGATGAGACTTAGACACCCAAATAAACATTGTCCCACAACAAGTGCACTCCCTCATGCAAATGGAAATCCCAAATGTCACTGGTCTATCTCTAGAGGGAAATTGCACCCGACCATATGGAAAAAACATCAAACAATCAGGAACATGTTGAGGAACATGACAATGGCCCAAGGTGTTGATTTGACCTCCAAACTTCCTACACCCCATTCTGATCAAGCATCAACAGGATGCAGAGGAACAAGATTGATTGACAGAGGCCCCACTGCACAACATGGAATACCCAAAGGATACTCTGGTTTGTGCAGTGGGGTATCAAGCTAGGACACCCTGAGAGGTCCTCTTGTCCATGCCCAATGGTTCAGAGCATTTTTGACCACATAAGAGGGACCAACACAATATTAGGCAGGTAGTCATAATTGCTATGCTTGATCTGTGAATGTTTAAAAAAGGACAGAAACTGTTCCAACATTCATTTATAAAACAATGCCACGATTTTTGAACAGCACTCCTGTCTCCACAGTCACCTTCCCACACTCACAAACAGAGCCGAGACATGCGTGACCAATGGGAGAGGCGGAATGTGTGGGAGCCCCTCAGTGGGAGCCAGACCCTGCTCTCTATTAGCATCTCTCCTGTCTCTATCTGCACATCTCCCTCTTAAATCTTAAATTTTAACCAGTAACCTCTTCTTTTCCCTCCCTTACCATCGCCCCAGAACTGAAACTCAGACTGGACTTGATAACAAGCAGATATCAAGCAGAGGCTCAGATATAGCGTATGGAAAAAACCTGATACCAAATAACAAAATCATATAAACAGGCCTGCTGTTATCATCTGTCAATGTACAAAATTAACATGTTCATGTCTAAAACTAACTGATAATTTTTTTTTTAGAAGGGACGGACATGATTAATAAACTTGTTGAAGCTCAGTCAACACTGGATTTCTAAAAGTGAACACTGATATTAACATTTGAGATTAAAACAACATATAAGCAGTTGTTGTATGTTTTTGATGAGTAATCCCTAAACTTGTTTGTAACTAACTTTGACCTAGATTTGTCCCGAGCAGGATATTTTACAGCATGTGTCAATGCAGCTATGATAACACTGTTAATAATTTACCGCAAACATTCCTACACTGGCATTTTTTGGTTACTTATCAGCCAACAGATATACCAGCACACATATGATAAGTAGGTAACATCAGTATATGAGCCAGGTTCCAATTCAAATCTGAATCTGGCATTGGCTACTTCATTTTCTGTGAAAGAAACCACTACTTTCATTTATTTACTCAATTTGCCTAGGTGAGCGAAGGACATGAGAAGTACTGAAACAAAAGCCTAACAAAGAATTATGTAGCGAAGACGTCCACAAACTAAAAAATGAACCTAAGAAAAGCAAAACCACTGTAGTTATGGGACTCCAATGCCATGATTCAGCAGCAGCAGGTTGTCAACAATACCTCCGCCATAACTGCGTTGACTTTTCCTCAAATTGACGTCAGATTGTATTCTGGACAAACTAATGAGGACATGCAGTCACAGCGCCTAATAACCAGCGTGCACGTGATAAAAAGCAGATGTTCCAAAAATAGATGACTGGGATTAATTGCATTAATTTGATGAATTAAATCATGCAAACAAAAGACCACTGCGAAGAATGCTGTAGCTCTCAGCCAGGCTGAGTCACGGAGGTCCACCGAGAGTCGGATCACATGTATGTGAACTGTTCGACTGTTTCTGTCTATGAGGCAAAGCTTTTGGCACATCTAAGAGCTGTGTTGTCTGACAAATCACTTAAACCACACTCCTGAATAAAGGCAAGGGGGGACGAGTCTCTGGGGGCTGGGCTTAGGTACCAAACGCCACAGTGAGAAAAGGCTGAGGTGCCAAGGAAGAGTGACATCTTGAGAGTGGTGGAGAAGTAACTACACTTTATGGGTCCTGACAGGCTATTACCCCTCAGTGGAGCATATGCTTGTCCACCCTCAAACCGGCATCAAGTTCATTTAAGGGTGAGGGTATTGTATAGTGATGCGGAGGATTATCAGTCCAAAGCCTCCCAGACTTTGCTGACACCTTCCAGGCATTCTTCTGGGCTCCTCCCACTGCTTGCCCCCCCCGGCTTCCAGCCTCCCCTGTCAAACTCCACATATCATCGCTCTTTTTCTGTGTGACTCAAACATTCTTGCAACCCCCTCTCTCCTTCTCCTCCCCCAACACTCCCTCTGCATTCAGCGAAGAAGCAAAAGAAAACAAAGATAAGGCCTAAAAAGCTTAAGAAACATGCAATTTTCAGAAGAAATCTTCCGCCTGTTGTGGGCTTCGTTATTGTTTATCCTCATCGCACAAACACTGAAAACGCACTCAAGTCCTTTATCCAAACAGCTGCTTGACTGGTTTTAGTCACCACCTACTACTAAGTTAATAACTCAACAAGTGAGGAGGTATAAATCTGTTTAAAGAGTGGCAAGCCGGCCATAACTCAGCTCTGAGGAGACAAGAAGATGGCTCAGAGAGTGAGAAATAGACTGGTCAGGTCTGGCAGCAGTTCAATTGGTTCTGCGGAGGGTAGCAGAGAGAGGGGAATACATGCTGATAGTGTCTTTGTTGGCCATTATTCACTAAGAATGAATAGCATTAAGTTGCTGCTGAGGCTTGCTCCTTTCCATCTTCCCTGCCGAACCCCCCCCTCACCCTTCTGTCTCTCTCTATTTATTCAGCCTTTCACTAAAAACAGCCTTCAACAGGTGGCAAATAGGTCGGTTAAGACTAAAAAACCTGGACGGTTGAATGGGATGAGAGCGGGCTACGGTAGCTTTATTTTCAGAAGCCCAAACAAGTTACAAAATCCTGAACTCTTGTTGACATCGGTTTGCATACTCATGGCGAGCAACGCAAGGTAGTAATGCTCTGTTTGCGCCAAACTCGCCTAAGTATAGCGTCACTGCCTCATTATGGTCAAGCCAATGTTGTTGCTCCAGTAGTGTACTTACATCTCGTGTATCATTATGACAGGCAAGACGGTTTTCGCCAGCGAAGGTAATTGCCCTGTTGAGACGACGCACATCCCACATCAAGAACCGACAAAGACTTTTGTTTTCTTCCCAGAAAACCTGGCTCCGGAAGATGATTCATGGTTTGAAAGCAAATGCATGTCACTATATTATCTCTCGACAAATAACAACGGGTGCGTTGATAAGGCAAGGTGAATCTGAGGACAAAGACATGACGAGTGAGCACAAAGTGAAAATGACAGGAAGGGGACGGTCAACTGGATCAGTTAAACTTGTGCTAAACAAACTTTGTATCCCCCAAATACTGGATAGAAGAGATAGAAAAAAATCACACACACAACAATAACAAATAAAAAGCATACAGCTCTTTTTTTCCATTTTTCTCTCTCTGAACATTCCTTTCGCACCGCCCTAACAAAGCACAAGAGAATCTCAGTTGCCTTTAGCAGCTTCCAAGTTGTCAGGACTTTGGCTACACTCTGGCACCCTTTCTCCATCGTCTCTTTTTCTTCGTCTTTTTTTTTTTTACTGAGAACCAGCCCAGACTGGCTCCGGGCAAAGTTACTACCATTCAAAAACACAGCTACCTCTCACATGGCCTCATGTTGCATTTTTTGAGGGGTTGTATGAAAAGCTATTTTCAGAGTTGAAATAAATTTTGGCCCAAGATCACAAGCCCCAGCATTGTCCTTCACTGCTTTCAAGTGGTCATGTTGGAACGGGTGCCTCAAAAACTCTTTCCCTTATCCTGTCTACCTAAGCCGGCGGTTTTTTTATCCTGCTTCAAGATGTAAATTCAACTCTCTGTCTCTTGAGATAAAGCTGTACCATTAGTGTCACACTGTACTGCCCTGCGCTGTTCCTATCAGTAAATGGAAATGGGCTACAACTGGCCTGAATGGTACGGGGGAGAAAGCTGTGACCGTCATAGGGCCCTTAGCTTTTCACTCTCACTCAAAGGCGGATGAGATGTTGATGGCAGGACTAGTAGCCACTTTCACTTCTTCCAATCTCTCTCCCATGCAAGAGGGACAAGTGAGCTGGGGAATAAAAGAAAGTCAACGTTAAGTCAACACGACGTTCCTGCCAGCGACCGCCTCAAGTCCTCGCTAAGCTGAGGGATTTCTCAGGACAAAAGGGGGTACCCAACCCACAAGCTACAGTCCTGGTCAACGCATAACATGAGCACTGAGAGAGCAAGTAAACAAAGACAAAGAGAAATTGGGGCAACATGAGATATTGCCCTGTATGGGGGCTCAAAGTGCTGATGTGATCTCGGGAACAACAAAAACAGCGGAGTGGCGCACTGTGGCTCTAGATGGACAGGAAATCCAGATTGGTGAAGGGGGAGCTATCAGGTGGGTGCAGTTCAGGGGTCAGAGGTGAACAAAAGCTATGTAAGCCCCACACTGAGTGAGAAAGAGGCCCCCCGGACACACTAACTGACGCCCAGTCTGTCTGCCTGCAGCTTCCTCGAGAGGCTTCTGCTTTAGTTTGGTGGTCCAAATATTTTCTTGTATCCGTTTTCTGGGTCTAAACGCTCTTCCATTTGTCCTCTACGTAGACCAAGATGTCACCATCAATTTTCTGTCCATTTATTCTCAACTTTGGTTACAATACTGGTCTGTTCCACCAAGCACCCAGGGGAAAAAAGACTATCCAAACACCTGCAGGAACAACAGCATTTAAAAGCTTTCACTGCACCAGGCCTGTCATCTCTTTGCTTGTGTGGTTTTACCAGATCAAAGGAAAGCTGTAGCTGCGTTACGGCAAGAAAGTCTTTTGTAGCTACAATTATGCGCTATAAGCACATACACAAACAGCAAAAAAAAGAATGCATGCATGTGTACACACAAAGGATGCGATGAAACTGGTGCATAATGGACTTGGATCTTTCCTAATCACACGAGACGTTTTAGTTTGAAGCAAGCGACGGATGTAAAACTGATCCACAGAAACTTCAAGTACAGACACTTAAAGACCTGTTGAATTTTAACAAGGCTGGTGAGGCTGGCATCGCCATCTTTATTCAGGGTGTAGAGCATCTGAGTGTGTGCTGGAGTGGGCATGTGCGTGAGACTGAATTAATGACGTATGTGTGTGTGTGTGTGTGTGTGTGTGTGTGTGTGTGTGTGTGTTGGTGGATATGCCAGATTACTAATCAGTGCTTAGACAAAGGCCATATGTGTGCAAGTCTGTGCATCTCTCCCACATCTCTCTGACATATTCCCCTCCATGTCTGCGTAAAAACCCTATCAGCAGGAATGTTAGGATTGTCGGGTCAGCAGTGGTGACATCATGGCAGCCAGTCAGAGGCAACAACAAGGCCTTAGCACCAGTTTCCTCCTGGTTGCATCAGCGATGCAATACCAGGCTGTGGATCAATGACACCCACTCCAGCCCTGCTTCCTGCCCACTTTATGAGTCTTCAAACACACAGACAAGGAATTGACATGATATACTGAAACTATCAGAATCGTAACAGCGGTTTGACATCCACATGACCTGAGCGGGCAGCTTTAAATCAAATCTACTTGCCTCTCGATAACAACAGACTTGAAGTGCTTAATGGTCCACTTCATTAATTATTTTAACAAGCCCCGATGAATGACCTTATATGACACATGGGCTTCAGTGAGACTCCAGAAACTTCACCTGCTTGAGGTGATCTAAGGTCAACAGCCTGACATAAATGGTTTGAGTGTTTAGAAAGAGACAATAGTATAGCCTGAGGGGACGCAAACTTGGTAACGGATGTATACATACAAGGACTACCTGAGCCCATGCAATTTCTCTCATTATATAATCACAAACCTAAACTAATTTGTATAACAGCACTGTTTTTCTCTAAAATCAGTCCCTTCTGCAAATGACAAACCCGTGTTTCATGTCTTTGTAGGGGTCAAGTGTCAGCAAACAGATGCTAGTGTGTGTTTGTGTACGGGAGTGTGAGTGTGAGTGTGTGTGTGTCCAGAGAATCCTCCAGGTCATCAGATAAAGTGCACCTGAGGGAGGGGCACGGAGCCGGCTGTCAGCATTACCATGGTAACCAAACACAGAGTCAGACACCTGGTTGGTGGAGCCCAAGAAGGGGAGCTGAGAGGGCACCACTTCAGTATGGTAACCGTGCCAAAAGAAGAAAATCCGCTAGAAGTGGCCCAGTTCCCAAAACACAACCCTTATTGTGTCTGCGCCGTGATGAGTGGGGCAGAGATCACGCGCAGCTGTTGAATCTTTCATGGAAAATATAAAAAATGAAAGAAAAAACAACTAAGCCCACTGCACAGCTCTCGTTACAGCTGTGAAATAACTTGGGCTAATCTTGTCCATGTTATCCCCACATGGTTTTAGTCATGGTTTGTCCTGTTAAACATTTAAAAAGGCATGCCAGCCACGGTCACTTTAACTCTGTGCCATACCACAACCAAGAAGCAACTATGAGGGTACTTCAAAAAAATTCTTGGCCTCACTCCCATTTTGGGGCATAACTGCACACTATAAAGCCTTATATCACTGTCCATAAAAACAAAAATGTCTGAAGCAATCAAGAAAAACTGAGTGAAAAGTGTTGCGTCCAATACAATGAACCTGTCCACACAGCACAGGTGGCAGAAGCGGCCAAATGTGGCTTTGAACTGTTGCCCCATGCACCTTATTTACCCGACTTGACACCGCCTGACTTTTATCTGCTTCCCAAACTGAAATCCCATAATCGGAGTGATGATAAAGTTGTGCATGCTGCTAAGGAGTATCTGGAGGGTCAAGATGTGACTTTTCTTATGGAAGGAATAGTGAAGCTTGAACCTTGGTCGACAAAGTGCATTGAGGTTAAAGGAGACTATATTGAAAAATAGTGCAAGAACAAAATCTCTGAGACCTTTTTCAAGTACTTTTATACCAGGCCTCAGTGACAGCTGCTAGATGCTAACTCCAAAAACTCCCCAGCCACAGTTGACTCCCATTCAAAATGCATCAATTTCTCTTTAGAAACATTAAGTCAGTCATTTTTTGATGAGTCATTACCACCTACACCACTAATTTCAGGCCCACAAGTGTGTTGCTGTGTAATTTTGAAAGGACTGCCCTTCCTAATAACATTTTAAGTCGAACTAAACGTTTTGATGTCTGTCATGATTGACCATTTCCTCACCTGTTGCTCTCCCTGGCTCCTGAACTCACTTTGTTACATGCTTTTCGAGCTTCTTTTTATATAGTAAACTGCAGTTTTTCTCCAAACCTGCAGTTCTATTGCAGTGACAGTTTAAAGGTCACACTAAAAAGACTACAGTATACACAATATTTCTAACAGAAGCCCATAATTAGACTGGTCAGTGCTTGCAGCAAGCTTGCTATTGTTCACTTTGGTCCAAGGTAGCAGGAAACGAGTGTAAAAGGTAACACCCTGCACTCCCTTATTCGAAAAGTACTGGTTCCAGATGGAAAAGACAGCACTGACTATAAGCTGCAATTTAGAGCTTCAAACCAGCTTCTAGTGGATGGTGTCACATCTCACTATGTCCAGCTATATATACACTCTTTGACCACAATAAATACATTAAATTTGTCCCAGGCACATCAACTTAAAATAGCAGCAATAATGGCACATAGTCATACTAGTGTTAAAAAATATTTCGGAATGATGCGTCATCAGTTAATATCACTTAATTATAGTGTCACAGTGCTGAGCAAGCATGTTTCCTAACATGTCAGGGTGACTAATCCGAATAATAGGAGCATCTGTCAAACAAAGACTTAACTTATATTTAACTTTAAAACTACTGCAATGATTGATAACTGTTTTATGAATGGCTGAAGTGCACAGGGCTTTCTGTTTGCTTAGTATCATTCGTTTAAGTACTAAAAACAAGTTTGTCGAGAAAGGAAAGTGTAAAATTTAATGGGGGAAAAAACTATTACATCCCAACAAACAAGGTCATTTGTTTCACTCACCTCCTGCAGCCTGAAAGGTCTCTATGACTGCCTGCCCGATGAAAAAGGAGAAGTGCGAGAGGAGGAAGAGCGAGACAAACCCTGTCGCTGTCTGTCGTGCTCTCAGGCTACCTGATCCACCAGCCTGTGGAAGAGAGAGAGAGAGAGAGAGAGAGATAGACCGGCTCAGAGCAACACAGAGGGGAAGGGAGAGGGGGGGCAGCTGCAGAGAGAAAAGTGAAGTGGTGCCGCCATTCCCCGTCACCCGGGAAACCAACGCTCTTTTCAAAGAAAACCGGCCAATGGCAAACACCGGCAATTGTGTTCAGACAAAAAGTCACATGACTGCCCAAACACCACTCCCTGTACACTTACTGAGACGGGAAGAGAGGAAAAAAAGAAGTATGGGGTGGAAGGGTGATAAAGAAGGGAAAAATAAAGAAGGAAAGGGCAGAAAGTGTAGTAGATAGTGGTCCACAATTAGAGCTAAGAGTTACCAAGGCAGGAAACAGGACACCAGACCAGACTCTATCCCGTCCCTGAGAGAATAAAGTATTTCCACCTGATCTTCTTCACACTCCCATCTTCACAGCAAACAGATTGGCTACGGCTTATTTCTGTTTGCTAAGAAGAACAAAGCCGAGCCACACAGTGGGATACTAAAGGTACAGCCCTATCTCTGGCTGGCACACTCAAACATTTCCCTGCCAACTTTAATATTAGGCTATTTATATGCAGAATGTATGAAACATTCAGGTTGCTCCCCAGCATTGACCATCACTCTATAATCAGAGGTGATGGTGCTGTCAAAATCCACAGAAAATACAGATAAGTTGTAATCTATATTTTTGCTCCAATACTTCAGAATATAGCAACTAATTCTAAATTCATATTGGCATATTTTGTCAGTGTACCATAAAGAATCAGACATTTGCTTTACATGCTTCACAAAGAAAGTACAGTAACAGACTTAAAAGAGATACAACAGTTTTAAAACCATTCGCAGTAAGATTTTGCTCATTTTTCGATGATGTAGACACATTTCCATTAGTAATGCTGTCTAATATGGTCCAACAAGTTTTCTAGGTTTGCTATATGCAGGTTAAATGATTCATATCAATTATCAAGAACAGCAACTTCTTGTCCCACTTATCTTGTTGACAATAGCAAATGTAGCAGACCAAGGTGGTGCTGGAGAGCAGAGGTACATTACAACTGAAAAATCAGATGGACTGGTGGACACAATGGCAAACAGTTTAATGTCAGGTTTTTATAAAATGTCAGATGTACTGTTATCACTGGATTGTTCATGCTGCTCTAAAGTCATTCAGAGACGACTGCTGGGGAGGGAATTCTATTTAAAATTTTAAAGTACAACAGAAACTGTGCCATTTTTGTCTCATGAAACAGAACATTAAGCCTCAATGACGTTTCATTTTGAAAAGAGCGAGTGGCTAAGGGAGTCAGTTTGTCCATATAGGAAAAGGGATTTATTGTCATGGAAGCTAAGAGTCGTAACAGTGTGCTGCCTGCATCACTGTCAACTAAATGTTCCATCACTCATGAGAGGACACTGTGATGCTTTGTATACACCCATCAGCCACAACATTATGACCACGGGCAGGTGACGTGAATAACATTGATCATATTGGTACTATGTGGTGTTCTGGTGGAAAACCTTGGATTTTTGCATCCGTGTTGATGAGACTTAGACACCCAAATAAACATTGTCCCACAACAAGCACAATCCCTCATGCAAATGGCAGTCTCAGATGTCACTGGCCTACCCCCGCAGGAAAATGCACCCCACCCCACTGCAAAAACATCAAACAATCAATTGATTTGACCTTCAAACTTCCTACACCCCATTGTGATCAAGAATCAACAGTGTCAATGTCTGATTGGTGTATGCCAACACCTCTCTTAGAACCCAAGGAGTAAATCACTGTTAGCAAAAAGTCACTTCTCTTTAGAAATATGGGATCACTTATTATTTTGATGAGTCATTACCACTGAAATCATTAGATTCTGGCACTCAGACAATTGTGGTGGTGGTCATTTTTAAATTATGGCCATCTTATTAACACTTTAAGGTGCATAGAAAGTTTTAATGTCTGTCATGATTGACAGTTGGGTTTGCCTGCTGCTCTCCCTGGCAACTGACTTTACCTTGTCTCAGGTTTTTAACATTTTCTGTTTAAAGAGTAAACTGATTTTTCTACAAATGCTCAGCTCTACTGTAGCAGTAGTTCAAAAGTTGCAATAAAACACCCTAACACAATGCTGTTGCACAATATCTCTAACACAAGCCCATGTATGGACTGGACTGGTCAGTGTTTCCAGTAAGAGAGCAGCAGATGTCAGAGTCCAATGAAGCAGGCACAGCTACATCATCTACAAGAGGCAGTGATGCAGAAATCCCTTTTCAGGTTGATTAATTTGATTCAATACCAGCAAGTGACTCAGGAGAGACCTGGAAATGCATTTGCACAGCAGAAATTATTTCCTGATCTTATCCAAACCACTGGGATAGACGTTTCCATTGTTCCGCAGGTTAATGTTATCTTACAGTGTAATGAAAAAAATGGATGTTACACTGTTTGTATATGTGGACGGCTTCTCAAAGTCTGTCTTAACCTCAGTCTTCTGTGCTAAAAATGAACTTCAGAAACAAAATCCTTATGAACATGCATTTTATTACGTTTTACATTGCACACTGCCATCTGCCTGGGGTAGTAAACTAAATTATAGTGCGGTTTTCCAGCGCAAATTCTCAACAGAGCAGTCAGACAATACAGTCTACGAATTTTAAGTCAGACGGTTTATTACCCAGGCCGAAATCACACATCTATCACTTTCCCGGCAATATAGCGCACACTTGAACGCAATCATCTGCCTTGTAATACATCGCTTCAGTGCCACTAAATTACCCTGCTTCAGCTGTGGTGGGCAGGTCTCATTCTCAGAAAAAGCATCTACCAAGTGGAAAGGGGCCCAATTACCTCTGTGCAGCGCGAATTGAGAGAGGATGGCGGCGACGAGCCTCGGCAACAGAAGGGGAACAAAGCCGACAGTATCCAACGGATGGACAGCACTGACAAGTCTGAGCCTCCAACATTGATTTTTTTTTGAAAAAGGTAATGGAGAGGACTACCTGAGGCTTAACAATCCCGTATAGGCTTATTGTGGATTCTTGGGATATTCTTGAGGATGGAACATACAACCCCAAGATTAGGCCTAATTATAAAATGACACCAAAATCTGTTTCATAAATTCAAGAACTGGTCTCCTTTGTTCAATAAGCTGCACCTGTTTATCCATTTTTCCCATAACACTGAAAAGAAAAAAACATAAATAGAGCCCATGGAGCTATATTTACATTTGCTTGACAAACTCAAACATAAGATCCAATACTTGGTAATTACAAGGCAACTGGTAGTCTGAATATACCTTTCTTCTACTGCAGTTCAGATGAGACGGTGATGTATAATTTCATCTCTGACAGTCATTCCTCGAGACGTGAGAATTCAAAAAGCAGAGCTGATTGCTGTATTAAAGGCACAGTTTTCAAGTATCCACAAGTACGCGTGCTCCTGATAAATTAGCATTAAGGGGTGAGCAGGTCGTTGGTGTTGCAGTGATTTTGTATCTGTGAGTCTCCCAGCTGGCAGAGTAAGCAAGTATTTACACTGATCAGCCACAACATTATGACCACTGACAAGTGAAGTGAATAACATTGATCATATTTATTGTGGTCTGCTGGAAAACCTAGGATTGTGGCATCCGTGTTGATGAGACTTAGACATTCAAATAAACATTGTTCAACAACAACAAGCACACTCCCTCATGCTAATGGTAATCCCAAATGTCACTGGCCTACCCCCGCAGGAAAATGCACCCCACCACATGGAAAAACCATCAAACAATCAGGAACATGTTGAGGAAGATGACAGTGGCCCAACATGTTGATTTGACCTCCAAACTTCCTACGCCCCATTCTGATCAAGCATCGACAGGATGCAGTGGAACAAGTTTGATTGACAGAGGCCCCACTGCACAAGCCAGAGTACCCAAAGGATCCACTGCCAACGTCATGGTTCCAGACCCCATAGGACACCCTGAGAGGTCCTCTTGTCCATGTCCAATGGTTCAGAGCCGTTTTGAGTACATAAGGGGCACTAACACAATATTAGGCAGGAGGTCATAATGTTATGCCTGATCGGTGTATGTACTGCACAAATGAGTCACAATGGAGGAATTTTACACTGCAGAAGGGACAAAGAAGCAGCTCAACACTTTCAACTTTTTTGTCCCACTTTTCCTTTTATTCCAGCCTCATGACTAGAGCTGCAAGTCTATTATGGGAAAACAAAAAAAATGCTTTGTTTGTGGAAAAACATCATAGAAAACAACTTTTTGATGTGCTACTCTGACTAAATCAGATTTCAGACTGGTTTTATCACAAAGTTTAACCATCATTACCACTCATTATCATCATCATTATTGTCAAGCTGAATTCCACCATGAGCTTTGCTTTTACAATTAGTCTAAATGGATGAAAGTGAGTTTTTACTGCTGATGACCCAAAACAAGAATACTCAACAGCCTTCTGCTTCAGTCTCATACCATAAAAGTTACTCATGCCAACATTATTATAAGGATTCACTCCACAAACGCATCTGTCCAAGAAGAATATGCAACTTGCAAAAGCATTATGGCAAATCACATAGCTATTATGTAGAGGCCACAACAACAGTTTACAAGGTTGAGCTATTCGCAATCAGTGATGTGGGAAAGATAAAGAAAAAGGAAGAAAACAACATGATATAAAATACAAGGAAGTAAGAGACAAGAGGTACAAACAACAGATAAAAGTGGAGGAAGTGCAAGAAAAAAGGAAGATAAATGTTCCTCAAAAACATAAAAAACTGAAGAACAGAACAGCTCGGCAGGCAGGGAAAGGACAGAAATAAGGTCAACAAGCTGAGAATATGATGCAGCCTTTTTGGATGCATTCAAAACGCGTGCAGTAAATAAGGAAACACACAGATACGAGCAGAGTTGATGCAATAAGTCTATCAATTTGTGAGCCAACAAAAAAAGGTTTATATTGTTGGTGTGACGAAACTGAAGATGTCACCTTGGGCTTTTGAAATTTTTGCATATTTAACTATTTTTAATTATCCCCGTGCGCAATGCAGGTTCTCTCTAAACCTACTTACCGTTAATGCTCATTAATAGCAATGCTTCCTCTGACTGTCATCAGTTTTGGGGTAGTGTAAGACAGGGCCGAACAACATGCAAAAAAATCCAATTGCAAGTTTTCTGATAAATATCTTAATTGGGATATGACTACTGATTTTAGTGGAAACTATATTGTCTGCATTTCTGTCCACAATAAATACATAAACATATCAAATTTTATGTGATTTTTACTTCAGTCTTTGCCAAATGAGCACATTCCCTTATCTTTGGAAAATATGCCCGGATATCTCTGTAGCATCGCAATGTTTCACTGTAACTACCTCTCCTGTCATTGATCAAACTTTGTTTAAGATTTTGATAGAAACTTGGATTTCTTTTGGAACTGCACTACTGAGATAGACAACGAATCCTATTTTTCGTTTACTTTTATTAATTTGGAGTTTAAGGTTTAAACCTACAGTTTTGCACTTTACCATGTAAACCTTTGTTTACATTTTGTACTGTGGTGCATTACCCAATGGAATATGGTCTGTCAAAATAAAATGAACTTAAATTAAATGCTCATTTTGCTTTGTTGAAGGAAAGGTAATTGTTTCGAATAATCAGTAGTGGCAGCCCTATTTGTCAAGTATGAAATCCCGGAAGACTGAATCCATGTTTCTGAGACTGCCATCAGTACACTGCAGTTTCAGTGAGAAAATGCTCAGCCACTGGGTTGATTGCTTATTTAAAACATAAATCGCATCAGAGTGGCTCTTTAAAATGGTATGTTGTGACTTTTTTTTTTTTAACCAAAAACTGCAGCTCCTGTGAACTGGATATTACACCTGCTCATATTGCAGTTTTAATAATATTATGATTAACTGAGAGTTGGTTAATGACTGGTTGATGATTTTGGCTGTGTTAATCCATATGGCATAAATTTGGCAAAGGTGTGTATTTATTTCAATTGTAGCTCCCATATTGTTGCTAATCACTGACATATCCCAGCCGGTACCAAAAAATCCACTTACCATTTATTATATGTAAAATAATTCCAATGTTGTGTTTTTTTTCACGTAAAAAACAGTGACATAAAATAAACAAGCTGGCATTTAAAGGGTTAAAAGCCTGACAATGAATCATTATCTGGTAGTTATGATCAGGACTAATGTAGGTTAAAGAAAAAATCTAACTCAGTGAACAAGGAAAATAATATTAATGTCATATTTTATGTTTTTAAAGGCCATTTTTGTCCTTAATCTGCCACAAAATCTGCACAAAATTAATAATCCATCAGATTCCGTGCTGTTGCTCATCACTAACGTATCCACAACTGTGATATGGAAAAAAAAATCCCATTTACCCCCTAATATGTAGAAAGTAATTATTTTCTTGTTTGTTTGTTTTTAATTTTAAAAAAACAACTGTTTTATCACGTCAACAAACTGGCATGTAAATGGCTAAAATGCCCCACATTAATGAATATATAGTGCTTATGATTAGGACTGATGCAAATTTTAAAAAATCTAACTTAAGGAAAGTAGAAAACTATGTCAATAAAAATGTCTTTATGGCTGTCTTTCTGATGAGGACATTTTTGTTCTTATTGTTCACTATGGAGCTTTTTCACGCATGTGGGTGAAGAGTTTATGTTAAAACGGTGAATTTTTAACACATTTTCTTGTCGAAGTGACTTAACCGATCAATATTTGACGGAATCAGCATTGAGATAATATATAAAACAACCCAAATCAGCTTTCCGACAGCATGTTCTCCTACCGACTCAAACTAAACAACCGAGTGAGTAAAGTTTAGTAACCCGGTTTGTCGCTACTCTTCCATCATCCTGCAGGTGCTCTGAGCTCACTTTCCTGCACTTGTTGCATCAGAAGTTTAAAACCATTTCAGTCCAACAAAACTGTGTCTAAAAACAAAATCATGAGGCGAACACAACTCACAAGGGTTTTAGTTGTCGAGCTGGAGTCGGTGGCTCATCTTCTAGCTGCTCCCTGAAGTCAAAAGTTCGCTGGAGTCAAGCAAAACATTTCCGGAAATAGAAGCAATGCCGCTTCCGGTCCGCAATTTCTAATTAAACGTGTAACCATGTGTTTATTGTTAAAATAAACACTGTGAAAGGGTAAAACACTGTATATCTAAGGATAAATGTTGAAATGTTGTTCATACAAAATTCCCCGGATAGGAATAACCACAGATTTGCAGGCGGCTTCTGAGGAGCAGCCACGAAGTGTATTTACATGGCAACAGCAAACACTAACAAGCAAACAGGGACTTGCCTCATTAGCTTTACTTATTATGATAAAACGCCCCTTAACCTGTGTCAACACATGGCTGGAGGTAATCACAGACACACACAGCATGATGGCAGCAGTCATCTCATGCCAAAGTATGACAGCAAACAGAAAAGCTTTTGTGATACAGGAAAATCTAGTGGATTACAGCAGATAGACCACAGTAGGCCACATTGTTTGATTATTTAATGGAAATTTATCCAATTACAATTACAAATGAGTTGGATTCCAGCCTAAATCTGATTTCTTTTGAGACTGAGGCACCATTTATACACCAGACAACTATGATATGGTTACTTTTTTCTGACAAAATACTGTTCATGTTACAGCATGTGTGTTTTAGTTATGATGAGGAGGAAATGTCAGCAGCGGAAGGTTGTAATTGCTACGGCAATAATCTTTTCATCACTTGAAACTGTCTTTGATACAAGTTTGCCCTGTTTCATCAACAAAAGCAAGAGAAACCACCCGTGTGAGTGCTATCACTAATCTGAGATAAGATTTGTTGTGGGCTAAATAGAAGCCTTGAATGGAATTTTTTCATGGTTGGATCACAGATGTGTGGGCCATTTCTGTGTTTATATGACGGCTCGTATTTAGATAAATCAAAAAATACAATACTCCATTGTCAATAAACGTTGCCTCAGATGTTTGAGCTTCATGTATCTGGGTCAGCCATTCCGTAAGCTATTAAATAATGTTTGTGGAGTGGCGTGTGACTTTGCCAACGTCTGCAACACTAAAAAAAATTTGGAAATCACAATTACTGCTCTAAAAACGACAAAAAAGAAACCACTTAGCAGAAATCCACTGAATCTGAAACGTGTCTTGAAATGCTTTATCAGGTTGAGGTACATATGACAATTCTCAAAAGCAGTGATGGATGTGACTATGTGCATGTGAAATTAGCTATTATATGCCATTTATAAGCACAACAAGGAGTTTACGTGTACACATTAAATGTTTTGCTTTATTGCTTTGACAATGAGAAGAATCACATATTGTTACAAGAAGTCTGTATATAGAAATATCTAACTGACATTACACCTTTTGTTTACCATTATGTCTGATGTCTCCATTTGATAAAGGTGTCACCAGAAAATGAGTTACGAGGCTGAAATATCTTACAGTGAATGGAATGTTCCTTCTGGCATCCTGCAGTACTGTACAAACAGCGTCTCCCGGGCCTGTCTGAACTCATACCGGGATGGTATTTCCAGCTAAAATGCTTGATTGGAAAAGTGATTGGTCTCAAGTCAAAACAAGATGATGTTGTGATTACATAATAGAACCGAAATTCTTTCTAGAATGTGTTTCCCTGTAATTTATTCACACCCATCTTTGTTTGTTGCAGTTACAACTTGAGGGAGAACCTTTGATAATGTTTTTAGGAATGTAACCACAACCTACCTGACATGATCACGACTTTAATTTTAGCCTCATCATCCACATCTGGTATTTATTTTAGTTGTGTTCATGGTGTGTCTTGATAGTTTTCTTTGCTTCATTGTAACAGAAATATATTGTTTATTTGTGGGACATTTGTCTTGATGTATGTTAACTATATTATCTGATATACACCCATCAGCCACAACATTATGACCACTGACAGGTAAAGTGAATAACATTGATCATATTGGTACTATGTGCTGTTCTGCTGGAAAACCTTGGATTTTGCCATCCATGTTGATGAGACTTAGACACCCTAATAAACATTGTCCCACAACAAACACACTCCCTCATGCAAATGGTAATCCCAAATGTCACTGACCTACCCCCGCAGGAAAATGCACCCCACCACCTGGCAAAAACATCAAACAATCAGGAACATGTTGAGGAACATGACAATTACACCAAATGTTGACTTGACCTCCAAACTTCCTACACCCCATTCTGATCAAGCATCAACAGGATGCAGTGGGACAAGTTTGATTGACAGAGGCCCCACTGCACAAGCCAGAGTACCCAAAGGATCCACTGCCAACGTCATGGTTCCAGACCCCATAGGACACCCTGAGAGGTCCTCCTGTCCATATCCAATGGTTCAGAGCCTTTTTGACCACATAAAGGGGACCAACATAATATTAGGCAGGTGGTCAGAATGTTTTGCCAGATCGGTGTATATGCCTTAGTAACATTATCGACTCCCTAATCATCTCCAGGTAAATGATTTCACAAAACTCATTTTTAATGCAGTCAACATTGGTGTTATGTTTGACAAAATGATTATTATTGGAAAAATTAAACTCGTTCTGAAACTACTTTTTCTTTTCTCACAATATTTACTATCCCAAACCACACATAGAAATCAGACATTTCTGTTTTGTCCCATCATCTGGTAATAACTGGGAATGGAAGAAACCCTCTCACAGGCCAGATCAGGTCCCTCAGTTCTGACCAGCTGTGAGAATGATCCCTTTCAGAGAAATTACAAGTCTGTTCAGAGAGAGTACCATCCCACTTTCCCACCATAAAAGGCCTCTCCTTTCATTCCATTCTCCTCCATCTGTGCCTTGAGATGTAACCCAGTGGCATCGCTGTGATGGAAGTGTGGCTAAAAAACACCTGACAGGGAGCGAGGCAGCAGAGCAATCTCAACAAATGAAGCAGCGTGAGGAAATGACGGAGGCTGGTACAGCAACGTGATGGAAAGTGTTACTGGAAGTTAAAAAAAATACACAAACATGTTACATAACAGCCGAGTAACTATGGGCACCTACACGTACCTCTCACATTCCTATGTCTACATTGTGTACATCTCTTAATCCAACACTGCGGTGAGGGGTATTAGCAGAGTTGTCAAGGTTTAATAACTGGCTGTGCTTTGTTTCGTTGACTCATTTATTTACATCCTGCTTCTGTGGAAAGAGCTGAAGCATGGATGACAGAAAAATGGGAAGTGCTTTTGTGATGTGTGTTCATGGTGTGTGTATGTGTTCATGTGCTCAGGTCAGGTGTTCACGCAAAACACAAGTTTGGAAACATCACCGTGCTGGTTTCAGCTGTTTCCCTGGAATTGAAATTCAATGCTAAGACCATTGTGATGGCTTTCAAACAAGCCTGTTTAACATTGTATGGTCTTAAGAACTACTGAAGTGTTGAAAGTGGCTGCCTGTCTGTTCCTCATCCACCCAGATGTAGTACTGTATGTTCCAAGTGTGTCTCAGGACAAATGAGTCTGAGATTGTCCTTCACAGCGCAATAGATGTGTAATTTCCCATAGCTCTTGACAAACAATAGGTTATGTCACAGAACGTATAAACTCCAAATGGACTTGATTTGTTCCACTGCATTACTTGTGCTCTGTATCAGTAATACACCATGAAACATTTTTTTTCATATAAGCAGTGTGCAAGGTGCAATGCTTACATTCTCTATATTTATATATCACACTCACTTTGATCTAACTCAGACCACAGATGTGGCCAAACAGGCAAAAAAAAATTATTCTTGTGCTTCAACGTGGTGAGTTTAAATGCTTATTTGCTCAAGGTGTTTGAAACAATGGATTGAGTTTCTGATGTATTGTTTACAGATAGTGCCCTCAAGTGACACAGTGAGACTATTACAACATTGATATCAGGAAAATCACCACTGCTCCTGGGACACTTTGCAAAAACTTACACACACACACATCTATCTATCTATCTACTATATATATATATATATATATATATACACACATATATAAAAACGGTCTTTACTGCTAAGCTTTAATGAAAGAGAATCACAGAATGATGAAAGTTTTTTTTAATTAGGTAAAAGGTTGCATTTGAATTATAACAATCCTATATTTTGTCCTGAGAATTGCAAATGCGAGGTGTCACTTACAACCGATTTCATTGTCATCCAGCTAAAATCAGCTACTCAGTAATATTAGAGAGGTTATCTCAGTAGAGCAAGTCCTCCAATTGCACTGTTAGTCATGTTAATGACTTGACAACTCATGTTAAAGCCCTATGAGTAATAAGTTTGTTGGATGTTGATGCACCAGTGAGATCCAATAAGAATACATTCAGTAATTTCTACAAGAGAGAGAGTCTTCAAATACAAGCAATCCCAACACACCTGACAGTATGGTGTGAATGCTGAGTCATGACTGAAAGATGAGTCAAATATTGGGAATAGTTCCTCGAGTCATTCTGCCAGTCAGCTCAGTCTGCTGTCAGTCTGGGTGTGAGCTCCCTCTGCTGGGCTGGAGTATGTGGTGCTGGTGATGTTTTTGTAGAGCTGCCTTGGCTGTGTGAGGGCGAGTAATCACCGGTCTGTCAAGGATTTTGGACATCTTGTGCTTGTGAGGCTGCAGCTTTACACCAGATAGTTCCATCTCCATACTGTAAGATAGAGAACTTTTTTTAGGTCTACCCAACATAAACAAATAATTTTACCTAAAACTTAAGTGTTAAGTGGCACTGTGTTAATTATCAAGTCACAATTGCAATTTAATTCCACAATGATTACATCGTACATTTTAAACATTCACTTTCAAAATAAATTTTAATAAAATTTATATATTCAATTCTATATTTTTCTAAAATAAAAAGACCTTCAATTCAAGCTACAGCAACAAAACAGATTTTACTCTATTAAAACTATACTATATACATGTAGATATAAAAGTAACTTTTTATAAAGCCACACCATGAAGCAATGAGTCCTTCACCCAGGGCACTTGTTGGAGGTGGGTGGGGTAAGTGTGCAGACTGGGGCAACACAGGGACTTTGGTCCTCATCATCTGCTGGGCCCTCTGGAGTACGAGGTCTGCATCTGCAGGAGTTGTACCTGGTCCAGAATCACATGCTACTCTGTTGCAGTCTGGTGCATTTTCTGAGTTGGCCTGGCTGAGACGAAGCCTGCGTGCACGGATCTGTGATAGCGTCCGATTACCAGAGGCTGCAGTGGCACTGAGAGGAGGAGAAGGGGACGGCAGGGTGTCTGAGGACAAGGACAGTCGAGCCATGTCAGGGGATAAGACTTCTCTGTGATGCATGTCTGAAAACAACAAAAACCAAAAATATCATCAACTGAAAGAGCTTAGCTATTAGTTTAGGATCAGACACCGACATTACAGTTTGTACTTTAAATACTAGCCTGGGGAGAAAGACTCGAAAGAGGAGTCTGGTGAGGCAGCATCTAGGCTGTCGCAGTGTTTGTCCTCTCCATGTTCTTCATCACTACTGTCACTCCTCTTACCACCAAAGCCTTCTTCTTCATCATCATCATCTGCATCATCATCTGCATCTTCATCATCATCAACATCATGCTGAATGGCCAGGACCTGTGGTAATCTTTCTCTCTCTATGGTCTGAAGACGGCTGAAAAATAAGGAGGGAAAATAATTAATTTGCCGAAGTCTGTAGGTGCAGTCAGGTTGACAGCTGATGTAAGGAACAAACTGTGACACACTCGTGTGACAGCCCTCTGTTGGTGTGAAGTATGAAAGCATTTAGTACCTGCTATGCTGCTGCCTCCAAGCTCTGAGCTCAGCAAACACATCAACACGTTCTCTAAGATCAGGCTCCTCAAGGTCATACGTGTGTTCTGGTACATGGATGGGCAAGTCCCGGGGGGTGAAAGTAGATCTGGTGGGTGCTGTCTGTGAAACAGAAGAGAGGGAGAATGAACATGAAGAGGTAGGAGGGGAAACTCAGAAACGTAACAGAGGAATGGAGGCCTAAGAGCGGAGTGCATTAATTATGGATAGACAGTTGATGTTATGGTCAGATGGAAAGGGAGGAGAACAGACGGAACAGGAGGGAAAAGGTAAGAGGAAGAAAGGGAGTGACAGCAGTGGGGTGTGTATAAGCCAGTATTACAGTTCTCATGGTGTTGGCAGTGAAAGCCCCATCTGTCAAGTCCCTCTGACACTGTCCTTCACACATCTCTATCACTTGTGTTCTCCCCTCACTGTGCTTATCTTCTCAGGTTTCTGTCCTCCTGCTAATAATTAGCTGTTTCTGTTTATACTGACATGACATTAAAGAGATGAGCTGCTGGTGCCAGCCAGCCATAATGGCCTGTCAGAGCCCATAAAGCCTGTTGTTCCTCTCAGCTGGCACTAAAGGCTCAAATGTATTGGAAACAGCATACCAGAAAAGGTAGATTGGTATGTATTATTATGATAATTCACAGAGTGCGATTTTTTTTTTCAAACAGCAAAATGTTTTTTTATGGAATTGCAGAAACTTTTTTTGCTGCTTACCTTCAACTTTTCTCGTCTTGCTCGAACAGCCTGGACTGGATTTCCACAGAACAGAATCTTGCCTGCTCCTTCAAAAATTAATAGATGACAGGGATTTCCGTGAACCAAAGTATCTGTTTGAAACACTCATTTGAGTCCTCTTGGTGGCACTGTTGAGTAAAGATTGCTGATATTGTTCTGAATGTTAATCTGTACAAAAACAATGAAAATGGCACTAAAACTAAATAAAATGTTGAAATCAAACACCAGTATGCCTAACCATGTGTAAGGGCACTGGTTTCTGCTTCCACTGCTGCTAGATCTGACTCTGCAGAACCAGGTCTGGACCGAGGAGGGGAGAGAACTCCAGGTCTGGTTGCTGACATGGGTCTGGAGGCAGTGTGTGGTCTGGAACCTGCCGATGACATGGGCCAGACACAGGAGAGGCTGGAAGAAGGTTGTCTGGCAGAGCTAGGTCTGCTGTAAGGACACGCACTGTCTGCTGTCTCCTCTACAAAGACAGAAGTCAGTTGCTTATTAAATATACATCTGGAATTAACCCGACTGCACTGACTGATTTAATACAACATATACATACACACCATCCATGCTAGGAGCCAGAGTGGAGTTGCAGTCTCTAATGGAGTTTATGAAGATCTCCAAGTCTTCTCCCTTGGTGTTACAGCAGCTCTTTTTTTCCTCCTCTACCCTTTCACCATCTAGGTAACGCAGCTGAGGGACCAACTCCCTCACTGCTGCCCGGTAGCTATAGTCTGCCATCTGGGTGGAAGAGAAACAAACAAGAAAGAGCGAATGTAGAGGACAGATAGCTGTTTTACAAAGCAAGGAAGGGGGATAAAAAAAGAAGAAGCATGAGGTAAAACAAAATTGATGGGCTGTTACGACAGTTAGAAACTGTGACTGAAAGATTCCATACTTGTTCGATGCTTGACATTGTTTTAACAAGTGGCCTTTTGTGTACTGTAAGCCATAACTGCATTATGTACAGCTAATAAAAAAAACATCATTTATTTAAATTCAAAAACCGGACATCTCATATCTGTGCTGGACTGACCCACTTAATTATGCTTTACAGACGCAGCAAAACCAGATCAATGCACTTGCAATCTAAATTATATTCCATTATTGTAAGTGCACACTATTGGACCCGGATGATTAGGAAAAAAACCCAAAACTGTATATATTGTAAGGGTTAGCCAGTGATATACTAGCAGTTCAAAGGCAGAATGATGCTAATTGTGTTATAATTAACACTGATATTACATTAAAAATGTTACATATTAACTAGCTTTCATAATATCTTCTTGCTTTGATCATGATGACATTTCAAGGAATCTGTGGAACTTCTGAGTAGCATAAAGCATAAAGCAACGCAGGTGCTACGAATATCTTGCAGTGAAAGCCTGGTCTTTCATTAGCACAGAGACCAAGAGAGACTCCAGTAAATCACAGAGCCACTGAGCGATCAAATTAGAGCTCGGCACTCCTGGTCCTTGCCGAACCACACAGATGCAGTGAAAGAAAAAGAGGGTGAGTGGCTGGCAAGGAGGAAACAAAAGAGAAAAGAGGAGAAGAATGAGGTCTAAGTGAGAGGAAGTGAGCGGATGTGTGTGTGTGTGTGTGATGGAAAGAGAGAGCAAGAAGAGTGATAGTTTGGCAAGACAGCGAACCCCAGAACCCCTCTGTCACTACAAAGCGCAGGCCTAATGCATATTCAGCTCAGCATCTCCGTTCATTGCCCTAGTTTCCTAATTAATGCTCCGCTGGTGGGTGTAAATAAACACATTCACAGTGGCCCAAAAAACTCACAGCTTGGTGCGGTGGAAATGGAGCTTCTATCATACCATGCACCCAGCTAAGCTCTGTATCACTGAAATGGTCAATGGTGAATCATGCACCGGACATTTACATCAACCTAATATTGTATTGGCAAGTTTTCAGAGAGATTAAATAAGCACTGTAATGTAATAATAACACATTATCTCTGTGTCATGATGTCTCTCCATAGAGGAGTGTATATAGAGTGTGGCTTTTATGCTGGATTATTTATCCTGCTCTCCCAGAGTCCTCGCTGGTGTGTTGAAGATCCAGATCCAGAGTGCCGAGATCATACTGATATATTTATGTCTCAGCATAGGCTAATTACATTTTCGTGATTATCTAACAAAGCCATGAGGACTGACAGCCCTGCTAGCACAGGAGAGACCGTTAAATGATCAGGACCATTTGTAAATTGGCTTTTACAACATCAACTGAATACAACACTTCCTTTCCAGGAACTGTGCCCAGCTCCTTGCTCAAGCTTTATTCAACTCCAACTGTTCTCAGTTTTGTTTTATCTATTGCCAGACTACTGTCACTCTGAGCCTTGCAACACTTGGTAGTGATTGCCTCAAGACGCATTGATCTAGGATTTTAGGCATATTCTACTGCCTACAATTGTGCTCAAAGTATGTTAATCTGAGCAACAGCATCTGCTAAATGCCTAACACATTAGTTTTAGAGCACATTAAAACACACATCATGTATCCACGCATTATCATCCTTTCATAATGGCACAATTCCTGGTCTGGAATAACTTTTGGTCGCATTTACAGCACAGGTATGACTTTTGTGGCTAATTTTGGATATCACGGATTAAAATACATTTCCACTAGAACAATGCTTACTTGTCAGATATCTGTGTCTGCTGATTCGCAAAGGACAGACAAGGAGTTTGACAAGGACGGGCACACAGGTCCGGTGAACAAAAGCGAACATTTGGATTTAAACATGATCTGTGTTACCTCGTTCAAGTGGCCTCTCTTTTTGTAGATGGTGACAAATTCATATGTTTCAGTTTTATGCTATTAAGAACATTAGCAGAGAGTTTTCCTACCTGAGTGGAAGTGAGGTTTGGGCGTAAACACACTGGGTTACCCTCCAGGGTAAGTGTCTGGAGTTTGCTACACAAACCCAGATACTGAACCTGGACTAGGTCATCCACATCATTCCCTTCCAGATCTAACAGTTGCAGGTTCTCCAGCATGCCAACCTGACTCACATCTGACACGTTGTTATAGGCCAAGTACAGCTCCTGAAAACAGGGACAGAAATCACAGACAGCGTAGAATGGAAGAAAAATGTTAAGAGAAATAGAGGGGGGAAGGACAGATGAAAATGAACAAAAATCGAATCGAAATGCATTAAAAAGAGAAGAAGCATGTAAGACAGAGAACATGTAAAACATAGGTCACATAGAAAGAGAGAAAGAGATATGGTATTTTTCTATGTCACAGCTGACACTGGGATCCTATAATCACAAGAACTCAGATTACTAATTAATATTATATCATTAGTTAGAAATTGTCACTATTTGCTGTGTAAATACGGAAATGACAAAGAACGGAAATTTGGTCAAAAACAAGAAAGAAAGTCAATTCAAGAAGTTCATCCAAGAATACATTGATTTTTATGTATATACACATGTTTAGCCATTGAAAAATATATTTTCCAAAACTGTAGCACCCATGGATTTTTACCTAAATCACTTTACTGAATTCTGAACTATCTCCACCGAGCCACTTGTAACCTTTAAAGTCTACCTTAAGAGAACACAAAGTAGAAATGCCATCTAGGTCTTGCAGGCAGCAGCGAGACATCCACAACACCTGCAGGTGGGAGAGGGTGGTTCCCAGGTCTCTAAGGAGACAAAATAGCACAAACTTGATTTAGAGGCAGGGAAGGCAGTTACACAACAGCATGAATCATGGGAAAGGCTATCCATTCTCTTGGCCTTTGAAGCTTGAAGCTCCTTTCTCTCCCCGAAAATGCAGTCCTCTCCCTTGTTTCCCACTTGTCTCTACAGCACACCCCAGCTCAGGCCCTTCCAGAAGAGTGTCAGTGTATCTATGACCCTGTAACACCCTCTCCACTACAGCTCCCACAGCCCAGAGCAGGAAATGCTATCAGAGGCAGTGCACGTCCGGCTGGGTCTGCTCTGCTGCTCTCAGGGTGGAGCAGACAGCTCGCTGTCTTTCTGTTCGTACTTGTTTATCCCTCAGCAGTTTCTCTGGTAACATTTTTCCACCTGTCCTCCTACACACGATTTCTATTGTGTATTTGTGCATGTGTCTGATTTCAGATGTTTATTGCTTGTCTTCTGTCTTCTTCTGATGACACAGCTGTGGCTACAATGAGACTGATAGGATGAACAAGGGGAAACTGTAATTTTTCCCTGCTTCTTTCCATGACTGTCCAAATGGATGAACTTGAAAGCTGATATTCCACAAATCCCTCTGTGTTCTATAGAGAGGAAGGTGGTCGAACCTGTTCTCCACATATATCTATCTCTAAGACTGTAGTCAACATCACATCTGCTGGTGTCTTGTTTGCAAGCTGCTACATGCATCTTCCATGTTTACATACTGTATTGCAAGTCACAGTTGGAAAAACTTGGCTGAAGCAGAGCAGAGAACTACATCTAAACTGCAAACTACACTTTTTAAGGTACACACCCCATGACTTCTGACCTGCAATACTATCTCAAAGCACTGCATTTTAAAGATTTCCGATACCACTGTGAACAGTATTTCTCATCTTTGCTCAGGGTCAGATTACAGACCCCTTAGAGAGAAGACCTTGGTGTACTTGCTTGTTTCTAAACAGTCATAAAGTGACAAGAGGTATATATCAGTAGCACAAATTCAGTTTTGTTAGAGACTTTTTACTGTCTTGGCTATGAATGTCAGATTTTCTGATTCTTGGTTATCTGTAATATTCCATTAGGTAATTTGCTTTCTAAGAATACAAAATAGGAAGAAAAGAAAGAGGTGGTTTTTGTGTTATGTAACTTACCTCACTGACATGATGATGCTGTTGTTCATTTTGAGCTTCACTAATCTGGGCAAGTAGGCACCTACAAGATAAACAGATAAACAAAAGTCATACCTCAATTTTTTACACATCAGTGGTTAGCCACCTGGTTAATTTCCAATTTCGCTTACTCAGACGCTCATCTTCAATTAGCTAATCGGAAGCTCTTACTGTGTCAGGGCTATGACTCACACATGTATAGACAAGTGTCTTGCCCACACTCGTTGTGCAATCTAGGATTTTCTGAGGACAAAGGTGAGCATAGCCAACGTTTTCCTCAGTCATGTTGCCTTGGAAATGTTGTGTGCATCTTTATTTTTCTGATATCTCGTTCTGATTTTTGAATGTCTGTGGTATCATTATTGTACACAGCATAAAAATCCTCTTGTCAGTCTTTTGGTTTTTAAATCTGAATTTAAATGTAGTAAGAATGGCTGAGATTGTGTCCTTGTTCACATAGAATCATCAGATATAAAGAATAAAACCAATGCCAACAGTACATATATAAACTTTGGACTTGTGCAACATTTTTTGAAATATTAGACCATGACACATTTGTAAATGCCTTGGTGCACTGTGTATATCTTACCAAAGTTACCCAGTGTGTTTTCTTGGGTGTCTACGCAGACCTCCAGTGACGCCACATGAGAGAGGTCCCGAGTTCCACACAGCGACTTCTGCAGAGGACAGAAATTATCAGTATACTAGTTGACCTGTACTGATGTAATGAAGTGGACTGTGTCCTTTCTCCACCCAGTTTCATCATTTAATAGTTACAGTATACATGCACCTGTGACTTTGATAAAGAAATCAAGTTCAGTCTATGATGTGAAATAACTCTGTCTGCCTAAATCACCTTGAAACAGCAATCTGCCCAGTGAGTGCTTGCTTTTCTGTAGTTACTGTTCATAGAGCAGTTTATTGGGTATAAAAGAGACTACCAACAGAATTATTTCACCACAAAACACATATTATATTACAGGAAAGAAGCATAAAGTAGATGTTAAATGTTTCCTGCCTCCTTGGAATTAAGCAATGTTAATGCCTCTACCACGACTGTCACATACATGGATGTAAACATAACAAATATCTCAAATAATAGAGGTTTATGCAAACAAACGACTACAGTGTCCAGCACATAGTGAAAGCACTTTAACCAGACAAAGATAAGGGACAAAATAATGTATCACTAGGATAAAATTGACTGTTTTAGTAGGAACTTGCCAGCCTATCTGGAGAAAGGTGAAGCTCCACTGCTGTTTCAGAGTCTTCACAGGGTTTAGTGGCAGGAGTTGGGTTGATGCAGCCTGAACCACTCAGCTCAGTCACCAGGACCCGAGCAGTACCAGGCCGGAGCTCCTGGGATACTGACCCATGACAGCAGCTCATCTCTCACTGCTAACTGAAATAAACAACATGAAAATGTGTCAAAAACATGGACGTATTGCTTAGGAAAGACAAGACACTCAGTGGGAATCTCTAACAATCTCTGGCTTATATATCTATATCTAGCGTTAAATTAGCTAAACGTTAGCTTAAATTAGCTTGGAAAGTTAAAAACTACCGATAACTGCTATGTTTAGACGTTGGCATTAGCTGGAGGCCAATTAACGCACATTTCACTCCAAGTTAATTCTTCTAACTCAATATTATATTGTAGTTTTACGAAAAAATTATCTACGTTTTACCTGTTGAAGAGTAGTCCCGTATAAAGATAAAAAATAGTACATTTACGCACAGAAATATACAGACTGAGAGCTGGCAAGCAAAAGTTTGCTTGACAACCACTGACCACTTCCTGGATACAGCGCTAACAGACCCATAGCTCCCTGGGATATGTAGTGCAAGTGTGGCAGTAAGCATCAAATAGAGTGCTTTCAGTACAACTCTTACAGCTTTGAGTTTATAAAGCATTTATATTAATGATTATCCAGTCACCACTATAAGCAAAACTACTCTTTTACTTTTCTATTTCTGCTTGTGTGCAGTGATCTGGTGCTGCCTTTAAATGCTTGATGTAAACATTGCGTTTGGAAATAGATGAGGTGGCTTTAATAATAACTGAGAAAAATATGTCTGTGATAACAATAATTTTATTCAGGACTGGTTATGTAAATTACACACTTAATAATACAGAGCTACTTTTTGAGGTGGCATCAGAATATTGCCACCAAGGCATATTTCATGTTTTTTTTTGTTTGTTTTGTTGTCAAGAGGAAAAATGGAAACATAGTACAGAATTTGCAGAAACATATGTATAGAGAGAGTTATACTTGATCAGCAACCTTAAGCAATGACAATGAGCCTAACTGAGGTCATAACTTAGGTAATTTTTGAACCATGAAGTTTCATTTATATTACAAAATGTGGGGTTTTCACAGCTATCATTTGATTTTTTAAAAAACTAATTATTTTAATATGTGCCCCCAGACGATTAAGCGGTGTATAGATAATAGATGGATGTATGTTACAAGTAAATTGTAAGTTACATTAGATTAATGTAACATGAAAATGTGACTTTTCCCACTATTTATAAAGCTAAAAAATTACAGAGATAGTTAGGTGGTTCCCAGTGGTAGGTGTGGTGCAAGAGGAAATGCAGACTCTTGAGCTTAGCAGACTTATGGTATTTTTAAAATCTCAGCTACAGTGTTCCTCTTGTTGCTTCTTTCATGGAATGTGCAATAAGGGACTGTGTGTAGTTATCAAGGAACAAATGACTTCTTGTTGATGAGTAACTATGATCAGGAGTACCTGATGGTTACTAAAGAAATGAGTGAGGAACTAATCAGGACCACTTATCTTATCTTATCTTATCTTTCAACAGAACAATATTTAACAAATGCAAAACTACTTTGGTAACTACTCAAAATTTTTGCGTCCCATAAGGTCAGGTGGCCTTCCTGTAACACAGTGTTTTCTCTTCACAGCCCTTTAAGTTCAATATTGTTTTACCCATTTGTCCATACAACTCAACATTAAGTCAAGTTTTGATTTGTAATGATTAGCAAAGAAGTAAATGAGGAACTAATCAGGAATTTGATATTTTAAGAATCTTTAATAACAACTTCCTTCATAATTCCTAATAGAGGAGTAGAGGATTATAACAGATAATGCTGAGAATCTTATCTTATCTTATCTTATCTTCAAGGAACAAACAAGGTACTAATTCCTGGTCTGTATAGTAGATAATGTTATGTTATGCTATCTTATTTTGAATCTTAACACTTCATAATAAGACAGTATTTATCAAGGAACACATTACTTCTAGTTCATGTTTTATAGAGTACCTAATGATTATTTAAGAAATGAGTGACAAACTTTCCAATAAGGGACTCAGAATTCTGTGTAGTTATCAAAGAAAAATGAGGTACTAACTCCTAGTTGACTGTTAGTTAATGAGTAACTATGATCATAGTGATGATTAATTAAAAAATAAGAGAGGAATTTTGCAGGAACTTCATGACTAATGAGTCATTAATATCAACTTCCCAGATAATTCCTAAAAGAAGACTATATAGTAGATTATGTTAATAATGATAATAATAATAATAATAATAATAATGCATTGGTTTCATATAGCGCTTTCCTAGGCACTCAAAGACGCTTTACAATTGCATTTTTTATTCACTCCATACTCGATGTTGGTAAGCTATGTATGTAGTCACAGTTTGCCCTGGGGTAGACTGACGGAGGCAAGGCTGCCAGTCTGCGCCATCAGCCCCTCCGACCACCACCAACCACTCACTCTCACACTGCATTCACCCATGCACCCATGTGCATGCTATGTTATCAGAATCAGATAGTTTTATTGCCAAGTAAGTTTTCCCAAACAAGGAATTTGACTAGTTGGTGAAATAGTGACATATACTTAAAAAGTGTTGCCAGTTGCAGTAAAAAAATATTTAAAAAAAATTAAAATAAGTGTAACAAGATAAATAAGTAAGAAGCAGTGAATAAGTGTGACAAGATAAACAAGAAACAAACAGTGACAAAAAGTAATAGAAATATTATCCAGCATGGCGAAATGTACAAATTAACCACCTAAAATTAGTCCTATAAAAGGTTACATAGAATGTAAGGTAAACAATGTGCAATAGGATAATACTAATCCTAACAATGAAAATAATAATAATAATAATAATAGTTATATGATGTTATGTTATATTGTCTTGTTTTATCACCTTACAGTAAGGGACACGAATAAGGTCTTAAGACTTCACCTCACACTAAAAACTGACTAACCTCTAATAACAGCTTCTCTTATAATTCTTAATAGAGGACTGTATAGTATATAATGATGGAAACTGAACTTATTTTACCTTAAAATATTGTTAGCTATTATGACTTGCAACAGAAAGATATTTATCTTCTGCAACACTGGTAACCACCTAGGTAACTCCTCAAAATCCCCCCCACCCCCACCTTAGGTGGCCTTCACGGCTGAGTTGTCACATTTCCGAGCCGCACCTGAACGCAGCAGTAACGTGCATGGTAACCGGGGCGGATCTATGTTTGATAGAAGCTGGGCGTGGGCTCCACTCCTCATCCCCTCCGCTCTCTGTGGAAGCACATTGTTCAACGCGGGCTCATTATAACCCAGCACCGATGAATGCCTCGGTGCAATTTTTTCTAGTTCTTGAGAATTAACAAAACACTTTCTGACAGAGACACAAACGAGGCGGACACCTGAAGACGGAAGGGAAGGGAAGGAGACTGAGGAACGTTTTTGTGTTTTATCTCGAGAAGCAACAGAAATTGGAAGATTTTTTTCCTTCTCTCTCTCTCTCTTCCTCTCCGGTGGACGAAAAACGTCGCTCTTGTCGTTAATTAGACCTCTGCTTGTTGTAAGTATGCAGCTCACATTCCTGTGTCAGAAATACGTCGGCAGTGTTGGGTTTTTTTCGGTCCTCTTTTATGCGCTTTCAGTATTTTTGGACCCCGCCGGAGACTGCGGTCCACAGTTGTTAGCTAGCTATCATAACATTTTAATTCACGCGGGGTTAGCTTATCCAGACAGCTCAAACTGGAGCTTCCTCCCCACATAATGAACACAGAATTAGCATTTTTAGCTACACGTTTTTTTAAACACAATTTACATAAACAGTGTCGCTTGAGTTCGAAACTTGGCCGCGGTGGATTTCCCCCCTTTAGCTCACTTTAAAAAGAAACCAATGGCATTTCAATGGGCATAACCGTAAAGCGGAATTTACTTTCAGTCTCCAGTAAATGTGTAGTTTTTTTTCAGCGTGAAGGTTTTTGCTGGTGCCTTCAGTGGCCACACAGACAAGTAGGGTGACGCCCCGTCACACTGACTAAAAACTGAATGTATCACTGCGGAAGTGAGATTCCATTACAGGGCATTTATACAGAGATGACATGGATTGAATTCTGCTCTTAAATCTGTTCAAACTGTTTAGTAAGTTGAAAGAGGAAGAGAGGATGACCAAGGCAGCACTAATGTATATTTGGCTGACGCTCAAAGTAAGGCAATAAGAGCTCTCAAGCAATAGAAGAAGCCATTATTCATCCCAAACTGACTTAAATACTTTAACAAATGTATTCAGGTTTAAACATAGCAGCAAACGTTTAAATTTGTGCCTTTCTAAAAACCAAATCAAAAAGTGTGTATTGTTGACATTTGGCATGTAATTTTTCTTCTTTTTATCATCACTGCTGCTCACTAAAGCATCACATATGAAGAACAACCATATAGTTTTATTCATTGTCACATAGATGGATGATGTGCATTAGATTGCATTAAGGACGTCCTGTGTCGGTGTCTGTAGAGTCGAGGCGAGAATTTGGGCAGCTGGATAACAGCTGGAGGTAGTCCAGTGATAGAGGTGTGATGTTGATGTGTTGTCCCTTTCTCTGCACAGCTGTAGCCGGGATGTTGCCAAGCTGCATGCCAAAATAAGTGTGACTCTTATGAAAACCATGCTTTCACAAATGACAGCTTCTCCTGCTGTGTCCAGTCTGTAGGCTTTTGCTTTAAGTGTCTAGAAATGAAGCTTAGGATGGATAGATTTTTGTGCATGAAACAAACTCCTGGCTTGATGTTGTTTTTGTGCTTTATTTATTAAGTTAATATTCTAAAGGATTTTGATGTGAATAGATTTTACTTTGGAAAGCTGATTAGAAAGAGGTTGACATTGTCTCACAAACTTAAACAACTGGAAAAGATTATTTTTTTCCTCCAGCTGTCAAAAAAAAAGAACCACTTATGTATTTTGGGGTGTCTGATGATATGTCTCCAACCGGCAACTCTTTGTGTGGAGGTCAGCTGGACCTTTTCATCTCTGCTGCTGCCTCCACCTTCTCACCATGACCAACAAGCTAAAAGGATGACCCAGTAAGGAAAAGGTCACTTGGATTCTAATGCCGTTAAGTGTGGCATGTTTAAGCTGCATGCAGATATGAAAACACTTTATGTAAATGTTTTTCTAAGGGAGGAAAGGACAGGAGGAATTGTTTATTCTGAGGATTTTCTCTTAAGATTTGAACAAAATGATTCTTTCATTCATGTTTTGGTTCTTTCTCTCCAATTTTCAGTGATGTATAATCAGCTAGATTTGTCCTTGAATTGATAGACTTCAAAAGACTTGACTCACGTTCTTTCTTATTGTGTTTCATTGGCCTCGCAGAGCGGAGTAGTGACTCCTCAGCTGCTGGTCAACATTTATGTTTAGATGCTGTTTGGGAGGATGATGTCATTGGAGCGGTGGGAGGGTGTGGTGGGCTTTAGGATGGGTCTTGGAGTCTCAGTATTCGACCGTGAAACCTCCCCAGAGAGGGTCTTCTTACCATCATTACTCCATTAAAAATCTATTATCTCTGCAGTGCGCTTGTGGCTCTGCCAGTATGGATTCTTTAACCAATTAAGCACTTTAATGGAGAGCAGAATGCATGTTGAGGAAGACGGTCATTCGTGTGCCCTATTTTTTGCATCATGTGTCTTGAAGTGATGGAAATGATTTGCAGGTTTGCAGGGATTGTGGACTAAAGTAAAGAGTGTTAATTGATTTGGTTTAATAGTGCCAAGAACAAACGAGGGAAAAGGCTGGGTTTAGAGAATTTTAATTATTGATATCTTTATGTATTTTTAAGTCTGCAGGTCGACCCTTCCCTCCTGCGTTTGTTATGCCCTTGGCAGATAGTAAGAGTAGCCCTCTGTCTCCCTCGCCCTCAGCCTCTCTTCTCCTACCACCCCTATTGCTGCTCTGTGCTTGCACCCTCCGTAAGCTGTCATGTAAGATTATCCTCTTGGTCCAGGCGAGGCTCTAGGGTTTCAAAACGAACTGTTAATTTCCCAGGCTGGAGGTGGCATGCTATAAATACTCCTAAACGCAAACATGCTGTTCAGTGGTCCTTGATCAAATGGGGAGCAGCTCTTGAGAGATTTTGGCGACTTTGGAATAGAACAGATCACCACCTTGCAGATAACACGGTGGTTGTAGCTTGTTTCACAGTGCTAACAGGAAAGTTACTCTTTTCTCCATTAGTGAGCTGATTTGTTGTGACTACTAACATTATGGCTATTAACACTAGTCACTCTGCTGTAGGATTGTTGTTATTGCCAGATATGTACAATGTGTAAAAGAAAAACTGACTGCTGTGTCACCTGATCATGCTTGTATGTTTTACTTGTGCATGCATGTACAAAGATGCATGTCAGTGACAGATAAGGACCGCGCAGGTTAACCATGCACTGAATTAATGCGCAAAAAGGAAATCAAGACTGCAAGGGAGCATATGAGTCTGCTAAAGGGACAAGAAACCCACCTATGTGCACAGAGCAAAAACTTAGGCGAGAAGTTCTTTTGCTTGGTCCCTATGTATGAATGAAATATGTAAAAAAGGATTGTTGCAAGCATTGATGATTGTAACCTCCTGAGGCTGTGTCCTTATCTGTCCTCTCTATCTGCACAAAGACCAGCTCAGCATGAACCCCTCCTGACAACAAGTGGCTCCAGGAACACGACAGTTTCTCTATCAATGATTAATTTTGCTATTCATCTCCATATGTAAGTGTGGATTATTAATCAGCCGTTGACATGGCCTAGTTTGAGAGAAGATGGCACGACTGTCTGCTTTCCTTCCTCCAGTCTCCCAGTAGCGGGTGCGGGTGTGTTGAATTTGCATTTTAGACTGTATTTGGCAGGTGTACACTTGAAATCTGGTTATGTCAAAGAAATGCTGTTAGCAACCATGTTACAATCTGCAGGGCTGTGTATCTGTATGTGATAGTGCAGATGTCAGTGTCTCTTGTTATTTGTGTCCTACATTCTTATTATTTATTGGTTCATTCAACGGTGCATCACTGGCATAAACAATATAGAAAAATCTTTTATTTATGATTTATGTTTTGCTACATATTGATCAATATTAATTATTAAAGATGCTCTATGTGCATGTTAGTGCCTGTCTGTTGTCATGCACATTTATCTTTGCTATGACAGACTAGTGTGTCAGCCACTGAACATTAATATATGACTAATGATTGGATGTGTACATGATGCTGGTGAGACTTGTGAAATCTGATTAACGTGTCAATATTAGTAATAGGACAGAGCTTGTACTGACAGACGGGCTGATTATGGAAAATTTAAGGTCAGCTGATTAAGGGCAAAGTTAAGAACGGGGTTGTGGTGTTGGTGTAGCATAGAGGTCAACGTTTTTGTTTTTTTTCAGGGCCAATATCGATTATAAACAATAAAGAACACCCAGAACCAATATTTGGAACCAATATAGATCTACATTTTTCCTTGAAGTGCCTTAGTTTATTTATGTTTTATGTATGTTTAATCATAAGAGAACTTTTCAACGCTTAGCCTTCAATGTTAGTAGGCTATTATGCATGATGTGTAGCCAATCAGGTAGGGCTCAAGAGGGCCTGCAAGTAAGAGGCAGCTGCATCAGAGCCAAAGTAACGCATCTTTAAAATAGTTTACTTTATTAGGAATCAGTTTTAAAAACGAGATACCAATAGTGGGAAAAATGCTGAATATGGGATCTAATAATTGACCCCTCGTGCAGTAGATAATATGAGATTTAGTCAGAGGAGGACAAGAGGAGTAAAGGAAGCAGTATCCAAATATCCCACAGGCAAAAGTGCTGACTCATCCATCTTGCCCATTTGCTCAGCACCCATTATTATTATGCTGTCACTTGTACCTGCAAGTGACCTGGACTTCGATTTGAATCGTGCGACTGATCTTACAAACTGCCATGTACTCCATGTCAGTCAGTTCGATAATCAGCCAAACATTAACCAAAGGTAGTTTCAATATTTGGTAATTGTTGAAGCCATTTATCAAGAAAAATTGAAATACAGCTAGGCCAATACTTTAAAGCCGACATCTATATTATAGATGATTTTAAAAATGCGTTATAATAGTCTGACCAATTGTATTCCTTTTTAAAAAATTGAAGAAATAGTTTTGACAAGATCTTTTATAATCAAGTAAACATGATGAGGAGATGTTCTGAGCAAGAGCGAGATGGTCAAGAAGCTGTGTACAATGACAATTCTAAATTTCTTCAAATATTGGTCTTCCTGTATTTTAACTTAATGTTTTTTATCCGTCAATTCTTATCTGTGACATGCTAATATTGTCTGTTCATAGCTGCGCTAAGATATTCTTTTGGACTCTCAGAAATTGCTTTTTTTATTGACCAAACAATGAATTAATCAGAACATAATTAACTGACAATGAAAATAATTGTTAGTTGTAGATCAAGAAATGATGGAGTGAATTGAAAAAAAATGAAGTCCACTGTCTGTATTCCAAATGACCAGTATATAATTTCATATTTAGTTTTGTGTCCATACCTTTTTCTGTTAACTTTTCCAGTAAGATATTACTATAGTAGTTGCCAGTGTGTGATGACATCCATGCCCTGTCTTTGAGCTTGCAGCCTTCGGTGACAGAAGATATTCCAGAGTCTGTCTGCCCTGCACAAGTCTCTTTTTTTCACACAGCTGCTGTTTATTTGGTTAGAGGAGGCTCTGAGGAGCTAGGCTGGCTCTGCAGCTCTACCACAGTCTCTGTACTCCAGCCAGAGCAGGCTGCACTGTGTACCAGGTTGATTTATTTACAGTGAGGGAAAAGGAAGCTAAATGTTTGGCCACAAGATTGAGGGGTCAGTATAATTCCCTTCCTGTTGTGCTTCAGAATTATAACAGTGAGGGTGTTTTTACAAGGAGGTCATTGTTGATACTGGTGATGGTGCTGTGAGCTACCTGTTCCATTAAGGCAAGCAATGGCTTATGGGATCAGGGATGTGTTGCAGGAGCGTGTGTGTGTGTGTGTGTGTGGGTGTGTGTCTGTAATTGAATGAGAACAGCTAAATGACTGTGTCTTCAGGTAGCAAGTCTACTTTTCTGTCAATCATTAACATCATTCCAGTCCAGGCTAATCTTAGTCTGCCCCCACAGCACAGTCACACACAGCTCAGACACAAATAACACAAACAGGGTTTTTTACAGAGGTGGGTACATGCTGATTCTATTAATACAGCACCACGCCCAGACACCCAGAGAGACAAATATAGGAGGTTGGCTTATTTTTCACTCCTCAAAACTGAATTAACTTTATAAGTTTAGTTTTCTTTTGCCACTATACGTGTTGTCCTTTTTATTAAAGTGTCCAGAGGGTGTGTTTTTGTCACCTGTTAAGTTTCTCTTTCTACAATCGGAGTTTAAGATTCACTCCAGCTGTGTGTGCTCCTTTGGGACTTAAAGCACCAGAGAGAGGGTGTGTGTGTGTTTTCTACTCTTACTGACTGAAGCACTGATGATCAACACTCTCTAGTAAACAAGGAGTTTGTGTGACAGATAAAGTGTATTTTACAGTAGAGATGACATTTGGTTCAGTGGATAAAGTAAAGCATCATATGTGACCTGTGATTCTCATAAAATCCTGACGGATTGATTACACACTGTACCAGATTGCAGGTTAGTGATTTTCTTCTTGAGGAACACGCAGCAAAGTGAGTAATGGTTGATGAGCATGCTGAGATGTTTAACCCCATGTGCCTATCTTTTACTCTAAACAGCTTCATCTGAAGTATGACACACGAAACTTTTGAGGAAGAGAAATTTAAAGCTACACTGAGTATTAGGGAGGGGCAGATTTGCATAACAGTGTTATGACACAATATGATTCTAACGCCATTATTGTCAGTTTGTGTTGAAAGTGGCAATAGCGCTGTTCAACTAAATTCAATGCATTGTGGCAACTGAGGCAGGATTTTTGCTTGTGTTACTGGAAGGTACATATACATCGGTCAAGCATAACATTATGACCAGCTGCTTAATATTGTGTTGGTCCCCTTTATGTGGCTAAACATGCTCTGAACCACTGGGCAAAGACAAGAGGACCTCTCAGGGTGTCCTATGAGGCCTGGCACCAGGACGTTGGCAGTGGATTCTTTGGGTACCCTGGCTTGTGCAGTGGGGCCTCTGTCAGTCAAACTTGTTCCACTGCATCCTGTTGATGCTTGATCAGAATGGGGTGTAGGAAGTTTGGAGGTCAAATCAACATCTTGGGCTATTGTCATGTTCTTCAACATGTTCCTGATTGATGTTTTTTCCATGTGGTTGAGTGCATTTTCCTGTGGGGGTAGGCCAGTGACATTTGGGACTGCCATTTGCATGAAGTAGTGTGCTTATTCTGGGACAATATTTATTTGTGTGTGTAAGTCTCATCAACATGGATGCCAAAATCCAAGGTTTTTCAGCAGAACAGCACATAGTACCAATATGAGCAATGCTATTCACTTCACCTGTCAGTGGTCATAATATTATGGCTGATCGGTGTGTATATAAACAATATTTGGCATTTCTGTTTTTTTATTATTCCAAGCTTGTCTCTGTGAATGACAAAATAACCTGTTGGAGAATTTTTGGTCACTACTGTCAAACAAAAAGTGAAACTAAGCTGCCACTTAGAGCTATTGCGCAGGTACAGGAATTCCCAGTTATTTTCCTCTGCAGTCTTTCATTAAGGATCCTTACGATGACATCACCTGACCACTCATTATTTCTATGATGTCGAACTGACACTGTAACCACAGGAGATTTGTACGGTTGCTATGGGCCTCCAGCAGACTGTACTTGTGGTTAGCCTCAGATTTGTACTTGATTTATTCTTGCAAAATCTTCATGATAGATTCATCTCTTTCCAGTTCTGACTCATCATAGTTCTACTGGGCTGGTACCGGGTCATTTTCAGGTCATTAATTTGGTAACTTTGTGGTAAATTTTCAGTAAGCTGAGTCATACTTCACTCGAACATAGTGGAAACACCCATATGTGTGCTTTCTCTGCCCGATATGCCTGGAATTTCACTGGCCAGCAGTGCTGCTGTGGGGGTGACATCAGGGACTGTGTACATCTTTATCTAGGCTTGTGTCTGTGCATGGATATCCAACACTGTACATATGTGGTTCTAGCTGATTCGACATTTAATGCTGTATTAGCGTAATAGACACAAACTTTGCTGCAAATTTCACTATTTGTTGAGCATGTCTGGATTAGTTGTCCTACTTCACTGCCAACTGCCTCATGTCTGCTTTATCTGTCAGCTCTGCTGCTGTCTTTTACACATCCATAAGTAAAGAAATGTCTTTAAAGCTGAACATATTTCCTATTATTTGGATTATCGAGCACAATTTACCCACTCTGGTCTATAAAGAAATCAATGAATTTAAACACATAATTAAAAATAAGAAAGGATTAAGGAATGATCTAACCTTGATACACATTAAATAAAGTGAAAGCTAACATCACTCAGGGGGAGGTGTTGTGGGACACAGAGTTGTTTTAGATTGGAGCCTTATCTCATCAGGTCAAGCACCAGGCCCTGCCAGTCGCAGACCTCTCTTGGTGGATAGAGAGAGAGAGAGAGCTGGTTCAAAATGTTCTTTAAAATTTACCTGTTCAGGTTAACGGTAGCAGTTCTTGATGGTGTTTCATGTGGTTATGATCCATCACTTTTTCAACCTATTACACAACTTTAGCACAATATCTGTTTGAAATGAGGTGTTTTAACCAGCCCCAGTTTGACAAGTAGCCCAGGCGACCATGGACTAGCACCCCTTGAGAGACATGCATTGGGAGACATGCATTTAGGCCACAGGGAGAGCAACACAGGGCGAACGGGCTCCATTATCAAGCAATATGATATGCTGTTTATGAGCTAGGGACGGTGCAAACTTCGGGTTTGTCCATGCAGCCGAACTTGGCGTATTTGTTATATGCTTTCATCCTGGTGGAACTGTCTAACATTGTATGAAAAAACGTTATCATTGCTTTTGATGAAGTGTCTTAGAAGTGTTTAGATATAGTGGCTGGTACACATCGCTGTAGTTTTATCGTCCACACCTAGTTTGAATTGTACTGTAAAATTTACATGTCAGTGTTGAAACTGATTTACTTTTTCTACTGGGATGTCAAATACAAGCAAGTGCTTACCTGTGTTGTCTAAGTTTTAGCTAACAGAAGATGGATAACACTTACGTTTCCTCAGGAGACTGATATGTTTCTTTCATAACATGCCTTGATTTATGATCAACACAGCGCTGCTACAACGCCTAGAACCATTAAGTATGTTTAGTGAGTCCATAGGGGGCCACTGTAAGGCACACCTGGAGTCATAAAGTCTTCTTTTAGGCCTCTCCTTCTGGTACTGTGGATTGATCCCTATAGAAGAACCAAGGCAAACCAACAAGAAACAGTTAATAGCTTAGCTTTACTCCCAAGAGTGAATTGTGATTTAGCTTAATGTTGAAAAGAATAAATGGTGTAGATTCTGATCAAATTTCTACAGCCATTTTATTCAGTGTTTTTGTCATTTGGGGTTTTTTAAAAATCATTTATTAGAATGGTTAGTTTTGTCTCTGGTATCTGTCACTGTAGGTTCAAAGGTAGACATTAGCAGTGTAAAGCCTGAGTGATGAGGATCTGTCTGCTGGTGTCATGCCTCTCCTGTTTCTCTCTCGCTGCCTCCCCAGCTCTCCCTCTCATGCACACTCTCTGCTGCTCGCACTGAGCGCTAGAGGATTGGAACATTGAGTACCTTCAGCACATTTTTCACATTCCCCTTTGAGGGTCTCAACCTCAGCCCCCACTGCACACACACTCCAACACACACAAACCACTAATGTTTCTCACCAATGGGCAGTAATGGTATTGTTGTGTGTTTTGCACAGGTAGTGGACTGAATCATAGCAGTCCAGTGGCAGAGGATAGCTTGTAACAGCTCTGTGTGTCTGTGGTTTATCCTTCTTTTTTGTCACTGTGCTAAACTGCACCTTTTTGCTCTCTTTCAGCAGCGGTGTGTGTGTGGTGAGCAGCGGCGGCAAAGATGACGGAATACAAGCTGGTGGTAGTGGGAGCTGGAGGCGTGGGCAAGAGTGCACTCACCATCCAGCTTATCCAGAACCACTTTGTGGACGAATATGACCCCACTATAGAGGTATGACTCTCTTCCCCTTGTGTTCTACACACTATCCCTGTGGGAGTCATCTTGGAGGTTGGGGTGGGTTGGAAGATGGCAAAGGGTTGAGCTTATTGTCAATAAAAAACAAATTCTTTCCCCTGGAATTGTTGTGCAGTTGTACTATTTATGCTTTTAAACGTGGAAGTGCAGCCTATGTGCAATTAATTTTCAGGTTTTATATAAATGTCCAAGCACACAGTCACTGCAGAGGAATATTTTGTGGACCCTACTGAGACGACAGCTCAGACTAAACCAAGTTATTTTAATTTAATTAATTGAATGCTGTGGCAAAGTTCCAATGGGTTAACTTGGAGAAATTCCTAATTTTGCTTTAAGAATAAACATTTACTCCACCCTTTTTTTTTGGAATTCTCATATTTTCATGAACATAAGACACTGCAGACATTGCAAAGAGAAGAGGGAGGCCAATGAGAATGTTTTCTCCCCTCCTTTCTCTCTTTTTCTCCCCCTCTGTCTCCACTCTCTCCCTCTCTTTCTCACCACGCCTGCCTCTGGCCAGACAATGTCCTTTTTGTGTATTTGCATTCCTGGCCCCTATGCTCTAACAAACAAAGGGACAGCACTCCATGTTTTTGTGACTGCATGTTGGAAGGCTAAACATTGGCTCTGATACCCTGCTCCTCTGATCTATTGATTGTCATTTGACCTGAAAGTGGACAGGGAGTTAATAGCAGATATAAGTTAATACCCTGTTATTCTGCGTCATATACACTATTTGTGTCTTTGTATATGTACACTCTGGACATGGCATCATCAGTGATTGTACAATAGTTCCTCTATGTCCACCTGTTTTGTGCCTTGTTCACATTTTCCAAGGATGTCTTTGCCACCTCTCTAAAAGTTGGACTCTCCCTTTTTTGCAGGACTCATACAGGAAGCAAGTGGTTATTGATGGGGAGACCTGCCTGCTGGACATCCTGGACACTGCAGGTCAAGAGGAGTACAGCGCCATGAGGGATCAGTACATGAGGACAGGGGAGGGCTTCCTGTGTGTCTTTGCCATCAACAACACCAAGTCTTTTGAGGACATTCACCAGTACAGGTGTGTTTTAGAGGGAGGCGAAGAAAAAGAAACAGGGGCATCACACGCAAGTCATGACTTTGAGTATTATTGTTATTGTTGCAGTTGTGTAGTTGCCGGCCAGATCAAAGACCAGTTGATGCACAAAATCATCTCTCTGTTTAGCGTCGCTGCGTGTTCATTTGTATATGCAGTATGTGTTACAGAGACTCCCGTGGGGTATGGAGGGAGAGGGGTGTGTATACGTGTGTGCCAGCTCTCTGCAGTAGTTGGGTGATGTCATGCTGTAGCGTTTAACACGGCTAAAGAAAGCTTAGCCCCCAACTGGAGGCTTACAGCACGATGCCAATGAAATCGATCCTGACTCAATTAGAGGAGCAGGGAGAGGTAGTGCTCCCAAGGACAGGGAAGGAGAAAGGGAGGGTAGGAAACAAGGGAGGAGGAGGGGAGTTTCAGCTGGAGATGACAGTGCTCTCTGTCTTTGCCACATTTTGTCTTTCTCATCTCATTGGACACCCACTTGCCAGTCTTGCATGTGGCAACTAAAAGAGGCTACACATTAGCTGCCACCTCTTCTGCAGTTTTGCAGGGTTATAGAGTGTATTGCACTTACATTGGTTTGGCTTGCTTCCACTGCAGCCCAGCCTTTTTTGGCTTGGCTTAGACACAACTGCTGTTAAACCATTGTGCAACTTGTGAAAGCATGCATGGATCTTTGGCTTGGTGCTACAATAGATGGTGGCCTGGTGAAGTTGAGTTATTTAAAGATCTGTTGTCTGGTTTTTCCAGGCAAAGATGGTCAGTGGTTTTTTTTTTTTAAACTTTCCCTACATTGTTGGCACCTATTAGCACTACATGACATACCAGTGTTATACTTTTGTCAAGAATGCAAGACTGATAAAATTATAGGTGCTTTTGGTGTTCATTGTCATTTTTACCACATCTATTAGACTTGAAATTCCTGCTTTGCCAGCAAATAAGAAGTCGGTGGTTAAAAGAGGGTAAGATGTTTGCTGTGATGTCAAAACTTAGCAAGTGTGGTCATAAACCCCATTAGCAGTGCTGACTGCAGATGAGCTGACTGTAGTGGATCCATCCTGCTGTACAGTGGCTGGCTGAGAAGAACGGCTGAGCTGATAGAGTGATCTGACCCACTCCTCTCACTCAGTTCCCCCTGGCTGTCTGGCGTTTGGCACTTGCTGCTGTAGTGATGAGGTAATGCTGTTTGCCGCTAGCCTGTTGTCCATCCCTCCCGTTCTTCTCCCCCCACCTCCCTCCTTCAGCAGTGCAGCACAGCCCAGCACCGGCAGGCCCAGGCTCTTCCTCTGGGTCCTAGTGTTCCCTGGGTGGTTGGTTTTCCAGTGGTGGAGCTGCTGTTGTTTATGAACCTAGGAGGATCCCAGACAAGAGATGTGTCACTGTGGCTAAATGTAGTGCTTTGACTAGTTCAGGAAAAAAGCTAAAGTTATGTCATTTAAATATTAACTATTGCAATTTTCTTGTCTTTTTTTTTTTTTTTAAAACAGAGAACAGATAAAACGTGTGAAGGACTCGGACGATGTTCCCATGGTGCTTGTGGGAAACAAATGTGACCTCCCAGCACGCACAGTGGACACAAGGCAAGCCCAGGAACTAGCTCGGTCCTACGGCATCCCTTACATTGAAACCTCTGCCAAAACACGACAGGTACATAGTGAACATGAAGCATGCACACTGTTCTTGTGTTTCCTTTGAAAAACACTTTCCATACTCTTCCCCTCTTTCTCTGCTATTTGTATTTACCATTATCCTAATTTTTCCCATCCTTGCAAGACACAAAACTCAGACTCTGTACAAAATTTAACTCCTTTTATGCTGCATCATAATATAATCCAGAAGTTATGGGAGTATTATAATTTGGACTTTGTAATTTTACATTTCGCAAGCATATTAATACACGTAAAGTGCAGTGCGTGGCCTGCGGTTTGATGTGATTTGTGTTGCTGGGAACATTTTATGCCGCAGGCAATGACTCATAGCCAGGTTACCTTGGCTTGAGAACAGAACTACAGTATTTGAAAGGCTTCATAAGGACTAGTCGCTGCATAGCTCCCACTGTCTGTGACTCACTGTCACATATTATGTAGGTACACAGAGACTCGCGGTAATAGTTGAACCTGCAGAATGTCTGTCACTCAAAACTAAATGAATCAAGATTTCAGCAATGGCTTCTTTTTAGTCATCCTTATTTTTTTGATTAACAGTGCCTGAAATTATCAGGGTTGCCATGGTAATGTTGCCAAGTGGAGAGTACACCTGAGAGGTTTGCTGTCAGTTTTAAGAGGTGCATTCATTGTACTCTGTGAATAATTGACCGTTGTAAGTGCCCAGATTTTTCTGTAACCTTTCTGCGTGTTTGTGTGTGTTGACAGGGAGTAGAGGACGCCTTCTACACACTGGTTAGAGAGATCAGACAGCACAAGCTGAGGAAGCTGAATCCACCCGATGAGAGCGGTCAGGATTGTATGAGCTGTCGCTGTGTGGTATCGTGATACAGGTGAGCAGTAACATAACTAATAAGTCAAAAAAATCCCAGCAAATTAATTGGTTTTGCTAGAACATGAATATACTTATGCATATGAAGGCCCATTATAAGAAAAACATATGTGAAACGATTTCAGTTTAAAACTTTAATTGAATCTCAGTTTCCTGAGCAATAATAAAAAGGCACTAACATCTGTCCCATCTTGTGTAATTTCATTTTTCAGCTCACCAGTACATGTTGAGGAGAAATGAAACAGCACGAAGTGGCAGCATGGACTTGAAGATAGAAAGATTAAACAACTCAATGATGAAATATAAACTTTTTCAAAAAAGAAGATGATTGAAGCAAAAGCTCTCAAGGAAACCACCAGGGCTGATTGAACCATAGACTTTTATGGAAAGGAGGATTTTGGACTGTTGCCTGAGTGGCTAGCTGAACTAGCCTGGTCCGGTCCCTTCTTTTTTGTTGGTCCACATTGACCTGTGAGCAACACCACTAATGACACTTTGTCAACTCCAGTGTGGTCTCACTGGGTAGCTCCACAATTTTCCTGCTAACTTATTTTTTTCAGTCTCAACACTGGTCGTAAAGGGGGTGTCTGTCACTTCCTCCCGCCTTGAAAGCCTAATTCCACTCCCCCTGCCTACCTGCTGGAAGGACTGACTGATTTAAATGGAAAAGACTGGAATGGACACTCCTCGCATAAATAATCCGCCTTCCCCATTCACTCTACCTGCCTTTGGTTCCCTTTGAATGGCTATGTAGTACCTTGGTTATACTGGATGCAGGGGGTGGAGGCTGACATGGGAAAGACTGTAATTGTTTTGTTGTTTAACAATTAGCCTAGCTGTAAAAAAAAAAAACTTCTTTGATTTTGTTTTGATATGAAACTTTTTTTGTGATTGGAAGATTTGAAAGTCACTGAGCACTAAAAGTGAACAAGCGTGCTTATTTCAGATGGCACCTGGTTTGACATTTTTATTGACCTGCCTGGGGTAGTTCCTTTGTGGAATAGGTATCTTGAATGGAGAATATATAGATAGATGGATTTCCAGAATGCAGCTGCCTTTTTACTTTACATATGTTTCATTGCGAGTTGTCTTTGTGGAATAATAATAGTAATGGCTAGTGTACGTAGATTCTGGTGCAATAGAATTCTTGACTTTCCAAATTACACAAAGTATTGGGAATAAACCATCTTCCACGACTACCTATTTTTCTGTTATACTTTGGTTTAAGAAGAAGAGGTACAGTGCATGAAGATGTAGATGTTGTCATCTTTGCAATTGCTAAAGTAGAGGAGGTTACCTGTAGAATGGGATGAATACACTGCACTTGTACAGTTACACAGCGTCAAATTGACAAAATGACAACCAGTTCATTTTTCTTGCTTTTCATTTCAGTAACTGTATGGTGTACAACTGTTGTTTACTACATGGTGATTTTTAGATTGCTAGAATCGTTCCTTGTGGACAATAAGGCTCAGGAATCAGGGTCCAGGAAGGTCTCATCTCTCAGTCCTGGAAAACCAGGGTAAGGGATGTCGCAAGTGAGTTTTGCAGAGTGTAATGCATAAGTCCTGCCTCACAGTTGGACTTCAGTTTCTCCACACACCATACTATCCTCAAACCGCTCCTCTTCCTTTGCCACCTTCTGCTCTTCAAATGAACAATAACAAATCAGGTGCTAGTCATGTCAGAACCATAGTTACTGTATATGTGGGACTATGTATGTAACAGGTGATAGGAAGGTTAGCGAGTTATGGGAGTGCATCGCTTGGTTTCTTAATACGGACGGGCTTGCGCTCTCCATAACTGTATTAATTTGCTGCCTAAATAAAAGACTGATTTGTGTTTACTTTGCCTTATCTGTCAACTAGTTTGTACCTCATTTATGCAGCAAGGTCTACCCAAGGCGATTATCTATTCTGTTTGCTGTACTGTTCGTTTATGTTTGAATATGTGTGCAACAAAAAAAAAAAATACAAGTGTGTTGACTTTAGATATGCGCTGTACAGAATTTGATGGACAAGTCCCGAAAAACACTACACTGATTTTCCTGTGACAGCATGCGCGTCTGAATAGGATCAGTTTGACATCACTGGAAAAACAAAAAAACAGAAGCATTTTTGAGAAAGTCCAGTATAAGCCCAGTTTTTAAAAAAATATAATACCGATCACATTTCAGGCTTATGACATTGGAATATATCATGTTAATCCCTCATAATTGTTGCATTTACGGCAAATTATCCAGAGATTGTACTAGATAATTGATTCGGCTGTGTTTGGTGACGCATTTAGACACTACAGGCAGGTTTTGGCAACATGCTTCAAATGCAAAACATCTTAGACGTCCTCTGTGAAAGATGTCTAATGTTGTTTGGTCATTGTCTCCTTTCAACCATTTTATTTCTGATCTAGCAGATTTTGTACAGTTAAAAAATGACTCTTTTCCTCACTCATGCCATAGCTTAAAGAAATATGACCAGTCCGTGTGGATGATGTTGGTAGAGTTGTTTATCAGTTGCCTGTTCATTTCCCCGGTTGGGGAAATAATATGAACTGTGAATGTGTTTGAGTCCTTAGATATTGTTTGAGAGAAGCCTTGTGTTTTTAAAATTTATATTATGGAAATGATGCAGGGGATGATCCTTGGCTCCGCTTTTGGCTGTGTTGTTCCCAACTTTTTATTTTTCACCCATTGTACTCAAACATTTTAATGAAAAAAACAGAAGAGTGTGGAGTTTGTAACATGTAATTACAGTCCTGATGGTATGCTTGTCCTCTCCCTGTCAATCTTTAAACAGTACAACCATGATAATAATACCACAGAATTCCACTGATCTATGCATTCGAAATTCCCATTGCATTAGAATATCAGCATCATGTTGTCGCAATACTCAGCCAGCAAACCACCAGTATACGTGTCAGAAAACCTGGCGAGCATGACAAAGACTGTAGGGACCATTGGGGGTTTTGCACAAGGATACAGTGGGCACAAGGGCTCGTTTCTCCCCTTGCAAACTGTGGGATGGAGGTGTGGAAGGAATTTTGTGAAAATATCAACTGTTTAGCTATTTAAGATGTATTTACTCTTTGAAAATGTGGCAAATGTATTGCAGGACAGGAATAAAGATGTCAAGATGAAACTTGTCTTGTTTTCCTTAACTGTCAAACTTCCATGTTTCTCTTAAATTTTGAGATTTGCTTCCATCTACAGGCCATTTCTTGCATCACGTGAGAATATATCTGTGACAGAGATGCTTCCTTCAAGAAAGTAAAAAAGATTGTTCTTCAGCTGCTATAAACTGTTGAGCTTCATAAATGCTATTGAGAAATACTTTATATTTTCCCTGCTTGTATTGTGGAGTCATATTGTGCAGTATCATGCAGTTTACACAATAAGCGCAAGAAGGGATGAAGGTTCAAAGGACAGTCATAAAACCTGTGTTTACACTAGAGTTTAACCATCAACAGCGTCATTTACACAGTTTTAGGTCATACAGGGGAACAGGACAGCTTTGTTTCTACAAACTTAAAAAAAAATTAACATGAACAATGATTCCTTCATGAATAAACTGTTCATAAAGTAGTAAATTGAGGTCTTGGTATCAATTCTGATTCATTTTTGGCTTTAAAGAGCATGTTTTGGTCACTTCCAGTAACTGAACAGGAAGAAGGAAATGAGCAACACTGTACTATGAGAACTATGAGAATAATACCAATATATATATATGTGTATATATATATATATAAGTACTGAATCTGCCAGAGTAAGCTAACAGTAAATATAATGGAAAGAAACCAGTTCCTCCTGATGAATGTTAAGGTACAGCAAGTATGCTTTTCCAAAACAGGGCATTTGGATGGTCTTTGCATTTTATTACTGCTGGTACTGATGTTATTTATGTTACTATTATAAAGTAACCCACATGGCGCCACTGAAATTGCTGGTTTAACTCTGGTTATGGGTCAATATAATAATATTTATAGACAGCACTTTGCAAAAGTTGCGCAAAAGTGCTCAACAGTTGTAAATTAGAGTGAGAGAAGCACTTATACCAATACATTATCAGGTGGGCTCTAATATTAATCCTGACCCCAATAAATGAGATGTTTTTCTGTTTGTTCCATCCACATAGCCTAGTTTTTGCTTTTTATGTCAGGTGATTTGCATATCGGTGAGGCGGTCCTCTTCCCGGCTTCCAAGGGTTATAAAAGATAGAAGGTTCTACAACAGCTAAGGCAGACAGTAAGTTGAGAGTTGGACAGTGTTGATTGAAAAAGCTTTATTTTCGTTTTAGAGAAACCCTAAACATGTCATACCATGGGAATACACTTAAGAAGATGCTTCCTAAGGTAAGAATTATTATCAGTGATTCAGTATTTCTATTCTCAATGGATCAAACATCAACAACAATCAACACAGACATTGTTTGCTTTAATTTTTTGTTAAACTTTTTTTAGTGTTTAGCTTTTCATAAGTTTTATTCTTGTTTTTGTGTGTTTTCAAGACATATCTTCGCAAACATGTGTCTCATGACCTGTACGTCGCGTTAACCTACTTCAAAAACCTTGTGCCCTTGATGGATAAATTTGGTAAGAGTCAAAATAACAGCTCACGAATTTCCCTTGACGTTATTCAACATGTGGAAAAAATTTCAACTCTGAACGATATGATCATTGTTGTATTTCGTGCAGTTTACAACGACGGAACTACGAAGAACTTGATGAGTCTAACCGGAACCATTCCTGTCATGATTGAAGGTAAACAGGGTTTTCTATTTTGCACTGTGTGTTTCTAATCATTTCCAATAAAAATAAATAAATAAATAAATAAGTATTAAACCAAACCAAAGCAAATCAAAGAATGCCTTTGAATATGTTCTCTGTCAGGCAATAATTACAACATACCCATATGTTTGTGGATTGAGGAAAACTACCCCCAAACTGCTCCCATCTGCTACGTCAAACCCACACGTGAGATGATTATCCTCAGAGGAAATTATATCTCCAGCAATGGTGAAGTCCTGCTGCCTTACCTGCAACACTGGAAGAAGGTGAGAATTAAAACAGCATCTTGCCTATTCTGACAGAGCTGCATGTTAAAAGAGACGGACAATAACATCTGGGTGAGGCACTGATGTTTCCTTGCACTCACGCGTACAGCACAGTGTGGTTTATGGCTTTACAGTCACAACGCCCGACTCTTTCCCGTATTAGGATGAGTCTGACCTCGTGAGCCTGCTGCAGGTGATGGTTGCCATGTTTGGAGAGGCCCCTCCCGTAGGTATGCGGCCTCATCCAGACCCCGAACAAACCTCATGTGAGTAACACAAGTAGAAAACAAACCTCCGTGTTGTTTCGAAGCAAACATCTTTGCCCTGGATAATAGCTGATTTTGATAAGACAGAGCCACGACTCATATCTAGGCCACACCTGTAGATCAAGGTTCATCTCTCATAAATTAAGAGTTGAAAATGCACTTTTCTTTTCAATGTGTTTGACATGTTTGTCATTAAATGAAATGTGTGTGTGTGTGTGTGTTTTTTAGGTGGGCTGCAGTTCTACAGAAGAGCAGATGTGGTTCAAAACATAGATGGAAGTTCATATCTCCCACTAACCCGAGACGATAATGAACCTTTCCAGCAAGAAAATGAAAGCCATTGTTAGGTTTTTTTGTGGATGTTGAGAATATTTTGTGTAAAATAATGTTTGCGTGTTACTTTTTCATATCCTTCCTGTGCACAGTGTCAGATGGTATCCATTGAATGTATATTTCATTTACAATTTTTCAAATGATTTCAACTGCAAATATTAAGCAGTGCCAAATTCAACATGTCGGTTGTGCTTGGGTAGAATATATTGCACTTTATGAAAAAATCTTTGAAACACTGCTACAATTTACAAAGCCTGTGTGTTAAAAGACTAAAACTGTTCTTCAATTGCATCCAAAGGCCAACGTTGAACTCTAATCTAAAAGAAATTGAACTTTTAACCACAGAAGAGATATACAACTGGGTGTTGTCTACGAAAGCCTGAATGATCATGTAAGACTGCAGCTTTGTAACGATGAACACGGCAGAAATTTGAAAGACTCTTTAGTTAATGTGGAAAGCTATCACCTACAACAGCCATAGTCACAAGGTTGATCATTAGTGTAAGCCAGTTACTTTGTTTCTTGGTATTCAATTACACGTTGGATTTTTTTATGATATCTTTAGTTACAGATTTCAATATAGAGCTAAAGCTAAAGCTAAGATCTAGATTAATCACAACTTTTCATACAGAAAATAAAGTTGAACCTATTCCGGAAGACAGGACTGATGACTGACATCATAATAGAGCTGCTTGTGAAAACCTCTGGCTTACCTGTCAATGTAAATAAAAGCCATATTAAACTCATCTCTGTGTATTATTAAGGAAATCACTTCCAATAGAATTGTACTTTGTTGTGTGAAGTTTTGATTTTTTCCTTGAACGTGAGAGTCGGTATGCACATATTTTCCCAAAAAACCTCCCATGCCATTTTTCATTGAAACCACAGATGGTTTCATATTAGATATGCTCCCGACGGAGGCCCTAAACAGCCATGGTTCATCTTCATTTTTTCGCTCTGTTTTCTCAAGAAAACAAGATAATTCTCCAATTATAAAGCCAAAACCAAAAAGCCAAAACCAACCCACCAGACCACTGTTAAAGGTGACAACTTGTATCCTTAGACTTGCAAAAGTACAAACAAACACATGAACAGGCTTACCTCATTAGAGTGTGCAGCTGCAGTAGAGCACGTCCAGGCCTGGCTTTAGTTGGTAGTGTGCAGCGGCAGCAGAGCACCTTCTGGTCTGGCGGGCTGCTTTCGCTTTGTACCTCACCGGAAAATTAACTAGTTATAACGAGAAAACGAGATAATTTTGTCCGTATAACGACATAACAGATTTTGTTATCCTGTAATAACGACAAAATGATGTCGTTATAACGAGAAAACTGAGCAAAAAAATGAAGTTGAACCATGGCCGTTTTGGGCTTCCGTAGTTCCCCTTGTTCTCTGAAAAGGATTACTGAGATGTGTGATTGGTGAGATTGAATGGGATTTAGAGAGTTTTTTTTCCCTATTTTCTTTCTACTTCTAGTTAAGTAAAAATCAGTGGTGCCACCATTGGACTTTATCGGTGCATTCAGTGTTTATACTCAACTACACTTGAATGACTACACTTGAATACAAAAAAGTTTGTTTAGACTTTTTGTTTGATTCCTCCAGCGTTGGAAATAGGCTTATTATGTTAATGTCGTAATTTGTTTGACTCCGATTATTGGTTTGAAAGCTGTGTTTGTCTGAGAGTGATCGGTGTTAGATGTCATCTGATCAGTAAGTCCAGCTGACAGAGGGGACTTTTGGGGGATTCAACTTTTGCGTTGGCAGTGCCTGAAATCTCAGTATCCCTGAGATGTAACCAAAATGTAAGTGTTTTCTCTTTATTAACATCTGCTCTGCATGCTGTGGTTGGTGTTTTTTTCTGGATGATTATTATGGACCTGCAGAGTTCTGCATGCAGGATCTCTAATCTTGTCACGTTTAGTTTAGTTTTGATGGTTTAGTAGACCCCAAACTTCTCTATCATAGAGGGCAACTGTCCAGATATGCCAGATATTTTAGACCAAATTCTATTTTGTCAAAATTGTTCTTCTAATTGTCTAAAATTCTCTATATGCTGTTTGTGTCAGTGTAGTCACTGAAAACACAAACTCACAGAATGAGTTACTTATATCAATACAAACATGCATTCTATATTGCTTAGTGTCTTTATGCCATGGTAAAGGAAATAAAAACATTAAACTCAAATAAATCACTAAATAAATAAAATCTATAAAATCTGTTAATAAAATAACTGAGTTTACCCCGGAACACGACCAGCGGCTGGATCACACCTGAGAACCACGGACGTGAACGTGTGCACGTCACACGTAAGGCGGAAGTAGTCAGGACAACTAGCGGAAATTCCTTTTGTTGACCATAGGATATTTGTTTTCGGCCTCTCATTAGAACCACGTCTTAGCTGTTTTCGTCTTGTTTCTATTCCTAATTACTCTATTGAATTTTGGCGCTTTGTCAACGGAGACATTACGCATACTGGACCGGAGAGTTTCGTACGGAAACCGAATCACTGTCTTAACTGCAGTCGGCCCGAGGCTGGGCTAACGTTAGCCTAGCATTCGCTGGAGTCCTGCTAGCTAGCGTTAGCTTGTGTTCGCTGTCACTCTAGCTGGCTTAAAAGTCGGCTGTTTAGTCTCTTATCTTGTTTATCAGAACGGTTTAAAGAAAATCCCAAGAAACATGGCAGTTGTCAACGAAGGCGCCCTGAAGAAAATGCTGAAGGTAACTATGATGCCTAACTGTTGTACTTGCTGGCCAGCAGTAGCAAGTTAGCTAATGTTACCGATACCAAACATGACACAGTGAGCTAACGAGTTGGCAGGTTAACATTTCCTGGAATGGGTCGTGTCTCATAAACGGCCTGTGTTTTGACAAGTTTCGTGCATTAAACATTTGATATTGCTATACAGGTTCACTAATATGCTGTATATGCTGAGATACCTCGTAGAGATGTTTTGAATAACACTTTATAACCTAGCTTAACCACTTAGCTATCGTCACTATATAATAATTTTAGGGTATTTATTTTATCAATATAATATCTACAAACATGAGATACTATACGAAATTGTGATTTATGTTTGTTTCTATGGTCCCACATGGTAATGAGCTGGTGACTAGTCTTCGAAATTACTTTGTATGGTTGCCATCTTAATGAAGAAAATACAGCTTTGTTGTGTATCACTACTTTGCTTAAGTATAAATCATTTACATTTCGTATATGTTAGAGGGATTGTCCCATTTCGTGTTAAAATGATTAGTTTAATAAGGCCACTGTACCATGGCTGACCCTGTGCTCTGACCAAAAATGGGATATGCGAAAACACTACTTCACAGTACTGTAAAAAAGTACTTGTGACAAATAAAGGTTTCTTCTTTTTTTCTTTTTTTTCCTGCTACCTTGGCAAGAACTAAATTGATGTTCAATTGGCTAATGTGTCACCTCTTTCAAAGTTGGTTATCTGCATCTCAACAATTGTGTCTGAGCCTAAAGTGTTCCAACATAACATCCATTCCTGTTTCTCTTCTCTTTGTTGTTATTGTCTAGCAATACAAATACAGAGATTTGACTGTTCGTGAGATAACCAACGTCATCTCCCAGTACAAGGACTTGAAGCCGGTCATGGATGCTTATGGTAAATTAAGTAATTCTGATCTCCTCCTTTGACTGTCAAGTCTCACTTGTGTATGCTCATATGACAGTATACATCTTCTTTTATTTCAGTGTTCAATGATGGCTCCACGAGAGACCTGATGAGCTTGACAGGGACTGTCCCTGTGAGCTACAGAGGTAAAGATTATTTCTCTTACTCTATAAAAAACCCCAAAACTTATATTACACATTGTTCTTTCACTGAGACTGAAAGGCTCAGGCATAGAGCGTTAAAGGCAAGTTTCCTCTTAAGTTTGTTTATTTACTCACCCACTCTTTCTTTCTTGTGTGTTTACTCTAACTTTCTTTATTGATCTTTGACTTTGCAAACAAATAAGTCATCTGAACAATCACACAGAGAAGCAAATGAGCAAATGCTGTTTTTTGTAACAATAATGTCTATTATTCCTAATATTAAGACAAGGTTGCAGGATGTTTGATGTTCATAGTTAATAGATATCATACTTGTACATTTCATACAGATGTCTGTTCTTGAAAATTCTTGTTAGAAGAGGCCTTAAAATAACCAACAGTTTTTTGAGTGTTAGGGAGCACTGATGAAACAGTTGGGACTTTAAAAGAGTCATACAATAACTTTGTGTGTGTGTGTTTCCTGTAGGCAATGTCTACAACATCCCAGTGTGTTTGTGGTTGCTGGACACATATCCATACAACCCTCCTATATGTTTCGTCAAACCTACCAGTGCCATGATGATCAAAACTGGCAAACACATTGATGCCAATGGCAAGATCTACCTGCCTTATCTACACGAATGGAAGCATGTAAGTTAATGTCTTTTAGTGATATTATTTATAATTAATATTAATTACAAATTTCATTTGGGGTATGCAACATATGTTTTGTCGGGAAAAAACCCATAGTATTTACAGACTAAAAAACAGCTCCCAAAAAGTAATTGATCAGACAAAAGGGCAACATTTCAGCATGCAGATATTCTTTTACTCTTTTTGTAAGTGGAAATCTTTTTACTACATGTCAGCACAAACTGGAACATTCAAGAAGACCACAAAAGTAGTTGTTCTTCCAGCTACTGTTCAATCTGACTTGCCTGATAATATTCTGTATTTGTCAACTTGGTTAATGAAACTTTTGCTTCACTTTGTGTCTTACAGCCTCAGTCCGACTTGTATGGTCTAATTCAGGTGATGATTGTTGTGTTTGGTGAGGAACCCCCTGTGTTTTCTCGTCCTACCACACAAGCCCCCTACCAAGCCTTTCAAGCAGCTGGACCCCCTAATCGTGAGTGAGATGCATTTTTGTTGTAAACGGGGTAATTTAGAAGCTATAACCTTGTTTGAAAGTTGTAGAAGTACAGTCACAGTGTGATTGTTTTCATGCAAAGTGAACTAGTGCCAGTGTGAAGAATTTATGTACTGTATTAGAAACACCTTTTTATTAAATAGAAAACTATTACAAACTACTGTACAATACGGCTGCAAACGACAACCTTTAACAATGTACATAAACTAGAGTTAGCACCTTTTATAAACGGCAATCGTACATATAAGTGAAACCTTTTGTGGTATAAATGATTTTGCCTCAAACTGATGTTTTTTAGTGCAACATTTGCCTAAAGAGGAACAAAGTTCTGAAACAGGTGTAGGTCGTTGTTACAGAGAGAAAGAACCAACATTTTTAGATGTTTCTAACTTCTCATTTGAGAGAGTGCTGAACAGATATGTCACCTGATACAATTGTTTGAGGTTTTGATATGTACTGTTGCTCACTGTGTCATATTTTAGACTTAAAATATTAATATTGTATTGTAAAAAACATAGTCTCACACAATGTCCTGCACATAAATATGTTTTGAGGTTTTTAGTTTAATTAACAATGTTTATCCATCGGAATAAGCACCTCTTTTGTGAAGGATTTTTTTGTTCTGTTTTTGTGTCAAATTATGTACATGTAGTAGTTTTTTTTTGTTTTTTTTAAATCTCCTCCAGTTCATTCCACCTACCGAGTGAAATCATTATTCCATAATGTGGGTTTGGTATTACACTGTTGATTTATTTTATATCTATTTTATTATTATACTATATTATATTTTGTTTTAGTATGATTTATGTTGTAGATGTTTTTACAGTGGCAGGGCTTTAGGTTGTTTCATGTCAAAATGTCAGGAATCAACTTCAATTTATTATCTCAATGGAAACTTTACAGTAGTATTATTATTATTATTATTATTATCGATGTCCATATATTTGTACAATTTCCGTGTCATTGTATCATGTCTGAAGTAGGGCTGCACAATTAATCGAATTTTAATCATGATCACGGTTTTTGCTGCCACGATTAAACTAACCTGATCGTCGGCGATATTTACATTTAAAATGCGGCTCTGCTGCAGAGCTAATCAAGCACTTTCTCAATCAGTAGTCAGCCAAACACCAGGGGGCGAACACATGCTTGAGGCTTTATGAAGCTGCCAAAATAACAAGGGAGGGCACCTGCAGCGGCAACCTGAAGTCACTCGGTGGACTGGGACTGATGAGAGTCATGTCAACAGAAGAAAGTAGGATCATCATGGTGAGGAGCTACTGCCTCAAAACGGATCAACATCCATTGTCTGGACTTGTTCGGATTCAGGGCAAATGACGTTAAACAAGAACAAGTCATATGTAAAGAGTGTGGCAGAGTTGTGTCTGCCCTGCAGAGTAACACTACTAATCTGTTCAACCATCTGAAAAAACATCACAAACACAAATACGAGGAATGCATGAAGGCTAAAGCTAACGCTGATTCACAAAATTCCCGTCCGTGTCCAGCAGCAACCCAGACAACCATAACAGCGAGCCTGCACCGGGCAACACCGCATCCATCTACCTCCCAAAGACACGCAGAAATAACTGACGCAATATCGTTTTATTTGGCCAAAGACGTGTGTCCACTAAATACAGTGAGCAACGAGGGCTTCAGAAAAATGGTCAAAACACTGGACAAGAAATATGTGATCCCCTGGCGCAATTATTTGTGTGTGTGTGTGTGTGGGGGGGATCGCTTTGAGGTCGGGATCGATTATCTCTCAAACCACGCTCAAAACGATCGCAATAAAAGTTAGCTAGCTAGCTAGCAAGTTAGCAAATCAAACAGATCTTTATTGATAAAGCAGGTTAGTTCTCACCTAACCTGCTTTATAAGGTCAGGTGAGAACCTCATAAAGCAGGAGGTAGACATGAAGAATCTGGGAACGAGGCTCTGCTGCTCCCAGTTGACCCAGACGGCTGCCGATCATCTGAAGAATCTGGATCAGGTTCTGAATTCATCCGATCCAGATTATTTAATTATGTTATCATTTATTTATTCTTATTTAAAATTTCATTTAGTGCTGAAAACTGTTCCTAAACTGTATTGTTTGCTTAGTGCAATAAAAATACAGGTATTTTTCTAACATAATGAATAATCGTGATTAATAATCGTGATTACAATATTGATCAAAATAATCGTGATTAGCATTTTGGCCATAATCGTGCAGCCCTAGTCTGAAGCGATGCATTTTTTAATCTTCAGCACCAGGTGGCGCTCTCATATCAGTGCAGCACACCTATGAAACTGAAAGTAAATCTGTCTGCGTGAGAGAGAAGAGATATGTTGACCTTTTGTCCTCAAATCTGACTGTTTCGCCATCTCTCTCTGTCCCAGCTTCTTATATGCCTGGTATGCCTGCAGTCTCACCCTATGGCCCAAATCCTAACTCTGGGTAAGATGTTTGCAAAGCAGCCTTCAGCCTTTTCACCAACACAGATACAGCACATTTCCAGACAAACAGTTCCCAGCATGTTTATGTTTGTGGTTTCTTCATCAACTTATCTCACAAAAGCATATTTATTCCTAAAATACTGTACTGCTGGTTCAGGTCCATTTATAGTTTTAAGTTAAAGATAGGTGTTTCAAAGCAGAAAATATAAACATTGCTTTGGTGATTATGTAACTACTTTCAGAGGCTACCCCGGTTACCAGTACCCAGGGGGAAACTCTTACCCAGCCACTGCTGGACCTGCACACTACCCCACCCAGACTCCAGTCTCCACAGTGGGTATGTATTACATCTGGGTGCTTCATCTTTCTTTTTATGGGTGATTTTAGCAGTTTTCAAAGTTTTTACAAATGGCACAGGCCACTAAAATATATTAATGTTCACCTACAAACTGTGACTGATTGCACCTCTCTATGCTCGTCTCCTTTTGGTGTTAATATTATAAAACTGTGTTGAAATTTTTCGCCAATGTTTAATTCACCTCAGATTAAACAACAACTTTTCATGGTCTTTACTTAACCCTGAATGAAGACACTTGACCTTTTGACTCAAACTCTCTCACCCTCTTGAGTGACTTCAGTGGCGCGCCAAGCCACCAGCGAAAGGTCATTTGTGTAACTAGAGTGGGGAATATTAAAGGCCAAAGGGTAGGATGGACCTCAGAGGAATGTATAGATGACCCATCTGCTCTCGCAGCATGAGTTAGCAGCAGTGAAATGCTGGTCAAGTACTAGCAGGCAGGAAGAGCTTGAGTTAGCTCCTATATTTAGTAAAGAAGAAGAAATGGGTTTGCCTTTAAACTGAATCAACTCTGACATTTGGGGTGCTGGGTCCAGACTGCTCACAAGGTGATTTGACTCTTAAGACATCTCTCAGTACATTTACACTTATATAACCTGAAATTTGTCAACTTTGAAAGCCACTCACGGCTGTAAACACTGTAAAACTCCTCTACATTAAAAAGTTGCAGCATTACACAATGCAAAAAAATAGCACCATTAAATACAGCCGTAAAGTTTAGAAAAACTGTGTTTACTGCTGAACTGCTGTTTTATTAGATTGCATTTTTACAGTCTAAAGGAGCTTCCTTTTTTCAGTAACTGAGTATAAAATTGTCAAAATTTCATAGCATGTTCAACTTCTGTTTTCAAAACCTCCTACTTTGAAGAGGCACTGTATGATGCTTGTCATCTTGGATACAATTGAAGCAATAAGATTAATGACTGAACATAATTATAGATCAGTGAAAAACCACAGGAATAACCTGAACATATGATTGGAGATGCATAAAAGCGCAGAAACACGTGGAACATGAGGGTCAATGAATGATTTCATATGCAACACCAGTCGTGATTAACTAAGTGAACACAGATGGAAGAATTTGGATGGCTAAGGCCCAAGCAGAGATGGCACCATTGACACCATCTTTAAAACATGTCATATGAGAATATCATTTGGGAAAATGGTTTTGATCCTTCTTGAGTTCCAGAGATTCTAAATCTGTGGCTACTTTACCTGAACTCTTTATGTTGCGTGGTGTTTTTTGTCTGTTTGTTTGTTTGTGTGTTTTGTTACCCATCTGTACATATAAAGACCCTGATGCCAGATTTTTTTGTAGTGCTTTTTTTTTTACATTGATTTCAGTTACCTGTTTAACGTGGCACCAAATGTTCAGTATATCCAGTGTGCCACATATTCAGTTTCTGGTCATGATTTGCAGGTTTGGACATGAAATACATTCCATTCCTGTGCAAATATGCGTGAAGATAGTTGAAGAAAGTGTATGGGTGTATGTTATGCTTAAGATGGTCAGCTAATTCTTTGCTGTCAATGTACAATGTTGTCCAACACAGAAAGCTTATACATTGCTTAGGGGAAGATCTCGATTGAATGTCGAAGGTGTTTTTCCCAGCTGTAATCTTCTGTTTCAGTTCAGTGCCTCACGTGACTAATTAATCTCTTCATCTCAAGGCCCAAGCAGAGATGGCACCATTGGCGAGGACACCATCCGTGCATCTCTGATTTCAGCTGTGAGCGACAAGCTTCGCTGGAGGATGAAGGAGGAGATGGACAGAGCTCAGGCAGAGCTGGATGCCCTGAAGCGAACAGAGGAGGACCTGAAGAAAGGTCATCAGAAACTGGAAGAGATGGTCTCAAGATTGGACCAGGAAGTGGTGAGACATTTTCATCTTTTCTGTTAAATCTTCATTTTTTCCCACATCCTCCACTGATATCTTTTGCCTATATTTACAATTTTTTTCCTGTGGTCACGTTTCTACTAGACTGAAGTTGACAGAAACATCGAGCTGCTGAAGAGAAAGGACGAGGAGCTGAGTGAGGCCTTGGAGAAAATGGAGAACCAGTCAGAGAACAATGATATCGATGACGTCATTGTGCCCACAGCTCCACTGTACAAACAGATCCTGAACCTTTATGCTGAAGAGAATGCAATTGAGGACACAATCTTCTACCTGGGAGAAGCCCTCCGCAGAGGCGTCATAGATCTGGAAGTTTTCCTCAAGGTAACCCCATTACATGCTAGCAAATGTACAAGAGAGGTAATCGTATAGATACTATGGTCATCTGTGGTTTTCTCCTTATTGATTTTTATTCTCTTCTGTCACAGCATGTACGTCTTCTGTCCAGGAAGCAGTTCCAGCTTCGTGCTCTCATGCAGAAAGCCCGCAAGACTGCTGGTCTTAGTGACCTCTACTGACACATTCACTACCTGGAAACATTCATATCTTGACGTTCTCTTACTCTTTCCTCTTCCCTTCTGCTGTTTTATTCCCCTTTTCATGATTTCCTGTGTATCAACCAGCTGCTCAATTTTAAATTCTATCTAAAATCATTTCTCATGAGACAGAAATGTGAACAGCAGCAACCGAGACAAAATACATTTATGCAGAATTGTAAGCTGTCAAACTGTGGCCACACTTGTAGTATGACGCCATTTGTATTTTTGATCAAACTAAACACCCCTATCAGTTCATTATGCAGCAGCAAACATGACCCAGACATGACATTGTTGCTTTTGTGCCCCAGTATTCTATAAATACTGCTGTTGCCACTGTGAATCAGGTACTGTGGTTGGCCTGAAAACCTGCTCAACACGCATGCCATATTGGTGAAGTTTAGTTGCAAGCCCGTTGTTTGTACAGTGACTTTTGCCCAGAGTGTCTGTGCTGTAACTGGGTTGGCATCCAGCAAGTTTGTGTGTCAACATGTGTACAGTATGCTGCACTGCAGGGTAGCCAGCAGGTTTTATAAGCAGTCCCTTCACCAGACAGAGTTATTTGGCTAGTAAGCACAAATGTATGGGCTAGGAGAGAGGGGCTTTGTCCAGTGCCCTGTATGTCCATGCTATCTATTATGAAAAGAGTCAGCTCTCGTGTAAAAACTCAAAGCAACTTTTCAGGAAGGACAGGTTCAGCCTCAGGATTTATGCTGTGAGTTTTAGGTCGGGTTCAGTAGCCATGGAGTCGAAGGGATCGCTTTTTATACAGTAGAAGTGATGACAAACGCGAGCCTGAACTGTCTTGTTCTGGTCACTTACTGAGCTGAAATCAGAGCTCTTATGCCTCATGCCCAAGACACTACAAGTTTCCCCTTTGTGTGTCTCGTTGTGAGTGAGGTTTGATTGTGTGTCAGCTGCTCAGGTCTACCCTCCAGTCTGACTGCATTAACCAGTCAATCATGTACAGTAGTTGTTTAACTCTGTACAGAGTTTGAAAAAAACATTTTACAGTGGATGGCAGCCTTGGCATACTTAATTCTAAGGTATTACGAAAGAAATTCTCTACTCTTTTTGTTTACTTTTCTTTTATTTCCTTGTGCTGTCCGCTTATTCTCAGTTCTGCTGAGAAATGTAGGTTCCTGTAACAGTATGGTCAAAGTTGTGAATAAAGATGAGTGTTGGAGGGTACAAAAACATAAACTATTGTACTAATCAAGAAATTAACTTATGTAAAGTTTGGTCTCTTTTAAATTAGCCTTTTACTAAATGCACTTTGAATTGTATGATAGAATATCTACTGTTTTTTTTTCTTTTTTTCAGTTCAGCCATAGATCACCTGTTCTTTTATATCTGTAGATTTATGTAAATCAGTACAAATAAAAGAAATCTGATTTAATTGTTCATCTCTATTATCATTCCTTATTATATTTTAATGTAGGCTTCAGAATTGTTCAGCTATTATTCTCAGAAAAATTACATCTGAAGTTGTTTTTTTTCTGCTGCTAAAACTGCATTTTAGAATCCAGTGGTTAGTTGTTATAAGTCGAACACGTAAAGGTCCTTTGGCATTTGTCAGTATATGTATTGGCATTAAGGTTGGGGTAAATAGTAGTCTATCAACAACCATGTTTTGATGTCCTACAAAAAAACCCCAAATTGACCCATAGCTGTGCACTATGCGTCAGCAACTCTACAAACACATGCATAAAAGAATCAAGGGCAAACTTGTGTCATTATCCTGGCAGATTTATTTGATGTTACAGCAAATAAAAATCAATATCCAGCTGCCATGACGGGCACGGTTCCTCAGCAAGTCAGTGAATGATTGATAAATCCCATCCTGTCTTATGTTGTAACAATAATACATAAATAGATCTTAACAGTTATAAATAACAGTATAGATTTTCTTTGCATGTCTCTTATTTTTCCAGTGTCAGGTGGAGTAAAATAAATACAAATCCTTTAGAGGGCATATAGGTTGCATACACAAACAACACCTTCAGGACTGTGACATTTTGTTTAACCCTGACTTATGATCTTGGCCAACTCTTTCCCACTGGCGCTCTGTTATTACTCTTTGAGTTATATTATGGCTAAATTTTTGCTGGCAATCCCTTTATTTCTCTTTGATGTAAACTTTGCTACTTATGATTTGAATTATAAATCTCTCATAGTTTTTTCTGTCAGTGCACTTGTGGTTAGGTTTGTTTAAAAAGGCTTTAACGCCAGGCAGTAAATATATATCATTGCACTACTCAAATGATAAGGTACTTTGGTATCACGGGACGGTGTGATCTTATGCAGGAGTGTTGTTATGACTGTAGGTGGATAGGAAGCCCTCCTCATAGAGAATGGAATGTCTCTATTATACTCCAAATATAAAATAAACAGAGTTTACCAAGTGGACCACAACAAAACTACTGGTAATAAACACACAATAAATATAAACTATGACCAAGGAGTGTACAGAGGAAGCAGCAACACAGTGACACACAAGTAACATACAGTACAGTATATACGCTCAGTACGTAAAGGCCTTCTTATGTAGAGAGGACAATGAGCAGATACGCCCTTTCTCCAACACAGGCTGACATCAAAGGCTACATTTATGAGATTCTGAGAATTCAGTCATGAATGGACAATGGCAGGAGGGAGGTGGCAAAGGAAAACAACACCAATGTGTGAACATCTGAAAGAAAGATCTAGCTTCGACTGGTTTAGCTACAAGCAACTTGGCCTTTTGCGATATTCAGAGGTCTTATTCGCCCATTGCCGTGAGGGAGACACGGGAGGTACGGATTGAGGGGGGTCCAACCACACAGCGTTTGGTGTAATTTCAGGGAGGATTCAGAGGAGTGCTCTTCACAGGGTCAGCTCCTTCTGTACGCCCCACAGGGTCTCGGCGCTCTTCACCACCTGCTTCTCCTCGTCGGGCTTCAGGGTCATGTGGATGACGTCTGTCAGGCCGCTGTTGCCGAGGACGCAAGGGACGCTCAGGAAGACCTCATCCTTCACTCCATGCATGCCCTAGGATGAAAAACAGGACAGTTAGCGCCTCATAACATCTACAGAACGTACAGTATTCATGAAGGGTTTGTCAGACAGTGAACTGTACGTCTTGCTCTCAGTCTCCTCACCTGGACAAGTGTGGACACTGGGTGGACCTTGTGTAGGTTCTTCATGATGCTTTCCACCAAGTCAGCCACAGACATACCAATGGCCCAGGAAGTGTAGCCCTTCAGCTTGATAACCTCATAGGCTCTGTAAACACACAATATATAAAAATTGTAAGAAGAAAAGTAAAGCTACAGTGTGCTTTGGTATTTTGCTCCAGTATCCTTTATTTTTTACCATCTGTCCTTCCTCACTGAGAATTCAGCTGTTTATCCTCACACTAAACTGTTTGTCTACTTGTCAGTGTCTAATGATGTTTAGTAGAGGATGTTTATAATTCTCACTTGGAGACCCCAGCTGCCCTGAGCTCGATGTTTGCATGCAAACAGTGGCATATAAACACATTTGGTCTATCTGAGTTGGCTGACTGAACTTAAAATGAAGGTAGTTCACCATAAACTCAAATCCATTTTGTAAATCCAGACATACACTGTGCAGTGTCATAATTATGCCTTAGAAGTAATGGATCACAGCCAAGGATATCTTCCTGTTTCATACAAACAAAATATGTCTTTTTAAAACAAGGCTTCTTGACTATTAGCCATGCAGACGGAAAAAGCAGCAGCTCTCTTCCCTTTTAGGACATCTTTATTGTGCATTTAGCCCTTATCTTTGTCCCCGTTATGAAATCTTTTATTACACGCCTGACAGCTTTACAAACACTTTTATTAAATCACCAATTGTCTGGTACATGGCTGACCTCTCTATTGACCCAAGTACCGGAAGATAAGTCAGGCTGACTGACAATAAAATGATGGTGCAATATCACGGCCATTTCACAAGACGAACTTTGGCATTGTGTAACCTTAAAAAATGGCACAACAGCTTGACAACACAAAATCAAATGCTGATTATGAAAAGGTCATATTATATTATAATAAATATAAAAGAAACATTTCTTTGATCAGGGTTTAGGTTGGTCATTTACTAAGACTCAGGGGTGCAAGTGTGGTCATGACTTTTAGTACTACAGTGCTATTTCACTGGCAACACCATAGCAACTGTATAAATGATGTTTGAACTTTGTCTGCTTGAACTGGCAGCCGGACTCTGGAGAAACTTTAACACAGTTTTGCTAACAGTGGTACACACGGTACTGTGTATCCATCTCTGTTTGCCTTTTGGCTCACATCCCTGGTCAAATTCTTCAGGGGGTTCTGGCTCCATTCAGCTCCATTGGATTTATTTGTGCCTATCGAATTTTTTAGTCTTTATCTTGACCCTTTAAGCAATAAGCTATTTTAAGGAGAAAAAAAACACTTCTACATATAATCAAAAACATCTGCAAAAATGTGAGGCCATATTGAACAACTATGGATAAAAAACCCCTATGGGAGAATTTTGAAATACAAAAGGTCACTTTATCCTCATCACCTGGCCAAAGTGAGATTTGAATTCACTCCAGCAGAGACTGACATTTTTATTTCTGCCTTAACAAAACTGCAACTTAGACAGTAAATTTAGGGAAGGCTGAGGTTATTAAACCAACTTTCACAACTGCAGCTCTATCAGATTTAATGCAAAAGAAATAAAGGACAACAAAAGCCATTTTTGTCAGAGTGGGACTAGGCACACCTCTTCAGTGAATGTGCTACACTTGACAACCTTTGAAAAACGGTGCTGATTGCGTTATGGCTTGTCCCAGTGCAGGGACCTCCAGGGTGAAAGGAGTTATGGGTAACTGGCTATAGGTTAGTAAAAACCTACAGCTCTATTTCAGTGAAACATCAGATATGTGGATCCTGTGTGCACATGGCTGATTGCTTTACATGTTTTACTGTGAGTGTGAGGGAGAAAATGTTGTTTGCAGGATAGCTGTTTATGGATTACTGGTAAATACATTGTACTCACCCATCCACCACCTGCTTATGGACTGCCTTCCAGTTCTCACTGTCACCTTCAGCACCCATCTGTGGGTTGAGGGCCTGAAGAGAAACTCCAGCAACATTCACACCGCTCCACACGGGCACTGTAAAAGACAGATGAATGTAGCGACTAATTAGTAAACTCTGAATTGCAACACAAATCATGCGAATGATGCAGCTGCTGGTCACAAAGCAACAAAAAGGTGAAGTGAAGGCTCAGCAGAGATGTTATTTTTAGTCAGAGCTGCATACCACTGGAGTCTCCGTGCTCTCCAATGATCCATCCATGGCAGCTGGAAGGGTGGAGGTGGAGCTTCTCTCCCATGATGTGGCGGAAACGAGCAGAGTCCAAGTTGGTGCCGGAGCCGATGACGCGGTGACGGGGGAAACCACTCAGCTTCCAGGCCACATAGGTCAGGATGTCAACTGGGAGGGGGCAGAGTGAGAGGAGAAGAGATCAGCCATGAATCTGCACTGAGCAGGTGCTAACATTTTAGAGATTACATAACTTCTACTGTAACCCTCGACTCTATTTCAAGCTACATCTCACCCTCTCTTCTCACGTTAGCAGACCGCCTCTCTTACCTGGGTTAGACACCACCAGCAGGATGCAGTTGGGGCTGTACTTGACGATGTTGGGGATGATGAACTTGAAGATGTTGACGTTGCGCTGCACCAGGTTCAGACGGCTCTCGCCCTCCTGCTGGCGGGCACCGGCGGTCACCACCACCACCTTGGAGTTGGCTGTCACACTGTAGTCTAGAGTGACAAAACGAGTGTTATGATGCAGCTACAGAATCGTAAGAATATAGAGTCCTACCGGAATGAAAACAAAAGTTAAAGATCATAGTCATTTTTGTGCATTCTTACCTTTGTCGGCCACAATCTTGTGTGTCTTGAGGAAGAGGGAACCGTGCTGCAGGTCCATGGCCTCACCCTTCAACTTGTCCTCCATCACATCAACCAGGGCCAACTCATCGCACAAGTCCTGATCATACACATATATGCAATAAGTCATTCTGACAACTCACCATACACTTTATCTATTGTATTTTACAGTAAACCTATTGTGTGGATGAGGCTACCTATGGCTGACCTATGTGTTATTTCCAGTGGACAGTAATTCATCAATGCTTTGTTTATTTAGCGGCATTGTTAGTTTTTAGACCATGACGTGGTATTTCTTAGCCTCTATTGTTCTTCCTCAAACCATTGAGTCTGGAACCGGCTGATATAAGGGAAATGCAGAGTTTCCTGGCTTGCTTTCAACAAGATAAATTCTTTAGTCAGCACACCCTCAAAGTCCATTTCACTGCAGCACTTGGAGGTTTCTCAGCACAGCCTGTTCTGTAAATCCTCATTATTTCATTCAGAATCCGAGCAGGGATGCTCTTGATTCATACTCAAGCATCAACTTGACCGTTTGTGCTCTTCAAGGGTTTATCTAAAAGCAGGTTTTCTCACCTTGAGCAGCACGCTGACGGCGGAGGCCATGCCCACCATGCCAACGCCGACCACCGTCACCTTGCTCCTGCTGCCAACAGGCTCCTCCTTCATCACATGGCTGATGAGCTTATCCTTGGTGGACATCTGTGGAAAATAAAACATGTGAAAAGGGAGTGAAGGACACCATAAAAAATGGCCAAACAGAAAAGTAGGTGGAAATAGAAAAAAAGGAGAGAGAATGGAAAAAAAGAGACACAGGGAGTATAAAAAAGGGAAGAAACAAAAAAGGGATGCAGTAATGCAGGGCTGCATCATTTGGCAATCTGAGTGCGTTGTTACTCACAGAACTGCACAAGAAAATACGTGACCGATTCACATTTCACAGTGACTGAGTCAAACTTGGATTTCCCTTTTAGTTCATGACCATTACAGAGAAGAAAGTGTGCTATTTCCATTATGCCACAATGTTTCACAATTACAAGTCTTCACTATGAGAAAGCGTTTGCTGATGGAGCTTTACACAACCTCTTTTTCATCTCCATGGCAACCACTGTCTGGGAAAGTACTGCAGCCCAGCTCCCCGTAGCATCCCCCTGCTGATGTCACACACTGCTATTTATACTTCCTGGTTGGGTGGGCTTTACTGAGGGCTCACGTTTGCAGATGTTTACATCACCAGTGTGACTAGGCTGGTTCTCCACCCTGATGTGAACAGGAGCACGTAGTGGATGGAGCACTTGATAGGATTAATACATTGTAAAACCTCCTGGAGAGGATACTTAAGACCTCTCCACGGTGAGTTTGCACACAATAGTGGGATATGGTAAGTGGGACAGTTATACCTAAAAATCCCATTATCCAATCATCTCTCCCTCAGAGGTGAGCTGCGACCTTCTTTCATGCCAGAACCTGACCATAAGGAGAGTCGGGCGTGCAGGATTATTGTACAGAGTACAAAATTCTTTACTGGTGACATATGCTGTGCAAACAAAAAAAAACACTTCCTTTGTAGCATGACAGAATAAGGATTACAAGAAAGATTACTAGTAGCTGAAAGAACTTAATGCGATAGTTAGAGAAAGAGAGAGGCAGATGGATGTTTTGTGAAAGCTTTGGATTATGTCCAGTTCTGGGGCTTACAGGAAGCAGCTACTCTGCACTTGCTTGGATAGTCCTATTTCCATTATAACATTTACCTAATTGAATCAGGAACTGGTCATTAAGGGTTTACGGAGCTCTGATAGGGTGTCATGTATCATAGCTGGGATTCAGCATCTACTGAATTTTAGAATATAATTGGAGAAGACATGAGAGCATCCAAATTTGCATTTGTCTCCTTAATTCTGCATTGTGGAGGAATTTTAACCACAGGAAAAACTGGACTTTTTAATCAACATTTCATTCAGAAAAAAAAATGTATTTAGATAATGGGCAACTACCAAACGCTCTTCCAAATACACATTCATCCATAACCCTGCCGAGTAAATGTGTGCCGAACGAAGTGTTTTGGTACATCAATACTCTGATGATCATTTATTGTTGGTAAAGCAATCCAACACCAGGCATAAAGCACCTGTATCACCAACACTGCTCTCACTTTAATCTGCTTCTCCATGTTCCAGTGCATGCTAGTGCCTCCTTATAAGCAGTCTCTGTGGACTGCAGGGAATTTCCTGTATCAGGGACCCCAGGCTGTTGTCTGGATGATGGTCATTACGGGCAGCAGAGAGCATGCGTGAAACACTTGTGTAACACTGCGCATATTTCATGTTCTCATTCAAACCAGCAGACCTTTAAGGCTGTTTTATCCATCTTATACTGTACATTATATACACATGGGTGAAATAAAATATGTCACAGTATAAGAAATTACAGTTAGATGTCTACTCAGAATATTCATTTTCAGTGATGCAACAAGTAGAAACCTAAACCCACAGGCCTCCGTACGGTTCCCTCCTGTGGTCTTGTTCACTAATGATTTAAACTTCCCTTGCGTAAATGTAGCACATGTTGAAGACAAGTGGTCAAAAAGTAATACTGGCCCCAGCTTCACACACAACCAATCAACTGTATTGACTGTAAGGTGACACACCCCTCTCCTTGTAAAAAAAAATGTAGCTGGTGAGCTCCAGCTACATTTTTTACACGGAATGGATACACTGGATACACTGTGGGGTTTCTCTTACCTTGAAGGGTTCAGTTAAGAAGATGAGAACCACGAGCTGGAATGTGTGCGCTCCTCGTTGCTGGTCTTCCGCAGAAGTGCTCCTGCCGTGTGGGTGTCTCCCGGTATTTAAGGACAGCCTCCTCTCTGCGCTCTACGTGCGCGCATACTAATGAGGTCGGGACGGCGCTGTGGTCGCTGTGCGTGTTACATGTCACGTCCGCGGCAGGATGCGGCACACAGGTCTGCGACATTACGCACGGCGCGCCTCCGCTTCTCCTTTAACATTTATGAGCAGCCCGCTTTGGAGATGGGTAAGAACGTGAACGCACTTTCGTTCCTACCTGAAGATCGCCATAATGTCACCACATCCAGAAATGCACTCGTTATCTACTCTTAAAAATCACATCATGAGTGAGAGACGATCTGTTTAGCCACGAGCAGATGCAGATGCAGGATGGTGGAGGGGGAAAACCCACCAAAATACGTTTCAACAGCCTGGTTCCCGGCTACTTCCGCATTAAAATGTAGGCTAAATAGTATAAATTTAACACAAAACGACCCAAACTCATCAATAATATAGCGTTACCACAGCTCAGTTACCCGGAAGTACCTGTCAGTAGTCTAGTTATCCGTGCGTAATGGAGAATTAACATCAGTCTTACATGACTCATAGAGGATGCACGTGTGTTTCGTGTTAAAGGTGCCCAGTGTTCAGGGTGTGTGTGTGTGGGCTCCCCTACTGGAACATTTTTGAGCTCTGTTTCATTTCATTCCTTGTATGAAACCACAAAGTTCAGCTTGAGTTTTCAGGTACCTGCAATGTGGCGGTAACAACCAGGAAATGGTCACTGCAGAATGCTGTATGACTGGATGGTCAACCCAGATCCTTTGCGCCACCTCCTGTCCACTTTAAGTTATTATAAAGCAGACCAGGTTACTCAACCCTCACTTACTGTACCAAGCCCACTTGTGTTGCATATCTGTGGAATTTTCTTTGTCACATAAAACTGATTCAGCTGACAAAAGACTCTGGAGTTGTATAATAGTTGCAACACAGCATTTCCACTTTTTTATTGTTCTGGATCATGGACCGGCCCACAGTAGCACCGAAAGTTCGTGCCATCAGACTATCCACTTCCAGTTACAAGTGAAATGATGCAATCTTTTCTTGTGAAAACAGATACCCTAAGTGAGAATTTTTGAGTAGCATCATGTACACAAATAAACGGACAAATCAACTCCGCAGCAGTTCAGTCAGCTTTCTGATCAATTTATTGTCAAATCATTTTGACAACAGATGAGTGGTGTATTAAATATTACATTCCAACAAACACCAGCTTTTACAAATATTGTTGTTGGTCCTCTGTTCAGCATGTTTACTGTATAAGAAGCGTCTGCTTTAGTGGCCCTGTGTGTTTGAACACATGAAATTTGCCTTTGGTCTTTGGTGACTGCCAAGAAATACAGGCAATATATAGACAATGTCCTTAAAATACCAGACAATACACAGCACATACAGTTTAAATAAGATGAAATATACCTAATACAGTATATAGACTGGTAGTTCTGGTGTAGGGCACAGTGTTCTAGTACTCCTGCCAGAGGGGAGGAATGGAAAAAGCTTTAAAAAAAGTCCAGCGTGTGATAAATTTGTAATGATTTCCCCTGCTCATTTCCTGGCTTTCGAACAAGTCCTAAAAGTTGGTCAAGGAGAACCAGTCTTTCTTTCTGCTGTTTTTAGTGTCTGTTCCTCTTTTGTACAACTGTGTTAATAGTTGATCCAGCAAACCTTCCTCAGTTGTCACAGAAAGTACATCCTCTGCTGGGCCTTTTTGAGGATGGAGTGGATATCAATCTCCCACTTCAGGTCTTTGGAAATGGCTTATATGCAGATTCAGTACCATCTTGGATGAGTGTGATCACCGTGTTCTTGTCTACAAACTTCAGGAATTCAACAACTGGGTCCTTGGATGTGCTGTCTTTGATGTCTCAGAGTGTCATCTGTTGTTTTCAGACAGCAGATGCTCGCAGATGGGCAGGGATACAGTAATGTGGAAGAATTTGGAAGTAAAGATTTTTAGAATGACAAACAGGATCCTGAGCGCTGAAGGGGTTGCGGCATGTTGTGCGGTCTCATTTTGACTGCAGCATTCTCTAACCTGCTTGCACTGTAAACAAACTGCACGGTTTCCATCAGGTGTCCTGGGGCAACACCACTAGTTTGAAGGACCTCATGACCACAAACGTCTGAGGCCTGTACGTGTTCAGTCTTTTCTTGGTCATGGTGGTGATGGTGGAGCGTTTGAAGCGGGAGGGGACTTCTCACAGGAAAATCTGAGTGAAGATCGGAGAAAGTCGGTCCACACGGGCTTTAAGATAGGATCTGGAGACACTGTCTGGATCACATCTCCGTCACATATCCTCAGGGCCTTTTATTAAGGGAAAGGGTAGAGGGGTTGCCAGAGGTGTGACGAGGGCTGTTGTTGTTGGGCATGAGAGGTGTGAGTTCCTCCCTCTCAAACCTCCAGAGGACACTCAGGTCATCAACCGGGTCTTTGTTTGCCTCAGCAGGGTGCAGGGTGGAGGGTGAAGGTTCTCTCCTGCAGTTTGGGATGTGTCCTCTGATGTAGGGTCATTGGCTGGAAACTTGTTTGTTAGTGAGTTCCACACCTGTCTGTACAGGTCTCTGTACCCTCTTGTGTAGACATTCTTCTAGACTTGCTGGAGTTGTTTCAGTCTGGCTGTAAACCATGGCTTCTTGTTGTTTTGTATGCAGGTTTATTTTCACAAATGCTGATGAAAGGTGTCTGTCCGTTCATGCACATTGCAAGTTGCAGTTTGTGAATATTGTTGGACAATGAAGTGGAAGTTCACTGGGTGATTAAAAGGGGATCCCAAGGAAATTAAAAATTCCATTGTGTCAATAGATATAATCAGGGCAAACATTATGTGTACATAATGAAACAATAGAAAATAACCTTTACTTTTAAATTTAGTTTTTAAATGGAGTGCTTGAATAAACCTGGAATCTCCAAATCATGTGAGTGTAGTTTAATATACACTTGTTTGACAGAGTTGCATAATAATTATACTGATAATGATCATTATTTATAGAGCATTTTTCAAAATCCAGGTTATACAAGGCAATGAAATGAAAGAGACAAGTCATAAATCTCTTCAGAATTTAAAAGACAGATAATGACTCTGCATGGTGTATTAAACCAACACCGTTTTAAAAGAGGTAGAAATGTTACTGAAAGAAAGAAAAGACTGTTCAAAGGAAGTAAAAACTCAAATACAATCAGGAAAGACTTTCTGATTAAAGTATGTCTTAATAAGAGACTTAAAAGACATCACTGACTCAGCTGACCCTGTTTCCTCGGGCAGATCCTCTGGGCTCCGAGTGCAAATGCTGCGTCCCCTTTCATTTTCAGCCAGGCCCCCTGACCAGATGAAAGACTTCTGCCCGAAAATCTCAAGGTGCATTCTGATGGATACGGTGATAAAAGGTCAGAAATGTGACTAGGAGACATAATAAAACTAGGTCAGAAATATCACAAAAATGTGAGGCTATTAGGGGTTTAAAGTGATCAGAATCTATTCTGAAACATACCGGGAGCCAATGTTACGAGGCTAAAACAGGACTAACATGCTTGCGTTTCTTGGTTCTTGTAAAATGTCCCTTATTTAATTGAAGCATTTGTCCAAACAGGGGCCATATAGGCACAAGAAGAGAATTCAGGTATCCCAGGATGGTTTTCACTCAGAATCTAGTAGGACTGATTCAATATGATCATAAAGTAAATATACTCATTCTCCAGTTCCTGCTCTGTGAGCTTGGCGTATCAAGTAGAGAAGGCAAATATCAGCTAACACATGTATATAGTCTCCTTTCACAAGACAATTAATTTCGTGTGATTCAGCTGAGTATACTGTGTCAGATAGTTTTTCATGTGCTCTGTTAAATCAATGTTGACTATAGAAGACTCCAGAGGAAGTACAGGAAAAATTAATTGATGAAATTCAGTTATATTTGCACATGAGTGTATATGACCGGGAACAAATTAAAAATGGTTTGTTCAGGGAAAATACAAGAATATAGGTTGTCTTAACATGCAGAGATCATGCAGTTTCAGTCAGTTTGACATGCCACCTTTTGTATTTTTCATTTTGTCAAAATACGTCACAGGTTTTACCACAATTACACCATTCTTAGTTTAGTTTTGAGACCCAGTTTTTAGCCGGCCAAATGCCATCAGTTCACCAGCAGGAGGCGCTGTCATAAAGGCATCAGAACAACCTCCAGGTTTGGTTGGAGATTGATAACATTTCCACTCTGACTGGAATTCTAATTTTGAGCACCAGCTAACTGGTTAATCTGTCCAGCAAAATCTTTGCGCCGAGCCTGCCTTGAGGAAATCAATTCTGCTATTAATTCAGAATTATGCAATCAATTCCATCTGTTTTTAGGTCATGGAATATTCATCACATTTAAACATTAATGCTGTAATACTTAATGATGTGTGCTGTGTTTATGGTGTAAAAAATCTGCCTTTGGACTACTGACCCATGGGAGAGAGCCAGAGGATTCTTCTGGGTTATCTGAGGGCACCCAAGCTGAAGAAAATTGGTTTACTAAGATGTATTTCGCAGTTTTTTAAAGCAGACTATCCCTACCTAACACTATACAATGCTGTATTGAATCAGAGGTAACAAAATTATCTCCTGAGATCCCCGGGCTAATTCTCCTCAGATTGCAGTCCCAGCTGTTCACTCTCAACAGCATCTATCACTATGGCCTGTGACTTGAAAAATAATGAACAGTTCACTAAAATGCGTTTAGGTGCTTCAGTGTGTGACTACGACAGATGAAGTTTCATTAGATGTGTGTGAAATCATACTTCATCTCCTGCGTTTAATGTCTTCACTTTGCCTTCAGCGATATATACCCCAAACTTTCCCAGACTTTAAGCAACTTCTTTTTTTTTTTTCGTCCTTGCCACCGACTTGCTCATCTTTGTCTCCATCTTGCACCAACATTTTGGAGTTTGTGCACATTCAATCGCTGTGTGCCCCCCCCCCAGTGGAATAAAGAAACAGCAGTTTGTCATGTTAGCTCCCCACCCCCCCACCCCCTTCCTCACACCACAGGGTCAGTTGCCAACATGCTGTTATTGCACAGGGCATTGGGACTGAGGGGTGTCTGCTGTGGGTGATACCTGTCTCAGTCTGCCACGGTAATAGAGAGGAATCTAATCACCTCGCTGCAGCCTCCTCTTCCTCCTCCAGCCCGTGTTTAGAAATAGAACCGAGGCAGACAAACAAGGCCACATCAATCATAAAAGGATTCTCCGGGGAGCGACATCATGCTCACAACTCTGTCAGAACAGTGTCCAGCTGCCCTCACCTTATTTCACCCCGATTGGACACATGCTCCACTGCAGATGTCTAATTTCTGTTTTTTTCCTTTGCTAATTTATCCGTCCCTTTTCTTTCAGCATCAGTTAAACATTCCTTATTTTTTGCACAATCACGTCCCACCTCCATGTTCTCCCCCCTTCCTTCCCTGTTCCCAGCCCTCTCCTCTCCTCTCCTCTGCTCTTCTTTTCCTGGCTTCCAGTTTCGCTCCACGCACACCTTCTGCCTAAGACTGATAACATCCCTGATGGAGTTCCTTTATTAGCCACCCACAGGCAGATTAACCAGAGCAATAATACACCAATCAACAGCAATTATGCACTGATAAGCCCAGGGAGAGCTCTGCTGGGTGTGGGAAAAGATGTGGCAGTTGTAGAGTGATTGGATGTGTTTTAGTGCAGGATTAAAGGTTGTGTGTCTGTGCATACATTTACATGTGTTTTACAAGTGTGTACTTAGTTTTTTTCACCTGCAGTTTTAATCCCTTCATAGGCCATACTATAATGATCAGATATGAAATCACTCCTGGTCCCCAGGTCCTTATAAGGTGCTAATTGGAGCCATGATCATGCAGGCTGTACTCTCATCTATGCAAACTGCAAGTTATAAAGGAAAGTATAAACACGAATCCTGCAGACCAGCTGAATAAATAGAGGTTTTGAATCAATATGGTGCATCATTATTCTCCTAGTGTACTATTATGATCGAAGACATCTCTTCTCCCATCATTATAGCACATTAAAACACTTCACTTACAATGCTGGCAGTTGTTAGTTTTGGACATCATGGCTTAAAAAGCAGCCTGGCATTGTTATGGAGCTGTTAAATGATGATGAAAATGAGCGGAAGCGTAGATATGAGTTTCCCGCCTGCAGACATTCGCACACACCAGCCAAGTCTGATTTCGAGAACAGCTGTATGGATTTAACCTCCCCCTCTCAGTCTGCTTTTTGCATGCACAGGCACACATTCACATGCGTGCAAGTACACATCTGCATGTGCACACGCGTGTGTGCTTGCATGCATGTAGAAAATTCACAAGCAGGAGTTTCTTTTTAATGGCAGACCAAAGACCTTGGAAGCTGTTTACTGCTGTGCAGCTGGAAAGCCCAACAATCTTTCAATCCCAGACTGGCTTTATACAAGTGAACTTGCCAAACTGTGTGTGTGGATACATTAGATTAATCCTCCTTCAGAAACAGTGATCCAGTGATCCATCTATCAAGGCAGACCTCTAATTATACTTTGCTCATTTTATTTGCCTCTCTTCAGATTCAAGCACAGTTTGATTAATTTTTACAAATTTAATGTCAAAAGCCTGTGGTGGAATTTTGGAAATTGGCACCGAGAAACTGCATTTAAGGATTCTATTTTTACTGTATTTTTGCTGAACATATATGCTTCCCCCAACCTTGAAGTATCTGAGCCTATGACCTCCAAAAGTTAATCCTAGAGCACAAAATAAAACATCCTCCATTTACTTCAAGCATGAAATTAAATACATTTTCTTTGGCTGTCCAGGTTCTAATTATTTCAGAGGATTTATGACAGTGATGCTGTTATTTGTTTAAGGACAGTGTGTGCACATCCATTGGGAACTGCGGCAGGTAGCCTCACATTCTTCTACATGCCGCTGGAGATGCTACGTGAACCTTCTGTCTCCCAATCCAGTGACCTTAACACCTGTGATTGATGTGGGAGGGGGAGATGTGCATGTTCAGGCTCGATCTAGGTGGTGTGCGTGTGTGCGCACTGGTGTGCACAAGGATGTGTGTTTGCGTGCATGGAGGGGTAAGGTTAATTGAAGTTGTTAGAGTGAAAATGATTCCCTCAGGGGGACGTAGCATGTGGAGGCAGTGGGTTGATTCAGCAGTGGAGAGAGGGATGAATGGAAAAGAGGGGTTAGAGGTTGGGGTCAGAGTGGTTCCTCCTCCCCTTTAGTGTTAAGAGTCAGTGATACACGAGAATGGAGGAATGAAATGATTCATCTAAAGGTCACATATGTCTGTCCGTCCCTCCATTTGACCCCCTCACCTGCAACCGTTTTATCTCTGATCTTATTTTCTTCCTCCTGCTTGTTTTTCTTCACTTAATGTGGACAAATTGACTCTTTTTTTCACACTTTGTCCTATTAATTTACACCACAACCTCTGTTAAGCCAGCCCCTCCTCCTCCTGTCTCACACATCCTCCTCTATGTGTCTGTCCATCCTCCCTCCTGTGGCCTTTCCCCTCTCCTCCCATACTAGCCTTCATTTCACAGATGACAGGTTGGCTGACTGTAATCCAACAGATGCTGGGGCGGGGAGGCCTGACCAACTGTTTTAACTCCAATCAGCTTTTATTGCTCTCCAGAGGAACCTCACACAACCCCCTGCCAGCCTGACATTTTAGAGAGCAGGAGAGCGGAGGCGAGAGTGGGCGAGAGAATCGTACATGTATATACAGTATACGTGCATATGTATCTGTGTGCACATGTGTGTCTGTGTGTTGATTAAGGCAGGGGGCTGATGAGGGAAAAAGGGTGACAGTCATTTCCCCTTGTGCCTAGTGTGGAGCCAAACCGCTGGCTTCAATCAACTTAGACACATGTGTTTGTGCGTCTGTGCATGTGTGTGTGTGTGTGTGACAGCGAGAGTCCGGCAGGCAGCAGGGATGGAGATGTCGCTGGTAATGCATCTGCCACTGTTGCCTGGTCCCGACAGTCTGAGCCACCCCTGCATTGCCCACGTCTGTCGCCTCCTTCCCATTCTCCATCCATCTCTCTCTCTGCACCCCACCTCCGTTCTCCACCCTCAGCCTCGCTCCATCCCTCCCACTGAGACAAAGACAAAGGGAGCTGCAAGTTACTGCACTGTGACTTTGAAGCTGTTGTTCACACAGGATTATGCTACATTGCTGTTTGTGTCATCTTAACAGTCTCTTGTCTAAACTGCTATATATCAAGAGACCCCCTAAATGGCACTGTACAAATAGCTGTTTTAAACTGTTGCATGTTTAGCACTTAACTTGAAGTCAACATAACAATAAGGATATGTCAAGGAAAGAATAATCTATTTTTCAATAGATTATGCAGCCAGTTATACACCGATCAGGTGAAATGAGTAACATTGATCATATTGGTGCAATGAAGAAACCTTTATTTGTCAGAAATACATTTTTACAGTATTGTCAAATGTTGTTTTCGCACATCCCATTTGAGATCAGAGCGCAGAGTCAGCCATGGTATGGCGCCCCTGGAGCAGAAAGGGTTAAGAGCCTTGCTCAAGGGCCCAACGATGGCTGAATTGGGTTTTGATCCTCTGACCTTCTGATCAGTAGCCCAGAGACTTAACCGTTGACCTTTGATTTTGGTATCCATGTTGATGAGACTTAGACACCCAAATAAACATTGTCTCAGAATAAGCACACTCCCACATGCAAATGAGGATTGATTCCCAGAGGCCCCACTGCACAACCCAGAGTACCCAAAGGATCCACTGCCAACATCCTGGCACTATCAGACCCTATAGGACACCCTGAGAGGTCCTCTTGTCCATGCCCAATGGTTCAGAGCATTTTTGAGCACGTAAGGGGGACCAACACAATATTAGGAAGCTTGTCATAATGTTATGCCAGATTGGTGTATGTTGTTGTCATACTACTACTGTCAGAACTGGGGAGGTAATTCAAATTAAGTCGTTTTGCTGTGATTTTTCTTTGCATTTACCTTCTAAGTAATTTAAAATAGTCTTTCTTAACTGCAAATGGGATTTTCATAGGTTGTAAAGAAAAATATATACAGTAAATGTGCTATATATTCCAATGCAAAAGGTGTTCAAATGGCATGCTAAATGTAAGCACATCTGCAAATTTTCATTTTATTCAGACACCCAGAAGCCATCGGGTGTTTGATAAAATGGCACCTCTGTTTATTTGATGATTAATGGCGTTTTACTGCTCCCTCTACAAGCGCGGGCCACTTAAACTCCACAGACTGACCTGCAGGCAATTAAAAGCCGTGAAAACCGTAGAAACATTTACTGGAGGGCACGTGAATCTACCCTCCTCTAATCACTTTTACTGCTGCTGCCACAAGAGGTGATGTGGCCTTGGCCCCAAAGGTGACGCTCAGTAGGACATAAAACACATACAAGCACGTCTCAGTGGCAGTACACATGAAGACGCACTCCTGCTGTACATCCTTTGAAGGATGTGTATGTTTGCGTTGTACATGAACATGCTTTTGCACATGAATATAGAGATTATATTAACTGACTGATGATTAATTACTCTTTTGTGCTTTTCAGAATTTTAGAATTGAGACAAAGATAATCAAAGTGGTTATGATGATTTTCCTTGTGTTACTATACCATTGTTTATATTGTCGGCATTTTAATCTGGATTAATTGTAAAAAAGCTACAACACTTATGTAAAGTTTATTATAATTGCCATGATATTATTCCCTGCTACTTGCCCTTGTAGAGGAAAAAAGTATAAACTATAGTCAACACTTTCTGTCCTTACATTATGTCTGGCCAGGTTGCACTAACTGCAAATCAGTAATCATATATTATGATGACAGATAATGAAGAACTGATGTACAAAAAGAGCTGAAATGACCAAAACCCTGCTGTCATTACATATATCTTATAGGTCATAATAAGACTGACAACTAGTATTTATACTGAATGCTATCCATGCATATCATTCACATTTTGTCCCTTTTCAATATTTTCTTATTAGTTGAAGCTAGAAGATCCCCGGTTCGCGTCCCGGCCTGGGCCTGGGATTTTTCTGTGTGGTGTTTGCATGTTCTCACCAGGTGCTCCTTCTTCCTCCCACAGTCCAGAAACATGCTGAGGTTAATTAGTGATTCTAAATTGTATGTAGGTGTGAAAATTTAGAATCGCCAATGTCCAGGGTCCCCTGCCTTCAGTCTAAGTCAGCTGGGTTAGGCTCCAGCCCCTCTGCAGTCCTACAGAAGATTAAGTGGTGTATAGATAATGGATGAATGGATGATTTGTTGAAATTTTCTTGCATGTGTTCTGTGAGGATTCAGTGACTGCAGGTTGAAATGCCGTGTACAGAAAAGGTTGTCCTTGGCTGTCAGCATGAGTCAGCTGCAGTGACATACCTGTGGAAATTTCCCAAACTTTCTCTGTGTGTGTAAATATGTAGAGAGCTTGGTGTTTTCCGTACAAGTTGACTGAAGGTATTCGTGGCTTTTTTCAGCACCTTACTCATCAGATGTTCTTAGGGGTCAAATTGCAGCACCATAGCAGTCTCCTCTCCAATTTGATTACTAGACACCAGTACCACATGAAGCTGCCTTCACAAATAGTCTATTGGAACACCTCACTGTTCAAAGAGAGGTACAAGGCATCATCTCTCTGTAATACTTTGCCATTATTAACCTTTCAGTAATTACAAGATGGGAAACCAAGGCTAATCTCTTTTAGATGCATGCAACTAAGGCATTTAATGTCTCTTCAAATAACTCCCTCTACAGTTACTTAATAGTGATGGGAGGCCTTTTATACTGACATTGAGCTGGCAAATATCCCTCGAAAATAGGACAGTAATTTGAAGGGTTATTACACGGAAGTGATGGCAGTGGTTGGGTTTTCCAGGTAAAGAATAATCAGACGTCATGTACACGATACACATGATACATGATGTACAGTATGCTTTTCCTTTCAAGTAAACCCATGAGATCGTGCACAATGGCTGCCACATGTGGCCAGGTTCTAAAGGCTGTAGCGAGTGACATTGCCAGAAGCGGATTTCAAATTGGCTAGAGAGGAAAGCTTGCTTTAGCATGTGTGTGAGTCATTTTCAAGGGTACTCAGCCAGTGTGCAACAGAGAAAGGTCACCTGTGTAGCCAGACCCATGAGCAAGTGCTCTTAATGGCGACTAAATGGGTATCGGCAAATAGTCTGTGCTTTTAAAAATATCTGGTCAGGAATCTGCAGACAATAAGATCTAAAGTTGGAACAGTTGGAACTTTTACTTGAGGCTTAAATGAGAAAAACTGTAAAGAAATACATTTTAAAAAGCAATGAACACTATGTGATTAATGCTTGTCGGGCATGTGAAATATATATATTTGCATTAGCACTGACAATGTACTACAAATGCTGCTGCTGATATCTTTTAATGAAGCTTACGCCAAGAAGTAATCACCGGAGAAGACATTGTTATATCCTCCTAATCCGCATGTGTTGTGTTCCTCTAAACTTGAACTGATAATGAGCGAGAGACACAACAGGGCCTGTGCATGCTGAATGAATGATCAGTGAATTTATTACAGCTAAATGTAGTTGTTTTAGTCCTTCACCCCACGCTTCCATTAAATGTCCCTGTGATTAGTGAGGCGCACACAGCCAACCTAATTATCCAACGCCACAGCCAAACCCTCTACATGATTACTAACAGTTTGCTTCTTATACTGCAATTACGTTCTTCGTAATGGCAAAAAGCTATGATTAAAGAGGAAATGCTTGCTTTGTTTGTGTGTGTGTGTGTGTGTGTGTGTGTGTGTGTGTGTGTACATGGATTCGTGGATAAGGAACAGTAAATAATGTTTTGTTGTATCCTTTCAAAGCTAACATCATTAGTTGCAGCTCCATTGCCCCTCTTTTCTGTGTTAATTCAGTGTTTAATTGTTAAAAAAGAAAAAGAAAAAAGAAAAGTCATTTTTGGGGCTTCTTCAAGTGGCTCCCTGCTGTGCGATGCAGGGATCCAATTTTCTGTCTTAGGACTCACAATAGGACAGAAAAAGCCACCTTTATTCTCCGGCATATTTCACTGTTAAACAGAGCTGCTCGGTGCTTGAAGGCTGCAGCTCCACACACAGGAGAAACACAAGCAAACTGGGTCAGATGACTGTGGTTGTGATTCCATGATGTCAGTGCGGAGAGATGAGATGTGTGAGACAGTCTAAGATGTGAGAAACTCCAAAAAAAACCCAGAGCCTCTGTCGCCGCAGATCTCGTCTGACGAAATCTGTATTAAATGTGTGTATTGTCATAAGTGAAGGGGAACAATCAGTGTTTCCATATACTATTATTAGAGCATTATGGAGGTCCTTGTTGGGGAGGCTGGGGCTTTGTGAATGAGAGCATTTTTCCAGCCAGCAGGGGGCAGTGGAGCTGCAGAGGTGTTATCATGCAACTGTGTATGTGTGCACTGTATGTGTGTGCAAGGCAGAAACAGAGAGAGGCTTATTCCCTGTGGCGAATATTCCCCCCATAGACTCACTCATGGGCACGTCAGTGTATAAGTTACATGCTGTAGTGACATTTGAAATGAACACCAGCCGACTACTGAACATGGTACATGAACATACTGGATGGTGGAACATATGTCGGTGTGTGTTCTGCATATGTGTGTGTGATCCCACTCATTTGCATACAGAAGTGGCGAGAGCTTGAGTGTCCCACACTCCAAACTCCTCACGCGGCCTCCGAGACATGTACAAGTGTCCTCTAGTGTCGGGATAATTATGAGATTTTATTCCCACATGCATGTGACTGCAAAACATAAGGCATGTGATCATCCTTCTTGCTTTTCCCTTAATGCTACCCTCCTTTTGTTAGGTAGCTATATGGATTTGGTTACCTTTTATTCACCTTATAGTTTAAAACTAAGCAGACAAGACCTGTACTCGCTCACGTGCATATTATGCACACAAAGCTGCAGGGATGGAAATGAGAGCCTAACTATATGTCATGACCTCTGGCAGAAATCTATGCAACACAATAGAGAGAGTAACCTGTGCTATTGTTTCCTGTGGGGGCTTGCTCTATGACCTCCCCTCGATTGTTTGTGTCTACAATGGGAAGTTAGCTGTATTATGTGTCCAATGCATGAATAGAATCTTTCTAGATCGCTTTCTGCTACCCTTTCCTGATGTCTCTCTTCTTTCCTTTAATATCCCCTCTTCTCTCACCTCATCAGTTCATGTGTCAGTCTCAAGCTCAAAAGGACACCAGATGATTCTTAATTTGCCTAGCAGAGGTCTGGTAACCCTGAAATCCAAATACATTGCCCTTTCATTCATTTCTCCTCCCTCCAGCTTTCTAAATGTTTGCAGATGAACGCTAATAGTCTCCTCTGTATCCCGATGACACTCTAATTAATCAAGCACACTATGCCTGGCCAATCCGGTAATAGCCGACAGCTTTCAGCACACAGCTAGCTGGCAATAACCAGTTTGCACAACCCTAAAGGGCTGCGAGTTCACGTGTATGTGTGTGCAGCCGGTTGTTCCTGGTTGGAAATGCTGTTGCACTACAGGAGCGTACGTTTTTGTGTAAGTGTAGGATCGTGTGTGTGCAGAAATTGAGTGTGAGTTAATGTGTTTATGGCCCCCTGTTGAACCGGTCAGACTCTGCGATGCAGCTATTCATTACATGGTAGTATGGCAAAGTAATTATGCAGTCTGGTTTCCATCTCACGTCCAGAGGTTATTGGACTCTCGCCGCACATCAAATATGTTCCACTTTTTTGGTAAACCTCTCTCTCTTTCTCTCACCTTCCTTGTGGTATTCTATTTTTTTTTTTTACTCTTGCACACCTCTACTTTTATCACATCTTTCTCTCTAGCAAACAGATGGAGAGAGATGTGCAGATCAAAAATCAACATTCCCGTTGAAGAGGTCTTGCACTGTACACTTTTCCCCATTACTTTTATCTAGTCGTTACAGGATTGTTTAGCTGATCAGTTGTTTGGGAGGAGACTATTAGTATGCACATACTGTGAAATGCTTAGAGCCTGCAATTCCAGCCAATTGCTATTTGAATGATAGTAAATTTGCGTTATCTAACACAACTCTTTGATAATTCTTGCTTTGCTGAATATTCCGCAAAACACCCAGAAGACAAGGAGCTTTTTTGGAATTTTTGTTTATCCAGCTGATTGAATTTTGCAGCTTGGTGGCTCTGTGGGTTTGGCACATGTAAATACGCACACAAACACATGTTCACATGCGAACACCGACACACAAGCTCAAACACAAGCTAAGAAGCCTTCTCATTAATTTGTTTGGACGAAAGAGAGAGAGAGAGCGGGAGAAGGAGTGGATTGATAGGAAGCAGGGAGGTACAGGCAAGGTGATTAAAAACTCAGGCTACAGATGTTTCTGGAACACTTCAAAGTGGTGCGCCTGCCAGTGCCAGCACTGGGCATGATGCATTATTGAAATGGTGCCCACCTGGCACCTGGCGCTGACATCACATACCCTGTCCACCTGGCACCACGCAGTCACGTGGATGACACTTTGGGTCACACCTCCTCACACAAACCTGGCTCCCAGCAGGATGAAGGGCATCTGGGAATACGGCACACATTTTCTACCAAAGACCTCAAAGGCACTAAAGTGCAGTTTGTGAACTTTAATGAATGAAAAGTGAGAAGTGAGGCAAGGCATACTTAGTTAGGTGTGGACATTTCCCTGCAGAATTTATAGCATGAATAGAATTTTTATCACCATAAGTGGCTTAGAACAGCCTGTTTTAGGTTAAACACACAGTACAGTTATACACTGATGAGCCACAGCATTAAAAACACCGGCATGGAATTCTGTAGGCCCATTTTAACCCATTGTTCCAAAGACCCAGGACCTCTGTGGATTGGCAGCAGATCCTTTAGCTCCTGTGAGTTATGAAGTGGGGCCTCTGTGGATCGAGCTTATTCCAGGACCTCTTCTATGGATGTGTAATGGGCTCTTTGTTATGTTCCTCCAGCCATGCTGGAGAAGTTTTTGCAATGTGTGGGGTACAACGTAAAATGGCAAACATCCTACTTGTGGAGCTTTAGCTGCACAAGTCATAAAATACAATTTTGAAAAGACCATAATAAAATGCTCAAGTAAAAGAAATTTTAGAAACATACACTTTTGAAGGAAACATAACTGTCCAGGTGCACATTTTTCAAATTCAAATCACATAAAATAGTTTACATTGATTAAAGATTCAACTTACAGCACCATGACCAACATAACTAGCAATTAATGTGCTATGCTAATAGGCAGCAATGTTTAGGTGGGTGCCACATAGCAAAGCAATGCTTGTTTCCTAGCTTGCAAAAAGATTATTAATGTCATTCACTTGACCTGCCAGGGGTTTTGTTGTTGTCATTGTTTGGTGTATAATGTTTAAGCAATATTACATTTTGAAGGAATTTTAATGGGAATCTACCCCCTTCAGTAGTTTAATTTCTTAGGAAGTTTTGAAATTCAATGACTACAATTCTGTGACATTGTTAAGAACATTAAGACGAAAGCCTGAGAATCTTTCTGGAATGCCCTCATCTCTGAAGTAGCCTGCAGCGCAGTGTTGATGCAATACTTTCTGCTTAATATTTCAGCAGCCGCCTCAACCTTGTTTTGTTAAAGAATATTTAGAGGTCACATAGTGTGCTGGTGTGTGTGTGTGTGTGTGTGTGTGTGTGTGCATGGATATCTGTGTGGGTTTCTCCTGCATGTGTCCCCTGACACCTGTACTCTCTCAGGGTGTGAGGAACAGACAGAGGCCAGAGCCACAGTCACAGGTCTCAGACCAGTGGGGTGTGAAATGAATCAGAGGGCCGACACACTCTCCCCCTTGCTGCACACACTCACAGTGGCTGTGCGGTTGTGTTTGTGGGCTTGTGTGAGAGAGAAATAGAGGGGTGTAGAAGGAGAAAGGATACAGAAAAAAAGAAAAAAAAATGAGCGGGCAATGACAAAAAAAACCCCCCAAAACTCTCCTCCGCTGTGGTTCTTAGCTGCATTAATAGCACCTCAGTAAATAAAATCAGTATGAATATTTATGAACGCTGTTACACCTTCTGGTGAGGGATGGAGTAATTGTGGTTTTGCTTCAGCTCCTCATTTTAGTCCAGTCTTTACTGTCCCCTAAGGCTGGATAATTGGGCAAAATGGCAACTGCCCCAGGACCCTGAAGGGCCATTAAAGCCCCAAGTTCACTGTATGCCAATTTCTTTTGCTAATTTGATTAATGTCAGTTTCATTGGGGAATTTTCACCACTAAAGTACAGAAGGTCCTGTGTGAAAATCTGATTTTATGGACTAATTTAATATTAATCTTACATGGTGTATATTCACCAATAAATTTGTGTTTAAATAACCCCAAGGTAAATCGAATTAGGCCGTACTTCAACATAGGAGCACTGGTTGCACTGGGTAAAACAACAGTAAGTCCCCCTGCACTAAAAATGGGGATTTCGATGCTGTTTCACTTGAAGATTTCTGATTGCAGATTTATGTATGTGCAGAATTGAGCACTAGAAGACCTTTTTATCATTCATCTGCTGAAGGTGGAAAGTTTTTCAGCACTTAAATTTGAATTTAAGATGCACATGCATGATCACCATTTTGTGTCACCACAACACATTTGGAAACTCATCATGATCTAATATGCAACATATACAAATGTGAGGTGGAGACTTGAAACTTTCAAAGCAAAAACACTCTTCAGTGAAGTGAAAGCCGTCACATGTCCAGCGGTTCAACTTTTGAACCAAAAAATATTCAAATATTCATAGATCCTTGTTTTTTAATGAGGAAAGAGTAGATGTAATTTGAATTTTCAGAGATAATGGAACCTTTTTGTGGAAAAAACACAAAACTTTGATTAAAAGCAGATGTTTTGAAAACATGTCAGAGAGGAGATCATTAATGGTAGGTGCTACAATTTAAGGTGATACAATACATAATAAAAAACGTTTTCTTTCTGTCATTTATTTGTAAAGATTGATTTTTTTTGTGCAAAATCTGGATTAAAAAATGTGCCTTTTTGACATGAATGGAAAAAAATGTCCAAAATACACATATAGGTGTTTGTCAGGTCTGTAGATTTCAAGTTTAATGCATATCTTCAAAAGGCTTTTTCTTCATACTTCAAAACCTACAAAACCTCATCTTGTTTTTTCCCCTGGCTGTTGATTAGTATAGAAAAAAGGTATCAGAAATCACATTTGACACTAAAATATCAAAACATGAAAGAAAAAAAAAATACTGAAACTGGCTTTATCCAATGTTAAGGCTTCTGTTTTGGAAGTGAATGCAGATGGGGGCTCTTTTAGATTTATATTGCGTAATTAGATTATTTAAAAGATACAGTGTTGTCCAAAAAGTCATTGCCTCAATTTTACCCTGTTCACCTGTAGTATCTCATCTTAACACATACATTATTGGACATTTAATGCAGTCGGTTTAAAATTCATCCATGCAATTTGTGCTCTAGATGTAGTGTGTTAAAAGTAGGGCTCCACTGTTTCTGTGTGCTTAAACTCTCATGATCATAAGCTGCAACTCTTCTGCAAAAAGCGAGAGAAAAAAAAAGAAAAGAAAATTGCTCCAGCAACAAGAAACAGGGCAGCAGCAGCAGCGAAGAGGAAATCCGGCTCCCTGATTGGCTACATCAGCTGTCAATCAACCCTGGGGACGGCTCGGCAGCACCTCCCACAGACGCACAGCGGCAGCGCAGCTTTTCGCCGACAATGATATTCAAGGCACTTGCGGCTCGTCTGCAGCGATAGGAGAGGAAAAAGAGGAGAGAGAAAAAGGAGAGCCTCACCTCCTCCAGCGGCGAGTGAGGCACAGCGAGAGAGAGAG